>OZ022492.1:1024258-1707020 GCA_963989405.1 Trypoxylon attenuatum | reverse complement strand
TAAAAAAAAAAAACCAAGGATCACGAGAAAAGGCAATTTAATGGGTGCTATCGTGGTTGTCGAGGATCCCGTTAAGGAACGAGGGAAAGAGGGTCATGACGGCGTTGAAATAAATGTTCCCGATCCAAGGTAGCCGACTTCGAGAGGCTCTGTTTCAATTTGGCAACGCTCCACGGAGCTCTGCTTCATTTTTCTGCGAGTAATACCCTTCCGAAAATAAAAGAGAGCGCCCGAAGCGCGATAGTCGCCCGCGCAAAAACGGATTTGGGACGCTTCGGGGAAAGTTACTTCGAATACTGAAGAGAGCTTGCCCAAGCTTCTGCCACCCTCGAGCGAGGTATTACTCTGAAATCCTTGCGATCACCTCGCTGCACATGCCTGTCGAGCTTTGTTCGGATCCATTAGACCTCTGTAATACCATATTGCAAACTTTGCCATTTACCGGCCGCATGCGGAAGGATCAATATCCGTCACTGGTGCAAGTGTGGTCCTGTCGAAATCGAAATCAAAACTTTTCCAACTCACTAGCTTAGCTTCTACGAGTCTCTGATTATAAAAAAAAACTGCTCAAATTCTTCCCTAAAGAATTTGGCAAAGAAATCAAGACTTCAACGCGAATTACGTGCAAATGATACAATACTGCAACGTCTGAGGGATAATGCTGTTCTCTACACTAGTAGATTAGAATGGAGTGTTTGATGATTAAATTATAATTTCTCTTAAATCCACGAAAACCACTATAGTGGCGCATAGTGTCTAAAAGGTTAAACTCAGTGGAATATAATTTTCTGCAATGAAGAATACAATATAAGCGAGCTTATAAATCAGATTGTATAGGATGTCGAGAAAGTGTTGTTACAGGATGGTTTCGCGCAATCTCTGAATCCCGTAGGCTTCACTCGGGCCGGTATAAAATCGTCCCGGTGCGACCAACAAGTCTGCTCCAGGCAGTACCATTCAGTTGCTCGCGCAGGGGTGCGCAGGTGGACAGGAACGAGGCTGCGCGTAGTAGCGCGGAAGTGTCAGTAGTAAAGCGTAGTAGTAGTAAGTAGTAAGCTCGTATACGCAGGCGTACGCACGTTCGCGGGGGTCGAAAAAATCCGCTTTCGCGGCGTGTGGGGGGAAGAGAGAGAGAGAGAGAGAGAGAGAGAGGTTCAACAAGGTAGCTAGTTTGGAGGACGAAGCCCGAAGGAACGGACTAAGGGAAAGGAGGAGGGGATCGTTGCTTCGATGCTTGGTGTGGTCTGGCTGGATCCTGCGATGCGATATTAAAGAGCACGCCTGCGCACTTGGCCATCTCGTAGCCAACTTCACACCGCATCCGTTTCGTTCTCTCCCTTGTTAGTTTAGCCGGACCACACGTTTTTCCTTCTCACGCTAGCTCGCTTCTTCGTCAGGGTGCATGCGCGCGATTCCACCCTCTCGATTTTTCTCTCTCTCTCTCTTTTTTTTCTCCCCGGACAAGCGTAATCCCAGATATGTGCTCTTGTACAAGCATAAAACATCTATCTCGTAATTCGAGCCTAGTGCCTCTCTTTTCCCTTGTTTCCAGTCTGGCAGATTTTCTACAGTCAGAGAGATCCATAGGTTCTGTCCTGATATTTCTACAGTTTGCATTTCTCTCTCTCTCTCTCTCCCTTTCTGTCTACACAACGATCGTTGCTCCTGTATTTCGCTACGTAGCCTTATCTCACCGGCTTATCCTCCTCCCGCGTTGTCGAGTTTTCTGCCGCGAGCTCTTGCTCTCCGTTAAAGGTTTGCAGTTTGAGCCTTGACTCGCGGGATCCTCACAGACGCGTCTGTCTGTCTCGCATTCATATTGGTCTTTGACCACGTTTCCACGCGCCACCCTTATTTGCTAGCGTCTCCCATCCTCGTGAGCAGCCACTCTTCCAGTCGTGTTTGTCTTACAAACCGCGTTTCTGGGTCTTAGTGCAGTCGTACGTGCATACACACTTGTATTCATGATTGTGTGTGCGCGCGCCTGCGTTTCAAGCCCTATTTGCTTCTTACTCGCTCCACCGTTCTCGCCCAGGTTTCCGTCTCGGTCCGTGTCGATGCTCGGGCTACTCTGCCAGTGTGACAGTGCACGTTGGTGCGGGGTCGATCCCGCTACCACCCTCTTCGCTAGGAACATCCATCTCGCTTGCTCTTCGTCTGGCTCAAACCGTCTGCCTCTACTGCCCAGTCTTCTTCTGTATTCCCTCTTCTCTTCCTCTTCCTCTTTCCTTCCTTCTCACTCTCCTCGTCCGCCAGGTCGATGCACGCGGTGGACTTTATGTGTCTAGGCCAGGGGTGCACAGATCCGCTGTCCCTCTTCCAGTCAGCCGGCCACTGCTTCTTTGTCCTTTTTACCTCCATCTGGACCCTTTTTCTACCGTGTAATTACGCGATTACATCGCGACACACACACACCTGATAATTGTACTGGCCAATCGGTATTCCGACCTGCTCTACGATCGCATTGATTTTTACGCGGATTAAATGCCACTGGAGCTAGCACGACTGTTCAAACGTACATGCATGTATATATCCATTGTGAAACGTACTCCGCGCGAAAGAGAATGTCTAATGCCCTCGGCTATATGCGGATGGATTCCATCCTCGATGACGATGTGCTCGGATAGAGTCACGCTCTACGGTCGCGGTATTTGCTCCAGAGAATCAGGGGCTTCCAGTTGAAGCGAGGAGCCAACAAAGTACAGATTGACTAACTTTAGCCCTCTCGGTGCATTTTACACAAGCTACCAGAGAGGAGAGAGATAGGTCAGTCGGTGGATCGCCGCTATCAACCTCGGTCAATCCAAGCGAGTCGCCCTTTTCCTGTCCTTCGTCAGATAATCGAGAATTCTTGTGACGCGAACATCTATCGCTTTTGAGATGGATATTGAACAATCTAGATCCTTAGAAACGAAAACAAGTACAAGTTCTCCCCGATTTTGAGAATGTAACAAGGTTCTTCTAGACTCGGTAAATCGAGGGACAGAGTTGCGCACCACTGCTTCACGGGTATGTACTTCTCTACGGGCACCTAGAAAGGTACGAGCGACGCCTATGTGGGGTAGCTAAATAGGTACGTACGAAAGTACGTCGAGTGGCCATGTACGCAGAGTACGTACAATACGTGACACATATTACACGCGGCTTTTTACCAAGTTAATATGAGCCCTAAGTGTTTCTAGTGCGTCTCGAGAGCAATATTCGACCCGGCAGATAGAATCCTAGAAAATCACTGCAAAATCACAAAGCTACCTTTCTCCCCTAGTTTTCATTCTTCATGTTACCACTTGACAAACCTAACCAATCCTAGACTTACTTACAAGGGAGGTTTCCAAACGTGAAATCTCAGATCTTAATGAAACTTGTACTTCATGTAGATATCATAAAAATATTAAACCCATATGTTTTTTTATTTAAGGGTTGAAAATCAGTGGAAAATTACGTTTCGTTAAATATCTTCCAAACTAAAAGAGATAGACTCAAAGTATAAATTGCAAAAATTGTTAGTTTCAAGCTAGTTTTTTTTTTCTTCTCATGCCTGACCATCTTCATTGAAGAAGATCAAAACTCTCTTGGCAAAGTAGCTCGCGTTAATACCCAAAAGTCTGCTCTACGGAGGTAAAAGTTTGCCAATCACCAAATCGAACGTTTGATACTGGAGACGGTACAAGGTTCCAGGATGAGGGTGGTTTAATATATTCCGAGTGCAGAGGGTTAATGTCGCAGAGGAAAGAAGGGTGGTGGTTGGTCGAAGAGGACGAAAAGGAGCAGCCGAGAGTGTTACGCACGTCTGAAGATGTTTTCACATATACATGTATACGTGTGTAAGGGTGTTGTATGCGTGTGGGTAGTTCAAGGGTCATGGCACTTCGATAAAGGAGCGCTTTGAACGAGCGTTCGCTTAGCCCGAAACGAGAGTCCTCTCGAGTAGCGCACCGAGCAAGGGAAACGAGTCGGTCATTCGGAAGACATCGACCGAACGAAATACCGTTTGTCCACGCTTTATCGGAAACAGAAGAGCTTATTGCGAGGCTAACATAGACGAACACAGATGTATACAGTGAAACTCGTGGACCTTATGATACGTTGGCAATAAGTAGCTTGGAAGAGAGACCCAATTGGTGCTCTGATTGTCTGATATTGTTGTAACTCGCCGCTGGATATCGATCGAGAGACGAACCAAGCAAGCAATTAAACAAATGGAGGAATTAAGTTTTAGGAAAATCAGGTCGACCTTCCTGAGAATCCTTTCGACGGAGAGAATCGATTCTTCGAATTGCTTCGGAGCAAAGTGTCGATGTGAGAAAATTGGGAGAAAAAACTAAAAGCTACTAGCTTGTCTTTGAAGTAATTTTCTTGAAATTATTTAAGATTCAATTACAATACCAATTTTTTTTTTTTTCTTTATTTTCCTTTCTCTCGACATTCTAATTCACACTACTCTCCTATTTAATTACTAAAACATCCATCTACGCGGTATCATTCGAAAGTTTCAAACGAGAAGACATTAAAATACTGCGAAATTTAACTGGAATTTCGTTCCAGAGTAAATGTTATGAAACGTGTTTAATGAAAAGTCGAGATGTGTATTAAACATGGATTTTGATGGGGATGTTTTAAACTGAAAGGATCGCTGATCACTCTGCGAAACTCTGTTATTTCAGAGCGCTGCACGTCGGGCTACTTTGGTTAGAAGCCCGTGGTTACGTAGAGCTAAAATTTCGAGGTCATATTAGGGAGAATTTTGTGAACGCAGTGCGTCAGAGAAATATCGTTTGAGAAGCTGCCGACTAGTCGGATAAAAGGGTGGGGGCATGGGAAAAAAAAAGCGAGAGAATGTGCAAGGAAAAATGTGGAGCTCGAGAAGAATTCCGATATTGATTCTGCTAGTGGCGCTGATGCACTTTGCTGGAAAATCAACGCTACTACTGTACCGAGCGCCCGGCTGAGCAAATATTTAATGAAATGGTCATTGAATTCCAAACGTGATCGGAGTTGCCTCGTTTCGCGCGCTTCGAATTCTGGACCTCGCGAATCCTCGTCAACCAAGAAACACACACATGTATGTGACAATTGTAAATCTACTTTTCCGTCAAGGATCAATATAATCAATCAAAGAAAAATTCTATAAGAATTTTTTCTATTTTTAAAACGGGAATCTATTTTTTTCTTTTTTTTACTAAAGTTAAATAATAATTAGAACACTCTTTCAGTGTGAGTAGAGAGTGTATTAAATATTCTTCAATTATCTCAAGTTTTATCCAGTTTTCCTATATTTTCTGGAATGTGACTTGTGACTCGAGGACGAAAATGGACAGAGTTCGAATCGTGATTAGCACAATAAAACTTGATGACCCGCTTTCGTCGGAGCAGTATGTCAAGCTGCTGGTCGACGGTCGGTGACCTCGCAAATTTCTTTTTTTTTTTTGTTCCCCCCCCCCCTTCAGCAATATCTGTCGCCAATAACCGGCAGCACTTCCTCGGCCGACAAGTTTTATTGGACGAGAAACTCGCAGCGATACAGCGATATTAGAGAATCCGTCGATCGAATTTCATATACATAAAAAGTCTTTAATATTCGATACTCTCCGATTTCCTGGGGGTTCGAATAACTTTTCCTCGCTGGTAGCAGACAATATTGGCCCACGAGAGTCTTCCGGAAATGGAGTTGAGAATCGGATATCGTCAGTCTTTTCCTCATTCCACGCAACTTGGTTGTTTTAACTTCAAAAAAAAAAAAAAAAAAAAAAAGAGAAAGAAATACAATCGGAAGAGATAGTCGATAGAAGTGGTTAAATAGACTTTCTTGTGGAAAACTATGAAAAACAAAAAACGATGGTAAAATAGTAGAGGTAGAAATGCGTCAGCGTGTGAAATTAATCACGAGGACTGGAAGTCCTCTTTTGATAGTCCTACAGGTTCGAATTTATGGCAGCAAATTTATATAGGGCCACCACACTCGACGCTCGTTCTCTCGGTTCAATTGTTTCGGCGATTGCTGTCACCAATATTTTTCCACTCGGTTTCCCTCGGTCCTGTTCGCCACCAACCAAACAGGCCTCAACGATCGAAAAAGGAAAAAAAAAATCTTGTAAATCGACCTCGCGTGCCGATAACGTCGACATATCTCTGACATAATGTGATCTAGAGAGAAATTCGGATGAAGTGGACGAGGTGCGCGATGAGTGTCCCCTGGGTGATGATGAATGAGCCTTTCGAGGGTAATTCATTCGAGTATGCACACTCGGATTACTGTTGAGAACGAAAGATTTGACGATTCGATTAATCCACCGAGAGAATCATTCAATTTTCAACTATAAAAGTCAACAAATTCTAATTACTCATTTCCAAATATATTTCAATGTTTATCCTATTCTCGAGTCACCGAAGAACAAATTAACAAGTTATATGTTTATTATATCTAAATGAAGACTTTAATAAATACATTAATAAAATTGTATTAATAATATAAAAGAGATATTTCGCTGAAATTATTATTCCGTATTACGAAATAATAATATAAATATGGCGAGTAGAGATTTAATCGCCAAGGGGTTTAATATCGTCATCTGATTAACGAAATACGATATAATATCCTGCGGTAAGTAAGAGTGTCGGGATGAAATCGCTGGTAGCCCGGGGGACGCTCTTTTCATCCGTTTTCGCGGTGAGCCACCAACGGCGCCGGGATGAGGAGGAGGAGGAGAAGGTGGGAAAAGGGTGGCGTGCACGACGAGAAAAGGCATCGTAACGATCCAACTGCTCTAGTTCCGGTATGTGGAGCGTGCGAGAGGGATAATTGCGGCCCGCCTCAAAATCAAAGGGACTTCCGTTTCGTCCGACATTCCCTCCCTGGTTTTGCCCCATTTTTTCCTTCCCCCCCCCTTTCATCCCCTCGTCGCGCTTCCACCAACCAACTATCCACCTCTTCGACCCTCTACCTCGTCTCACGGCGATTTATCATCCCGGACGACCGAACTCTTTGATCGGCCTCGCAAACCTATCCTCGCGAAATTAGCCACACCTCTCGATTCTTCGATTTCTTTTGCCAACAATCGTTCAACCCTATTCTGATTCCTCGAGACGGATCTCAATCGACGTTACAATTATTTATGCTAATCGATTAATTCTGATTGAATATGCAATATCGATTTAAATTGAATCTTCCTTAAAATCGATGAAATTATTTATCCTGGTACTCGATTTGTATTTAAAATGAATATAATAACTAATATTAGTTAGAATTGAATCCTGTATAAAAGAAATCCTGAATGACTTTTTCTAATTGTACAGGTTTAAATTAGTACTCGACAACTTATTAACTTTTTTCTCGTCGAATACAACATAAGATATTTCTCAATACATCCAATGTAATTATTCCAAAAAATAGGTTTTAGGATCAGTAGCAAAAAAAATCCTAGAATCGTATACAATAGAGAAGCAACTATCTCAGCTTCAGAACTAGAAATGAGAAAAAATAAACTGTAGGAAATTACACTTGGCGAGAAATTGATTCTACGAAGGGATTTCTCAAACCAGCCGCCTCGCGTGAAGTTGCATTAGAACGGGATATTGAGAGGGGGGGAGTGAAGGGGGGTTGCTTATAAGCTTCCTCGGCAAGTGGAGAATTTTCATTGGCCTCTATCAAGGATATAACGCGCAGCAGCGTGGTGCACGGCTGCGAGTGAATGCTCGAGCGAGGACGTCGAGCGGCGGGCGACAATTAGCCCTCAATTATGAAGCGCCCTCGTCGTCACAGGGGTAAACGGGTGACCCGTAAAGCAGGAGGGTGCCGGAAGGCCGCTTAAGGACGCATCGGGCAAGCTTGAAACCTTCCGACCCCTCGATACTCGCCACCACACCAGTCCTTCTCCCCTTTTCTTTGCCCTCTTTCAATCTCTTGCCCTCGTCGCGTGCTCATCCATCATTTTTTTCCGGAAAATGCGCCACTTTACGCAACATTTCAAACTATGCTTTCCGCAGTTGTCACGCAAATAACTAGCATTCTTCTTACTTCTCATTATCCTTTATCCCAGGAAAACAAGTAACAACTTCGAGTAAGAATTTTCCATTTTTACAACTATCTTCTGGAAACTTTTTTATTTGATCGAGTCGTGAGTCAAAAATATGATATTTTACTAAATAAAATAATTTTGTGGTGGGGGAAAATAATAAAAGTTTAGAGTGCAGTGTAATTTTCTCCTCGCTAATTACTATGTGCATACTACTTTTCCTCGTACATGGTTTTTTTAACTTTCCCCCTATAAAAGGGCACGTAACTCGTGAACTTAAAAACTCCACAATCTGGTGTAAACGCAGGAAGCGAAACATTCAGTGGCGTTTGAGCGTGAAAACACGAATATGTACATACTGATGGCCGGTCAGTAAAGTGTTAAACTACTTAACAACTATGAGTACCTTCTTGCTAATCACAGTCATGCGCGTACGTTGCACGTGCTCGTAAATCTATCGAATTAAGACATTCTTGTCCTTGCGAGTGCAGCTGCTTTTACGATACAGGGAGTGCGATAAGTTTGAAGTACGCGGTAATTTATTGTAACACGGATAAAATTACTAGGTCGTAACCTAATATTATTACTTTCCAAGTGTTGATCGCGCGCGCGCGCTAGTTCACGTCAAGATCTCTCTTTCCACATGCTTATAGTCCACTATACTTGTAGTTAGCGTATTATAGTCCAATGCAATGTTTTGCAATCTTTTCCTCGTGAAATAGCGAGAAACTTTACTCGACTAGCTAAGCTTTTGCAAACATACCACAATTCTTGGAATGAAAACTTTTCCTGGCTCCAACATTGATTCAACGAACCTTCTCACTTACTATATATTTACTTTGTTATATAGGATTTAAAAAGTATCGCTAATTGCAAAAATATTCTTAGTGTTAACGTGTGAGTGCTTCATGCATATATTCATGGGAATTAAAACGAAAGGACTGTACGAAGTAAAGTTAGATCCAGGTTTTTGTAATTTTCTACAAAAGTAAAAAAATAAGACTGTTTTAATGGGATGCTTCTGTCCAGCGTTCTTCGCATAATTTCCTTATTCCTGGACGAATATTGGACAAGGTCTCATCTTCAAGATTTTTCTTTCGAACATCCCACCCTTCCTCTCTCTCTTTTTCCACTTTAATTTTATTCAACTCTGAATACATAATTTTACACAATTACTATTTCCTTCCGGTTCTCCTTAATTCGCAAAAATACTTTTATAAAACCCACATTTCTTGCGATTCTCAATAATTTCGCGTTGAACGAAATTCTTTTACATTAATTTATAATTGGGATCAAATTTGTTATATCAATCGAAGTTAACGATAAGATCGAATTCTAAAAATTTTAATGTCTCGCAAATGTGGAGTTTTGCAACAGAAAAAACTGCAGTGTAACGATTGCTGTAATAAAGGTTTTATGAGACACTTGACGTGTCATCGTCGCGACAGAGATTACAGTGCTTTCGGAGATTTGCTTACGATGTTTCCGACGCTCGTCAACCGATCAGGGTGATCCAGGGTGAATATTTCAGCGAGTGGTAGGTTCGAAAGAGGACAGGATCGTCACTCTCCGCCGCGGGTGACGACCCTTCATCGGTTTAACGTCGGCAGGAAAAGTGCATATGCACGAGGAGAGCCGCTCGATCGAATCCACCCACCGCGCGGAAGACAAAGCGCGGACCGACTAGCAGCTATGAGGGAGGGTGAGAAAAAGCTGTAGATAAGAGAGACGGCGACCCGCTAAAAAAAATCTAACCCCCACCTTCAATGCTGACAAGATCTAATCGCATACTTTTTTCCGTTTCCGACGAATATCGAGATACTTTTGACCTCTTTCCTTAAGGACCAATCACAAAAATCTTGCATTTCCAAACGATACTACATCCCTAAGAAATTTCTAAGAAATTTGATATGAGTTTTAAACGATTCTAAATGGATTTGGAAGAAATTTGAAATAAATTGTAAAGTTTTTATTAATAAATTCGTGTGTTATTATGAGAAAGAAACAAACTAAAATTAGTTAGGATTCGGATCTTGAAGACACTGTTCTTCAATTTGAGATTCTTATCTCTGCAGGATGCGTATCCTTTGGAGACTAGTCTTGACAGAGTGTGGCACGTGTCGTTAGATCGGAATGAGAAACTGGACGTAAGGAAAGGTCGCCATGGGATGATAGGGAAAGATAATTAGATATTGATTTCCCATTAGATTCGTGGGCGCGTTAAGATAGCTATTCATCAGACTTCTATTCATTAACGCGTCATAACGTAGGTCGTCGTTCATTGGCCGAACCATTAAAATCAAAGACTTCTTCTTTCTCACTTTCTGTCTTCTACCACAGCACAATTCCTCTCTATCTCTTTTTGCATATCTCCCTCTCTCTCTCTCTTTCTTTCTTTCATCATGTTCTTCTCCCTTATTTTCCTGCTTTCGAACCTTTCTACCCCATTGTCTCGATCCGACTCTGCCTTTTCGCTCGGTTTTTGCCCGCGATAAACTCCAGTCCGAAACGAGCAGACTCTCACAATATACGTCGTTCCCTTTCTTCTTTATTAGGACCAAAGACCACTCGGCTGTATTTCGGAGAGACTCTGGAAGACTGCTCGCGAAATATTAGTTAAAATCCCTCGTTCGCGGTGTATACTTGCGCTATTCTCTATCTAGGAAACTAGAAAAAACAACTGGACACTGTTTAGAATTTCTCTTCTTAATCACTTTTACAGACAATTATAGACAATTATCGAGTTAGGAAGTTGGATAAAAATAGAATAATAATAAATCGAGTTGAATTTGATTAAATTTTTGAAATTCTTTTAATATTGGAAGTTAAATTTAGTATTGTTTGTTTATAACATTCGTTGTTTAATAGCCTGCCAAGTCAGTCTCCAATTACCCGAGATTTCTAAGTTAACGTGGCGTTAGAAAATAACAGGCGGTTGTTTTCGGGAACGCGAGTGTGTTGCGCTTTAATAGTCTCGAGAATCGCATTGCACTTCCTTCGCAGAAAGACAATTTAATATTTAAAAGTTCGCGGAAGTAATCGTCTCAAGCCGATATGCCACTTCACTCTTGTAACACGCAATCCTCACTATTTCACGATAGATTCAACCGAATCAACGATAATGTTCGTTCGACAGACTCGCAACGAGATTCGAGGTGCTGTTGTTACCCTAACGACACCTTAATCGTTGACTAATACCACTTACCAACTTCTCAAACTACACTTACATGTGAGGATAGTTAAAACCCTATTTCACCTTTGGAAGTTAAACAGTCGATTCTTTTCTTCGAGTTTCCTTGTTGCTTCTCACAGTCAATTTTACTAGCTTCGTGAAAGTAATTGATCGTTAAAACACTGAAGCATATCTTAAAGGGAATAAGAGATGGAAATATTGTTGAGGAAGATTGGAAGAGTTTGAAAGAAGAGAATATTTTAATGTAATAGTTTTTTTTTTAAGTTCTTTGTTCCTCGTCGAGCTATTATAGATCGTCGATGTCAGTTTCAGTAGTCAGTATCAACGATACGTCAGACTTGGCAATTATACGGATCGGGCATTTGTCATTCGCTCGCTTGGCTTAATTGATGGAGCACCATCGACGCAAGATGACTGGGGTTTAACAATGAAGGCTGCCCTTGCGAGTGGCTCGAGAGGCTAAGCGACAGATAATACCAATTATTGTTGTGATAAGCACAGCTATCGAGCAGTCCGACAGCGATGTATAGCCGAGCTACTCGACTGCTACGATAAAATCGTACAACCAACCCTTGTCGGCCAATCTGAAATTCTAATAGACACTTTTCGCGTTTATGCTGTTGTGATACCCTTGAGATACTCACTGGCAATGTCCAATGTCTTCTTCACCATGAAATCATTCTATTTATTAATAAATTTACCCGAAAGAATTCTGGCTAATAATACACATCACTCGTTGGAACAACAATTGACAAGCTTTACTTTACATCGCATCTGTTTAACCCCGGGAATTGCACGAGCTTATTTTATCCGACGAACAATGCGAAACTCGCGCGACTATTTCCAGCTATATTTAATTTCGAAATTGATCCTGCCACCCGCGTGACGAGTATTGACAAGCGATCGCTTTTAAAGCTCCACGCGACAATCCCTTGTAAACTTGCAGGATCATTTCTGACCGAATGCGAAAATTGCGAAATGTGCAAAATGTGTTGTCTGCGTTTCCATAAAGGTAGTAATGTTATATATTTTAAGATTAATTTGTGAACAGAGGAAAAACGGAATTTAAAAGAGTTAAATTTGATTCATAACTACTTTATTTATTTTAACTCATTCAACTTGTACTTTTTATCCATTCGCATCACTTTTATTCAAACTCACTTACATTTGTCTCTTTTTTCCCCTTAGTCCCTGAGATCATTCTCTTTTTTTTCATTACTATTGATACAGTCTTCTTATAGAAAATGATCGATTATTTAAGGAATTTTGGATCCCGTGCGGTTCGCTTTGCTCGCGTGTTACCGTCTACTCTACCGGAAGCACGTAACGCATCCGGTGTTCGCGGAACCACACGAACCATCCACCGTTCGAGTCGCAGTACGCGGAACAAGCGTAAAGTCGATTTCCTGAAAAGCCATCGCGGCGAAAATGCGAAGGCAGATTCTGAGTCAATTCCGACAAAGAGAGAGAGAAGCGCGGCTCGCACGGCCGAAACACGGCAAATGAACGGGAGAATGCATTTAGATGAAAGATCCCGAGGAAGAGGAAGTCAACGAGACTTAGTCGGGGAAATATTAAAACGCGCGAAGCATCGATCGAAAGAGAGACAGAGGGGAAAAAAGAGCGGTTTGAGCTGTTCTCTGAAGCGAGCGAGAAATACATAGAGAATACTCAAGTGATAAAGACAACGAATAGGAGAGTAAAAAAGAGAGGAACTTTTTCAACCCAACATTTCCATCAACGGTCGCAATGTTGCGAACCGAGGTAAAGCGCCCTGAGTGCTCACTCCCGTCGAATCCCTCCCCTCACCGCCCCCTTCAACTCGCCCAACCTAAACGACATCGTTTATTATTTTAATGACGTCATTAGCGGAATTTAAATAAACTTGTCTGGAGGTGGGCCCACTCTCCATCGGCAAGTTTTCGACCCCGGGAGGGGGGTTCGATTGTCAGCTGACACAAGGCCCTCGAAAAGTCCTCGCGAGCATCCCGAGGACTCTTCATACGATCCGAAGACGGGACCCTCGAAACATTTTTTTTCTCTCTCTCTCTCTCTCTGTCATTACAATTACATACGCTGAATTACGCGATTTTAATTCGAACCTTTGCATTCAAAGGTTTTTTTTTCATCTTCCAGCGTGATACTTTAGGATTTTTTCAGATTCTATTTAAGGGATGGAAATTTTAATGGATAGAGTTCTTTTTTATTTGAGAGAGTTTATTGCGACTGTTATTCAGACTCTTTTTCTTTCGGTCGCTCATCCAAGCGTCAATTACGCGGAGTATCGATTACAGCATTCTCGCTCTCTCTCTCTCTCTCTATATATATATATATATATATCTCTTCCTTAATTGTCGAGTATTCGCTCGTCTAATTTGTTGTCGGCATTGCCCGCATGCATTAGTCAACGATCGTGCGGAGGATAATTGGCTGCACTCTCGGAATCCGACTGCACTTCCGATACGAATTGGTCAGTGATACCTAATTCGAATCGAGCACAGAGTGATTGTAACTTGAGTTAAAGTTGATCTCTTAAAGTACACTACAATTCCCAGTCGAGAATCATTGTTTAAAAGTTTCTATTCGAAATGAAAATTCACTTTGAACATTAACAGATTAACACATTTCAATTCTTATTTCAAAGGAATTGTGAAAAACAATATATAGTAAATAGATCATCAGATTTCTTCATTTTCTCCAGTTTACGGATTTAATCCATCTGATAAATGAACGATTCACTTTTCTCTCTTTCTTTTCTCTTCATTGACATACAATTTTTTTAATGAAGATGCTCTGTCGTTTTTGCAGCGAGAGTTCTTTATTCCACGCTTCCAAGGAAATCTCGACTTGTTGCACGAAAATGTCTTTCAACGAGATAGAGCAAGTGTCGGTAGGTCACATTTCTCGCGGATCCCCGAAGTGTTTTTAAATCGAGCTTCTTCGGATGGTGAATTGCTCAAGGAGGACCAGCCGTGAAATGGCTCGTGTTAGATTCGCCCAATTAAGTACACGTCGCTCGATACTCTCCTTGGTTGTGGCTCTTCTTAAAGCTCGATGCACATCCCCAGTTTAGCACCCCTGTATTTTTCGACCCTTATATCGGTCAGATCGAAGAGTTCACGCATGTGAACACGTAACCAGATCGCTCCCAGGTTTACCTTCGACTCTTATACACTCATTTCATGCTCATTCGAAGCGGAATCAAGTGTACGACCTTCCACACTGATTGCCGGACCAATCAACGACTAAACCACTAGAAATCTCCAAGTGACTCGTTCAGCATTTTTATTCGTACAATCTTTTCGCACGCTGATTTAAATAACGAAATATACCAACGAGTAGAATGAGGATCTTTGCTTAAATAGGAATTTTATTGAGGGTAGAAAATTGCATGGATTTTTTTTGAAATTTTTCCCAATGATTATCTGTAATTAAAAGAGGAAATATGAGAGCTGTGGGTCGCGTTTCGTCGAAGGAACTACTAGTTTCGAATGAATTTCAATATTAATAAAATGCTCGGGTTTGGCCACTTCATTTCTCGCATCCGTTCCCTCTTAATCTCGACAGTTCCGCGCGCGCTTTTCCACTCTTACACTTTTTCACCGGTCCAAATTGGACAGCGTTTCGCAAAGAGACCATCGAGAACCAGCGAAAAATATTTGGTCCCAAGTCGCGATTTGGAAAATGATTCATGGTTCCAAGTAGCCGTTGGCGGAATATCGATCGGTCTAATGTGCGATATTTTTCACGAACAATGAAATATGTACAAGTTCGAATTGCGTTCGATAACTAAGGCTGAGTGTAGCTGTGATATGGAACGATTCCAGACTGGTACACCCTCGAAATAGAGGTCTAAAAATAAATCAGCCCAAGGCGAACCCCGAAGAGATTCCGGTGGAATAATGAAATTGACGTTGCCTCCCTGCAACTTCGTGTATCATCGAGAATATCCCATTGGTAAAAAAAAAAAAGGGAAGCAAGATCGATCAGTGGTTGATCGACGTTTTAGAGGGTTGCATTAACCCACTGACCGTATATGCTCGCGACTTTCTCACTGCTGTTAGGAATTGCATTAAGGATTACCCCACGCGATAATCGGGAGTATTAATATAGTATGCCTCGACTGCTTTGAGCCCGGTACTGCCTGCCTCGGCTAATGCTTCCCCGTATGTGGGTCATAATAATTTCGATAAAAAGCTGCCTCTCTCTCGCCCCCGGCCAAGTACAATTTACCGTGGTAATGACTTAATCGCCCTGCAGAGTTCCAGTTTCAAAGTTGGACCAGAGAAGTTGCGAGGGAGAGCCTCGTTGCAGTGATTACGATGCGTGTTGGATATATATATGTGTTCGTGGTTGTTGTCAAAAATTCAAGGGATGACAATCTTAATCTTTAAAAATCACTTGCGATTGCTTATTTCTCGTCTATTATCCTCAACAGGATTAACTCTTCCCACTGACGTTTTTTTTTTCCTTATTTTTCTTTACCACCCTTTTCGACTCGGCGAGAGTTGTAATTGCCACATTGAATCAAGTGGCTGGTGAAGATCGTGGTTCGAAGTCGAAGGACGATAAGATTCGCGAGTGGAAAATGCACGTCGACGCCCAAGTCCGGAGGACGACGACGCGAGATACCTTATTGGAAGGTTCCTCGAAAGGGGTGGTTGCCGTAGAATCGTCTGAAGTCACAGTCGACTTCCTCTAACGACGGTCATTCGGAGCCAATCGAGAGTGCAGTAAATCTCCTCCCACCCGGTGACTTCCGGCGGAAAGACATTTCTTAGGGTGAAAAATAGGCCGGGCCAACGCGCCAGATAAGAAGCTACACCACCGTTCGTAGACGATACTTCTCCCTTTGGCTACGATTTCCTCGCCTCATCGAGAAACTACGACTACGCCTCATCATCCAACCAACTCGGAATCTATCCAACGGAGCTCGATGCGAGAATCCTTCGACTTTGGTTCGCAAGTTCATTTAAACCTGAGGGGAGGGTGAAAACTGTGACGGGGAGGGATCTTCTCGAGAATGTCGCTTAAGTTCGATAAGTTAGAAGGAAAGTATTTCTTTGGGAAGTATGCGCGCGTCAACCGAAGACATAGCCCAAGTGTCTACGAGAAGTCCAAGTTCCATTATCTTCGAACGCTCCTCGACAACTAGGTACTACTATGTACCTGTACATCAGTGAGCACGACACCAATGCAAGCTACTACTCGTGCCACTCTCCTCCCTGTGCGAACAGCCCGATCTACTTTGCTCTTTAAGCGTGCAATTAGTCAGGCACGACTGACTCCCAACTCGCTTCGAATAACGTTCTACCAGAGTCATTGGATAACCTACTGTTTCCCTGCTAATAAACAATGAGTGCAGTTAAAGAGTTAGCAATTGAGCCGTAGCTCTAGTGTTCACACCTTCGACGCGATAAGAGACCAAGACTCATGAGGAAGACGAAATTGTTATAAGCAACGTTTTATCTCAGGACGTGTTTCATAAAAAAGTTACTATACCGTTTCTATGATCATAGTGATGTACAGGGTTGTCGGGGGTAAAATTTCGGGGAGAAAATTCCTATTGCACACACCTGCTGCTACAATTGCCTTAAACTGAGGGAATGTTTGACGTGTCGAAATCGGTGAAATTCAACATCGTCTATGTAAAAGTAAAGGTTGGAAATATTGTATTAATCGATGTACTTACTTTCCTGCGGCCGCAGCAGAGCATGGTTGCAAGGCTGCAGCTGCGACGAGCCGTCGACGAGAGTTGAGGCTGATGGCAGACGTAGCCGAGCCGCGCGCCTCCTTCCCGCTGCAGCTGCACCACGCGCACCTGCTCCCGATCCCCCTGCCGATCCCTCACCCTCTCTCTCTCTCGATCCCTCTCTCTCTGCCCTTGACCGACACCGACTCGACCACCGTACTTGATGCGCACGTGTTTTCGCCACTGCATGAGTTCGGTGCGTCATGCCCTCTTCCTGGAACATCAAAGATTTCGAAGGGTTAAAATTCCAGAAAGGTGAAAGCTAATACGAGGGTACACGATCTTCCAGTAAAAGGATAGGTCGACAAGCTTCTAGCAATTTTCCAAGGTATGGAGTCTACTAGCTACAGGGCTCCAAGCTCCGACTGACCCTAACATCGTGAATGGAACACGGTAAGGGGTAGTTTTCTTCTCACCGCAAGTAGGCAGCCTCGAAGAGTCTCGCGAAACTACGCTTCAAAAGGGAATAGGAAATCAGTTTTCTATGCCACCTCCAACTTCTGAGGTCAATGGAAACAAGGTTGTCCGTGGTTCGCGGGCTCCCGATTGTGTCACAGACTTATATATATGTATGTAGACGTTGGTGGACAAGTTGACCAGAGAAAATGGCGTCAGGGTAACAATAGACAAGGGTGGGTGTAGAGCTTCTGGGTTTGAGCTGTTGGTAGAATCGCGAGATCAATCGCTGACGGGTATGCATGGAGTCCAGTTGACCCGGGGCACGTATGAGGTATTCGGAGAATGTCATAAGCGATGTCAGTCACAATGAGATATATATCTCTTGGAATCAGACGTAGCCTGTCGACTGAGCGACATTCTGTGTCAGCTAACCCAGCTCATTAAGAGTCAATGAAATCCTCAAGGGGCTGGCTTTCCTCGACAACCTTGACCTCTCTCTCTCTCTCCGAGGTGTCTTACCCTAAAAAGAGGGCTACAACCCCGTTGGTACAACCAGACGATCTAACGGATAATGTCCTCCTGCCTGCGGTTACGTGGCCTGACCCAGCGAGAATAATGAAACAAACCCTAACTCTCTCTTCTCCCATACCACGGCTTTATAACTTTATCCCTTGACACTCTACGCCAATGCAAATTGACATGAGTGGCCATTATTAGATGTCCGTGGTAAAGGGACCTCAATCTAAACCCATCCCTTTACAAGGGACATTAATGGAATTTTAACCACATCTAGTTTTCAAAAATCTATTCGACAGGTATTTTTTTTTCGCTGCCCAAATTCACTTTTTCGGGTTGAAAATAAGGGTTGAAGTTGGGGGGGGGGTTGAATATCTCGAAAATTAGGAGAGATAGGGGATAAAACTGCGTAAACGAATTTTTTTTTGTATCTTATCGTTATTATATCCTTATTTCTTAACATATTTCCTTTTGAATAAGGAAACGGGTTGTATTCCTCTGACAGTCGAATTACCTCGAGTCCGCATGGACTCACGCGTTAAGAATATTAATTACCCAGCCTACTTAACCGGTGCGTTTAATTAACTCAGGATTTACGTTCGCGAGTCTCGCGAAGATTAACGTTGCCAGTGGTAATTTTTCGATGAGTTTTAATTAACAGTCGGAACCGCGCACGCGCTCATGCATCTCAAGTTTAAGGTGAAGTTTAATATAACAGGCGGACGAAGGTTGTACCCGCAGTAGCACTTGAGGTCCGAATAAAAACTCGACGATAGTAACCAGACTTTCTCTCTTTCTTTCTTTCTTCTTTCATTCTCATCGTCTATGCCAGGATGCTTTAATACGCCAGTTTATTCTTGATTATTCGCGCAGTTACACATAATTCAATGCGCATAGATTACTCCGCAGGCGAGAATTTCATTATCGCCTTGGCGCTCTCTCCACGCTTCATTTCCATGCGTATAAATAAACCGGCGAATTAATTTGCACAGTGCACTTGGCAATTTAATTAGCAAGCTAGAGAAACCACCGAGAACGACGAATGTTAAGGTAGAAGATCAATCGGAGTTGAGGAATCTTTCGTGAGAGAATATCGAAGTCGAAGGATGTCAAGGGATGACCCTGTTTCGAAGGGGATTTCTTGGAGACGCGAAGAGCGTCAAGACACTCGTAGAAAAGAAGTTTAACATTGCGGGGGTAAGGAGGGATGTAGCTACTGTGGGTCAAGCTGCCCAGAGAGCTCTGCCCCCGAGCTCGTGCACTATGCACCCTAACGGAATCTCGTAAACAGTCCCACTACTATACTTCTTCGGTAAACGGCCAATCGCTCCCTCGTGACATTCTTTCGAGCCTCGTTTCACATATAGTACCATGAAAAATGCAACTATTCTCCAGATCGATTAATAACCATTAGTATCGAAACTACCGACAATTGCTTCCCAACTTTTTTTATTTCTACACTTTTGCAAAAATGATTGGCCTAACGAGGCAACACTCCCTTCTAACGAATTCGGTGGAATTCCAGTGAGCAAAGGGGTTTTAGTTGGATTTCGAATTAATTTAAAACCCGATTCGTTGGATAAAAAAAAAGAAATGACAGGAGAAAAATTGGCTAAAAATAGCCTTTGGATACTAGCGTTTATCAGTGGTTTCTACAATGTGGAGATAAAGGAGTGCGGGTATCCGCGAGCAGTGATATGCGAGCGAGCTTTGAAAACTCGATGAAGAACTCAAAGGCGATTTTTATTCAAATTCATATGAAATATAATATGAAATTATATTAAATTTAGCTCGGTTAATCCGAGTCCCATTATTATTTCACAATGTTGAATTATGAAAATTGCTGCGATTTATTAGCTTCCTTGTTTCGATACTTCTGTCATTTCAATCAGAATTTAGTGATTAGTGGCCTCGATTAAATTAAGACTCACGATCAATTTATCTCCCGTGGTAGAAAACACGTAGCATTATACCATGGAAGATGACTCACCCATCCCACAAGCTTCGATGCTCTGTCATGCGCAGGTTAACCAACTGTCACGTTTCACTAGAAACCTCGACCGAATGATACTATCGCGAAACCGTTCCGATATCGAAACTAACACACAGCCCCTATGCGATAACAGTTGCGTTGCAAATTGGACAGTTGGTGCAACCAAGTTGAGCCATCGATGGCAACGATATTAGCAATGAGACGTAACATCGAAAAGCTTGAAAAACTTTAGCGAATTTCAAAGCTATCGTGAATCATGCGGTACATTTATACAGGAAATACAAGAGTATGATACTCAAAGGATAATAATACACGTGCGAAGGGATGAAAAGGGGGTGTGAAAGACAAACTGTAGCAACGTGTGTGCTATTTAGCTTGGTCCATGCATATTCCGCGGATTTGGTATGGCATCGCGGAATAAATCTTCTCTGGTGCATGCTTCGCTTTACACACACACACACACACAGATACACATAGCGAACTTATCGAACCGACCGGCCCTTCTCGGACACCCTCCAACGGAGGGTGGATGGGCTCTAATAACTCTCAAATGAATTTCCAAGCTGGAGAATAGGCTGCGTGATACTGGCGAGGGTTAACGTTCGCATGCAACTCGGTTAACACTATTCCAGAGTAGTTTAAGAAAGCAACAATACTCTGGGCACACTTTTGCCCTTAGGAAAGTATACAGTTGAGCTGATGAAAGTACCTTCTAAAAATCATTTCTCGTGCAAAGGGCCAATGGGTCCCTGCTCGAGCGGCCTCGGTCGATTTCTCTCATTCTGGTCCACGAATCGCCCTCTGCCACCCCTCTGAAAAATAAAAATATTACTCGTTATTAAGATTATCATCTTCGACAGAATCGTTTTACGATAATAGTAGGCTTGTTCCTGCGAAACCTTGACTCTTGACTTTCAGCCAGACACATTAAGATTATACATTATCGTTTTACCGTTGAATAATTAGCGATTTATTATAGTTAAGCGGTGTTTGTGAAAAATTCGACGAGGTAGCCCCCCCTTAATCGTCTAATGGCTCGACAAAGACGTACCCCGGTCACTTAATGGCTCATCGAAGCCGAGAGACACAAGTTTTTCGCGCGCGCACGCGATTAACTACCGCGGATCACGCTAGTCGTAACTTAATACCAGTCCCTGTACACGCTACTTAACGTTTAGTGCTCGCGGTGCGAGAAGCATTCCCAAGAGGCCCTGGCCTATTTCGTTTCCATCGTAAAAAGCTCAGGAGAGCCGCCATTGACCAAACAAATTCTGACGTCTGTCTGTGAGTGTCCTTCGAACATGATTCTCGTCATGACTCTACTCCCTCGCACTTTAATACACCTCCCTGTCTGGGACAAGATAGAAACGACCGGTAGAGAACGATACTTTTCCATTGACCGTCTGACGAGTATTAACATAACTCGGACCGAACAACTCGGTTGAGACGAAGCCTACAAAAGGAACTTCGCATGAGACTCGGCACATACGAGCGCCAATCTACTCTCGGTATCGCACGTTCTTCGCATCAGTGACATTCAACTGGTTCTTGAACTTCGAAGTTCGATTCATCACTCTCATCGCTCTTAGGATCCTTTGCGCGTTCTATCGATCCGTCCGGAA
The DNA here is from genome assembly GCA_963989405.1 of Trypoxylon attenuatum. NCBI lineage: Eukaryota > Metazoa > Arthropoda > Insecta > Hymenoptera > Crabronidae > Trypoxylon > Trypoxylon attenuatum. The sequence goes on along the minus strand of OZ022492.1, from coordinate 1,685,533 downwards.
TGAGCGAGGGATTCGTGGGAGAAGAGACAGCCGTGCAAGGGAGCTAAGGGAGAGGACAGACAGACACACACTGCAAATAAGAGGAGAGAGACCCTACTTAACCCGGCACACGGCTGCCCCGAGGAACAAAGGCCCAGGTCGAGATCAAAAACCGACGGCAGAGGAAGGACCAGCGCGCCGGAACAAAAGGAATCGGCTGGAACGTTTCTCTTGCCATTAGTATACACTGTCGGAAGGGTGCATGCGTTTCCTGAGTGCCGGCCCGGGGGACGATATTCTCTCTCTCTCTCTCTTTCACTCTCTTGAGAAGAGATAGAGCGAGTAAACAGAGAGCCGGTCTGCTTCGATAAGTCTTCCGAGTCTCAACCGGAGGAAGCTACGTTGTCGGTGACGACGACGCAGGGCGTACTTTCGGATCGTATGCGAGCTCGACTGGGCTTCGATCGATAAGGGATACGTTTAAGGACCCGGCTCGCCGGCCGCACCGTCGCTCGCGTGAGCAACTAGCCCTAAAAGAAAATAGATCCCTCAAGTCGAAGGCCACACACACATTCACCAGTGATGATAAACTCAGACCTAGTCTGGCGAAATTCTTTGCGAGCGACACCTGTCAGCGTGTTCTAGGCTCATTGTCAAGAAGGCGAGTTCCGACGAGTGTGGGCACCGGTACACGCACGCCGGTGGCAAGCCACCTAAAAGCGGCGAGGGTGTGCGTGAAACTTGAGGAACCCGTGGGGAAAGAAACCCGGGAACTTATTGTTGAAGAAGAAGAAAAAGAAGAAGAAGAAGAAGAAGAAGAAGAAGAAGAAGAAGGAGGAGGTGAAGCAAAGTCAGGGTAATTTCATGGTGGCGTGCGAGCCAATGGTCCCCGGACCAGCGATCGATATCTCTTTTTTCGAGAGTGTACCTTCTTCCCGTGAGCCTGGGGTGGCCCACCTGCGCGGCGATCTCACCGTAACATTCATGCATTCTCGACACTTGTTACGAGTTGAAAGTAAAACGTGCGCGTGCCTGCACGCGTCCTTTTCACCGGGTCCAAGTGATGGGACTGTGAACGTACCTGGCGCAGGAGAGCAGCAGCGCACCGGGGATTCCAGGATCTGGACCGGCCCTCGAGCAGCCAAGGAACCCCTCCGCACTCCCGTAATTTCCTCTCTTTCTCCGCGCGCGACCAAGGAGCTAGGAGGAATCTTCCGGTTGCAGCTTTCTCACCTCACCGTATAACGCCACGCGGGAATCAATACGCGCGCCTGCCTCAAGCCTTTTTCTCTCTCTCTCTCTCGCTCGCTCGCTCGCTCACTCTCTCACTCGCTTACTCACTCATACATTCGCTCCCTCTCCCTCGTTCCGTCCTATAACCCACCCTCGCTACCAGCCAGCCCTCCGTAGCTCCCTCTTTCTCTCTCAAGCTCTACCTTCTCACTCTCCCGCTCTCTATCTTTCTCGTCCTCTCTTCCTCACTCTCCCAGATAGTCCCTTCTCTCGTGGTGGCCCTCTCTCTGTCCTTTGCTCGGAGTCAGTCACACTGTGAGCGTCCTCGAGCACCCTCCTCCCTCTACCACCGTCGATCTGTCCCTTCGTGTACCTCTCGACTTCAACTCCACTCCTCTTTTCACTCTCTTTATCTTCCTCTCTTCTCTTCTCTTCTATTCTCTTCTTTTCTCTTCTCTCTCAATATCCGCTCCAGCTCGATTCTCGAGTTCGCACTCTCACGCAGTCACCGCTGGGGCACAGGGGGCAGCGCGGAGGTCCAACGGAATGCCGGGACCAGGAGCAATAGCCGGGTGACGAGTCGAGCAACTCTCAAACCCGCTTCTGGCAGCTGGTGAACGCGCGCGATACTTATTCTACCGACTCGTGAGTCTAAGCCGCCACCGGCAAAGACGAAGACGAGGAGAAACACGATACCAATGACGATGACAATGTCCAACGGTAACACACCCGAGGATGATGTCGAGGATGAGGATGAGGACGAGGACGAGGACGAGGCCACGGAGGACTGGTGCACGGTCCTGCTACCGGCTTCGAGACAGGGGTGTGCAACGCAGCGCGACGCGAAACCACGACTAGCTCGCCCAGCCGGGCGGACATGTTGCCCGGGTATAAAGCGCACGCGCTACACCCTCGCACCACGTCGGCGCCCTTTCCTTGCTCCCACGTATACGACCAGAACCAACCCGCCATCCCCCCCCCCCCCCTGCCAAAGCCTGCTAAAACGGAGCGGGAGAGCCGAGAAACCGAGATCTTAGCTTTTTCAGGGAGACTCTTCTTACCAGGAGCCTCCTCTACATGGCAATCTCTCTGTGTTACGACTCATCGCAAATCTACGATCAGTAGCTATGAGATATATCTCACTTCATCTTTCCTTTAGGATCCTACGTGTACATATCTATATTTGAACTAGGAGATTCTTGAAACTATAACACTATTAGTGGAATATGGAACACTGTTGGGGTGAAGGTTCCTTGGGAATATGTGCTTCTGGAGCAAGGAAACTTTACTGGATTCAGGATTACGAGGTCAATCGAGTACCGAGTCAATTCGATGGATTAATTTGAGAAATATGGGAGAACGCTTTCGCGTGGCCGAGTTAGCTCGCTCATTAAACACACGGCGATTTTATCCGCTCGGTCACGGTCGAGGATCGCGCGTCCCCGCATAGTCTCACAATCGCAATCAGGTCAACTCGCGACAAGTGTGCGGAAGCATGGAGCCCATTAGCCAAGGCACAGTGGCTAAAATCGAAGTACATAGAGACCCTTCGACACATCGACCAGGAGCTTAATCTCTTTTCCGCGAGCTACGAGCATCGCAATCAACGGCCAATTGTCGCCGACTGATTGCGCTCGACTGTCACGGGATCCGTGGGTTTAAACGAGTCTCTTTAAGGAGATGCGGGCTATGCTGATCGGACGTACTGACAGCTTTCAACGAGAGAGAACGAACATCGTTAAACAAACGCTCGACGAGCAGGGAATCGATCGAACGATAGACCATGATTAGCCAAAGTGCCTAGGGTCACACCAGATACGCCACTCGCGAGCACCGATTCAATTTGAATTTCCCGATTACCTTTCGATAAAAGTGTGAGATATAGAGATAAAAGCCTCGCGCCATTCCGGGATCCAAGAGACACCCAAAATCACTCTGTGAAACTTTCTACGTGAAACGAAGTAGAATAATCGACAAGTTTAGTCTCGTCATGCGATATATCGGAAACCGTGGAAGCTGGATTACAAAAGTGCAAAACCAAAGGAATTCGAAGTGCGAGTAATGGGGGACGATAGGGGATCCCCTACTGCAAGATCGATGCCAGTTACTTATCTTTCAGACAGTGTATCAGTTTCACAGGAACACTGAGGGTAAACCGCGTGAAACCAGAGACACTCCTCACCACCTTAATCAAACTATTTACGGCTCTAACATGGGACTCGTACACTCGGGTGGTTAGAGTGTTATGCGGAAGGTCCTCCACTAACATGCGAGTATTTTCACACGAAGCTTCCCTTCTCTTGGCCAGATTGTTGGACGTCAGAGAAGCGTACACGCACCGAGATAAAAATGCTTCGCGTTCCTCGACGTGATCGGAGCTCCAATGAATTATTGGAAAAACACTGGGAGGGAATTTCGAGTGAGTAATTCGAAAGGGCTGGCATTTTATCAGGGAAATACGCGTGAGTGATACGAGTTCAGAGTTAAGTCAATCTCTCTCTCTCTCTCTCTCTCGATCTCGATTCACCCTTGTCGTTCCCATCGAGTCTAAACGTCCTACTTCCGGTTCGACTGTTCCGGTCTGGATCGATTCGAGAAAGAGAGAGAGAGGAACGCGTGTCAAAAACACTCGGCATGGAAGACGCCGTTTGTCGATTCCACGTCGATCTACAAACTCGAAGCGTTGGCTTGCTCATAAATTTCCGGATGAATCGCGGCTCTTCGAACCCCAACGAAATTAATCCCATTTCCGTGACTAGTTTGCGCTATTATTCTCGTGAGTATCGCTTTTAAAACTACGAGATAAATTTCATATTACGAATCTCAACCAAATACAATTGATTATTAAAATTCAAAAAGATAGATCCTATGTACTTTTACGGCAGGATATGAATTTTTTAGTCAATTGGAAGGACTGAGAAAGGAGTCTCATTCTAGGATTTCATATTCTTTGTAGAATATCACTTTATCATTAGCAAGCAAAATCTGCATTATCGAAGAATTCATTATTTTGTATTCTGGATAAATGAAATGAAACTACATATCTTGTACTTAACTCACATCTTTGCATTTTGAATGCTTCTTTGGTTAAGATGTTTGCATAAATATCACAGTCTAATGATAAATATCGTGACTAACATGGAACACGTCATCGATGAAATATCTCGAATCCCTGTAACCAATATCAGCGTCTACTTAAATTCTTGGACAAGATTACAAAGTGAATCGTGAGATTGGCATGTGGCCATGAGCTGCTGTGGCCTCACGACTTCTACACCACTGTTCTCCGCTAGCCGCGTCGTAGCAACAACCCATCTCGCAAAGTCTGCCAAGATACACACTACCGATTTTCCTCTTCCTCGTCACACTTCTTCCTACTCTCGACTGGTACGTGTCGAGCTTGGGCTCGAGAGACAACTGTTGAAACCGTGGCCAAAGTCTCTTCCTGCGACTCCAAAGGACACAAATTGCTGCGGTTGCCCAGGAAGATCCTCAAGTATCCGTAGGCGATCTGAGAAGACTTCTAGGAGTACATGGGAAGAGAGTGGGAAGTAACGAGATTCTAAGCGGCTACGTGCCTTCTTGCGAAAGAGGAAACAGACTGTGTATAAGGGTGAACGAGGAAAGGAATATACCGGCAAGCGAGCTATCGTTTGAATGAATGCTATCCGACATTCACACCTTTCTTTTTTTTTTTCTTTTTCTTTTTTTCCAACCCCTTTCCTTTGAGAGTGTCCGGTACAGAGCTACCCTAGCACCCCGTAGCACGCGTGTCTTGACACGCGAATCGACGACCACCACCTGTCACGCACACAACATCCCTTTCGCCTTAACCCTTTCCTCGCGAGTACCGATCCGTGAATGTTTACTTAAGTAGGCCGTACGCTACACGCATTCAACCCCCATCCGCAGTGCCATCCCCCTTCTCGAGACATTGCATTTGCTCGGATAACTTGACGTCCCGAAATAATCGGATGCCGGATTTTTCTTTTTTTCACAAATCTGTGAAGGCGAAAAGGTTATTAGTATTATTAGGCTACGGATTTTTATGCAAAATAGTTCGAATTTGAAGTTTCAACTGAAGTTTGAGAAACTTCATATTGGCGATAATTATCTGTTGTTTAATTATTCAAAGATTTCAATGCGAATTTATTCCTGTAAATTTCGCTTGGTTGATAAATGATTATTGCTACTATTTTGCAAGCTTTCTTAATGCAACTGTAAGACTCGATGAAAAATGGTATTTATGTTAATGAGATAGATGTGGAAGAGTCTCTTTCAGTCTCTTTGCCTATTAACACATTTTCCCTAACGTCGACCGATGCACCGTGAAGTCTCGAGTTCGTGAGTCCGCGATGGCAGCCCCGTCGACGTTGGATTTTCAATACGATTAATTAGTCTCCGTGGAGGTGAGTGGAAGCGACGCGCTTGAAAACATTTATCGATTTCCCTCGCGCTCGCCGCTTTTTATTTCCCCGGGTGCTAAGACTCTCGTTAGACCTGGACGTGGGATCCGCAGACGCGAGAGGCTATTAAATGCAGAAAGAGAAAGAGAGAGAGAAAGAGAGCAGAGGGAGAAAACAGAGTGAATGAGAAGGGTGCGTTCGTTCTCGCGAACCGACGGCAGCCACGATATTGAGTTAAGCCCTTCCGATTAATCGCGTATGGTGATTTTCAGCTGATTTCAACGAGGGAGAAGGAAGGAGGTTGTGCAACGAGCGCAATACCGCGTGATTAACCTTCAGCCCTTTTGCAATATTGCCATGGCACGAATTAGCGGCCACTTTGCGAGGGCTTAGTTCTCTGATTTAGTTAAACATTCATTATGATCAACACACGAGGAGGACATTACCCGTTAAACTCGTGCTCACTCGCATCGTACTTCAGCCAAGAATCGTCCCGGTCGTTAGCGGAAAACTAGCGCGAGAGCGCGTGGATTAAAATGCGCCGCGAAAGTACGCCTGAATATTTCATAGTAGCGCGAAGTGCATTCATGGGGTAGCGAAGAAGAGAGAGAGAGAGAGAGAGAGAGAGAGAGAAAAATAGGAGGAGAATAAAAGAAGGAGAGGGATAAAGAGGAAAAGTGAGAAGGGTAGGAGCTTTCGTTAAAAGTGACGAGCCTGAGGGTTAGATACACGAGGGATCGGTCACAAAGCGGTAGAGGAGGAGGGGGGAAGAAGAGTGAGATAAGTCAGCAGGATATCCATCGAGAATAATGCACCATTGGGCGTTCCGCTTTAATGCCCTGGAATTACTACGCCAACGTAGAGAATCCAGCCGTAGTATTGATTATTTATTAGGATACGTCCTTTATCGTTCTAAGCCATTTCCGCGCGGAATTCCCGAAGCAGCGTATCGACCGCGACTACTACAACCGCGTGCCGACTATACTACGACTTTGCCAGCCTCCGCTAAATTTGCATCTTCCACAGATTAAATCGCTACTCTCGCCAACCAGAGAGAAAACTGTGTCAAATATCTCGCGAAGCTTGCGATCGATTACGTGCCAGAGATTACGGTCCCTATTAGTCCCGATTTCATCGGCTTGCGCCCTTTTCCCAGGTCATCATTCGACATGAGAAATCACTGTATTCTACGAGAGGGACCCGTGGAAAATTCTGGTGCAACAGGAAATCCGATGGAGAAAAGTCGTGCTATTCGAGAGTCACACGAGTTCCCTTGCGCGTCGCCAGTAGTTCTGTAGCTGGGTGGGAGTGGGAGATGAGGTGGGAAAGAGGGTGGTAGAGGTGAAAGAGTCGAGAAGGACGAGGACGAGGATGAGGACGCATTACACACCCCACCATTCGACGGCGCACGTACTACGAAATACTACGTTCTGTGATGCGGTGCAATTAAGCTGGAACAGCCACCTCTTTCGAAGCTCGCCCTTCCACCACCTGCAACCTCCCTCCCTCCCCCCTTCTCCGACTCTCTTGGCGACCCCTCCACTCAAGCCACAGACTTCGGACCACCACTCCCGGCGCATGTCTCTCTCTCTCTCTCTCTCTCTCTCTCTCTCTCTCTCTCTCTCTCTCTTCTCTCTTTCGTTCTTTCACCTTCTCGCTCCTTTCTACCGACGTTTATCCATTCGTTCATTCATCGGAACACTCCTTTAACGTGCTCGCGGTTCGACTCAACCCGCTCCTCCACCTTCTACACCCTTCTTTCCCATTATCGTGCTCGCAGAGCTCCTACCTGGTCCAATAGAAAATTGGAGAAGTGAATATTTTTTTTTTTTTTTTTGCCTTCCCGCGCAAGGATAAATGTATATCTAAAGGCATATATACTGTATACTAGAGACTCATCCGAGATACAAATTGGAAACATCCAACGTTAGAACCCTTATTTCTTCAATAGGATTAAGTGCTCTCTAGCGAGAAAACTTCCACTGACATCGCATTTGCTTATGGCGAGCCAAGCGGAAGATTGATTGCAACGAAAGTTTGTGCGCAAAGAGAAAAAGGGTAAAAAACTTGTCTAGAAGGGGGTTTTTTTCCGAGAGAGAGAGAGAGAGAGAGAGCATAGGAATTAGGAGAGTGGGTAATGGAGAGAGAATTCGATGATTAACTCGTGATCTGTCCTTTCGAAAAAACATGTAATTAACGCAAAGTGGGTTATAATTGGATGATTCAGTCAGTGAGATTTTATTTATTTCCAATGTGGTAACGCAGCTTGCTCTCATTGAGTACTGCGGTTTGCGATATAGATATTGCAAACTGCTTACCGTTCACTGGTGCCTCCATTCATCGAAACGCTACTCTACAGTGGGTTCCGCGCTCGTCGATCTCGTTACGCGATGTTCTATGGCATCCGTTGCACTGTGAAACAAATTCACCAGTATACATATATATATAATACTTGTCCGCTTACTATACACACGTATCATCAGTGCTACCATTACCAAGAAACCCTGTCGGGGGCCAATGTTGTGCTTGCAAACCCCCCCCCCCCCCCCCCCCCGATGGTACTCTTATACTCGAGAAATATTTTAATAGCTTCTTCTCTCTTTCTTTCCAACCCAACCTCACCTCGCTACTAATTTCCACTTACAATTAGCCGGACTTCCCTAATAACCATTTCCGGGAAAGTATAGTTTGAAAAAATCAAGGATACTAAATGAGAGAAGATACGTTGGTTCCAAAATGCATTTATGAAAAGTGACTCTGCGGTTGCGGTAGTGGTGCGCCTGCTAATTAAAAGATACAACCGTACACCAGAAAAGAAGAACCAACGCGATAATCGTCGACGAGGGATGAAAAGTGCGCGCGAGGGAAACCCCCACGCAATTTCATTCGACTTTTGGTATATGCTGGATGAAATTGGTAAAGCCTCGGAACTGTGCATTGGGGCCAGTGTTAGAGACACGATTTTCCACGATTAAAGCGCAAAAGGGGAGTTGAAAAGAAGGAAACTAAGCTTACAGAGTGAACTCGGGCCCGCCAGTGGCATTTTTGTTCCATTATCGCAAACAGATTCTTATCTATCTCGGACAATTACTAAATATACTAAAAGTATCGAAATACAACACGAAATTCCAATAACATTAAAATACCTCGTTTCAATATCCAACTAATTTAATCCTAATATAATTACAAAATTAGGATTTAAATTATCATATAATTTCTCAAATCTTGCTAATGTTGCACAAGATTACGCTCTGCCATTGCGAATAGAAACCCATATATCGCAACAGATATAAGAGTTACAGGTTTCTGTTACTCGGGTCGTTCGTCGGTGAACGATATAGTGCGCTCAAATTTAATTACATCCCACGTGGATGTCACAACGAGAGACTCACCGTATTCTAATCGCATGTGTATGAATCCTGTCTACGCTGTCTTCAACGTTAGCACTTGTCGAGTTTCATTCCTGCGGGGAACCCTTTCCCTATGAGCATCACTCACAATCACCTATTACGCGATCGAGGGTCTTTAACAATGTCAATTGACACAGTGTCAATGGTGAAACGAGCTGCGGATATCAGCGCAAGGGAGAAAAGCTCCGGGGAACGCGAGCGCGTGACGCACGAGTCGAGCGCGCACTGGAGACTAATATACCATGCGCCGGCCCAGACATAGTAGTAGTCTGCATGGTGTGGCTCTCATCCTTGTATTCTATCAGATTCGTGCGCGGATCATGCGAAAATTCTACTAAATTTCGCCACTTTACGATTAATCATTAATTATACACTACAATATACATTATTCCATGTAGCCATTTAGTCACGAAAAAAATTACACGTGAAATTATTTTCTCTTGTTATTAGGTATAAATAGATATTCGAGTTTTATTTAATTTTATGATATTATAATTTATTAGAGTTTTTTTTCTCTTTGGTTATAGTAGTTTGGAAAATGAAGTCTACTCGATTTTGCGCTTTTTATAGAGTCGCTTTACTAATTCAGCTGACGCAATTTTAAGTGCGTATCACGCATCCTTGGTTCGTCCCACGAACTGCGTGGGTTTTGGTCATGCTCCGGTAAAAAATTATAGGAAATTAGTCGAGTGCGTTCCTACGCAAAATTTCCCCGATATCCTGATTTCTTGGGTATTTTTACTTGCAATTTTGTACGAACCATTTAACGTTACCATCATCCCATACCATACTTTATTTACTTAGAGGACTAATATCAAATTCTCGCATTTGTAATCGATTAAAGATATGATCAGATTTTTCTAAGATATGCGATTTTCAAATTCGTTTAACCAGATCGAGCAATACTACTTACTCGCACTAGATTGCAAGTAGTTTTCTCAACGATATAGGAAACATTCAAATCGGTACGATTTTCTGCAAAAATCTATCGAAACACCATCTGGATTCGATAAGTGAAGTTCTATAAGAATTTTGCTTTACTCAGCGGGCAACAAAATTTAGAAGAAAACTTTATTATCGATCACTAATAAGTTTCGATCGGTAAAAAATTGTCGCATGAGACGCCATCTGTAGATCGCTTCAACGAGACAGCTCGTCGTTTTGACGGCTTTCCCTCGGTCCATGCACGTGTGTTTTCGTGTCGCACGGATCATTCATTTTTTGGCGCACAACTAGGTAAGTTGACGAGATTTTTCTTAAAACATTACTCCTTCGATTCCGGAAAACTCCAATGTACCTAGTAATCAATTAATCGCGCTGGATCGAAGCGATCAAGGTACCAGAGGAAACTCGAATTTCTTTTGTCTTGGTTCGAGGTGATCTATCGCGATGTCTCGCTCACTCCAAGGTTGTTCCGCTAGCGCTCTCTTTCTCGCAGACTGCAGACTCTCACGCGTCGTCCGTTTAGGGCAATGGAACTTTTTTCGAATTTTTCAACCTGTCCACTGAGAGATTCGCGCACCGTGAAAAACCTTTTACACGCGCGCTTTTCCTCTTCCATTCTTACGTAACTCAGCCCCCAAGCTCACTGGACTTTCTCTCGTCACTCGTCTTCCTCGAGGACGCACGTTCCATGCAGTTCATACTGACCAACAAGGTCCAACCTGAAATTTCAGGTCAGCATGCCGTCCGACGCGAAAAAGAAACAACAGCAGAAAAAGAAAGAAGCCGCGAAGGCGAGACAGTCGGGCAAGAAACCTGCTCAAAATCCGAATAAGAATTCCGAAGATGGCAAGGAACAAAGTCCAGGTTTAGGAGACGTGCAGAATGGCACTAATGGCACTGCGATGAGTGCCGAAGGTAGAATTTCATTTTTTGACTCTTCGCTTATGGCGATACTCTTTATCTAAATCATCTCTATAATTCTTGATTCCATAATTACAGAGGCGTTGTGTCTTAAGCTGGAAGCGGATGCTAGACTAAACGCTGAAGCAAGAGCGTGCACGGGAAGTTTAGCTTCTCATCCACGTAGTAGAGACATAAAGATATCTAACTTTTCTATTACTTTCCATGGCTGTGAGTTACTGCAAGACACAATGTTAGAGTTGAATTGCGGCAGACGCTACGGGTTATTGGGTCTCAATGGCTCTGGCAAGTCGACGTTATTAGCTGTACTCGGAAATAGAGAAGTTCCTATCCCAAATCAGATCGATATCTTTCACTTGACTAGAGAAATGCCCGCTAGCAATAAAACAGCCTTAGAGTGCGTAATGGAAGTGGACGAAGAGAGGGTCAGGTTGGAAAAGCTCGCAGAGGAATTGGTTGATTGCGCCGAAGAGGACGCTCAGGTATGTATTATTAATCGGACAAAAAATTGAATACTCCGACTAAACGTATAGGGTTTCAAATGGCTGATTTTTGGATCTATAGGAACAACTTATGGATGTGTACGAAAGATTAGAAGATATTTCGGCTGACACTGCCGAAGCAAGGGCTGCCCATATACTGCACGGTTTAGGTTTTACCACGAAGATGCAGAGGACAGCTACCAAAGATTTCTCTGGAGGATGGAGAATGAGAATCGCTCTTGCTAGGTATCTTAAATATATATCCCTGGTTTCTTATATTAATATTCTTTCTGCATTCCACTATAAATAAAAGAAACTATATTTTTTCAGAGCGTTGTACGTGAAACCTCATTTACTGTTACTCGATGAGCCAACAAATCACCTGGATCTGGACGCTTGCGTATGGTTAGAGGAAGAGTTAAAGACGTATAAGAGAATTCTCGTTATCATCTCCCACTCTCAGGATTTCTTGAATGGCATTTGTACAAATATTATTCATGTCAATAAGAAACAACTAAAGTATTATACCGGTAATTACGACGCTTTCGTGAAGACAAGGTGAGAATATATTTGACTTTGTTGATTTTAGGTCGTTCTTGTGAAAATAAAAATGTATTTTCTATTTCAGGATGGAACTTTTGGAAAATCAAGCAAAGCAATATAATTGGGAACAGGATCAAATCGCTCATATGAAGAATTACATTGCTCGGTTTGGTCACGGTTCCGCGAAATTAGCTAGACAAGCACAGTCGAAAGAAAAGACCTTGGCAAAGATGGTAGCACAAGGACTAACAGAAAAAGTCGTTAGCGACAAAGTATTAAACTTCTACTTTCCTTCGTGTGGCACCATCCCACCACCAGTGATTATGGTACAAAATGTTAGCTTTCGCTACACCGACGATGGACCTTGGATCTATAAGAATTTGGAATTCGGAATTGACCTCGACACTAGATTAGCTTTGGTCGGGCCAAACGGAGCCGGGAAGAGTACGCTCTTGAAACTGTTATATGGAGACGTGAGTATAACTATTTCACTTCTATCCTATTTAGAAATCAATTCTCCTAGTATTTAACCCTTTCACTATGATTCCACCACTGTGAAGGGTTAAATATACTCAAATCTCGAATTACTGTACATATGATCTAATCACGATCTATTCTTCCAGCTGGTACCATCAAGTGGCATGATTCGCAAGAACAGTCATCTTCGGATTGGAAGGTATCACCAGCATCTCCACGAATTACTAGACTTAGATGTGTCGCCGTTGGATTACATGCTGAAAGCCTTTCCAGACGTTAAGGAACGCGAGGAAATGAGGAAGATTATAGGTCGCTACGGACTCACAGGACGTCAACAAGTAAGTAAAGAGTATATACTGATCGATTTCTCGAAAGTTGAGAAGCTTCGATTCAACAATCTTCGTTATTCCTATCTAGGTATGTCCTATACGACAATTGTCAGATGGTCAGCGATGCAGAGTAGTGTTCGCTTGGCTCGCTTGGCAAGTGCCGCATCTGTTGTTGATGGACGAACCGACTAATCACTTGGACATGGAAACCATCGATGCGTTGGCTGACGCGATCAATGACTTCGATGGTGGCATGGTGCTAGTCTCTCACGACTTCAGACTTATCAATCAGGTTTGTAGCAATAATTCATTGAATACAACTCATCTGATTAACATTAAATGTTAAATTAACGTTGAATTATTATTAATTCAATATAAATTTGCTTTTTTAATTGATTATAGGTGGCTGAAGAGATCTGGGTCTGCGAGAATGGCGCGGTGACTAAATGGCGTGGTAACATATTGGATTATAAGGAACATTTGAAAACGAAAGTTCTAAGTGACAACCAGAAGCGACAAACCGCTATGAATAGAGGAAAATAATTATAGCTTAAAAAGGAAAAGCGCTTCGTCTGTATTTGCTCCGTTTCGCTTTCAAGCATAATGTCTTTCCTCTATTTTAGGAATTCTTTTTTCGGACACCCTTGTGTCTATCACTGTGAGCGTGCTGCTGTGTAGCACGCCGGTGATTAAAAGATTACTTAATTTATTTAACTCTTAAATCAATTATTCTTCAATCGACAACCATTGCGGTGACTGGTTTTGGATCGAACGTGATTCTCTGGTGTCCCGGATTCCATCACTAATAATGTATCACTCAACGACAAAATTGGATTTAAATAGACTAATTCAGAATATAATTAATAAAATATTCAGACAGTACTCAAAATCTTACCGACGATGGCAACTTCTTCAAAACACTTTTCGACATCGCAGAATTTTCCACTTGATCGAAAGGTAATATACTAATTTTTCTAGGATTATATATATATTAATTTGTTTATGGGGTTTTAACATTGCAAAGACAAGAGTAACTTTTGTCTTCGTAATAGATACAAGATCTGTCTTCTTGTACTTTGCTCGAGACAAGTTTTACATTGTCACTCTCGTTGTACGCGTTTTTTCCATTTTACTTCGGTGTTCTGTTCCTGTTTCCCATATACAGACACATATACATGTATTTCGTAGTGTTCGTTAACATGGAAGACAATGAACCTCGGTGTCTATACATATCACAAAATATTGTTTCTCACATCCGCCGCTGAGAAAACTATCTAAATATGTGTATATATACATGTCCCGATATTTTTCAATGCGTCGTAAAAATAATATATATATATATGCATCTTTACTCTATGGAGTGCCACGTGTCATGTAAAGTTCGTCTTTAATAGGAAAGAACTCGTAGCTGCTTTATCCTTCAGTTTTCTCATCAAATCTCATTGGCACGTGCTACATTTACAAAATTCTAAAACTTAGAATCCTCCGGTCAATTTTTGAAAATATTTGACTCACAGAATAATTCTGAACGACACATGTATCGCGGTCGAATACGATTATTCGAATACCGTAAAGAAGAAACTCTCATTGATTAAAGAAACAGAGAGAATTGAAATTATTGATCAAACTGGCGTAGAAGCCGGAATGGCGCAAGCGACTTCCTGAGCTAGTGCAGCATTACGCAGAACAAGCAAGTGGGAATCCATATCGTTCAAAGCTTGATCGATAAAGGCAAGCTTGCGAGCTTGACTTTTTGGAACGCCGTGTTTAGTGACCAAGGCCAAGTGCGTCACAGCGAGCACGAGAGCCGCGACTCTCGCTTCCAAGAGTCGCGCATCCAGTGGAGGATATAAACTACGAACCACGTCGTCTACTCGCGGAGGGATCCTTCTAGCAACCTGCAATCACGTTTAATTCTCAAATACTCGATTGATGACATCGAGGGAATAAAGAAACATCGTGTTCGGATTTCACTTAAAACAGTAGATCTTAGAGCATATGACCTTAGCAGTTGGTCCCGAAATAAAAAGAAAGAAGAATAATCGTAATTATCGATCGATTACGTACATCCACTATTTCCAGTGGCACCGTGTTACTGTTAACAGTACCAGCGATCGCTGTCAAACTCGCTGCCAAAGCATGACAAGATCGCAAGACTGCGATACACGGAGGAGCCAAGCCAGTAGCGTCGTCTACCCACCTGTAGCATAGATATTCGTAAAGATTTTGAAATATTCACAATAAGAACATTCAACTTTAGTTTGATCTACCTCTCAGCTCCAGCTAACAATTCTTCATTTTCCCAAATATCAAGACCCAGTCCGGAATTATTCTCGCCTTCCAATAGATCTGAACTCAAGTCTGGTGAATCCTTCTGGTTCTAAGAAGCAGATATCACCGTTATGTATCGAGTTTTATGTCAGAATTGTAGTGTTTCGAGTTAAGAGAGAACGAGAAGTTATTACATAGTAGCAACGTTGTCGTCTGCATATCACGAGGAGTACCAGTAATGCTCCTAGGAAGACAGCAGCTAGAGCACCGAGAGCAATAGCAACCACGGTTTCCATGCCAGTAGCACCCGTGGTTGGACCAGAGTTGCTTATGGCGATCGAGGAACTCATCATCCAAGAGGATTGATTCCTAACTTTTGCTCACGCAGGGATCCGTTAATCGATGATGGATTAGGTCGAAGAACGTGGGAAAACACTTGGACCAGGTCGTTCGGACACCCTGGAGATCCGATACCAGGGATTTGCGCGGAATTAGATTCATTCACGACGATACTAATGTTTCTGATATGATTTTGAATGATCCCAATAGGACTGGGATGTACTTGCACCGAAATGATACGGATAATTACGCGAATACCATAGGGGAGGGTATCTTTTGCAATTTGAAATATCAACAAGGACCAAACGATGCTCGGTGGGAGGCGGAGACTGTCACGGATCTTATGCTCGATTCATTTTGCCTGAGAGCGTTCGCCAGTCGCGAGTGCAAGTAGCGAGCTAGCGAGGAGTAGCTTGGCGAACGCAAGGTCACTTGGAGCGAATTCATCGATATTTAACGGTTCAAGTGGCTCTTGCTATTTTATAGTTGCGAGTTGCGATTCAACGTTGTCGACTTTAGCGATACGAACTATCGCGATATCACTATCGATCGTGATTCACTTTTATTAGGTTTCGCTTCCGATATTTTTTACTGTAAACAATCCTGATTGGCGGAGAATAATCGGTAAGGTTTCTCGATGCGAGAACACTTTTTTACCTGCAATTACGACATATATTAATTTTGCGAATTTTTTGTTATTAAAAGATTTAGGCCAGATCTTCATTTGAATAATTGAGCCGTTTATTTTGAAAATGGACCACTTTAAAAATAAACGGCTCAATTGTAGACCCGCGTCACCTACCATTTTTTTGTAGATCCCTGTGGAAGAGAACAAGAGTCAGTAGAATTTTAATCGATTTATTGAATAATGCTTATGCATACACACTTTAACAATTTTGTATATCAGGCCTCTTGCATTCTTGCACGTTCATTCTTCAAAGATATACTACAAATTGTCGTTGCTCAGCATTCCGAAGACTTGTTAAGTACCGTAAAATTAGTTCAGTCTTCTTCAACAAGATTCGGCTTGCATTGCGACTACTTTTATATCCAAATACAGTCATTCAAATTTTCTGGCACAATTAAACAATTAATAGCTATTGATTATCAACTAACAATTTATACAAAGCTTTACACGATATTTCGTTTCCTTCGTGAGGCGGGGGTACTCGTTGCTTTTTACAAATTTCTCGGTCGATTTCCTGTCGTGTACAATTATACGTATATATATATATATATTTGCGACGGGGTCCAATTTTAATCGGCGTCCGAAACTTTGCGAACAATATTTACATTGTTTCCTCGTTCACCCTGTAAACTATCTCGAACTCAGAGAATCAAAGAGCCTTCGTAAACAAAACTAGAGAAGCAAAAGTCAAAAACAATCGGAAACAATAGAATAACATATACATGCGTTTCTTTCTTCTTTTTTTTGTACTATAGGAAAAATCGTATTTCAATGAAACGTTCAACGCCAAGGAACGGGGATGAATAAATATTGTAAAAACTTAAATGAATCACTGCAGTGTATGTAATATATAACTTAACAACAAGAACAAGATTTGATTGATGCGATTGGGAGGAAGCATCGAACGAGCTAAAAGAGCAAACGCAGGACTTAGAAAATCAGTTGGAATCGACGAGGTGACTAGTTGACATGCAAAGTTTCGGACGCCGTTTGACGCGCAATAAACTAAAATCACAGTTTCAAAACACTACTTATAGTTAAACTAAATAAACGCTCCCAGCGTCGATGACGTCAAATTTTTCATCGAGTCAGGACACAGATCATTCCGTACGAACGATTAACTCGTTTCATTATTTTTCGTATTAATTTTGTCGTATGATTTATCTCGTTTCCTAGTTTCCCTAAGAAACTATACGATACAAGAAATTTTCTCAGAGTTGAATTATTGGCATTTATCGAAAATAAATTTGTTTCATTCGAATTTACGAGAATCGTGAGAATTTCATGTTTCACGCTTGTTGCGTTGACGAGTGGGAACCCTAGGTAGCAAGGCAATTATAATAATAATCTGGAAGCCAAAAAAGAACGCTGGAAAGAAGCATAATGCAAGTAGAGTTCATGGGCATCTAACTAACGTGTAATCTTGTACATGAACATCTCGCTTTTTCTCTCTCTCTCTCTCTTTCTCTCTATCTGTAGTATACAATCTACATATGTACACAGAAATTCGGAAAAGTTATAAAAATTAAAAAGTTCCTCTAAATCAATCGGCTCGCTTATTGCCGGCAACTCCGATCTCTCAGCGAACTTATAAACGCCTCTGGAATACAAACGTGAGAACGATAAAATTTCAGTAACAAAACATCGTTAATCTTATTTTTTTTTTTTATACAACTTATATTTAACGCGTCGTCGCTTCTCCTTCTCTCTCCTCTCTCTTCGCAACGCGTCGCATTTTTTTTCTTCATTCTCTTCGCGGACAACAACGTGTTTCCGGAAAAAATATAATATATATATAGTATATGCACGGCTAGGAAACGCGGTGTCGACTAATACTTCCTCGACTTTAAGCGGGACGACGTTTGTTCGCCGTCTCACAAAGCATTCAAAAATACAAACGATTAGATTTCTACCAATGGATACTGCGCTTCTTCTTCTCGCTCCTATGTACAAATTGAACAACAATACTCGATTCACTTGTTTTGCGTCTCGCTAGTAGTGAAATCCTTTCCCCAAGTTTATTCGCGAATATTAGATTTCTCTTCGATGATGAAGCAATTAAAGCGTGTTTATAGACTTTATTATTTCCGTAAACAGCCGTGGTAAATTGTTCAAAGAAACCGATTGAAAAACTTTGTTCACGTTGTGTTAAGAAAATTCACGATGTTTCTCTAATTTCTATCTCGAATGTAAACTAACGAAATGACTTCTTCTTCCATTAATTAACAGAAGGAAATAATAATCTAATGAACGGATATCGTGATCATTACAAGATTAAACGAAATTGAAAAAATCGCAGCAAAGATCGTTCTTGAAAAATCAACCGTATAAATTCTTTCTTTTTTATTGTTTTTTTTTTTCGATCGAAAGAACGTTCCCGCGTGCGATATCCCGGAGTTCTCTCTACGAATAGTAAAGCAAAGTGTAGCACACACACTGCGATCGGTGCGTTTCTCCATAAAACAGCAACAATGAACACACGTCAGTAGAAAGATTCTTTGAAAAGAATCCATGATACTGCGTATGTTCGATAGGTACTCCCTATCTCAACCCGTTTTACATGTCCAGTGTGTATCACCCCCGATTTTCCCCGAGAAACTTGAAACCCAACGGAAGTTTCCGTAGAGATTGTCAATGTTGCTTCAAGGAAAAGTTTCAGGGTAAGAAGCACACGTCGGTTAGGTACCAATGCTCCCTCTCTCTTTATCGAGAGACAGAGAGAGTCATACTGACGGATTTAGATGCATATCGACACTCCATCATAATCA
Organism: Trypoxylon attenuatum; assembly: GCA_963989405.1. Taxonomy (NCBI): domain Eukaryota; kingdom Metazoa; phylum Arthropoda; class Insecta; order Hymenoptera; family Crabronidae; genus Trypoxylon; species Trypoxylon attenuatum. The sequence continues at coordinate 1,666,742 of OZ022492.1, read as the reverse complement.
CCTCATCATATTTAAGACTCGCGACACTATTTCGAATCTGCGCCGGGTCCAAAAAAGAAGAGATTGTTGATCATGAGAGGTTGCGAAGCAGCCGATCAACGGCTCGGTTCTCGAACTGAATCCCCTTGGTCTCCGAGAGGGACACGATCAACGAAACGATGAGCGCGATCGGCTCGCGACAAAGTCGCAGAATAATGGCCCTTTATTCTGGGGCCGTAAGCAAATCCTAGGCCAACTCGCGTTTGGATTTAGCTTCAGCGTAAAACTCTGATTCCCCGCTGCTATTCTTCACGGTGGTTGTTTGAAAATGTCTGGTCAGGACGTAAACCACTGCTTCGTATGTTGCCATTATGATCGCTGTGTTTGGGATTTGACGGATCAGTTGAGTGCCCAGACCACGGTACAATCCTTGTAAACCTTCTTCCGCGCAGACGGTATTCAAAGTTTGCCAGAAAGCTCGGTACTTTGTACCCTCTTCTCGTAACCTTGTTCTTGCAACCTCTGGAAATCAAGCGACAACAGTTGCAATTTTAGGAAACAATCATACAAAATAGAGAATAATAGTAACTTGGAAAAGGAAAATGATTCTTGATGAAGATTCGAAGGATTCACGATTCTCGACTTGCTTATTACGTAGTATGAACTGTCAGAGGTTACTATCAAACGGTTGAAACGAGACGCAATATACGTAATTGTACGTTTGAACGGTTGGCACGCGAAATATATAGCTCGCGCTATCTTTAGACTAGCTCGTCGAGTCTAGTTAACCGGTTAGGAATCGGCTTCTACGTGATAGTAAAGTTCGAGGTAAGAAATATTGAATTTTCCATCTTGATATTCACTATGAAATGTGATGATCAATACTTGACCTTTGTTCCGAGGCTTCGAGTGATGGTAACGCTGACTATAATGGTTAATCGGTAAAAAATGTGATCTCCAATTTTTTTCCCTCTCTTTTTTTTGTTAAGTATTGTTCTTTGGCTAGCGATACACATATTGACAGGACATACCGTGAGGGTATGCAATAGTTGAGGCGATGGTTTTTGAGAATGAGCCAGCTGCCATAAACTCGAAGAAGTCGCGGAAGGTCTTCCTGTCGTTAGGTCGTGCTGTAGTTGATCTATGAGTCGCAAGCCAAGCCTTCACTGCTTCGTAGATCACGAAATGTATCACAGTCTCACTTATGCCTACGTAGGACGCCACAATCCCTTTGTAAAATCCAAGGATACCCTTGAAACAAAAGAAGATCATTTTATTAGTTAGCGATGAAAATTCATTCGATTCTTAACAAATACCCAAATAACCAGTTAATTGCGAAATTTAATTTCAAAAAAAACGTCCACAGGATGCGGAGTTAAAATCAGGCAATGACGTGTATACACGTCAACCGCGGTTAACTAGTTAACTGTTTATGACGAATATACTCGTCATCCCTTAATTTGTGTGATATAATTTAGACACACATTTTCCAAAAAAGGTCGAAATAGTTAACTAGGTAATTACTTTGATCTTTTTCGACTCGAAATTCGTGAGTGGATCGATGTCGAAAAGTTAATTCGTTGGGGGGCAGTAATGGGTCAGAGTTGTCAAAAGCTTATCTCAAGAGCCTCAACTGTGGACACAGCTCCCAGAAAGAGTTGGTTAAAAAAGAGAGATATATACGCCAGGCATATGTCGAAGATATCACACGGACCCCCTTGGCGTTAGGATGGATTTTAAATATCAATGATTATCGATAAGCACACTTGTCAATCCGTTACCCGACGAATTATCGAAAACCACTTGATCAGAGATATGTATACCTCCTATACCCCGATTCCCATTACATCACGCTTTTTTCAACTAATATTGTTGCAACGCGCGCGAAAGATAAGCCGAGGTACGTTATTAATATTTTTACACTCTGCAGTTTGCTCGAGCAACTCGAACAGAATAAAAAAAACAGTCAATTTCTGAAGATAACGCGCGAACCGATCAGACACACCTTGTAGCGAATTCACGTTTTTATAATCGAATCCCATGTACAAGAGTTATAAATAACAGAAAAAGACAGAAATTCACTTGTGAATTAGCATTTGTTGATCAGCTTGGATTAAGAGTGAGGTCATTGTCACTGCGAGTGAATTTCGGGCTGATAAAGATTGCTAACTGATCACGCGACACGCGTGTGCTAAACATGTTCCCGACAGTTGGTTGACATTGCACTCGTAAACGTAGTGCTTCCCTGACCAGCTAATACATTTTGCGATGGAATTCATCGACGATCGCGAAATACCAGAACCTTGACCAGTCTATGTAAACTCTTAAAGAAATTAGTGTCCATCGGATTCACTCAATAAAATTGAAACCGTCGGTAAATATGTAGTTCGTCCATTTCCCAACATATACTTTGCATATGCAACATTGTTGCTATAATAGAGTGCATTAAAAAAAACTGTTAAATTATTATTTATCAGTGGATTGACGTTTGTAAGTAATTGGAATTGACGTTTGGAGCTAATTGTATCGCATCGATACACGCGGATTAATAATAGAGAAAGCGTGTTCGTTTATATCCACTGAGGCATTATCGCTATCTTCCATGTTTCTCTGATTTACGAGAATCTGCCTGCGGCGCAAATCAGCTATCAACTTTCATTTGCATGCATTCCTGCCTCTCGACTGATACGAATCAAAGTGTAATCTCGCGTTACGTAAGAGAGTCATTTTAGAAAAATTGTGGAAAAATGGTAAAGGTAAAAATCTATTCGAATTTTCCGTTTTTAATAGTAGTTAAGTACACTTAACCCAGGAATTAAAGGATCACTTTGCCCAGGTCGAGAACTCACCGATCTTTGCACGGCTGTAACTTTGTTAAAAAAAATCCTAAAATTATGAATTTTTTTAAAAATTGAAGCTTGAAGCCTCTACTTTACAACGGCCTATTTAGATTTTACATTGTACGCGTGACTGCTGTTGTAGCACGTGGAATAGGGAGGCAGGTTTTTCTTGCAGAAAGTTGCGAAATTTAGCGTGCGCTATGGGGTTGAATAATTGTTTTTTTTTTCAATCATGTCATTTACGTGGTTGCGAAGCCCAAAGCTTCCTCTTTAATTTAAGAAAAACAATTTGTGTGATGATGATTGATGATTTTGATGTGATGACAAATGATTTGTTCTCGCTACATCTACTGATATAGAGTCGATCAGCCAAGCCCATGTTCTCAGTACAGGGCCATGTTTTCAAAGTCGAGCCAATAGACAAAATTAGTTTACGGACAAACAATAGCCATAGCATGAAAACCTGCCGCAATTTTCATCCGGAGAATTCGCGGTTGTATTACATACTCTTCTATCGGGAAACAATCAAGTAGATATCAGTGGACAGTGTTTGTATGTGTGTGTGTGTGTGTTGATCAAGATGTAAGAATCTTCATCATTCTTCCTGTCTGACAAGGTCAAAACAATCCAAAACAATCTTTATTGTTTTCATTGCCGAAATACGATCGCACTCGACTTGGCAAAGCTAACTGACGAGAGGGTATTACGCTGATGTCAAATGGCACCGGCCTCCTGCTACTGTCCTGTTTTTCACCGTATTTACGTCGTGATTCGTTATTTACCACACCGACCGCCAATTTTATGCCGACTGTGGATACTTGTTTGAGATCTCGCGCAATCGTGGTACACATAGTATAATTGTATCTAGGTAAATTAGCGGATCTTGGACAATGATAGGTTTGTGCTTGTGAAAGTGTCGTTGGCAATCACGTACCACCCTGTTGTCCGCAAGAATATCTGAATTAGGTCACCGACAGACAATATTCCGTGAGAAGACCGACGCGAGCCACGGTAAATCGATGTTCCGCTTCTAGAAGTGTATTCTCGGGTGCATCGCCACCCGAGATGCACCTTCCTTGCAGTCGAAAAATTTCCTGTCAATTCTTCTCTCTCGTTACTTTGACCCTAGGAACATGTTTCCAGGATTCATTTCCTAGTAGAATCTCCATTATCGATACGATTCTTGGTAAGAGTTACTCGAATAAACTAGTTTTCTTTGGAAATTTGTTTTCCAGATCATTCTTAAACAGTCATCTCGATAAAAAGTAGCAATTTGGGGAGATAAAATGTGGCAACCTTTTTTGATTGCTACTAGAATTTATACTTTAGCAAAAAGCCACTAGGTCACATGCTGATTTAGATTTTTTATAAAATTACCCTCGGGAAGAAATGACAATTTCTTAGAACAACGTAGCAATCTTTTTTCTAAAAAACAAAACTGCTGGAATTTATAGTTTACTTAAAAAATACACTGAAGATAAATAGAGCTTTTTTGGTGTTGAAATAATATGTACTTGTACCACAAGGTTCAAAGTAAATTGAAAATGTCTACAAAGTGTGAAAAGGGTTGCGAGAGATTCAAAACAGTATGATGATCTTTGCGAGAGAAAGAAGACCGTGAGCGATGATCCGCGCGACAGAAGTTCCAGAAAATAGTGTAACGTCGTAATTCTGGCGTGTCGACCTAGCAACACTAACGAGAGTGATCGATAGACAATGTCGCAAGCAGGGAAAGGTTTCTGCTGGCCACGGCTCAGGACGCGAGCGAGTAAGCGAGCAAGCTCTCAGACATAACTGTGCACCAGACGGGAAACGTCGATACACTGCGATGCCACCCGAGGTGAAGAGACTTGTGATCAAAACAAAAATTGCGTAACTCAATATAATGTGTATTCTCGATTCCTGTTAGAATCAACCCTACTCAAAAGCAACTAATAGGGAGATGATTTCACGAATGATGAAAACACTTGAATCACGCAGATTGTATGTATCGTAGTTCACAAGTTTGCTTACCGATTCGCGATATATCCTTCGCATACACTCGCTCGCGGTGGTTTTGCTTGACCGATGGTCCAGCTGAAGTCTCGTCTTCACGAACCAAATAGGATTTGTCAGCGTGCATGCCACGAAACCTGCAAAATGAATAAGAAGCGTACTGTTTACTTCATCCGATCGATTCTTTCAAATAAACCTCAATTACCATTGCAAAGTTCCTCGTCTTTAACACTAGAACTACTATATCAGTAAAAACGACAGATTTCATAGTTTCACTTTGAAATTTATAATATTATTACTTCCAATATTATTCATTATTATTCTTGAATCTATTGGAAATCAAAATAATTTTCTATCACGGCTACTTATGTATACAAACACCAATTAACATGACTAGTACTTCCGGAACTGCAAAATTCTTGTATAATTTGTTTATTGAACCCAAAATTCTTTATCAGATAAATGCATTAAATCTCAATTTATTAGTTTCTAATTAATGAATAGTTCTAACGATAACCAGATCGATAATTCGATAAGACGATCATCGCTTAAACTTTGTTTTGCAATTAATGTTGTCATCTGAACGTGGCTTTTTCCGCGTGGTTGGTTAATAGAAAAAAAGTTGTGGTTCTCCTAGGGAAGAAGTTTATTGATGGTGTTTTAGTGTAGCTCGGCGAACCACCGGTCGCGAAGCCCTATTGTGCAGAGGTTTAATTCGCGATAATTTCTCGCTTCCTCGATTGAGCCTCCCGCGAGCTAGGGAAGGAACATGCCTCGCGTGCGAATCGGTGAAAAGCTGCCAAGCTCGACCTTGTACGAGTCGGATCCGGAAAATCGGCACAATATTCTCGATCTGATAGCTGGAAAACGTGCAATTATATTCGGAGTGCCCGGTGCATTTGTCCCAGGCTGTTCCAGAGTTCATCTGAACGGTTTCATACAAAAGTAATTAATCTTTTAAAACCTTTAATCTCTAAACTACGAAATTTAGTCCTAAAAATTCCCCACAGAGCTCCGATTTAGAATCAAACCAATAACGAATATACACTTCAAACACACTTAACTAATTAAAAAAGAATCTTCATCTTCTACCAAACTATATTACACAATTAAAAATTCAATTCTCTAATTAGAAAATAATTTTTAATTTCCTGGGAAGATATACTCTCAAAATCGAAAGAAACTTAGGTCTCTCTCATCGTTAATATACATATTAATTTCTTCTGGGAAAGTTCCACTTGGAAAAGGGCTAATTGGTTAATTATCGATATAGACGTAAGAGGCTATAAATGAAATCGTTCACAGCCACACGCGATCAGGAGATTAATCAGTGACTGGTACCAAGAACAATCAATACTTCACGAACGTTTAGATCGGAGTTGCTGCGTTCATTGGGCTATCAAGAGATTATCTGCGTGTCCGTGAACGACCCTTTCGTCCTATCGGCTTGGGGTCGCAACAGAAACGCCACAGATAAGGTGCACGCACAACATCAAACTCATTCATGTTTGCGATGCAGTTAGCGTACATAAAACACAACTGGTAGCGCTCGTTGTTGTCTGACGTCAGGGGATTAGATAAAAAATTTGGTAATTTGAGCGAGCAGACATCGGCTCAGACGGGAGAAATGGGATTATGTCGCGTGTGGATTGTCTTGAAACACACACACGGGTGTGTTTGTATGTACGTGTTTTCGCGTATGTCAATGATAACCGCGAAATTGTCTCTTTAGGTGAGATTATTGGCGGATCCGACGGCGGAATATACGAAAGCGATCGGTATGGACATCGATCTTCCCGAATTAGGGGGTGTCAGAAGCAGAAGATACTCCATGGTCACTGTTAATGGGGTAGTCAAGGAACTGTTTATCGATTCTCCGAACGTAAAACTCGTCTGTCTACAAAAAGAAGGCATTCCGACGTATTGCTGCTAATTTCCCTGTCAATCGATTCTTAATTAATCAACATATCTCATTTCCCTTTAATTTCATTTTAATAAAATAACCTTCAATTGTTTCCGATTAACCAATTAACCTCAGTTATCTTTTAATCAGATACTTTCAATTCATCCATAAAACAATCTTTAATTTTGTTTAAATTAATCAGTGTCTTATTTATCTTGTAATCAATTACTTTCACGTGATATACAAAAAAAATATCTTCAATATTCTTCTGCTTAATCAATTTATCAGATTTGATTTTTAATTCGTTTTCACTCTTGTAATCTATAAAACATATTACGATATTGAATATCTTGAATATTATGGATTGAAAACGATTAGAATATGAAAAGTTTCATTCGGCAAAAATCTATTCCGTCGTGAGTATCGTAGCCAAGTGTTGCAATTGCTTCTTGCAATGTGCGAAATAACAAGAGGTTGAATGGATTAATTAAGAAGATTGCGCTAGTTTCGCAGTACATTCTTTGCCAGGAAGGTTAAAGCAAACGGATAAATTAATTCTTTGAAGAGTAGTGAATTTAATTCGCGATCGGTATCAGGATGCAAGGCGCAGGTGTCACGATGCAATAACGAGCAGTTGCAGAACATACAGTAGATGCGCAATACGGGCGAAGGTCATCTTTCATTACGCTTCGGGTCTGGCGCCGTTACAAATGTAAGAGAGTGGGAGAAACTATCGTTCAATAGCCGAAGCTTTCGCAGTCGCGAATGTATAATTAATTTTCTAATTTTATTTGCATTCCAAGTCAGCTATACTCTCGGTAATTTCCTTCTTCCGCTCGCTACGAGCCGCTTCTTTACGAGTCCAATACTCCGATACTATCGTTGATAACATTGATCAAATAAGTTTCCGAAAGACACGACTCTGTATTGATCTCAAATCGCGATTCAATGATAGAATCTTAAAAAGTAATAATATAAAAAGGATGTTTCCTTAAATCGAGGTAAAAAAATGGGAAAAAAATCAGTTTTGACTTCGATCGATGAGGAATATTCAACATATTTATTTTTATATTGATAGATACGGTAGTAGTGAGTGCGGTAGGTTCGATTGTTTATAAACTTCGCGACGCAAGGACGTCAAGCCGATAGGTATATCTCGGTGTCGTATGCCAACTTGTTCATCCAGCCCCATTGACCCAGTTTCTGCGTGACCACGACAGGGCAACGCACCAGCTCGCCGATGCACCTTACGCGTTCTTCCACGTCCTTAGACGTCTCCGGACATAAACACGTGCCACTTGGCTTATTATTCCGCATTGGAGAAAAAACTTTAGCTTTCACGAGTTTTCTTTCGAGTCCAATACTTCAAATTCTCGAAGCAAATTTCTCGAAGCAAGCTTCGAGAAAATTCAATCAGATTGTACAATCTTCAATTTCTAGTACGCGATAATGTGCGGAATGTATGTACTGTCTGAGAGACAGACGTAAGGGAAACCTATGCAAACTGCTAGTGTTTGTCATTTGAATTTTCAATGTCGCTAGAATCGCCTCTGGAATTCTCGAGGACCTCGAGAGCTTCCACAAACGTTAAACTATCAATATTAACATTCAGTGCTAGCGAGTCTGCCGACTTTTCGTGTTCTTTTCCCATTCGCGACTTCGCTGGTAAAACACTCTACATAACTGTGCATTCGCAACTGCGCAGCTTTCAATGAAGTATATTGCAACGTTGGGAAAAAGACACGTCGCAAAGTGAATCAGAGAATCAGCATGGGACTAATGCTCTCATTCATATTGATTCGCGGTAAATTTTTACTAACAGTCCTTGACCTACGAGTTACTTAACCCTGAATTGCGTTCTTCCGTCTTGCGTGTAGAATTTGTTTACGTATTGCAATCGTCTTACATTAGTAAACAGGGTGAAAACATTGAAATTATATTAAGATAATCTTTTTGCTTTAATTTGAAGAATAGAAAAGAATCTATCGAACAGAGCAGACAATTCAATTCGATTCATAGTAAAACTGAGAAAGTCCACATGTGGATTACAGACGAGTTGAGTTTCTTACGTAAGAAGTTTCTTACGTTTGCGGTTTACTGCTACATAGTGCATAGTAATTCGTCGATCATTCGACTCTGAATAACATCAAGGAGATTCTTAACGACGCGTTTCTATTCCCGTCACCGCATTCTCCTTTTTTTTCTTATAGAAATAAGACTTTAGAATGTTGGAAAACCAGTCGATAGATCAATGCCGATCAGCCAGCTGATCGGTCGCAGCACGATCGCGATAAGTGCGTAAGCGAGGTGTCTCCATTGAGAGAAATCGGAGTTAGCAAGCTCGAGCTGCTGCTGCTGCTGCTGCTGCTTGTAAACAATCGCCGCCGAGACGCCGCGTTAAATTACACGGTCGACTCGGTGTAAAAATAGAGTCGGAGAACGTGAGTCAGTGACTCTCAAACTGCACGGTAGTTAAGAGACCTTTAGGATTGTGTTTTTGTTCGCCCCACTGCATCTGCTGTGCCCGATAACACCACGCGAGCCAATTGGACGCAACCAGGAAAAGAGAGGACGAATTGAGAACAATTCGTCGAGTGCCTGTTGTTTGTTTTGCATCGTATCACCGACATAATACAATGTGGCTACCGCGGGAATTCAGGTAGCCAACGAAACTCATCAGAACCCTATGGTTTCCAACAACGTTGCACAAACGATTCGCACATATACTTCATATATCTTCAATGATTTTTCACGCGGAAATTTCATTACTGAACTTAACTCGCCGGAACGATGTAACTAACGTCGTAAACAACAGGTAGAATACTTTTTCGTAATCGATCACGAAAAGCTAGATCGTAAGGTAATATGCACCGGAACGAATAACAAATGTGTTATAGAAAACCAGTAGAAAAACAAGATGCATAATACCTGGATATATATGTAGATAGAAATCGAAATAATTTGCAAACCTAATACCAAAACATAACTTGAAAATAGATCAAGCTAAAGTAAATTTATTCTGTTTTAAAAATAGTTCAAACTATATATCATAACTATGTTTCTGAAATAGAGTAGAATATTGAATCGAAGAATTTGAAAGTGTTCGAAGCTTGAAAAGAAACTCTTGGAGATACTTCGAAGGGAAAGGGACGGTGGAAACAGGTTAAAAGCATCTGCGACCGATCAGCTGATCGTGCCTACGTGACCAAAATCACGTTTTGGAGCATCGCTCGAAAATTCTTTGAACCCAATACCTCTAGAATCTTAACTTCTTTCCCATCGACAATAACACGCGGCTTGGTGCTCCAATTTGCACAGTGAAATCCTTTCTGCGAAGAGAAATGTCGCAGGAAAAATTTCCAAAGAATACGATCTCGTTAACAAGGTTGAAAGTGGATGTTGCATGAAGGTGCAACTCACAGTTGACTGAACGATCCCGCGAGATTAGCTTCTATTTCTGGCGGGAGAAGTAGTCCGAAGCGATGACAACAGAGGAAAATGATGCATCGGTAAGAAATTCAAGGAAAAACAGAAAGAGGGGAGAGAAAATCTTAAGTCAGTATTTGGAATGCTATGAACAATGAGAGAATTACGACTTAAGCGAAGACTAGTATCACAGAGAAAATGATGATCCCCTGCAGACAGATCTATACAATAAGGAGGCTACAAAAGGTCGAAGTTCAATTTTCTGACTTATACCGGATAACTTATCGGTTCCATTAGGCGACTGCGCTTTAAAACAAATCGTAGTACGAGTGGCCTGTCTTATAATTAGAATTCTACACTCGCATACATATATGTAGTACAGTTTACGTTACGTCATTTTTCAATTGGTGCATCAGGATCTTTGAGACTTTCGAATTATTCTTATAAAAGTTTTTATTGAGTTAGAGGTTTGTCAGTTTGCGATCCCAAGTGGTATCATTCCATCGAGATGGATTTCACTATCGTTTATCTATCTCGAGGGGCAACTCGCAATTTTTCTACACACTTCTTGCGGATGTTACGTCATCTGGAACTAAAGCTTCGCTGTGCAAAGGGCTGAGTTCGTGGCGCCTAGGATGCTCGAATAAGAGGGCGATCGATACGGGGTGGATGCACGGTCATTTAACCCTTAAGTACTGACCTGGTCTACAGTAAATTTCGCATCTTAAATGCGTCAGAATTCTTCGAAAAATATACTCTATCAATCGACCCCAATCAATTATTCCTTTCAGAATTATAAAAAACTTAAATTAAATAGTTTTCAATATAGATCATAGATTAATTACTCGTTTGCATCAGTTGTTTCATCAGCTGATGAGAGATTTTTGTATATCGTTGACGTAAGAATTTGTATTTTGGATTTTTTTCCCTACTACTGTATTTGCGGGTTTTCGCGACGCATCGACAGACACGACTGAAGATTCGGGTTATCGGGGCTCCCCGAGATCTACGAGTCACGACGAAGAACTGGATACTTGCGGTAAAGGCGACAACGCGGCTCTTTTCCTCCTCGAAGATACGGGGGATGACGCGCGACTTGACCCCAACGTGCCTTTGGCTATCGTGCGGTTTGAGAACTGTGTAAAAAACCATCGTGATACTACGACGATATCTTTACTTATATTGTGTACATATATGTATCCTATTGTCTTTAATGCGTAATAGTTATTGTTCGAAGCTGCAGCTTCCTTTCATTCAACGAGTAACGTCCTTGCAAATTTACTTAACTCGTTACAATTATATCGTGCAACTTTTTACACACCTGAATTTTTAAATCTCTATTTATTTATTTCAGTAGTTAAAAGTATGCAAAAGAATTGTATAGATAATTTATTGTTAAAGTGTTTGAATTAGGGCTTATAGAAATTTTGTGACTGCAAGATAATTAAGATTGCAGAATGCTCGTAAAGTTTAGGCTTGTATTTCGTTCAAGTCAGAAACTCGTTAATTTTGGATTAGAGAGTGGAAAGACTGTACTTATCTTCCGGGCTTATCACTTTTAATCTAAGAAAAGCTTAATTGCCGGAGACCTCCGAGATTTCCGCGTGCATTCTTGTTTACTATAAACTCGTGTGCGTGTGGGGATGACTGCTCGGAAGTCGCAGAATATTTAATCGCTCATTACAACCATTGTTAAGGATTGATTAATTATAACTAAGGCCTTGGTATCGGCAGATTGTTCAGGGTTTTGCTTTTTAATGAGTAATACCCAGTACATTCGCACTCTTCTTAAATTAATTTCTCTTTTCCCCAAAATTATCTAAATTTCCGAGAGAATTCATAATCTTCTTTCTTTTGCAATTTAAATTCATAAAGTTTTAAAAAATAGTAAATGTATTGTTGATCGTGTAAGTAAAAAAAAAAAAAATAAGCGTAAAGTGAATTCGTCAGAGTGCACTAATTTCTCGATTACATTCGAACGACACGCAAAATGGATTTTGGCAATATCACAGATGAAAATTGTTTATGTTCTCCGAAGAAGTCTACATAGATACGACAATATTACTGTATACATTTGTGTACAGAATGCTTACACATCGTATTAACAAATAGCCGCGGCGTCATTCAATGGATACCGCGATATGTATCTATTTATTTATTTGTAGTACGACTTTCTAATCTTGACTTGGCTACGGAGATTAGAAGCTAACTTTTCTTGCTTGTCAGTGGCATAGCGCCAGTGAAGTTCGTATGAGTAATAACATAGACAAATCTAATATACATATATGTATATAAACTACCTCTTAAAAACAAGTTCCAAAAATAATAATAGACTAATTGAAGAAATCCCGGTAGATAGGTGGACAGTCGTTTTTTTTCTAGGTGGAGATGCCTCCACATTTCGTAGGAAGAATAAAAATAATTGAATATTTTAAAACTGTATAGTTGTTCGAATCTGATAAAATTGATGCTGGTAGATCGGATTTCACTTTTGTCCCGTGCTACATATTGAACGTGATCGGATTACCGATCACACACGTGTGTACAGTGTTGATTGGAAGAAGAAGACACATTGGTAAAAGAGACGCGAGTGACCAAAACAAGTTGCACGCGCGGAGAAAGGCCTGACCTACGATTCAGCGAATCTACGCATAACGCCGGCATGCGTGCACGTGACCGAGGAATGACCGGCGGCGTTTTAAGTATCGTTGGCTAATCGGAAAGAGATAGGATCGTCGCTCGATATTTCGGCTGTAAGTACTACTCGCGACTCGCACTCTTGATAACGTTGAAGATTCATTCCTATTCTCGTGGCTTGTACGATTGATTGACCAATGTTACTGCTAATTTTTGGTGAAATGGCGCCACGCGTACTTCGGAAATCCAATGATATATGTGTCAGAGAACTCTACTTTTACGCTTCCTGTTCAGGATTGTTTTCCGTAGATATTGACCTACTTCGTAACGATATTCTGCTTTGCTTAGAGCAACCGCAGTTTCGAGGCTTCGCGGAGCTTAAATTCGCCGATTATTGTGGAACATAGATACAGACTCCCCAAGATTCTAATTGTATTATGAAGAACAATCCTATCGTATCGCACTTTGCGGAATCATCAATAATTACTTCACGTGAAGAATTTGTATTTAAATACAAATTCTTACGAAACTCAAAAAGCATACAAAGCCAGAGATGTAGATCTCTTTTGGTATTTGGCTGGCCATTTCACCGAAACTTGCAAAAAAATGTTTAATTTAATTATTCCCACGTAAACAAGTCACCTCAACCTTAAAATGTCTTTGGAACGACACTGAAGTACACAATGAGCTGATAAATGGTAAACAAAAATTAACACGTGCAAAAACGACATTTTGAAAAGGATTTTCGAAGTGAGAATCGATGGAAGAAAAAAAATGAAGATAAACTTACCAGCGCAGAATGCTGAGACGACATGAACCACCGGCGTGTCAGGAGGTAGATGATTGTTGAACATGTTCTTGCTCTTTGAGTAGGCGCAGAAGTAGATCGCTCTGGATGGTGCGACACCCACGAGATTCGGGCCGAGGCCTTTGAAGAGGGCACGCGCACCCTCGTTTTTCACGATGTACTTTATACACTGGTATATCCCCGGCGCACTGTGCGCATTGCCACCTGGTTGGGTGGACACTCTGAAATGTGAGAGGGTCACGAAACAGTACCTGGAAAAACGTGAATTTCTTTAGGATCCTATGGCTTCTTCCAATCGTCTCCACCCACCGAGTAAATACATACATACATAGATACGGAGATAGTAAACAAATCTCGCGTGTATCAAAACGTAATTACATATTTCTACCATGCTCGAGGACGTGGGATAAAGAAAAACGGTATAATTTATCTTTAACTAGGAATGAAATTAAAAAATCAATCTTTTGAATTCTGCAGTTTAGATAACGTCTAATAGAATTTTCGCGATAGATAGTCGGTTGAGATTGTTGAGGGGAATAGCACTGCGGCCATTACTCTAGGTTTTCTATATCACGAAATGTACTCGAGAATGAAGATTTTCAATGCGAGTAGAGAATGAAAAAGAGAGAACTTTGCAGTGAGATAGTCGAAGGTGTTTCTTATCGTAACAAGGTATCTCTATTGTTTGCCAAGCGTATTAAACGCATGTCTAGCGATGACAGACTTTGATGACGGCGTGACCGTGCCGTTGTATCTCAAATATATACATTTTTCATGAACACTACCGTGTTACTCTATAAGAAAAACATTCTTCATGATCATGATTCTACCTGGGCTCTTTCCAGTTTTCAAGGCCGCTGCCAGTTTTACTGAATAAAATAACGAAGCGTTTCTTTTTTTTTTTTTTTTTTTTTTTTACAAATAAACCCAGATTTCGTGAAGTCATACATTCTTTCGAATGCGATGTTATTAAATATTCTTACGATTCGCACGCAAAAAAATCATTGTATCTTGTGACAGTGCAGTAAAACCTCGGATTACGAGTATAATTCCCCATAAGAAATAGTGGAAACTTAGATGATTCGTTAAACAATCCATAAAATATTCACATGAAAATGACTATGTAATTCAAACTACAGTATAACGTAAAAATTATTAAAAAATTTTACTCGCTTGCGAAACCCTCGTAAACCAAGGTTTTACTGTAGTTTACAATTAGAATAAGTATACGGAGGGAGATTCTCACCTAGGGTATCCTCCGGTGCATAATCTTCTTCTTTGTTCCGAGGTTGGGAGACCTTTGCAAGTTACATGACCAGAAGTGAATTCCTTGTTGACATGGGGAGGGTAGAAACCAGAGGACGAAGACTGCAATCGTGTCTTGACTACCTCTAGCGGACAGGTGACTATAGCTCCTGCAGTGCCGGCCACTCTGCCAAAAAAACAAAAAAAAAAAAACATAGCCCGTTGAGATATAAACTATTCGAGGAGCACAGTCATAATATACACGGCGCCACGGCATTCTTTTCCGAACACGCTTCTTTTACTGCGCGAATCGCGCGACGATCGTCACGCGAGTGCAAATGCACTTACCAATTGCTAAGTAATTCGCAAACGATCATTCTAAATGGTAAATGTGTACAATGCGAGCGAGTGCACGATCAATTCACGCGGGATTATCGCGATTATTACGAGTTTACGGTGCATGTTGAACTCCTTAGCACATATGTACATAAGTATTATACGTACAAAGTGAATTTAGTTATCGGTTTTTGCTTTATGAATGACTACTACTGTCGAATAGTTTCCTCAGAGTGTAGTAATTCCTTTTCGATCGATTCCTACGTAAACTTCTAATCGAAATAGGAATCGATTGTTTACCTTCGAAGTAAATCAGAAAAATCTGTTACCGACATTGTTATTTTATTCAAGCAAAACCGAGTGGATAAAAGATCGAATTAGAATTTGTTATTGTTTCTTTAGGGAAGTTTTGCAAGAGGACTAAGAATCACGGTTAAGTTTTTATTAGCTACTTGAGTGTGTCCAAAATACAAGAATGATGGAAATGGGATTAATTGTGATTTGTTTCTTCGATGCGGTCGGTGGGCGCGAAAGACGACACTGCGCAGAAATACGTCGCACACAAGTTCCCTGATCACATGTACATTCTCTTCAAGCATATTAGCGAATCTCTGAGTGTGTGTGTTAGTGATCCTAATTCCTGTCTGCGACGCAGGTTACTTAACTTCCGATTCTCTTCTCTTCGCGATTATCCAGTTTTCGGTGTGATGCTACCTTGCATCCGGATCACGATATCCAACGCTTGATCACGCTCTACTATTGTCGTTTAGAAACGACAATGTTGAGGAATTCGCGATATACGAGAATTAATAGTAGCCGGATATATGTAGAAGCTGAATGCGAAACGTAGTATGTACGTGTAGAGAGAAGAGGCGAAGTTGGTGGTTCAGAGTATAATACGCAGTTAGGGGAACCCGATACTCGGTGAACCAGTTTCGCAGTTGAGAACCGAAATTCGCCTAATTCGGAGGATCAACGCACACGATTTCCAAGCGGATGTCGAGAAAGACAATAGGAGAATCATTGGGAAAGAGTGAACAACCACTAGCGACAACTTCAAGCTGGCCGAAGAATTTACCGAAGACGAAAAGAGAATTCTAATTAATGCGAATAAATAAAGAGGTTTTAGAAATATAGTCTACTCACCCTCCGGCAATGAGGTGTATCGCTGTGTCGCGATCCAACATTCTCCTGAGATCTTCTTTCCTCTCTTATTCCGGTATCATGAACTTCACCGGAGAGATAATATAAAAGCACGAGCTCGGAGAACACTTCTAATTCACTGTTTTCTCGCGATTAATACGAACTTATGAGAGTTTTAGAAACGTTGGCACCTCCTCGAACTGAGGAACGCGCCGCGCCGGTCTCTCTCTCTCGCCTAGTTTACCGAACTAACACGTATCGAAGAACGATTATGACACTACACCCACGACTGCTTACAAACAACTGGCCACACCGATCCTCCAACTGAACGCACTGCTCTCCGGGAAGATACCACTAGCACTGAGTATATAGATTTCGAGAGATCGTCCACTGAATGGTAATTTTTGATTGGACGATCCGTGAGACTTCTGCGCATGCGCGCGCCGGACTTAAGGCTGGTTTTCATGATATTTAAATTGTGGGAGAAATATTTGAATATTTATTTTATTTAATAAAACAGGAGGAAACGTGTGAAATTGCAGAATATATGCAAATTTCTAGTATATTAATTGGATAATAGATAAGGGATAATCGAAGGACTACTAGAAAATTGTAATTTTATTAAATCGAAAAACTTTGCAAAAGTAATCAATTTTTATCAGCCACAAACATTGGGATCCTTGTGGCATCGCGAATCAGTAATAACTTTATTCATAGCATGAAGAAATTGCACTAATGTACACGAATTTTGTCGTAAATGAAGTGCGCGTGCTAGAAATGGAATTCTTCTTAATGTACGTCCACTAAATCCGTGGCTCAAATAACACAGTTCTAGAAGAAACCCACTGACAGTAACTCCAACCGTTCCACTGTCTTTACTTTCCTTTACAGAACGATATTCCAAAATCTCTTCGTCGCTGATCATTCTCACCTGAAATTCGAGGCAAAGAAAACCACATAAAACCAAAGATTCAACAAATTCCTTTCTATGTAATTTTGTTTCGTACCCTAATTAATTCTTTAAGACAAGAGGAATAAATCTTATATATGGCTTCGGGACTCGGATGATCAATGCGTTGCTTTATATCTGCTCTGTCGAAGAAAGCTACATCGACAACTTCCTCTAAATTACTCGTCGTTAAAATTACGACATTCGGAAAGTGTTTGATTTGGTCCAGTTGAGTTAATAGAGCATTTACTACTCTTATTGCATCACTGGGTTCAGCACCACTAGCGCAATTTTTCCGCACGTGTGCTAAAGATTCTACTTCGTTGATTAGAATGCACACGAGAGATCTGCGATTCTGAAGAAGTTGCCTGATCTCGTCGAACAGTCTCATAACTAGTTTACCACTCTGCGAAATAAAATTTATATTGATATTCAGTCGTAAGTAGTGAGTATTTTAATTAACACTAGAACTACCATATCGGTCTCAACTGTCAGTAGTTCTAGTTTTAAACAAAGTACCTCGGAGAACCATTTTGAGAATAAACTGTTGCTATTGATCTCGATCAGCTCGCCATGATCAAACTTGTCGTTTAAGAGAATAGTAATTTTCTGGGCCAACGCTTTGCACAGACTCGTTTTCCCTGTGCCTGGTGGACCGTACAAAAACACCACTTTGTTACAACTTATTATATTCGGATTGACGTTGCAGTCAGAAAATGTGAGCGCTGCTTCCACAAAGTGTAACAGCTAAAAAGTTATAGCACTCATGTGATTTCATTGGTGAGAAAGATAATTCTTGACACTGAATATCCACTAACGTTTTGTTTTATGGTACCGTCGAAATAGAGATTTTCCCATAAAGTGTAGAATTCTTTTACGGGCAAAATCCAGTGAGCGTACGCAGGCAAATCTTCTGAGTTACTTTGCATTGTTTCGATAGCTGCCTCTTCCTCCGTCAAAGTGTACACGTGGAATCTGAGATCAGTGCCTTCTAAACTCACTTCGTTTTTCTATTAAAGAAAAAGCATTCAATTGGGTTAAGAAACACGTATACTTTCACAGGGAATTCGTGAAATACTTTACCTTCTCGTAACTGCAAAAACATGTTATAGAATCTATATGAATTTTTGCCATTTCGTTCTTGAGATTTTTCGAATAAATAGGTGTATCGAGAGGAACATGATCCAAGACGCATAGTTCATCCGCAGCCAAACTCTTTATGTCATCTTGGAGTAATGTGCTAAAAATAGGAGATAATTAATTATAAAGTTCTAGAATGTGATTTTATGAAACTGGTTGACAAAAGAGAAATACCTGTCAATTTTTTGGCAAACTTCTACCTCGAGTATATCGATTTTACTAGCTTCATCCATTTTATATTTCGATTTCTAATAATACTGTTCCTTCACCGAATTATTAAGAATTCTGTGTTAATAACTTTGAGGAATCCGTTTAACGGATGCAACTCTGAAATATTTTTGAAATGGAGTAAACAGTAGAATCGCCGATATATTAAGGCCGATTTTCATGAAAGGTCAGGAATAATGCATCGAGTTCACCATCTATGTTTTACTTTGTCTTTTCGGCCGGAGGAGTGGGGTGAGTGAAACACAATATCTCAACTATCATATTTATTTACACATTTTCTTATTAAAAACAGGAAAAAAGGTCGTAAAAACTTGATCAGATGTGATATTTTAAAAGTTAAGCTAATGCTTGATAGAATTAGCATAAATTCAGAAGAAAAAGAAAGATATTTCCTTAGATTTCAGTTTTTACTTATACTAACACATTTATTCAATTTATTAACCAAGGACCTTTATTCAAATTTCTAATCACTTTAATTAACCCGAATCAAATGTTTAACTAATATTCATTAGATTTATATTAGAAACATGTAAATCTTTTATGAAATTCTTTACTTTTCTGTATCTTTCAATTTCATCTGTGTATGGACACAATTCTTATTGTGCGCATGCGCGAGTTGGTCGACCGAATTTGAAATTGTTCAACGGTTCAGTTCGTTCGTCGTCGGTTCGGGTGTCCTTTGTATTTTACGAGAGTGTTGTGCGGGTAATGGAAGTGAATAGAAGTCGAATTTAGTGATTTTACGAAAAATAGTGTTTCTGCTGATGGAGAAGAAGAAAGATTGATAATCAAGTTGAAGAATACTGGCATCTCTCTACAGTGAAATCTTGGTATTGGACTCTCAAAATTCCTGATGCAATTTATCCTGCTGAACGTGAGAAAATCATAAAAGCTTCTAAAGGTAAGTCCCAACTGTTTCAAATGTTTCCTCAAATTTTATGAAGTCTGATTTTATTAAATCAGGCCCCACAGCGAAAGTTCTACAGTTCTACATTGCTAATAACTTCGCTGTTGTAAGATATAATTAGACCACGAGCAAATACCCAACTCACTAGATCGAAGATCTAGCCTTTTATCAATTCAACGATTTATACCTTTCACTTTCTTCATCATTTAGCTCCTATAACTTAAATTAATTCAAATGAATAATTCCCAAACTCTTATTATACATATTCAAGATACTGTTTGCGCTAGCAAGTATTTCGGCCGCCTAAAAGATGATCCTACCCTTCAATCCACTTAGCGAATCCTCGAAAACCTACGAGTGTATCGCAGAATAATAACTCGCGTTCTGCGATGTATCTATTAGGTTTCCCAGTGGTTGCTCGCAAAGATTAAGCTGATTTTTTTTCTTACTGCCGCGTAAATGTAACGAGTTGCGTTACTTGCGTTGAAGCTGAGATAGAAATTCTGTATCCTATCTAGAGTACAGAGGAATCGTGACGCCCCGATCGTGACACGCGAGACGCCGTTTGCTTCTAAGTGCCTTTTTTCCTGAGAGACGTAGATCGAGGTAGAAGCCTCGAGATGTAGCAGAGGTTTCCTAGAGACAGGATTTCTCTTACTGTCAGGATGTACCTCTGAACCACGTGGTTTAAACTAGTGTATAACCCAGTGTCGAGGAGATGAGCGGCGCGAAAGACGACGACGAACGTCGTAGACGCTCTATGGAGTCGAGCAGAGAGCTGGTAAGTGTTACAACAACTCAATTCGACTTCTGAATTATACTTTTCTTCTGACAAATCTTCTTGATATTTTAATGAGCGAGATCAATATAGTCTTCTTCTCTGGAAATAATCTATATTCGACCCTGTCGCTGGCAGCTCGACGGATGATTTTGTTTTATTAGAAGTTAGTTTTATAAGCATTTATCGGAGAGAATTCTCGATTGCTGAACGTGCGAATGATTGCAGCTGGAAAAATCGGGCAAGACAAAGGCCCTGGATCGCACACAGTTGGACGACATGTCCGATGAGGAATCCTCTCATCATGATAAGTCTATTGACCCGAGAGAATCAAGCGTAAGTATGAAACTTTCTTAAGCGTAGACCTTGATTCAAGACGTAGAAGCTTTTTTCTATGGTTCGGTTCGATGATTTTGTTCATATACATATATATAGGTGCACGAAGGATTATCTTCACAGGACGTGACACACAGTAGTATCAGTATGAGCGAAGGAGAAGCCGAAGGCGATTTAGAGGGCTTAGTGGGTAGAGTCGCGGCGTTGGAAGAATTGTTACATGGAAAAGAAGCTATAGTGGAAGCTCTCAATGCGGAAATTGATCATTTGCGTGCGGAAGATTCGTCTCCAAATTCTTCGCAGAGTCAAGCTAGCAGTCTTCAGGGAAAGGACGTGATATACTTGTACCATTCAAAAGTATGTTGATCGTCAGTTTAACGGATGATCGGTGGACGATCGTGGAACAGTTATAGAGAATTTTGTCTAACAGTTGCAGGAGTTTGAAAAGGCTATCGAACAGCGTAACAACATGATCGAGGAATTAACATGTTCTTTGGAGCAAGCGCTGTCGATGAGGGACAAACTTCTAGCGCAGCTTAATTCGATAAATGCCATGCAGCTTACTAGTCCTAATTCAACGAATGCTCCGATGCAAGAAAAGGTAAGATAGTTAATTTAAAAATATTCAGAGACGAGAATCGCTGCAATATAATATTCCTTTCAGATCGATACGTTGGAGACTGTAGTTAGCGATCAAAAGTCTGTGATTCAAAGGCTAAATACTGAATTGACTCAAGTCAGAGAGCACGTACTAGAAATAGAGCTAGAAATAGAGAAAGGAACTCGCAATCCAGAAATCAACGATGATAAATTACAAATAACCAGTTCCAACGAACAAACTCACCTTGGCACACAAGACAAGAATCTAAACATCGCTGGAACTGTAGAACAGCAGAAACAGTACGAGATGCGCATTGAGAAGATCAAACAAGACATGCAACATATTGCGAATAAGTTTACGGAGAAAACAAATGCGAATGCTGAGCGTCATCAACAGGAGTTGAATAGTTTGAACGAGAAACACGAAGCTGAGATAATGCACATCAAGATGAAGTACGAAGAATATACGAAATCGTTAAAGGAGGAAAATAAAGCTTTGAACGATCGTTTGAACAAAGAGCTACCAGATTTGGAAAGTCGTCATGCGAAAGAGTTATCTTTATTCCAATCGCAGTTATCTTATTACAAAAAGACAGTCGAGAGTTTGAAACACGAATTGGAATCTTCTTCGGAGGCTTTAAAAATCGCACAAGCCGAAGCTGCTCGGCACAGATCGGATGCAGACGAAGTTCAAATTCGCATGGAAAGATCTCGTCGTACGATCGAATTGAATTACGAAAAAGAAAAGGAGATGTTGAACGAACAAATTAGATTGCACAAGATTCAATTGGAAGAATTAACTGCGAAATGCACCACGATGACTGCGATTTTGGAATCGAAAGAGAGCATCGAACGTTCTTTGGAACAAGCTCAGGCAAATGCAGCTGCGTTGAAAGAGGAAAATAAGAGTCTACAATTTCAATTGAACGATATTTCATCGAGATACTCCGCTGCTGAATCTGTTATCGAGAATAATCAAGCACACGAGAGACTCTTAAGTAGCAGAATCTTCGATCTTGAAAAATCGTTGACAAGATTCAGTGGTGTTAACGTCAGCATGTTGAGCGAATTGAACGAAACAACTTATCAGAAATTCGACGAAGCTGCTGCCAAGTATCATTTCACGAAGAATAAATTGGAAGAGAAAGAAGAATTGGAAAAGAAACTTGTGGAAAAGATTAATCGTTTGGAAAGTGAATTTCAGAAATCGAAGGAGGAATTAGAAGAAGCGAATCGAATACGAAAATCTTATGAGAAACAATTGAAGGATATGAAAAACACTTGTGATAAATATAAATCAGAGATTAACATGTTGAAGGAATCGAATTCTTCCGGAGTAAATGATAATAGAAAAGATCTTCTATCTGATTCGCTAAAAAAAATAGAAGAAGATAAACAAGAATTGAAGAGTCTAAAAGCGTTGCTTGAAGAAAAAGAAGAAGAGATCTCGGATTATCTTAAACAATTATCCGAGATGTCAGAAAAAGTAAGAAAATCGGAGAAAGATTGCGAACAGTTGAAAAACGGTTTAACTTTCGCCTGGTCTCAATGTGCGGAAGTTGAGCAGAAATTGAGTCAAAGCGTAGCTTTGCAAGACAGTGAATTAGACGCTTCATTGTCAGCATCGAATTATGGTAGTGCCTTAATCAAACAACTTATCAACAAGCTGAATGACTCAACGTTTTGCGATGAGAAAATTGATCTTAATAAATCAGTTCGCGATAGAGATCTCGTTCAAGACGAAGGTGCTTTAAGTTACTTGCAATCCAAGTTCGATATCGTCGCGGAAGAAAATCGTCGTTTAATCACGGAGCTTCGTGAGAAAGAATCGCGATACAAAGAGACTGAAAAGAATCTGAGGATCAAATTGGAAGATGCTCATAGTTTGCAGGATTCTATTAATCAATTGCGGAAGGAGAAAGACACGATGCGTAAGAAAGTTGAAGAATTAGTCGCGGTTCACGAAGAACAATTATCTGCGATCAAAGCAGAAACTTCGGCTGAATTTGAGAAAATGGAAGCTTTACTTTTGCGGATAAAAGAAGAGAATATTGGAAATTTGAGTAAACAGAAAGAGGAGCTTGAAACAAGACACACGAAAGAAGTTGAAGAATTGAGAACTTACTTTGAACAGAAATGTCGCGATATGGAGAAACAATATTCCGAAGAAGTTTTTAGTCAACGATCGAAAAAAATGTCGGATAATGATAGCGAGATTGAACAGCTTACTGATAATATATATTATTCGGGTGGTGGAGACTGTTTGAACGTGTCGAACTTATCTAGTTCGGTTTCGAGAGAGGATAGTCCCTTTGGAATGGATCCTTGCAGTCAGAAACCTCAGAATCCTGAAACTCAGATGAAAACTGAATTCGAAAATGAGAAGACTATTGCGTCTTTGCAACAGGAATTGGAGAGACGGTTGACGGAGATACAAGAGATTCGGATGAATTATGAGAAGATCTTGAGGGATCAGAAGGATCAGTATGAACAAACTCTGCGTGAACAATGTGAAAAGAGAGACATGAGTTTACTTCGGAATCTGGTGAATCAGGTGAGAAAATTAGAATTTTGATCTATTTAGCAAATTAGGGTATTGTTGCGTTAAATGTTGATTAGTATCTTTATTTGTGTGAATACTTTTGCTTCCTTCCGCCATTTATTGTTTCTCTTTGTCTTTGCTACAATTTTGTTCGAATTCTATTTTTTTTGTCCTGTGAGAGAAAAAGAGAGATAAATATCTTTCACCCTCTCTCTCACTCTCTTTGTTTACACAATTTTTTGTTACACAAATTGCATGGTGCCCTCACGTGTGTCATTAATTCTTTGTAATTCGACCGTGACAAGTTTTCTCGACGATAGATAGTCAACGCATGTATTTCTTTTATTTTAGAATAGTTTTAATTATCGTAAACTAGAGAAATTGTGTTGCATAGTCTTAGTTAGTTATAATACAAGAATGTATTATTCTCTAGTATAGTTGCGAGAAAGTTTATTTATAGTTTGAAAGAAACAGTATCTTTAGTTTAGAAAAATCGTTGACTGTTTTTTGACACAATGAATCGTAAAAGACATTTCGATCGACTACTAAAACACATTGAAACCATAGTGTAAAAAATAATTCCTACCTCGTAACTAACATGCTACTGTGTGTGTGTGACCACACATGTGTGCATGCAGCATTGTCAAACAGAATGGGATGCGGGTGCATTGGAAAATGGTGAATTGTCGAAGCTGCGAGCGGAATACAATCATCAGTTGGAAGAGCAGATCACACTAGCTCGATCGGATATTATCACTGCCCTTCAGGAAGAGATACAGGTAGCTTAAATCCTACCACAAACTACCCTTGCATTATCCTTCATTGCCTTCTCTGCTAGCCCTTGTATCTCAATTTCTCAAAAAAAAGATACGAAAAAAAAATATATCTACCCTTTGCAATAAATTTCTTCTTTTCGTTTTACGTCACGAAATATATTCATCAAAGTCAAATTAAAACATTGTCACGTTCAGCTCGTGTTAAAAAAAGAATACAGGATCGTAGAATTTCGAATATATTCATGTTAAAAATGATTTCTCTTTGTGATCGATGTCCAGACACTTTTAGCCGTCGAATCCGACGGAGACGAGAATCTGTCGTCGGAATTGCAACAGTTGCACGACAAATTGATGAGCAACGCTAAACGAGAGATAGAACAATTGAAGGATGCACACTTGACTGAAGTGGCACAGCTTAAAGAAGAACATGCTCGCAATACTGCAAGGATAATTGCTCGACACGAAGAAGAGATCGGGAGGATCAAGGTCGAACGCAGTTCTTATCGATATGGAGACAGGTAGCTTTAATAATTTTACAAATATTCTTGAATTGTTATCAATTATACACTAAAACCTTGATTTACGAGTGTTTCGCAAGACGACTAAAATTTGTTAATCAATTTTCACTTGATAACTATTGCAACTTCATAACTTGATTACTTGATTTTCACTGTATTAGGAATATTTGATTATTATATTCTGATACTTGATAAACAGGGATAATCTGCATAGAGTATGCGCCACGGTAAAAGCACTGGTAGAAGAGTTAATAAAATACTTCGTAATATGCGAGGAAGAAGTAAACAACACTTTAGTTACCGAAGTTCTAAAGCGTCAATTATCCGAGAGTCTCTGCAACGTGCAAAAAGCAGAACTTCCTGAAGAAACAGATTCTTCCCGTGAACCAATCGCTGAGAATTCATCGAGCGATTCTTCTTCCAATATTCCGGAAGTAAGAATCAAACGTGTTCATTTTGCGCCTCGATCCACCGAGATCGTGTCTATCTTAAAAAGCGACATGGACGATTTGGAGACGATACTAGAGGAACGAGAAGACATAACAGAGAAATTAAAAGGAGAATTGGATGGTTGTTTGCGACGTTTGAAGCTCGAAAGTGCAGAAATATTGGGAATTTCTTTGTCCGGAGACGCGGAGGATCAATTGGGGATACTCGCGAAAGAAATCATGGATACGAATAAATTGAATGAGGAGCTTACTCTAAAATTGAACCATGCTGAGAATCTTATTCTTGAGTATCAGGAAGAATCGGAGCAATTGAAGCTCACAGTTGCAGAATTGCAAAGGAAATTCCTGCAGATTCAGAATAAAAAGGAGATCATTACCGAAGGATATGGAGAGAACGACGATGGTGGCTGTGACGTTACTTTACAGGACTTTTCCCAGTTGCAAGAAAGAGGTAAATATAAATGACAAAATTCAATTAATAAATACGCGACCGGGAAATTTTTTCCGAAATTGTTTGCCGCAAATTTGTATCGTTAAATCAAGGATAAAATTGATCAAATTTGTTTTGAAATATCAATGTTGCAATTATGTGTTGTTTAAAATAAAAAGATAAGCAATGGTAATAGTTCTAGTGTCAAAATGATAATTAATTTCCTAATGTAAAATATGATGTTATTGTTAGTTTTTGTTTTTGTTTTTGTTTATCATAGCACGACTCGCTCTTTCGAACGGCGGCGGGGATTGCACGTATCTGTTGCAGCTGATCGAAGAACTGTGTCGCCAGAGTGACAAGCTGATGGAGGATTCGAGAAAGGAGAAGGAAGATTTGCAGCAACAGGTAAAGTCAAGCTCAAACATTCTCGTAAAAGGTGTGTGCACCGATTGCATGATATTTTCTTAATTAGAATTGGTATGCTACGTATAAAGAACGTTGTGGTGTATTGCATATTGAATATGAATTATTTATTCACACTTGGTGATCCACATTTTGTAATATGTTTCAATGGACATTTTATTCTTTTTATTTTATTCTCTCTTCATTCAATTTTATCGATCGTAATGACGTATGTTACGCACCTTTGATTTTGGGGACGATTTCGACGTGCTACAAAAATTCGTGATTTTATCTTTATCTTTAAAATCATAACTTATAGTTTTCGAAGAATTATAAATTGAGAACAAACAGAAGATTCTTTTAGATTTCATTTTTATTTCTTTGTTTTTCATTTATTAGAAATCTTTAGATAACATTGTTGATTAGTTTTGAAATTAGTTTTATAGTTGAAACCCATCATTATTAAAAATAGTGCTGGAATTGTGAATGTCGCTGGTAATAAATTCGATTCGCGAGGCTAATAAAACAATAGATGCAGGCAATCACCCGAAAGGCTGTGTGCTATGCAGTTTTATTTAGAGAAATTGATTGGCGTTCTTGTTATCTTGCCAGCAGGTGCCTTTAGAACCTACTCCTCCCCCATACATTCACAGGGTTTGCTGCCGAAAGGTAAATCATAGTACAATTACTAATACTCTTTTAATAGCTGATCCATTTTTATCTAACAAGGTATTAATAATCCCCATAAAAGAATCTCCCCCCGTTTGACCTGTATAAAATTGACTCACCAATTCGTCAATTCACCTATTCCATTTTATTTCGCACGAATATTCTCGTTATGTAATTTATTTATTTCTACACTATTCTAACACTGTTTGCGGAGATTGATATTAGTTTTGAGCATGACGCACCTGCATATATGTCGAAGTAAATTGCAATTTAAAACACCTTTTCCCTAATTATACGAGACACAATGAACAGTGTCTGTATTTTATAGCATTATCAGAGCGAGAGAGAGAGAGAGAGGGAGAGAAAAAGAGGGGGAGCGTTGCGTTGCCCCCTTTTTCGGCCCCTTGACATACAACACTGATCAACGAGATTAATCAGTTAACTGTTATTGACGAGTATACTCGTCATCGCTTAGTTCGTATGACGCAATTTAGATACAGATTTTCCAGAGACTTTGAAACAGTTAACTTGTTAAAGAACAATAATTGTATGTCAAGGAGTGAAATTTGTGAGTTTTCTGATTGAAAAGAGTGAGTTAGATAACACGTGAATCATGTCCTCAGATCATTGCGGCTGATAAGCAGTTACGATCCACTCGGAAGTTCCTCGATGAGCAAGCGAGTGAACGAGAACTCGAACGAGATGAAGCTGCGAAGGAAATACATCGGTTACAAGAGCAGTTGAAGGAACGAGAACGAGAGAAAGAACGAGACATGCGAATGACGTCGGAGGTGAGTGCTTTGTTTTTATACTAAAAATCAACACTTTGATTGTTCA
Organism: Trypoxylon attenuatum; assembly: GCA_963989405.1. Classification (NCBI taxonomy): domain Eukaryota; kingdom Metazoa; phylum Arthropoda; class Insecta; order Hymenoptera; family Crabronidae; genus Trypoxylon; species Trypoxylon attenuatum. The sequence goes on along the minus strand of OZ022492.1, from coordinate 1,638,866 downwards.
GGGAACAGCAACATATTTTGTGACTTAACGAAACCATGATTTAATGCTCTGACTATCGCAGAGGATCCCAAACTTTTATACAGCGCGATTTCTCTGTTTCTTTAAATTTGTTTCAATATTTTGAAGAGAACAATTGTCATCTAATTTATTTTGTAAAATGTAAGATTTTGGGAATCTCTGTAATATATCGTATAACAGTATGTGATGCACGTATTAATTCAGTGCGCACTGTACTATCTCTGCACGTGTGGATTTCCATTGAGCGGAAGGTTTAACGATATCGAATTTAAAGAACACTAATATACATATATCTCGCAAGAAAGAATTGTGCTTTGCCATTCAGTGGTTTCTCTTTCTTTAATCCAAGGTGATTCGATTTAGGAAATTTCGGCTGGCTTCATTCTACGATTCATAAAGATTTTCAATCGAGGTGTCGGGTATCCACTCAAAAGAATCATACTGATATTACACGACAAATCTTTTGTTTCCAATAACACATGAATCATTGTACACACGTACATCAAAGTGTAATTATTGTTAATTGGCTTACTATAACACGCATATCGGTACTAATTGTATTAACACAAGTTTTTCTGCACTCTGGTTTTGGTTTTCCGTTTGTCGCACAAAAAGCAGTCTTCACTATCACCCGAATCATCGTCAGACGTCCCTGCGCTTCAGGCAACTGTCACCAATGCAGCTGTGAGTGATGTTGTAATTATTTACAATAATTGATCCTTTGCATTTTGATCGATTTTTATTTAACTGATAAGACTTGAATATTAGATTTTTTACAATCTTAAATCTAAAATGTTAGAATAGTTCTGAAAAATGAAAAGATTAATTCGCAAGGCCACGTGATAACGAAGTGCAATGGATTAATAGATATTTTGCGAGAGAAACTATGCATGTAAATTATTTTGTTGGTGTGGAAATGTTCGATGATGATACAAACATTGCATTTATTTAAAATAGTGTGACATAAAAATATCTTGCGAATAAATCAATCAAATTTTATTGATAATCAGAGTAAAAATTCAATAAAAATTGATCAATTTTCTTCAAATATTTCCTATGTCACCTTTTCTTTTTTCTGGAACGGTGTAGACGCTTTTTACGTTAACAACGTGCTTTGTTGCTTAAAAGCAACCGATGCGCTTCAAAGTGGTTCTAAAGTGACTGATAAAAATTAATTTCGTGGAAAATAATAAATTATTAATACAGTGATTTTGACGCGCGTAGGTCGAAGCTCTCGAATCCCAAATGAGAGAAATGACTTCGAGCATCTCAGCCGTAGAGGCGAAGAAAGTTGAGACTGAGAGCGAACTTGAAGATGCAGTGCGGAAAATTTGGATTCTACGGGAAATTATTGCTGATTTGGAGCGTCAATTGCAACAGAAGAAAAATGACGAGGAATCGCTACAGATGCAAATTAGTCAACTGAAAATGGTTATAGCCGCTCAAACCGAGAATCAACAGGATTTAGTGAAACAATTGGATGCTATTAAAATGGGTGCTGAGAGTAGAGAACTCAATGAGCATATCAATCATTTACAGGTGATTCTCGTAGAGAAATATTGTTATTAATTTATATTTTAGAAAATTGGATAATGCTCTTGTCATTTTAATGATGTTCTTTTGTTTAAAATAAATATTTTTCCAACATCACAGGAGGAATTAAGAAAACACAAGTTGAGTTCGGAACAGTTTAACGTGAACTCAGCAGTGCTGCAGCAAATGCGAATGGAGCTTCGCGAGATGCAGAATCAGGTGGATAAGAGAATCAAGGATTTAGAGACAACACACTTGTGTGGTTCGACGTTGAGTCTAAGTCAACCAAGCGAGGACGTTTCCATCAGAGATCACATTGACGCCTCGCGTTGTCCGACTCCCGATGATCCCAACTCACCACCAGTTCTTCCTCTCGATCAGCTTTTAAAATTGAAGGAGAAAATGCTAAAACACGCGAGGGCAGAAGATGTTGCTCTCAAACGGATTAAGGATTTGGAAATGCAACTCAACAGACTTAAGACTCAGAATGAAGTATGTTTCACCATTTTCTCTTCATATATTGTAATATTGAGTTACGTTGAGGAGTATGATTAAAAAATTGTTATATCGTTGTTAACAGGAATTACTAGAAGAGCAAGAAATCCTACAACAGACAGCTTCCGAACAATTGTATCAAATAGAAGCAATCCGCGGTCGATTGGAGCAACACAAGCAAAGTGCACCATTCGCACAGCGTCAAGCAACCTCGCGTCTCGAGTTACAATTACACGAGGCTAATACAAAGTTCCAATCGCTGGAAAGAACAATCGCGGAGAAAGACCTGGAGCTGAAGGACATGAGAAATCAAATCGACCGGGTGAATCAATTGCTCTCGGAAAAGGAAGCTGAGATCAAGAACGTAGTCCAAATGGAAAATTCGACGATCAAGAAGCTAAAAGATCGCCTGGAAGTTGTGGAAGAAGAGAAAAAGATTCTCGAAGCTAAACTCGGTCTACAACAACATTCTCAAACTGAATTACCTCAATTGATCGATAATATGTTAGCTGACAAGAACGAGGAGATCGATCATCTGAAGGAACAATTGACGAAGAAAGAGAAACAATTGGAAATGTATACGTCTCTCGTTTTGGACGATGCTCAACTTCGCGAACTTGGGAAACAAGGCGAGCCAAAACACAGTGCTCGAACTCTTAGCGATATTTTATCGATTCATTCGGAATGCGAGGAATTAGAGGGTATTCGAACTACAGTGAATTTTACACAGACGCACAATATGTCTAGTTTTAAGATTCCAGGGACGTTGAAAGATACTTTGGATGGTTCTGTGAATCCTTCGCCAGGATTAGCAACGTACGATAGCAATAAACATCCGGTTCAAGTTCCTCCGCTTGATTTAGGATCAAATTCGCAGAGCACGAATAATAGTATTCCACAAAACGTGTCTCTAGGTGTAGAAAGCGGTCGATTAAGTGGCGAATCTGAGTCAAAGAAATCCGAGATCGAATCGGTCCAATTGCTTGGTCGCTCAACTGACGATCCAAGCAATGAATTAACTTCCGAAAGTGACAAATTCCGAGTATCTGTCACGGCAAAATCGACGCAAACTTCCTTGAATGAATCGAGGAAGAAATTGGAAGAGTTTGAGACACAATTGCAAGAAGTCCAAGAAGATTTACGATTGAAAACTTGTTTATTGGAAAAGAGCGAAACTGAGTTAGCGATGTTGAAAAAGATTCACGATGAGTTACAGGTTGAGTTTAAAGATACAGTCGATACTCTTACGAGAGATAGATCCTTTTATCAAAATCAGTACGAATTGTCTCTCGCGTCAGAAAACAAGATCAAGAAGGATCTTTTGGAAGTAGAAAATACCGTGAAGTTGCAAGCGATCGAGATCGAAGATCACAAGAGCAAGATGCAAATGAACGAGAAAATAATCACCGAACTGAATTCGGAGATGAATAAATTGCGAAGAGAAGTCGAGTTGGCGAGAGAAGAAATTTCGATGAAGGAAAGATTGTTGCAAGAGAAGATGAAAGAGTTGCAAAATCTACGAGGTGCGATTTTGGAGAAGGATGTTACGATAGAAACGATTCAGACGCGAAATATCGAGATTGAGAATGAGAATAAACAGTTGTACGAGTTTAAGACAAAGTATGAGACTTGTAGAAAACAAATTGCGGAATATCAGAACGATATTCATAGACTGACGGAGAAAATAAATAATAGAGATCGGATGATAATGCGATTGGAGGAAATGGCGAAACGCGCGAGTTTGTCGACATCTCCGAATTCGGATGAGAAACATCCGGAGGTGGTACATTTGCAAGAATGTTTACGTGAGAAGGATAAAGTTATATGGCAAATGAGCGAGGATTGCAAGAGCTTGCATCAAGCGCTGCAAACTATCCGGAATAAAATGAAAGAAACTGGGAATATAGTCGAATTGCGAAAACAGCTAAAGGATGAGAGGAAATTGAATACGGAGCTGCGATCTGCTGTGGAGAAACTTGGGAAGGAACTCGATGATTTTAAGCAGCCAGTGATGCGTAAGTATATGTATATAGTTGAATAAAAATAATATAAGTAATATAGTTAAATAAAACCTCTAAATTATAATGTTCTGCGCTTCAGAACGATCTCAAGAGGACACCGACATCGAAGACATGATTCAGAGAGAGTTGAATCTATCGGCTTATTTGGATCGACAAATCATGAATGCAATTGAAGGTGACGCGGATGAAGGACGAAATCAAAATCAGTTGGACGGTGCTACGACTCAGATGGATGGAAAATTGCAGTTGAAGATGGCGAATAAATACAACGAAGAACTGAAGAAGATGAAAGACGATTTGGAAGTTAAGAAGGATGTTCTCGAGTATCAAATCGTCGAATATGAAAATCGTATTTTCCAACTTAAGTATGGAATATTTTATTCAATTATAAACTTTTCTGCTTTTCTTTCGCATGATTTATATATACTATATATATGTATATACTGTGATGTTTTTAAAGGGCTGACTTGGAGGAAGAATACAAGAAAGTAGCGAAACTGGATAAAGAGCTGTCCGCGGAGAAACATCTCGTGCGAACTTTAAAGATCCAAATCGAAAGGGATCAACGGGCCATGCAAACAGCTCATTATCAAGATGCAGAATTAATAGACGTAATTATATTTAACTTAATCATATAAATATCATTTTTATCCAGAAACTTATACGTAGATAATATTTATGATCCGAGCAGTTATTACGAGAAAAATTGAAATCATCGATGGAAAGCGAAAGTAAATTGCGAAACGAGTTGTCGCTATTGCGCCAGGAGAACAAAGCATTGGAAATTCGACTTAGTTCAATTAAAGAACATTTACAGTCGCAGAAATCTGACGAAGAGCCAAAAATAGCGGAAGTATTAGAGAACGAGAGAAAAAAGTACATGAGTCTCATGGAGAAATTTGAGAAGGAAGAACGTAACAATATTGAGCTTCGAGACACTTTGAAGGGAGCGGAAATGGAGAAGAATTGTTACAAGAAGCAATTGGAACTGGAAATGGACGAGAAGGAAAAATTGATCAGTAGTTTAGCGCTGATCGAAGGTATAAAAGAGCATCTTGATTCGGATTTAAGACGGACGAAAGTAGCTTTAAAGACTCGTGACGAGGAATGCGAGTGGCTACAGAAACGAATCAAGACGATGATCGATGCTGAAGAGAAGCGACAAGAACAGAGAACTAACGAACACACTGAATTAAAGAGTCTGCGTCGCGAACTTAATAATGCACGAGAATTTATGGTTAGTGGATTTTTAATCAAATTGAAATACAAGTTTATAAATAGTGATTAATAATCACTCTTTTTTTTAATGTTACGGTTTTATATCGCTAATTTTATTTTCAGGCCGATTTGGAAGCGGACATGAAGCAGTCGAAACGCGAATGCGCGGAAGCCGAGGAACGCGAGAGGAAGTTGGAATTAGCTTTGAAAGCTCTCCAGGAACGAGAGACTGAGTTGATTGAGAAATTGACCGCTGCTGGGGTAGAAGACAAGAAATCGAAAGAAACTATACAGGATTTGCAACAATTGCTTAGATCATCTTCGAGAAAACAAGGAGACATCCCGAAGCAGTTAAGAGGAGGATATTACAGTGAGAAGAATACTCCGGAAGCGCTTAAAGAGAAAATTCTGGTAAATATAGATTGTTAGAAATATTATTATATTATCAATTTCATGAAATCATTCTTCTATTAATTAATAATTTTTTTATTTTTATTTTGCAGGAACTTATGGATACCAATGAAAGACACATGGACGAGAAGAATATTCTTCGCGATAAACTTTTGAAGGTTCGAGAGGACAAGGAACAGTTGATAAAACGCGTAAAATCTCTCGAATCGCAATTGAGACAATTTAGTGGTGTTCAAGAACTGAACTTAAAGAATCCTGTTTTTATTAAAAAGGTATTTAATACAAATAAACATATATATTAAGTTGAGTTATAAGGAATTTTTGTATTTAAACAATTATTTTTAATATTCCAGCTTGAGTATTTCTGTGCGAATTATCTTCGGGCAGAAAGTATGCGCAAAGCGTTGACTTTCCAGAAAGGCATGTTGCTCAAGATGGTGAGCGGCCACGAAATTTTTGAGGAGAATCAATATCATATGCTCTTGCGATTAGTCAGCGATAATTCGACGTCCAATAGTAGTTCGACTCGCGGCAAGAATAAGCTGAAGCCTAAAAGATTCAAGTGCGCAGCTTTGGTTATCGTTTCGATTCGTAGAATGAAGTGGTTGATACAGAAGCTACGGCATAAGAAAGATGCTCAGATAAGAGCTTTGCTTTCCGATTCGGAGCCTACGTTCATCCCTATTCGTAGAGGAGCTTTGAATCATTCGCCTCCGGTGCGAGAGAGGCCCAGTACCAAGTAAGAGATCCAATTTTCTCAGATTTAATCCAATTACGCTACCATTTTTCTTTCCAAAGTTATCGCATTTTAAAGCAACCCACATCATGTGGACGCATCTTTGTCTGTGTAGAGTTACCTTAAATTCTTTTGAGCAGCTTAATTACCCAAGTGCTTTTATCTAGCATAAGCTAGATTATGGTATAAATTAATTAAAATTGTTGAACAGCGGCGGTGGCATGGGTTTAACCAATTTCGGCCTGGACCAGTATTATCATCGACTACGTAATATTCAAGACACTCTGGGTTTGGCGATGACCGACATCGATGCCCGGCCAATTATTCCCGAATAGTATTATATAATATGTTACAGTAAAGACTAGATTTTTGAGACTGTGATTCGAGCATCACGTTTGTTGTTTCGCGTATAAAAGGTGCAGCTAAAGAGAAAACTGAACGAGAATCGTTTCTCGATAGACAAAGGAAAAAAAGGAAAGAAGAAGAAGAAAAAAAAAACGATTGACATTTGGGGCATTTTATAAACGTTACCGGAGATTATCATCTCCATTCTTGTTTCGCCTATTTTTCTACAGCATGTGTAAATAGACGCACGTACAGATAATAGTTACGAAGAGCTCTGATATCCGTGTTGATCAAATATGAATTGTTTACAGACCGCTGCGGTGACCCGCGGTGACCCGCGGTTTTATCGTACTGCAAATCGTTGTATATATTATATATAATATTTATGTGTAAGTGAAAGAACCGAGTGAGTAAGAATAGTTAGATCGTAATTGAACAGAGTGAGAGAGAGAGAGAGAGAGAGAAAGAGAAGATTTTGCAAACGAAGATTCTCTTCTCTTAAAACGTGCCGTTTTCACCAAAGCTATTACTTCGAGGATAGAGTTTATTTTCAACGCGTAAAGAAGTTAAGTCTCTTAGGAATACTGATTTGTGCCTTGCGAAACAAGATTCATCCGCGATTTAGTATTTATTTATTAACAGTGTGCATGTTTTATATATTGCGGGTTGTAAAAGTCTATCGTACTTTAAGTGTGTTTGCGAGAAAAACCCGTGACAAAAAGTGACGTATTTAGAGAACACTGGTTTCTGTATACTTTTTAATAAATATAAGTGGAATTTTCTATATTTCAGCTAATTATTTCCGATGAAGATTAATTATTTTTTCTTCCATTGATTTTCTTGATATGAAAATAGTGGAGGAATCTAATTGGCAAGGAACATTGAGATGATGATAATAATACACTTTCGATTGTTTTTTAGTTTGGTATGTATTTGTATGTGATTCAATTATCCGATTAAGAATTTGCCGTTGTTAAAGAGTGCATTGAGAAAAAAGAAGAGGAGGTGTATCCTTTTTTTCTCGTACGCGGTATTTACACATAGTATACAGTGGAGTGTGTGATAAAATATACGGCAACGATCTAAACTCTATAAATATGTCCTCAATATCTCTAAGGCTATCGTCAGGATTCGGTGAAACTTCATCTAAGAATTTTAAGGCTTCCTTTTATCAGAGAGAAAGAGAGAGTTTCAATCGCTAACGCGGTTACTCGTCGCTCTCCAACACTCTCGCGAATCTTTTGATCATTCAGATTCGCTTTTGTCAGATTCTTTCATACCGCAATGATTTCAATGAATGACCCTGCGCTTATTCAACTGCCAGAGATAATGAGTTCCGTCGATGTCTAATACTTTCTTTGCAGAGGAGCTCCTGTCTCCCGCTTATGACAATGATCAGCGGTGTCTATGACTCGTACAAGCATCTTTAAAGTTTGTCGCGTTGAACGGTAGAAAGTAATCGTCATGTAATTGTCGAATAATCGCTTCAATCGGACAAAGCTTAGAGTCTCTCTTTGTCTTTTCCAAATTTTCTACACGATCACCATAGACACTCGCGCTATAGTAATTCGCATTCCGACAAAAAGGAATCTTCTGAGTGTAGTCCTTGCCATTGATCACCACGCGGAAGTAATAATCACTAGCCACGTGGTTCTCGTTTTTCGGATTTATCCTGTAAACTTCGATTACGAAACGTGAGGCATATTGCGGGATAGTCGTACGATCGGAAAGAAGTCCAAGAGCACTGGCCAAGTACTCTAAAGTCTTATCGTGCCCTGAATAAAGGACTATTTTTGGTCGAGCTTCCGATATGATTCGTAACATGTAAGACACTATATTTCGCAGAAGACCATAAGCTCGTAAGAGTCCGTGTTTCCTGCGGTTATTACTCTTTGCGATCTGTTTCGATTCCCATTCCGTGTAGGCGAATAATCCCGTCACGTGTTCAGCCTTCACGCAGACCCTTTGGGTGTCAAAATCGACGCAAGGTAAAGATGCCCCATGGCAGATGTACGTTAGTAAAGCATCTTTTAAAGTATCCGGGTCGGTCTTTGTCGCTTGTTCCGGGATCTTGAAAACTGCGCTCGACGCCTGTCGGATTAAATCAGCCACTGCAGGATGTGGCTTTAAGTGATGAGACACTTCCTAAAGAAATAAAAAGAGAGTTTTTAATTTTGTTGATTCCAGAAGCGTCGATCCCGAAGGATTTACCTTCATGTGTTGCTCGTAGAATTTTACTGCAGCTGGGCAAGCACAATCAGTGTTACAGAAAGCGTAACTTTGACTTTCTTGCATCGTGATTTTCGCGAGATTCTGGAAGCCTTCAGTCTCGAGGAAGGAGTACAACAAAGCCACGGCGCTTTGAACGGTTCTCCGGTACCTAGTGCTGTAGACAACTACGTCCTTCGAGGATATAGTACCATTTCCAAGGTTCAATTTTTGATAATAAGCATTTCTAAGCACCATTCCTGTTTTTAACATTTGTACTATGCCTAACGTGGTTAACTGGCCAATACTGCAATCCTTAGAGTTTGCTGGTAGCATAGGAAAACCATGGAAGGGGCCCAAAAATTGGGCCCAAGCTGTCTTTGAATAATTGGTCACGTTCTGTAGGAAGCTCAAATAACTTTGGTAAGCAGTTTCCAGTTCAGGCGTCCCGCTCAAGTCTCCTCCGCAGATGCTTATGTTGCGAATGTGGGACAGGGGCCCTCTGTCTCCGTGGCGGATGAATATAAGTATGCCACCCAGCGTTAGATTACCATCCAGCTTACCTGGTCGGATGTAAAAAGTGACGTTTTTACGATCTTCTCGAAAGAGTCTTCACCAATTCGTTTTTACCATCCTACCTTCCGTCTCGGTGGTGATTTCATTTGGAGGATTACAAAAACGGAAGATCTTCTTTGTCCTCATGTCCGCTTTAAAATTTCTCGGATATTCGCGAATCGGTAGCTCGCTTCCCAAGTTTTTAGTTTGCATCGAACTTTTCTCATCTATTCCGATGTATTTGTACATGCCTGCTGCAACAAAACCCTCTAATTGCTCCATCGTTCCGCGAAGAATAAAAACCCCCCCTTTTAATTGAAGTGTCGAGCGTGCGCTGGCGAGCTTCGAGAGCCATGCTAGCACGTGTTCGAGAATCACTTGTTGTAAAGCGAAAATAACAGCGAGATAACAACTCAATCGGTCGTGTGTAAAAACCAGGTCGGGGGGAGGAGGGGGGGCTGTTCTGACGGTGTTTACGGTTTGCAAAAGCTTGCCAGTAAGACGTCGACAGACCCTGGACTCTGTAGATTCGATGATCGTATTTATCGTGGATTAATAAGTTAGCAATAAAAAAAAATTGTAGAAGGAAACAGACGGAAATTTGAGAGTTCGAATAAGGGTTCTGAGGGGACAGTTTTACAGAGAGACATTGATAAAGCTTGTAAGGCCTCACTCGTAAACGGCTCAATTAATAAGAAAGCTTGCAACGATCGCAGGCGAGTCGACAGAGTAAAAAGAATAAAGCTATCGATTGTGACAGGTGGATGCTTTCCCCAGGGCAAATTGTGCAGTGTTCTTGCAAGAAGAATCCTAAAAATAGCCTTCCTGAGGCTCCAAGCCGGAGATACGAAGAGATGAAAAACACAGTGAAACTTTAATTCGAAAGGGGGTTGATAAAAAGATGATTGACATAAATATCCTTGAAAAGCAGCTGCTAGAGAATAGACAAAGTCTCGCTGGCTTCGGATTACAGGGTTAAGGGTCACGATTGTAGGAAGAAAGGGATAAGAAAAGGGGTTGAAAGTAGATACGCGGAGTTCAATTACCAGCGACGAGAAGGAAGATCCAGACACTGAGGATCACGTAGCAATAAAATGCTCGATGTTGATAAGAGAGTCGCACCATCTCTGCCAACATCCTGTCTTCTTCGCTTGAACACTAGGACACTTTTATTCAGAGGTTCACGACGTCGACGACGACGAGGTATTTTTCTTGGATGACACCCAGTTACGCTACGAGGATGGCTCAACGACCACGGGGTTCTGGATCGCAGCTGCATCCTCGCGACTCACTAGCACCCCATGAACCCTCTGCTCATAGTTTCGGGGCTGCTGGATGCACTCGCAACCCGTCTCTCGAGTTCCTGACTACACTGCGACGTCGCGAAACACGATGCTGTTCTGATAAAACCCGCTCCTTCCGATTACTACCCCTTCCCAGCTGGCTGATCCCCACTGAAGGGAGGCTGCCGAATCATGCCATCGGGTCCTTGGACTCTCAATGCGTTACTCTTTCTCTCTCTCTCTCTCTCTCTCTGTCTCACTTCGTCTCGTTTCGTCTCGTCGACTGTGTGCGTACCATTCAACGTAGCCGACTGTTTCTCCTACGGAATGTACCCTGCCGTAGCGCAAGCGCCGCGAACCGCCCACCCCTAACTCACCATCCTCACCAAGTGTCCGGTGACTCGCCGCCCACCACCCCTATTCTCTATTGGCGCTCTACCATAGTAAATATTTCTTGTAACGATTTTTGTACACGCTGCCCGCGGTATCTTCTTCCTACAATGTTTAGGACGACGATTTAAGTACTGTAAAAATCATCCCTTAATTATTTTTTTTACTTTTCAATCGAGTTATTGAATAATAATTCGATAATTTTGGTGAGTTTGAACTCGTGGGTTTGAAATGTATTTAGTGTTTGGGGTCTTTCGGAGAAATTAGGAAAGTAGGAAAGAGTATTGGAGGCGTTTTGTGAACTGTTCTTGGCCTGGCTGGCTAATTGGTGGTCAGTGAGAGGCAAAGTATAGAGGGTACTTTGAAATAACGTTTCTTTAGATCTTTAGAGAAGAGAAAGAGAGGGAGGGTGTTTTTTTTTCTCAAAGTGGGTTAATATCAAGGCGCAAGCGCGAGTAAGTCAGTGACTGTCTTTCTCGCTTCAAAACTACCCCTGACTTCTTCTCATTCTCTGTATAATCGTCCTTCTTTCTACCCGGTGTATCCGGCTAATGTGGGGCTAAATCAGGAGCATAGACCGTGGAACAGTTTTTCAAAGAACTCTCGGATGAATAACGCTGCGATAAGGGTGGGTTAAGAGCACAGCGCAAGCGCTCATACCTCTTCACCCTCCTCGTGTACCCTCTCTCGCACTCTATCGTACATCGCATTGTTATCGTAGACTTTCGACTTTCTCCCTCTCTCTGAACAAATCGCGTCTAATCAGCAGAATCGAGAGAAGAAACTTCCACTACATCCACGAGTTCGGAAAATATTCCGAAGAATGGATTTACAGATATTGTTTATAAAAATTTGAAAAATTAATTTCTTTATGGAGTTTTAATATTGCAAATGTCTCTTTAAAAATGAATTAACGTCAATTTTGGAAATAAAATCCTTTGAAAATGACTCTTGTATTTTTGTAGCAAAGATAGGGCCAGAAAAGGGTAGTAAATTCAGTTTGGGAGAAGAGGCTTTTTTTAACCGATCTAGAGAGCTTTTTTCGAATTTTATTTCGAATGGTCGATTCCACACCACTATCGTTTACTATTTGCGTTTGTTTGTCTAGCGGCTTTGGTCTTTTTGTTTCGCGGCTCTGCCCGATGAATAGTAAGGGATTGGGGCGATAGAAGGTGGAACCGAGGCTTTTGTGAGACAGCAGGGCGGTTTTACCAGGCAGCAAAACTATCCTCTGCGCACTCTTTGACGTACTCGTCCCATTTTACTCCAATTCTGCTCTCGGCTATTATTTCCCGCTGTTGCTCTTCTTCCACTCTGGTTCTGATCGATCTATGATCCCAGCTTTGCATTGTTATCCGCCTACACTCCATTTTTCCACGGTTTTTTGTTCCATGTTCGTGTATTTTTTTCTCAAATTCCTCAAAATAAAATGCAATGTTTCCTGAGTGGTTTGAAAAAATAATTAACTTTGTAATAATCATTGATTGTTGGTTTTTTTTTTTTTTTTCTTTAATTGCGAAAAACTGTTAGTTGTCAGATTTGCGATAAATTTGTCTGCAAGATGTTTAATGTTGATGTAATATTAGTTGGGTGTACTTAGGTAACGGAGAATCATGCTACCATTGGCAGTTGGCAAATACCGAGGGTCAATGTTTGCCCGATTCCTCGACAATGTTAGTCAAATGTTTTTCGAACGTGGGCTTTCTGGCATACCTAGCCGGTGGGTTTAAAGGGTACAAAACTGGGTGAATCCTGGGCGCAGGCGCTTCTCTATCTATTTCCGATTTTCTGCTCACGAATTTCTCTCCTCGTTTCTCTCGACTTTCCCTTGTGTGCTCCGCTTCCTCGATGCGTGGCTTATTAGCTGTCCCACTCGCTTTGTGTCTGGCAATCTTTGTCGAATGCCACAGCCATTAAAACAGACTCAGCAAAAAATTACAAACAAGAATTTCACATTTGAAACGTTCTCTTCCAATTATTATTTTGATTTAAATGAAAGTCATTTGGCGAAAGGAAAATTCGCAGTAACATTTTTGGAGCACATAATAATTGTTTTTATTATAAATCCACAAATAATGTAGTTAGGAATATTAGATTGATTGTTTAGCCGACTTGAAGAGTCGATTGGAAGTCAATTGAGGGATTCAGTAGGTTTGGGAACGTTGAAGATAGGGGTCATAAGAAGAATAGGGTAAAATGAGAATTTTGGCGGCAAGTTTTCTTAAGATTCATTCTGGTTAAGATACTTTGGAGCGAAGGATGCTCGCGGGGGCGTTGAATCACCAATCACAGCGAGAACGGAGGACGTAGACGGAGCCGATTACAGTTCCGAGTAACTCGAACTAACAGGCCTGATATGAGAGCCCGAGACTAACCATCAACTACGGACAATCTAGCCATCAGCCTTAAACGGAACATATTTACGGCACGGACGCTGCTTTCTGCCTCTCTCCAGTAATTCTCCCTCTCGCCTGCTCTCTGGAGAGAACTTCTCCTCAACGCTGACGTCAACATCCGCTCCCTTAGCTTCTCGCCCCCGCTTTCTTCAGCACCAATCTTCAATATTCCGGGGTTTAGGTCACTCTCGTACCATTAGACACTATGTACCAGGGATAGGCAGCTTAAACTATATCTCAGTCAGAAAAAAATGTATGATTTTATCACAGAAAGTACTCAACTACAATTTTCTTCCCAAGTTTCCTTAATTATCTTTCAATATTTAGAATTATTAAAATAGATATATAAAACAACGTCAATTAGATAAATAATAAAGTTCGTAAGTGGAAATTGATTGAAGCATCCCTCTTCGTGAATTAAAAGTACGAAAGAATACTCGGCAAAGAGGCAAGACACCTCAATTGGCACCTGAGTCTATCCAGGTCTAGGATAATACAGATATTACGAGAGCAATGCCGCGAGCGCCTACCGGAAGTAAGAAAAAATGGCCTATAACGAGTCGTATAATCATGCAGTAGCGCAAGAGCTATATCGGATTTTCTGCTTTGATACCTGTCGTTTAAAGCTGCCAGCAGCAGAGCTCGAGTAAAAGTACACCTTCCGTGTCGTACGGGTCGCCGACAGTAGGATCCCTCGTGTATGTACCGCGAGAAGGCCGAGAGAGCTGCACGAACCTCGTAATCAGCTTGAATTCTTCGATCAAGGAATCGGAAATTTCACGTTGCTTCAAGAAACGTGCTGAAAATAATCAATCCTCTAATATGTATGCATCGTTATACTTAGAAATTGAACCAGATTTATAATAAAATATTTTTATCCACAGAAAATTTAAAAGAATAGTATCAAATTAAAATTAATAACGAGTCAATGAATTCATTAAGAATAATCTTACAAATATAATTTCTTTCTTTTTTAATTTAGTAAGAAAATGAATTTAGATTTTAAAAGAATTCTATAATATTAGAATTCAGAATATGATTTTTGTTTCTTTCTATTTTTTATTTCAATTGTTTGGAATTTGAGGATGGTACTGATTATTGAAGCAAGAATCGAAGGAAACTTGGGAGAATTGAAATAGGTGGCTTTGTCACTGTCCAGAAGGATTCAGTAGGAGGGGATAGATTAATTTGATTAGTGGTGGGGGGGATCGTGTCTGTGAACTACATCGTCAAGGATCCGTCTGTGGTCATGGTCCGCTCGTAATCCGGCTCGTTCGTTATCATTATCATCTCTGATCCTCTTACGTATCACTGTGCTTGATCTTGTAGCCTTGGCAAGATCATTGCCATCCTCTGGTTGACATAATTGCATAGATTTCACCGTATTAAGCCTTTTGGCGCTATGCGAACGTAAATACGCGTCATTAAAATTATTACTGTAAACTGTGTTTACACTCTGATAAAAGTAGTCCGAGTATTTGGTTCTAGGTGACTCTTATTAAGTAGTTTGATCAGCTCGTTTCGTTTTTTTTTTTCACTGATTCGCTGACATGTAATCACTCAAAATGACTCGTTTGGAATTTCCTTATTTATATCCTGCAATTTGTTATTCAGTTCGATGGATTCGTTTCTTATCTCGAATTTTATGTAACTCGAGTTTTGTAGAAATAGATTCAATGATTTAATTGACTGATAATTATTCAAGAAATAAACTATACGGAATATGGAAGTAATTTATACATTATTGATAATTGTTTGATAAATATTGTATAAGAATTCTAATGGGTTTAATGCATGGCGCCAGCTGCGTGGGCCGATGACCAGTCATCGTTGTATTGGACAAGTTATACTTGAGATATATGTGACCAGTGTCGGAATGCGTTCATTCGCAACATGTATGTACCACGCCGAATAAAAGCAAATCTACCGTGTTTATTAGCAAGTAATAATTCAAAACTTCAACGGTGATTTTTCACTCTGAAATCGTAAATTCCTGGCAACTTCCAAAATCACGATTTAAATGAAAAAACCTTTAATCAAACAGTTTGCCTCGGTTACTTTTTCGACATTGTACTTGGTACAATACAATGCGAGAATAGTTTGCACCAAAAATCCGACAGAATAACCTGAGCCTTTCACTTTTAATCTACTCACTGTGCTTCTTTCGCAATTAACATTTTTCCAATGCCTCTATCTGCGGACTTGATTTGCTCTTGCGAAATCCTTTCACGTGTCTCGTGGTTCTAACGCAATTAGTAAAACTATTAATTATACTTCACAACAATTTGAAAACAGTCCCAACCGATAAATACGTATTTCCACCCAGAAATTCTACAGCTGATCTCACCCTTTAAACTTCAATTAATTACATGTTTCCCAAAAAACTCCAGATACAAATTGTGAAAATTATTTCGAATAAAAATCACGTGGCCTTTGTTACATTAAAACGAAACTTAATAGTTCGTTAATTGCGTTTCCACCACTTTTTCACTTCTCATGCCATTTATTAGAGTATGCGTTCGTTAGAGCGCGTTTTCCAGCGCTTGCAACCGGATCAAAGGGAGAGCTTGTAATCTCAAAGTCGCAAGTTTTAGCCGCCACTCGTGGGCGGGTGGTTTCTTCCGCGAGGCAGAACACAGTCGGCTCTGAAGCGAGAAATCACCGCACACGGGTCTTTCTTCTCAGAATTCTAGCTTTTACCTGCTAGCTATTTGCTAGCAGGTAGAATGTCCGTTGATCCAAATCATCGATATGATCGCTAGCACCTGCCTCTACCTGCTGCCTATTGTGGTCCAAAACCAGAAGATCTCTCTTTCCCTACAATCAATTATTTCCACTGCGACCCACTCAAAATTCCGGTCCCCCCGAATTTGGCTCGAAGCTTCCTCAAGTTTCCCTTCGAGGAAAAACTCTCCCTTTTAATTCTGGAACCCAGCAGAAAAAATCTAACCAGAAATATCTCTCGCAATTACTTCGAAGGATATAACGTTCGGGAATTTTCCTAGGGTGGAGAGAAAAATGGAGGGGGAAGAAATAGAAGATAGATAACATCTGGGGGAAGAATTGTGTGTGTAACTTATCATTTTTCAAATTGAACAACTATTATAGATAGCGATAGGAAGATGCTTAGCAAAACGGATTTTTTCTTCCAACGAACCTACGACCTTTAGCTGCGCAGTAATAGTTAGCTGATGTCAAGTTCCCTGGTTGAACGTTTCAGACGAATCTGCGCTTTCCTCGGCCCAATCTCTGCGAGCGATTGCTGCGAATGAGTTATTATTGGTTTTAATGAGACAGTGTCAGGTCGAGATATTATTCGGATTGCTTGTTTGCTTTGGATGCACCGGAAAATGAATTGGGTTGAATTGAAAGAGAAGAAGAAGAAGAAGAAAAGAAAAATTTCTTCTGATTTGCAAATTAACTTTAATAGAATAAGAAATTGCTTATCGATGAAATCGAACCGATCTTAGGTCAACTGATAACTGACGTCAACGGAAATGGTGTTAGCAAGTAGTATTCTGCAGCTGATTGTGGAAGCAAGCTACCCCAGTAGCGTTCTTATCAGCTTGGTGCAATCGACAGGCCGGTGAAAGGTCATGTGGAAATTTGATTTCTCGTAAAAATAATTTATCTGCTTAACAGTTGACTCGCTGAATGCTTCAGGCCTTTTGTCTCTATCGAGAGAGAAAGAGAGAGAGGGAATAACTCAATAACTTATTATCTACAGCGCCAATGAATTACTGCTGCTCACTGTTCAACAATAGCTTCGCTTATTTCGTTTCTCGCGCGACTCTAACGCTTCTTTTGTAAGATTTTCATGTAGTCAAGTGAATATCGTCATGTTGACACTTGTTATTAAACTTTCTAATACTTTCCAATTATCACATTTGATTTATTTTCGCTTCAACTTCAGAAAAGAGTATAATTTGGATATTTTTGTTATTTGTGATTCTTATTTGTTGCATTGAATTTTTCGAGGAAAATGAATTGGAATAATATTGTTTTTCAATGTAAGTTTCCTTGATTGTTGTCCGGTAAAAATGAGGTGAATGTTTACGTTGATCTTGATAGCTCAAGGTGAAACCGAAACATAACAAGTGTCCGAGTTGTCGAAAGGATTCTTTGTTTCTAAACACTCGTAGTATCGGGTTTATACTAGTGTTACAAAGGAATTCAGTGTTTTGAGAAATACAGTTTATATGAATGAAAACGTTCGCGATTTAATGATAATAATCGATCGACTGTATTTTGTTTTGCGACACCGACTAAGTGTTCAGAAATCCAGTTGTAGAAGTTGCATGGAAGGTGAAATAACCAGTTTCGACAAAATAAATAGCAATCACAGTGTATCGTCTACTTGGCTTCCCAAGTTGACTGCGCGGAAAAAGATGAATCATTTCACAATTTCTAACAAACACGTCTCGATATTTATTACTCTTTGTTCAGGAAACTTGTACTAAAAAAGAATTATTCGAAAGAAGAAATAAAAACGTACTAACGCTTCAACTGTTAAAAAATAAAAACTGTGAATTAATTGTTATTTTATCTGTAATTTGTAGAGACTTGTGACACCAAATTTTGGATATTTTCCATAAAAATCCACAGTCCACTAATAAGTGTTACGTTTTTTAAATTGAGAATCAGTCAGAACTATTTTCGATATTGATTAAGTAATAATTGTTATATCTAAGAATTAAGAGGTTAATATTAATAGTTGGAGAATACATGATGAATAATTATATAGGAATAATGATAAAACGAATGTTTATATTCGAGAAGGAAGAGCAACGGTGCGTGGAGAATGGATTCAAGCTTATGGCGCGGTGGTGGGGGCGAAGTCTAGCGTGCGCGCGCGGTACTAGTGTCCCGTAAGTCGCGCACGCCGCTCAGTTCGAATCGTACCGCCGCGCGTGTCGCTTGCCTTATAAGAGACGAGCTAACCAGTGTTCGAGTGCGCCGAATTACCCGCGATTCTTTACGACCATGCTACGCGAGTGTCTGAAAACGTGCGAAAGGTGAACCTAAGACCAGTCAAGGGTCACGACGAGGAGAGAGATTCGAGCTTGGAGATTCACCGACTTTGGCAATCAACCTGCTCGAAGGTTTCACAGTACCACGGCGCCACTTTCTGCTTTTATTAAACACTTTGGAAATTCTTATACAACATCAAGGTACGAACACATCTGATCTACGCTATGATGTACTGTAAGTTCGATGAATATTTTCACTTGATAAGTATTCAGAGTTTCCTGAATCGTGAATTTTTGAGGTTCGAAATTTTATAAATTTCTTTCCCGACTTTGAACGCATTTAGGGGTCTCTGCGAGTGAGAAACATGGCGTCGGATTTTAGTTTGAATCTGGAAACTTTATCGCCATTGACTCTTTAAGCGCGAAAGTTGCGTATAATCGTTCTTGTGTTACTTGTTGCCTACTGGCAAGCGATGCATACATAAACTCTCGCGCGTTCATTAATTTGTATAGAAAGTCTTGGACAGGGATATTTTCTTCTTGGAATCTCTAATTTATCGATATATTGAAAACAATGGAGGAACTGGATTTTGAGAGAAGAAATTGAGTTGTTTGCAACATTGGAACAGGTTTCGATTCTTAATTCTGTTTTGCTCGGAATTGAGGGTTAATTAAGAGACAGTGTCTTGTCTCGGGCTAAGTAGAAGAAGACAGATCCTGTATCTACTCCGGAGATAGAAGTTACTCTTGTCTTGGCAATATTAAAACTCCATAAGCAAATTAAATTTCGAATTTTTATAAACAATGCATATTTATGTTAACACTTCGCGATGCAAGTGGTGCGATACGAGAGCTTCGACCCGCTCGAGATCCGAGCCAGGGTGATTTTAACGACGGCTCGGATTAATCAGCGCTTAATCACGGCATTGTTCGCATTCTCGACCTTTGAATTGCGATTGTACTCTCCGTAGAGGTTTTTCAGAATTCGACCAGTGATACGCGGATTTATTGCTCAACTTTCCTGGTTGAACCTCGACAAGCTTTTCGGGGTTCAACATCACTTGTCACTTTTTTATTAAACCCTGTCAATACTGCATCGTAATGCAGTGGCATATCTGAAATATATGCGCGTAAACGTATGTATCTCGCCATGTATTTTAATGGACTTAAACCGAGATCAACAACCGTTAGTCTCTCGCTCTACTTTTACCTCGGTTTTTGCCAATTGACTCTTCCAATGTTTTGATGTCATGAGGCGTGTTTACTTTCTTTCTTTCGAGAACACTTCGATCGCGAGCTTCTCAGAAACGAAGGTACCGTAAACAGTTCACGCTTTACGCTACACGTGGTCAGCTTCTTACAGATTTTTTTTTTCTTTTTTTTCATGTTCTTACGAGTAGGGCTGTAACTTTAAATCTGTGCACGCAGCTCGCGATGAGATAGAAGCCGAATGGCAAACAAGGCAATACTTTCGAACGACGCCAATTGAAGCAATTTGTTCGTCATAATTCAGCGGCGGAGAACGGCGAGAGTGTTCGCCGCGTCCCTATCGAGTCTCTAGCGTGTCGGTGCCGATGCGTGAAATGTGACTCCTCTTCTTCTTGCGGAGCCGTGCAAACAGGAAGCTCCAACATCGCGTAAAAGAGACTCTCGAATGAGTAAAGAGACGAATGACGTTTTGCAATCGTCTCGTTTTCGGTGGAAAACATTCCCTCTATAACTGTCTCTGTGAATTATTTCGCATATCGAAAGTTTTACTCTTTCACTGCTTGGCCGACGAACTGCTCCAATTGGAAATAAATAGAAAATTATAAATAGAAATTCCAGAGGGAAAATCCAGGTTACTTTTTTGAGGTTAAGGTGAAAATTGGGATTTAATTTAGCGCTTGCGTAATGTGCGATTATCGAAGTTGGTTTTTGGGGTAGTTAGTATAGTTGATGATTTATCATTGAAGAATTTGGATTATTTGAAATGTGTTTTCTTTGGGGCTTAATCAAATGGAGGAGGGAGTCGTGTTCTATCTGAAAGAAGAAGAGTATTCGGTGTGTGTGGCGCGTCGGTCAATCAACCGCAGTGTGTTTATACCCCTCGATCGCCGTCCCCATAACAAACTGTTGACCTCGGTGGTCCAGAGGGGAATAGGGGAATTACGAGTTACTCGTTATCGACGAATCCACTGCACGAAGGGGCCCCACGGCTTGGCATGGAAGATCGCGATTGCCTATTTTTATCGCTTTTCATGCGCTTAACGAGGACCCAGCTTCCGATCGCGTAACTTATCGGATCGTTTCGTTTATTACGATCTTTTAAGCTTGGATTCTTCTTTGAGAAATCGGAATACTCGATAATCAACAATTTAGTAATTTATTTAGACAAGCATCATTACTTCTCGCTACTTAAAAACTGATGACAGTCACTTTTTTAATCCATAAAAGATGCTATTACTTTTAGAATACATTTTTTATTATTTAATCAAGTTTCACTTGAGAATTAATAGAAGATATTTAAGTACTTACAGAATTAAAAAGATTCGAATAAGTAATTTGTTAAAGATCCATTAATTAGGAGCCTACAATATTAAAATAATTGAAAAATATTCTAAATATCGTGTATTCATATTTTTCAATGGAGTAATTTTAAAAGTTAAGTTTTATCAGAAATAACGGATTAAAACTTACGTATCGCAAACGTTCGAATACTTTCGTCTGCGAGTGGATATATCGTAGCTCGAGTGAAATAGTGACGCAAAGCACTTTCGTCCGCTGTTCGTAGTCAGTCTCTCTCTCAATCGGATGAAAGTGAACTCTATTGAAATCGTCTAGCCATTATAGTAATAACGTCGTGCACTGGAATCCTTGTTTCCTAGTTGGTTCTCGCGCTCTAGAGGTTCCAAAGTAGCTCGTAATAATTATTATTCAATCATTCTCACAACGCAATCCTAACGAAGAGATCGCAGATTTACGTTGATAAATGGAAATGCACGATACGTATACGCATTTGCACACTGCTTTCACCGTATCGTTCAGTCTTCGACGCGAGCAACGCACCTTGCTAGTTTCTTAGAAACATTCGTTGCTCACTGAAAATAGTCCTTAGGGTAACAATTCAATCACAATTTAACTTAATATTTAATAAAATAAAATGCTCAGAGTATTTCCATTCATAAATACTATTAAAAATAATTTTCTTTTTTTCTCAGCTTAAACTATACTTAATATAATTATAGTAAACTCAACTATAGTATAGTTACAAAATATACAACTATACATTGTATGTATTTTCGAGTGAAATTGTTCTAAAATATTTTACATAACTGCAATATAATTAAAATTGATTTTATAAGGAGGTTTCATTTGCTAATTGAAATTATGTTTATTGGAGTTAATTAATTAGGAATCGAATGATACAATTTAATTTGATATTTTGTCAACTGGAAAAGGAATTTGTGGTTATTGGTGGACAATAAAACTATTCGTGTCAGTGGTTCGGGTTCTTGTTCGAAGTGGGCTCTCGGCCCACCTGCTGGAAGAAGGTAAAAGTCCATCGGCAGCGAAAGACGGTGCATTACTAGTGGCGTTCACGCTCGTGCTCGCAAATCGCGTGCTTTCAAACCGGAAGAGACACTCGAGTTTAATTTATCGGCAGTAGAGGATCGCGGAGAAAGAGCGAAAACGAGAGGCCTGCTGAGTTGTAAGACTCTTGAGCCTTCTGTGTACAAAGATCTGGGGACTGGGGACGTTTCTCTAATTTAAATATATGCACTATACATATGATCCGTGCTTGCGTAAGATGCTTTTGTAATAATCACGTGACTTGGGTCAAACTGAATCTTTCATTGATGCAATTCTCTTTTGGAAATTATTATTTTTTAAAAAAAGAAATGTTTTTATTTGATTCTAATTAATATGTTTAATCACTTGGATAGAGTATTTAATTTGAGTTGGAAATTGGAGACATTCAGAGCGAAATATTTTACTGTATGGGAATTTGGAATATTGAAAGTATTCGAATCGAAGAAGAAGAAATCACGTCGAAGCAACAATCATCCTCCGATTGTAGGAATGTAGATAATTTGCTATAAGTAGAAAATATGGTAAAAGTATGTCAGCGAGTACTGCGAGTAGATTCTAGAATGACGTAGAATCGCGGCGCTGAGTGCAAAGGGGTAACATATTGAGTGGCATTAAAAACTTGTCGATAATTATTCGATTAGACTAATACAATGTTTCATAGTTTTACATTCGCATTAAAATTACTTAAACGAAAATCTTTCGATTTATGTACAGTTATACTAGCCTCATAATGTTTTTGACTCCTCGCAAAATTTCTACAGCCCCCTAATTTGACTATTTAGAAAAAAATCGTGCTAATCATATGCGAAATTTCTCCGCGAATCGTCTCTAGCGTAGCTGAGACATTTGATTAATATGTTACCCAAAATTTCACTTTACCTTCATCGTGCCATATACCTAGATCTGTATTTCAATTTTGAGTGATGAGCTCAGATATTTGGAACAGTTATTAAAAACCTGCAAAAAAAACATTAGTATGAACCCATTAAATCCTTTCTATTTTTTATGATATACCGTTATATCTCTTTAATTTAATAAAAAGAAATTGATTTAATCTAATAGATAGAAATAGATTTCTATTAAATAATTGGAGATTTTTTTAATATTGATAATTAAGAAGACGTGAATTTGTTAGTAGATACAAAGATTGCTAATTTAAATAGATTCGAGTTTTAATCGTCAAATTTGGAATCTTAGTACTGTAATTCGCAATCGTAGGAGAATCGGGACACATCAGCCGGATTTGGTGGCTCGAGATCGTCAGTAGCCAACGGCAGCTACTGTCGAGAGTAGTTTAACGACAATTATGCCGATGCGCCGATCAATGTTAAGTTGTGTAACCGTTTGAGGGGCGATACGCGCCGGAGGTTCAATGACCCCGACTCGGAGAAATTCTGGCAACTGCAACTTCATCGTCCTTTCGCCCGAAATTGGGACGAATCGCATCCGTGAACGCGCGTTTGTCCCTCGCGCTCGCCTACAGTCGCAATATTAATTACGTCAGATTTTTCTTGCACAACGATGCTCGCAAAACTCTTTCGAAAATTGTGAATTATATCGTGAAATCGAAATTTGGAAGAAAAAGGGTTGAAATTGGATTAGAATAATTGGTGGGAGATTATTCAAATTTGGACAGAAATCTACGTCAACTTCCTGTTGACGAAACTCGTTGGATCCTTGTGACCGGAAATACTTTTTTACACTGGAAAATATGGAACAAAGGAGGGAAAAAATGAGCTGGCGATTAGTAATTGATAAGACTGGGTCACTTTGAACGGTATCAAGACTATATTGTCCTATATCACAGTGACTATGGCATCATGTAACATTTATCAATTTACATAACATCAATTCGTAACGCAAACTGATTGAAAAGAATTTTTTGACAAAAAGGATAAGTGTAAAATTCGTGGAAATGAGTAATAAAATGATAAATACAATTTTGTAACTTCCGTTTAACATCAATCGGAGAACATTAACAGAAGAAAAAGTTTATCGAGTTTATTCAGCTGAGATATATTCGATTAAATTGAAATAGCGATATACGATTGGTTTCTTATTTCGTAATTAAATGATATATATATATAGTTTCTAATTATGGATCTTGTAAAATAAAAAGAGACTTAAATTGGAGATATTCCATCGAAAAGAAACGTTGTGGTCCTCTGGAACGCGGTCACTACGCATCCCGGGGCTGAGGTCCGTGCGTCACGCGATCGAAAATAATTTCGACTTTCCAATGAGCAGTTCGCTCGGGAGATTTCGTAGAAAGTACCCCAAGCGTTTGGGATATCGAAGCGATTTTCGAGTGGATTGAAGCAAACGCTGTATTCGCGTAGCCGGATATCCGGATCAGCCGTTGATAGTTTCGAGTTAGAGCAGCTGGTTGTCACTGATTCCGCGTGCGCTCGATAACCGCCGCGAGAAAACACTCTCTCGTAAATCTCGACTATGTTTCGTCCTCGAATACTCAAGTACAATTTCATTTCTAAATACTCAAGTATAATTTAATTCCTAAATACTCAAGTACAATTTCATTTCTAAATACTTGTACTTGAATAGTGAAATGTATTTTGGTCTGCCCACCCCTGCGTAATATATTTCTTGTTGTCTCTTCCGTGTGAACAAAGAGTGGCCACATTACGACAAATAAAGCGCGTAAGTCGAGACTCAGGTGCGGCTGCGTTGGCGTATGTTATTCGGACAGGAAACAATAACTGATATCTGCGCCGCGTGCAAGGAGTGAAGATCAATCGATTAGGTTAAACGAGGCTCATCGCTCGCAACCCGGAAGCGCATTGTCCCACGAGGGACATTATACGTATGTAGTATAGCAAAGCTTTACTTGCACGATGAATAGATGGTTGGATCGAACAATCCTCGCTTTTGAAAAATCTTTTTTTCCATCTCCACTACTCAGTTACGTAACTAAATATTATATCGTGTGAATTGTAACAGTCGGAAGCTGACAACGAAATGAAATAATGTGTAATGAAATAATGGAAATGTTTCTCGAGGAAATTGAACTAGTCCGGAATTCACTGTAATTTTTTGTGAATATTGTCTGACTATTTATATCGTTAATATAGTAGTTTAAAAAGTTAAATTGCACTAGATTTTTTCTGTAATAATAGAATAAATGATTATATGGGTGAAAGAAAAAAATAATTTATGGAAATTTATGGCAATATATATATATATATATATATACATGTCGGACTAATATCTAGTCAGACGCGAGATAGTATCGCATAGAGGCAAGAAGGAAACAGTTCCTGTTTTGCTTAAACCTTTCATTGCCGTGTAATACTGGGTGGAGAGATGGCCAGTTGGTTTGCTCGTGCAAATTCTCTAGCAGCTTGATCGCCGTTCCGTTATGACCCAGTGCTGAAGGCGTCTCTCGAACACCATATACATAACGTCGCTTGCTATGGCTATAAACAAACTCTTTTCCAGAAATATATATCCAGCTATTTTTTCATCCCAACCCCGTCATTTTTACTTTTCTCATTTTTTTTCTTAAATAACCACTTTTCCACAGTTTCCTTTTTTTCACTGCTATTGACGCTGAAAAAACGAAGTGTTTGAGAGGATATGCTTGAGAAATTAAAAAATGTCTGTCAGGAATTCTGACGTAGATTACTATTTTCAGTTTAAAGTCCTTGAAGGTCTTTTTGTACTTATTATTTAATTATTCTCTCATGGATTACGATTAAGAATCAGTGGATCTTTAAACATTCTCGCTGACCTCGTTGCAGTTTCGCGGAGCAGAAAAAAATGAAAGTTCAGGTCGAATTAAATGGTTCAAGATTCTTAAAATATCACGGTTTAAGGGGCCTCGATTTTAATATCCTTCGAGGCAACTTCTCAAGTACACGCATTTCCACTCAAAAACCACACATTATGTTTATAATAGAACATGCAAATGAATAACTATCGGTATAAATTGAAATCGATTGATTTCTTGTATTTCTCACAATCAGAATTATTTTTAAATAATTATTTATTTATTCATAGGAGATTGATATAGGAATGAAAATTCTTTCGCTACTTTTTCCTCGAAGGGTGCAATATCCTCGATTTTCCTCTGTACAGCTCACTCGTTTGCTCTTTTCCGTGAGTCTAGTCGCCGATCTAACGGGTCCCCGAGAAATTGTGCCGGTCGCGAGCGAGGAAAAAAAGCATTAGCGCGTACCTGTTGCGTGAACAAGAGTGTTTGCTTTTCGAGGACGAGGGCAGCTCGATAAATATGGACCGCGAACCACGGTGTCCAAACCAGTTGCGCGAATATATCAGTCGCGTGGATCGTGGAAAACGTTACTCGACTATCGGTGGCAATTTCTCCGTCCGTTATTTGCGATTATCGAGAAAAATCTGTGAATGATCTGCGAGGACAAAGATGAACAATCAAACTTACATCTCAGTATTCAAGTATAAGTACTTAGAAACAAAATTGTACTTGAATACTTTTTATGATAAAACACTTGTACTTAAGTACTTATTGTGACCAAGTACTCAAGTACTTGAAACAAAATTGTACTTGAATACTTTTTATGATAAAACACTTGTACTTGAGTACTTATTGTGACCAAGTACTCAAGTACTTGAAACAAAATTGTACTTGAATATTTTTTCTGACAAAATACTTGTACTTGAATAGTGAAATGTACTTTGGTTTCTTAGCGTTATGTTCAATTCTCCCATAGAGTCCCGTTCGACTGCAGCTTCTAGCGGCAAGTGCCTCCAGAAGAATGTTATTCTCACTCCCCGTGGAATGTTATCAGCGACCAGTTTTGCAAATACGCAATTTTCATTGGCATTTGTCAGCGCCGAGTTGTAGATCTATTCGCTTAAATTTATTGATTACCCACTCTTCAAAAGTACACGTACTCACACGTATACGCCTAGAGAATTACGCTCTTTGCACCTGTCGCCAGATGCACACGATGCGTACATATACATATATACTTCACCGATTTATAATAGTACGCGTCCTTAGAGCTACGATGTATATATGTTAATTTATACTTTGCATTCAGACTTGTGCCTCATATACACTTATCTTTCGACTTACACGCGTGTACTCGATCCAATCTCACTTGTGCAGAAACATCGTGGCTTTATTCTGAGAAGATAAAAATTACATTTTTAAAGCTCATTGCACAATTAAGAGAATTATTAGAAGAAGAAAAAGTGAATTATCTTGGTATGATCGTTGGTAATAAATCTGTTAAAGAAATATAATTATTCATGATTTGCTAAGTAAACAAAGTACATATACATATAGTTGCGGTTCAAAAAAATCAGGTCAAAGAATCGTATGGTAATTTGGAACTTATAGAGACAATGGAAAACGATGACTGAGCAGTTGAAGGTTTTTTGAAATCACTTTGAGTTCGCGAGTCTCGAGTCGGGGTTGCCGAACGCATTGGTCCCTTGTCGCATTAGTTTGTGGGTCTCGAATTCGCGTCTCGCAAGAAGAACGACGCGAGCCGCATCGCTAATAAAATCCTCGATTGCGCCGCGGTATTTTCAGGAACGCAGCCTTGTCCCGATTTCAGGCCGTTCCCGATCGCTGCTCGATTTTGCAACCAGCTGCTTCGTGACAAAAAAAGGACACGAGCCTGCATAATGCCGCGTGGCTCGTGCCGCGTGGAAATGCACGCTGCTACTGTCACGGGCCTTCGTCATTCAACTCTCTTCGACCTTTAAAATTCTTCACAATTAAATCTCTGTTTTCAATAAAATACTATAAAATATTTATAACAATCTCATTATTTATTTCACTACTTATTTTATTCTATATATATATATATATATATATATATATATATATATTATACTTTTTTTATATATCGTTTACCTGATCATATATTTATCATTAATTTATTTTTACTTAATTCGATGATATTTTTGTAAATGTAATATGTTTATCGAGGGAAAGGATTTTAAAAATTGTTGAATCGAGTCGTAAAATGCGAGAAGTAAAACGGTATATGGTTTTGGAGATAGAAAGCTTTTTGGGAAATTCAAAGTTCTCCCGCGATAAGTGAGCAACGTGATTGGTAGATGTCGGGGTATAATTTCTGGATCGGCGAACTGGTTTTCCTCGTCAGTGAACGTCTCTCTACACTACGATTACGAGGATCGAGGAGCGGCGGAGCTAGCAGCGTAATGTAACAGTATCCCTGGAATTTTACGGCTATTGGAACAAAACGCGCCTTTCGTACCGTTCATCCGCGAAGCTTCCGCGTCGCTTTGAGTCGCGCGCCGCGAAGCGTCCACTCGATGTGGCAAAGGGTTCATTATACTGTTGAGTAATTTCTTGGGTAGATTCTCTCATCTTCTCCCTTTCTCTCTCTCTCTCTCTCTCTCTCTCTCTCTCTCTTTTTCTCTTTGTCTCTATATCTCATCCACACGAATTATTAACTTCAATTTCAACTATAAAATTCACCTTCAATTATATTTTCCTTCTATGTCATACAAATATTAAATGCCAATTAAAATTTCACCTTCGATTTCTAACAATTTATGCAAATAATATAAACCTATATTAAGACAGAATAAATTTGATATTTCGAGCGAAGATAATTATTCCAATAAATATGTTTTGCAAGATATACATAGGCTATCTGAAAATGTAATTCTTTGCAAACAATGTGTAGAACATTGAATATAGATAAGTAAGTTGGTTTATTTTTGTAGCTTTTAATTGCAATAGTTGCGCGAGTTGCATGTACTCGACAACAAAGTTGATTGGGATTAACTATAGCGGACTGTGACCAACGATAATCCAGTCGGTAACAAACAAACCGTGGATCTCTCTTTAGTTTGTTGACTTTGCTCGACTATACATTGGCTATATGTAGTCGGTGGTATCTCGCTCCCTCGCGATATAAACACATTGATTGCTCAATAGATTTTCCTGACCTCGTACTCTACGTGGAAATTTACTAACAAACGTGCCTAAACCCATCGTTTCTCTCGAACTCGTCGGGATTGTGACTAGTTTATGGGATTCTGGTAATGTAAGATGTGCTGCGATTTCTAAGAATACGTAAGATGTTTAACGAGTGACGTCAACTGCATGCGTTGGTCACCGGTGACCTGCATTGCACTCGAGATCTCCATTTTCGTTTCTCTCATTGTTTTATTTTCCTTTATTTTGAGGATTCAACGAAACGCAGAGTTTTGTTTCTAATTTCATTCAATTGCAATTTTGTTTCGATTGTATTTCTGATTTTGGCAAAATTTGATATTTTTATTATTAATTATAGTCGTTTGAATCTTTATAGTTAACTGAATAGTATTTCTAAATATAATTGAATTAAATTAAGTCATAATTATAGTGAATTGAATTTAATTGAATTTAGTCTGAAATAATTAATTAAATCAGATTGGTAATAGTGTTTTTACAAACGAATCTTACAAGATGAATCCGTACCGGAAGCGAAAGTGTAGAAGTTTGACGATTCTTCCGAGTGTCCTCGAGAAGAATAATTCACCGCGACGAAATCTTAAATCAAGATGACTGGCATAATGAGCAATTAAGACCAGAAGATGACTCGAGCCAGTGCGATCCCTAGATCTCGCGTTCCCAACTAATTGAGACGAAAGAGAGACAATTACAGTGGGCTCAACACAGTGGATTTAATTTCGTCGAAAGAACCAGAGAAAAGTGTAGAGTGTGAATCGAGTTGAGTTTATCCTGAAACGCGGAAAAACGTTGATTACTGTCACTGTCTCGAGCGCGTGCGAAACACTTTTCCGAGGCAACGAGAGTAAAATCTCTGTCGCGTTGAAATAATCCTATGCTTCGGAGCAACGTAATGCAACGTTCTCAACAGGCCCCCGCGTAATTGGCACGATTAGCGGGACCTTTCTGCGATTTCACTCGAGGCGAATGCCTCTGTTTTTCCGCTGGCTGCTTTGGAGAACGAAGCCGCGTATAAGTAGTTAGAAGCGATCTTCTATAAAATTGAACGACTTGCCACTTGTTGATCTTTCAAGACGCGACATACTCAACTCTTCTACTATACACCTGTCTACGCGAATATTTCAATTATTTAACAATATACAATTTCAAATGAATTTATTAGACGATCGTAGGAATTATATAATTGTAAGAGTATAGTTTAAAGGGTTTATAAGTTCCACTTATTAAAGGGTGGGAAATGGGATTTTCCAAGACTTTCGAATTCGCCAGAAGCACAAGGTGACTTACGTAAACGAATACGAAGCGATCAGGAATTTGTTTCGCTTGATTTATTAAGCGGACCCACGTTTTTCGGGCCTCGTTATTCGACTGGTAGACTGCTATTTCCTTCGGAACTTTCTCTGTTGAAGTATTAAAGTCAGGTCGATTCCTCGGCACAATGAGTTTCTATCGAATAGCGTTATATTAAATTCCTCGCGGTACTCGGGAAATTTGCGACTACCGGAAAACTGTGCGGTGCAGTCGACACGCGATTAGGGGATGAATCTTTGTAGCCTCGTTCTCGGTGGAATGTTCGATATTCGATAACTATAAACTAACAGAACATTTTTTTGTTACTCAGGGGAAAACAACTGGCAAAGTTTAAAACAATTATTGAGTTATTATTATAGAATAAGTTTTCCGATTAATCGCAAGCATAGTTCGCCAACAAACAGAACTCAAATATAGATTTTTCATCCCCTAATTTCCACCTTATTTATATCATAGAAAAGAGTTATAAATTCTCAATATTTTCTAATAAAATTTTCTTTGAATTTTTCTGCCGATTTAAATTTATAATTTATTGTACATTTTTTGTCATGAAATTAAGTTTTTCAGTTGCTGAAAGAATTATTAATCTCGACAATTTTTTATTCAAACTTTTCTCGAATTCTTTTTCGAAGTTAACTTTATAGTTTGTTGTAAATTCGTTCTACACGGAATCTATGAATGCAGGTGGGAAAAACTCGATGAAGAAATGGAAGAAAAACTTCGATTGGGATCTTGAAGTGTTCCAAGGGCAGGAATGGCACCGAAGAAATTATAGTTTCGCGTCTACCTGACCCTCGAATTAGGGAAAATGATGGGGCAGGTCAGTCGGTCGGTGGAAAATGGAATGCTTCGCATTCCAAGATTCCTTCCTTCAGATTTTTTTTTTTTCTTTTCTTTTTCCTCTCACGAACCTACCGTTTCGATTTCTTTCGCCACGCTTCGCTTCCTCGTACACCTCTCACGAAATCTTCCAGCCGTATTCACGACTTTTCTTCGGCCTCTTCTCGATCTTACTGCTGCACTCGCTACCTCAAAGAGTTTCTATCGGCGAAAGAAGCAAAACTTTCTCGTTGGTTGCCGACGCCAAGCGTTATCTGACTTTCGTAATTCGATCAGTGTTCCAAGCAGAAATTATTGACCAACGCTCATCAGCTCTTACTTTCGTTCCACGTAACGCGCGCACAGCTGGACGAAATTCTCTTTGGAAACACGTTTGGTCCAGAGGAGGTGTTCATTTATCCTACTAATAAATTCATTGGATAAAAATAACTTCCTAATAAAATTTAATATTGTATCATAGAATTAATTAATAACAGGTTTTTTTTGAGTCGTTAAAATTAAGAGTTCAAATTAACTTCAGCGATCGTTACTTCTTTCACCCAATGGATTTCACAATATTTTCGGAGGGTTTTGAAAGTACATACTGCGTTCTTGGTACTAAAGTAAAATGACGTGAGTTACGTCATTGAATTGTGAGAGCATATTCGAGATAATATGGAGAAAAATCGGTGATTTCGCCTCGAGGAACTTTCGAGAGTGATTTTAAAAGTGTTACCCAAGTGGTATTCGGTATTTTTCATCCTGTAGATGACTTTGCAGGACGAAGGAAATTGCATTGTCGGTAGGTTTCTGCTTGGTAGGATTTAAGCGCACGAGATTCCAAGGGAGTTTCGAACTCGTGGAAAAGTAGCTCTGGCGAAATGCGAGGATAATCAGCTCGGATTCTTCCTTGGTAGACTCTAAGAGTTTCCAATCCCCGTGAGATGCAAAGGAAGAAGGAACGGACGGATAGGAGGAGAAGGAGAAAAATGAATGAAAGGTCTTTTCGAGTCTTGATCGATCGCAAATCTTCTCTTTCCCACAGAAAGAACCAACTTATTTCAACGCAATAAGCTTTTCGCAATGTATCCTCTCGACATTTAACCACGACAATTTCCATTTCGCTTAGTTATAAACGATACACTCGCTTTGAGTCATTACTTTTTTTCTTATAGCTATGTTAATAGACTTGCAGAATTACAACTCGTTAGTTAAGATTCATAATAATTATATTGTTTTAAATTAAGTATTAATGAATCAACGGTTGTGGCTTCTTGGAAACATCGGTTTCCATCAGATCATCCAGGTCAAGCAACGTTGAGCGCGAGGTTAGTATTTGGATGGGTGACAAAAATCAGTCTTCGAATATCAATGAAATTAGAAATCATCAGTTTTAATCGCAATTTGCAAAAATTGTTTGAAATTCGGCAGTAACATTGTATAGTTGAGCTTCTCATGATATTCCAACAGTTAACACTGGAGTCTTCGTAAGAACAAAAGGGATATATTCAGTTGCTTTCCTACTGTCGAGATAATACTCGGTTGGCAAGATTAATTGAATAAGCATAAACTTATAATTAGCGAAAGACAGAGTCGCGAGTGTGGATCCGACAGGGGAGAGATATCGCTGCTTCAGCAAGAGTTAGTTATAAAGAGACGCAATTATGAGCTGGCAACTGTTGTCGCATAGCGAACAACGATATGTTAACACTTTGCTAACCGGTTACAAGTAGCGATGCGAGCAAGTAACGTGTGTGTGCTTATCTTCGAATAACAGTTATAAAATACATACAATGCTTATACACAACTCCATTCGTCAAATATTTTGCACTCGCATGCTGGTTTCCAGATTGTTAATTAGAATTAATAGTTCTACTCACTATTTAGTCACTCAAATTACTCACTTTGATTTCTCTCAATTAATGACACTTACTTTACGCAATAATTTTGTAATCATTTAGTAAACATAAGGAGTTGCTCAGAAAAGTAAGTTTTTGCTTTTACGAAATTCGGTCGAATTTGCAATGCATTGTCTCGCGAAATTCGGATTTCACCTGAATTTTAGAGGCAAGAATAAAGAAAGGAAGATAAAAAATTCTTGCCACCTTGACACAGAAATTGGGGAATTTCGTGACAAGTGACTCAGTGAACTCTCTCAAAAGTAGAATGTTATTATTCGCCAAGATTTCGCGATAACGGTTCAAAATCGAGGTTTCAATTGACGACATCTCCAGTTTCTATAATCGTGAGTTAATTTCACTCTCAATTCGAGAATCGTGCGGATCGCTTCACGGTAGTTGCCGACACGGCGTGAAAAACATTGGGGGTGAGGTGTTTTAAACCGCCGCGTTTGCCGCAAGCAGGTGTCGTTGCGCTCACAAATTTCGAGGCCAAGTGAAATTGGATCGTTGGGATTCTTAATGGCGATGCTGCTGACGACGAGGAACGCGTGTCTCGCATTTCTAATTTCGAATGGATCAACTCACAATACATGTACATGCTTCTATGAGTCTTTTAATCTCTAGTGCATTTTTTTCTCATTCAATTCAATCTTTTCTACCCTTTCACAATTTTTTATTGTCCACTTAATGGTAAAAAGTAAATTGAAATATCTAAAATGATTTAACGAAATGAAAAAATATCATCTGCAGGAAACTAACAACAATCATTAGCAGAATATATCTGAGGAAATCCTGGGTTATACAATTGTATTAATTGTTCCCCATCCTCGAGAATTTTCCTTCTGATCGACGATACGCATTCCAATAACAACAACAACTCTGCCCTCTGCGTGCGAGAATTGAGAGGGAGAGAGAGAAAAAAAAGTCTCCTTCCGCTATTTCTCAATCGACGAGAATGGAAAATACAAGCGATGCACGAGTCGCGAGTACATATAGATATTAGGATCTTATCAAGGGTGTCAGGGCTGCAAAGTGTCACTGGGGTCAGAAGTGTAGCTGACTCTTGTGTTCTAATAACGTTACAGTAGAGATCGAAGTGCGCTTCGAACGCGCTGGAATTAGTATCTCTGGAAATGTCCACGGGTCACGAGGACGTCCACTGACCCTTTGACTCTTCCAATTTATCCGAACAGATGCTCCAGAAACTCGCCGCGAATTTCTACCATTGTCGTCTTCTGGCCAATCTCGGGAAATCCGTATTATCGAGAGCTCCCATTTCGATACAACTTCGATACGGATCGTTAGCTACAGTATTGTAAGATTCTATTTCTTCTTTTCTTGACTATTGGATTCCTATTTTCCCTTTTATCATCCGGTTTCTCTTCTTCTACTTCTTTATCCCGTTCTCTTCATTCTTGCTCATTCTCTATTTCAAACTACAAATATTCCCTTTAAAATAACAATTGGCAGACTTGTTGTTCTTTATAAATAAGAAAAATGATTTCTGAACCAAGAATTAAAAATATTTCAAAAATTGGAATTCAGGATTTTTCATAGATAAAATAAAAGTAGAATTATATAAATATTTCGTAACTATAAAGAAAAACATTGATCGAGGGACTTTTGGGAGGATTCTGCAACAAGGACGATCGGACGACCTTGCCATAGACTCGAGTCAACAAGCCACTGTATATGTATACACATATATAGATATACAATAGTTGGTTGGTGAATTCGGCGAGACCTAGATCCTTCGCACTTTCTTCAAGCTCCAGTCGAGTAGGCGTAGGTTGTTACGAGACGTATTGGCATGACAATGGGTCGTTGTGCGACCAGCATTTGGAGAACATGGAATAACTGGTCGCGAAGCAGTGGTAAAAGATCCATGGAGGGGGAAGCAGCACGATTGTTACGCGAACGTTATTCAACCGCTTGTCCAAGAAGTGACGATGACAAGTTGTCGTTAAGCAATGACCGCTCGACACTCTTATTACCGACGCTTTCTCCGTGAACGCACTATTTTCTGCCCTATGACCTCTGTGACCCGTAGATTCTCACGAAGACCACTTTCCGTTAAATGCTTCGAGTTTTTGGCGAAACTTGCCACGCTATTCTTTCGCTCGAAAGAGAGAGTGCCTTCAACCCAATTTGCATCTTTAACGCAACTTTTATGATCAATTAAGCTAATTGTCAATCAACTTCTTACGTTAGAAATTTTAAAACTATGAGTCATAACTTTTAGAAGCTAAAGTTTTATAAACTATTTAGTGTGAGGCAATTATTTTTTATTGATTAAATGTGTTCATGACGATTGTAATTTTCATTAATCACTATAATTACAAAAGCAAAGGTTAGCAACATTTCTCTCATTTCGTTGTTGTTGATATAGTTGTTTTTAGATTGAAAATTTGCATACTTATTTTCTATAATTATAGTGTAGTTTCGATTACAAGATGACTCGTGCTTACGCGGTCAGGATTGTACGTAGTTGAGATCGAATAGAGTTTGTAGAGTGGCGCTTAGTAGCCAAAGGGTTGAAAGTAGCAGTTCGAGTAGTTTCACAGCGGTGCGTAGGTAATCGGGCGGCGAATTATTAGCAATTTTCCGATAGGAGAGTGATGAAATCACTGCGTGGCCTCACAGCAATCGAACGCTCCTCGAACGTGGAAAAACCGGCCACGATCGAGTGCAAGCGGTTTTAGAAAGTGACTCTTGGTATCGCGTCGCGAGTTGACCGACGAATCTATGTCCGGAGCCAATGCCCCACCTGTTCCTCGATTCGACTTTTATCCATCGCGTTAATCCATCTCTTTTGAAAATCTTTTTTCTTGGTAAATACCGCGATTCTTGTCTTCAGTGATTTGCGGCTTATTTCCGAAAGCGAAAGAAAAATATAAACTGAAGGAAAAAGTTTCATTGCATTTAGTTTATTGTATTTGTTTTAGTGGAATTAGTACTACTAATATACTACTATATTACTATATTAATATATTACTATACCACTATACTATAGTAATACCAATTTTAGTATTTATATAGTATACTAGCGTTTACGATATAGTATAATAACTATACTATAGTAGTTTTCTTCGTTTTTTAATTAATGATTCGATGAATGAGTGAATCAATAAGTAAATTAATGAATAAATCTCAGTGAATAGTAAAAAATAAAACTGATATATAAATAATAATGAATAAGTTTAAATAAAAGTTCACTGGATAAATCCAATTTGTTGAGTGGAACTTCCTAGAATTCAGTGAGCCAGAAAACATCTCCAGATCGCAATTTCCTGGCGATTGATGCCAAGGGTCGAATTTCTGGCCAGCATCCGGTCGTCACTCGATCCAACATGTGGGCCGCGTGATCCTGACACGAAAATCTCCAGCGTTCGAGGAGCACTCTCAAGGAACAATGCATCGTGAAAAGTGGAGATATCAATTCGTGTCTGGCACGTGATCCCCAACTGTCCTATTCTCCAAAGAAGCTTCGCGATTCGGACAGTTTGTGCCGAACTATCTAGATACCTCTCTAGCTAGTATACTTATTTTCTCGAGCGAAAAAGGCAGCGTTCTTTTTCGCAGACAAAGTCGATCCTAAGAACGATCGGACCTCGATTCCAATTTTATTATGCCGATCGCGACGCTTTAAGATCGGGGTCAAGTCTCGGCTAAGCTTTTGCAAGTGTCGTCTTTTAAGTTCGTGTTGCAACTATATATATGTATGTAGTATAGACGTATGTATTTATGTATATGTATGTATTTCGAATTCTGTCGCTTGAAATTCCATCGACCGAACCGTCTTCCGCTGGCGCGATCGCCCTCGACAGGATTACGTACATCGTTTCACTTTCTGGACGACTATCCGTGACATCAGTGACGCGACTCGTCACTCGTCGCAATGTAGCACTCACTTTAGTACACACAGATACAGTTGCATTCGTAATTGGAAATGTGCCAATTCTATTTATTCGATTTATCGCCAATTTTCGCTGCACAAATTTCTTTACGAATCTTGATATATCTTACTTCGCATACAATATATTATTATAATTCAATTTGACCTGAACCTGTTGATGTTACATCATGGAAGTTAATTATTTCAACGTAGGATGGTTGGAACATTGTGAAAAGGATAGGTCAAGTACCCCAAGAAGAAGAAGAAGTAGAATCAGACATTAGAACTGACAGATTTAAATGGACGGATGTCTCTGATTCACATTGTTAAAAATCCGAACGCGAGTTTCGCTGGTCAGCACGGATGTTAGGGTATCCAAACTAACGTGTCCTTTTTCGTGGCTAGTGCGCACAACGGGTCCGAGGTACATTTTCTGAATATAAATATACACCTGGCCCGAATAGAGTGTTTTCCAGTGTGCAAATAATATGCGTTAACGGCACCTTGAATTGACTGGTTCCCTTCTCGCAGCTGGACCGTCACCTAGAATGTACTACGAATGCGAATCCATCAACAATTCTTACTTAACAAACCTATTTTATACTATAGTAAAAATACTATATACTATATATTTATTAGACAAAAAATAGTTGATTGAATAAAATTTAAGGAATAGTTCACCTTTATCAATTAAGTTTTACAATTCCAAAATTATCTAGAAATCTCTACAAATCATTTTCTTTCATAATAAGCTTCTATTAGAAAGACTTAACTAAAAAAGACACAGAGTTCTTTTACGCTTTTTAAATTCCATACAATAGCAATTTGGACTAACGTACATACTAGGTTTCCAAGAATTGCGTTCCAGTAGTTTCGATGGTTATCCGAACCCTACTAATATAGACATGTGGAATAAGTGGGCGACATTAATGGAACGTGTTCCAACAAAAAGAATAGCACAAACAACGGGCATAAAATCCAAGCAGAAGAAGTGTCTTACGTAATATTTTATTAACGCAACATGCATGGCATACCGAAATTTCCTTCCAGTACCGCGTGAGTAACTCGGTTTAAACTGGCTGAGCCACTCACCGTATTAAATGGCAAACAACTCGCTATAAAGCGTGCACGAGAGACAAACAGCCAACGTAAAAGTAACCGAAGCGAAATTGCAGTCGTACTGTTGTGAATCGTTATCAAAATCACTGTCATTTTAGGATCGTAAATCTTAGGAAGGTGAAAAACTTTGTTGGGATCGGACAAAGAGGAGAATTCGCGATTTAGAGGGTGCAATTAGAATTTTTTGTAAGTATAAAGTATGGTGCATTCGGAGGAAAGTCCGGAAATCGAGAGGTTTTTCGAAAACTATCGTAAAATTCTCGGTAGGATAATTTCACGGACGAGCAGTCTTACGTAACGAGCGAGAAAAGAGTCATTTGAAGCCTCTCTATTTTTCGTTACGCGTTTAACGAACCGATCCTAGTGTCCAGCGCAATGGGAAAGTTCTGACGAGTGGTTTTGGTCTCTGACCTCCTCTTGGAATTTCTCGATTGGCCCAATAAGCTGGAACTCCAGATTTCAGTTAACTAATTTTCGAATATTAAGAAAAAAATAAAAATTATATCAATATGAATAAGAATAGAATTTTAATCAATTACCACCATCTTCTATTTATATTCTACAACAATTTACCCTTTCTAATAAATAAATATAAAAAACTGTATCGATATCATAAAATATTAATCGAATGAAATCTTGAACTTTCTTCTCTTAATCAATTGTTTTTTTTTCAACTCACTTTCAATTAGGAAAAAAAGGATTTTCTAATTAGAAAATCTACTTTGATCGTAAGAAATAAAAAGTAAGGTGAAAAAGAAATTGATGCAACGCGGTCGACTTGCGTTCTATTCCTCAGTGGTGTCCCGCATTCGTCCAACAGAATAAAACAATCATCGGAGGTTTTAAACCGCTCTCGCACACTGTGCGGTCGTGCTTTCTACGCGAGGAGCTACACTCGGTAATCCGTAACTGTCTTGCTCGCTTGGTGCGAAGCCCATGATTATCGGTTGCCTCGTAATCCAACCATTTCTCCGATCCGAAGGAGAAACGTTGCACTATATGCGACTGTTGCTTACTCGCAATCTTAATTTTATTCTCAGTTATCCAACTAGCAGTTTTACTCGGCTAGTGAGCTCACCGTAAGGAGCACCACTCTCTGCGCAGCAGATATCGCACAATACGTTTCCTGGATATTATAAAACAAGCCTCGAATAAGGCGAGTGAGATTCACGCGGAAGTTTCGAACTGATTTGCCCGCGATTTGAGTTTTACTATAGTGGGTTAGAAGAATGTGTACATTCGAAGAAAAATACTATTTTCTTACTTTTCTGCTTGTGATTTTAAAATAACTATATTAAGTATAGTTAATAGTTGATAGTTTATAGTTGATAATTTATAGTTGATAGTTTATAGTTGATAGTTTATAGTTGATAATTTATAGTTGATAGTTAATAGTAATTAAGTATAGTTATTTAACTATTATTCGAAACTTTAATTTAGATCAAAGTTAAGAATAATTAATTGAAATTCTTGTAACGTTGACTGTTTAAGAATAGATAATGAGTTCTAGGATGGAAAAAAGGAAGAAATTAATTTGAAAGAGAAATAATTGAAATGAAAGTGGATCAATCTACTGTGTCGCTGAGTTTCGTAGCAACTTTCACTGACAAAATCGATGGGTTCTGTTGGTAGATGTGGCAGAGGATGACTTGTGTCGACGACTTCCTAAATCGTGCCTTTCACAAAGTGGGTCTTACAGTTGGTCATCATCCTGGATACTTTGTGGTAGTGCCAATTTTAGTTGCTTGCATCTGCTTCACTGGATACCAACAAATTCATTATGAGATTGACCCCGAGTACCTCTTCTCGCCGATCAACGGACCTGGAAAAACCGAACGAGCTATTGTCGAGCAATACTTCAGGGTCAATTACAGTCACCAATTCAACTTGGGTCGTATCACCAGACCAGGTCAGTCCCGACTAACGTTGACTTTTGATCTTACAATCTAATCTAATCGATTTATAAATAGTTTAGATCCTTTCCGAAGAAGTTCAAGGCGTATTAATCGCCTTTGAACTCTGCTTGTTCAGCTACTTCCGTCATTTCTTAATCCGTACATCGATCTCCACGATTTTATTATCGCAAAACCATTAGTCATCCAATATAAATTGTTAAAAATGATCGATAAGAGCCTGATTAAATTCTTAGAATTTGTTAGACGACTTTTTCAATAAGATAATCGAAACACTCACTTGCAAACTCAATTAAGTTCACAATTGTTTTTAGAATTCCTTTTGAAACAATAACTCGCAGAACTGTTGCTTTTTATAAATGAGAAAAGTTATGATTGAGCCAAATGCTTTGACACTTGAATTGAAAATATTTCAAAAACTGCATAGTTAACCGATTTGATTTGTGAATAGTTAATTACTCAATTAGTAATAGAGTTTCGAAACTCCATTAGTTATGTTAGAGATGAATATTGATGATGGTACAACGATCGAATGATAAAAGAAGAATTTAGTCATCGGTTAGTCGAGGCAGAGTCTCGTGGCAGACGAGGCACGCACTCGTTATTATCCCTTTTTGGTATGTACCTGTCGTAACGCTATACGACGAAGCACACCTTCGAAGTTGACTCTTGCGACAACCGCAACCAATAGTAGTAGGAGAATTGATATATACCAACGAGGTCTCTCAGCTACGAGAGTCCCTCGTTCGTATGCAATTCTTCTCCGATGATCGATTGCATTAGCAAGGATGCGACGCTGCAATTTCGACCCCTCTACATTCGATTATTTTTACTCTTCAATCTCATTCAAACTAATGTTTCATCTCGTTGCTCGCAGGTCGATTCGGTCACGTAATCGTCGTTTCGAAGGATGGCGATCCAAATCTACTGCGGACTGCAGTCTGGGATGAGCTCAGGGAGGTCGATAACATCATCAAAAATATCAAAGCGAAGTACGAGGGTGAAGAGTTCACCTACGAACAGATTTGTGCTCGATGGCTAGATCAGTGCTTCAGCAATGACATTTTGAATCTTCATCATGTAATGGAGTAAGTGTCGATAAGCTTTTTCTTTTGTCACTGATCTTGGATAAATTAAGAAAAAAGGGAAAAGGGAAAAGGGTGTAGCAACTATACTAAGAATTGTAGTAGCAATTATAGTAGCAACAATAGTAGCACCAATAGTAGCGACTATACATTAAATACTTAACTATTTAACAACTATTTAACTAGTCAACAATACTATTTGACGTATAGCAGAAACTACACTAAATATTGTATTTACTGTATAGTTTCTACTATACATTAAATATTAGGGTTTAAGTACATAGTCGGTAGCATTTTCCAGTGAGGTGGAGAGGCGCGAGCTGAACCTGACCTTCCCAGTGATGTTCAATCCGGTGACATGGGATGCTCATCTCTTCCCAGTCTACTTTGGCGGTAGTGTAATCACAGAAGACCTCACGATAGATTCTGTGCCCTCTATCCAACTTGCCTATTTCCTCACCGTCGATAACCCGCGTCAAGATGCCATGTAAGTCTAGCGAATCTAGCCACTGTCTTTCTCTTGCCTCATCTTTACGAGCGTGTCGCAAAACCAACGACTCGAACGCTAAACCTCAACATTTCATACGTACACATTACCAATCCAATCGGTCTAATCTTTTCTCTTTCATAATTAGAGGAATATTGCATTCGATGCATCATGTTTATTATAATATTCAATAGATATATGTATACGAATTCTAGAAATATATTTCCAGATTAAATTGGAAACGTTTTTTAATTGACCCAGGAAATGAATAATGAGGAAGAATGTAAATGTTGAGAAATCCAGTATATTTTAATATATTTCGTGAAGTTTAATGAATATGCTTATGTTTGATGTTAAATATTTTATATTTAATATTATAATTGAGGGTTTGATGTACGACAAATACGATGGGATAAATTTTGTTTGAAACAGTGGAGCGGCATGGGAAGAAGCTTTCCTTACAGTCATCGGTAAAGCCGAGGACGAAGGAGCGTTCAAGCACATCAGCACAGCAAGATTCGCCTCGAGGACTCTCGAGCTTGAATTGGAAGCAAACACGAAGACCATAGTGCCTTATTTCTCTAGTACCTTTGTCATCATGGGTCTCTTTTCTTTGGTGACCTGCATGATGACCGACTGGGTGCGAAGCAAACCCTGGCTTGGATTACTGGGCAATGTATCTGCTGCGATGGCGACTGTCGCTGCTTTTGGACTCTGCATTTACCTCGGAGTTGACTTCATCGGTATCAACCTTGCTGCACCGTTTCTCATGATAGGTAAACTTTTTTCTTTCACTGTTTTAGTACTTTTCTTTTATTTTTCTATAATGGATTAACCCTTTCACAATTTAAATTAATTTACCAACTAAACTTATTTTATATATTTATTGGACTATAAATAGAAACATTGAACAATCGATATAATTAATTGGTTCGTTGAACAATCAGTAGATACAGTAAATCAATGAAATTAAAATGAAAACAATTGACTCATTGAAAAATTCTATGAGTTTACGATAAAAAGGTTTCTCAGTATGTTAACTAGTCTGTTTTCAAAAGAAACTCGTTTATTGTTATTGTTACGTGGAAAATAGGCGCCGGGTGGGTAGAAAATTTAAATTTCCTGATGAATAGAGAAAAACCTTGAGTTCCTCGAAAAGAGATAAGCAGTGGTCAGGAAACCGCTAGCAAACGTGGCTCGCATCTCGCGACATCATTGTTCCTCGTTACGCGGTGAATAATGCCCAGCTCTTCTTAATTCTCTTTTTCTCTGGCGACGCAGTAATAATCCGTTTCCTGCGACAAACGTGGCTTTCGAGCAACACGAAATTCTTACCGCATCCTCCACTTTATATCCACCTCGCCCGGGGATCGAGGAAATTAGCTAGTGCGCTTTTGGTGCTCCACCGAGTGGAACTGCATTACCATGGTGCACTGGCTTTGACGTAATTACCACTCGATATCGACACTTTTTCTTCTCTTGTGAAAAAAAGCTACGCTCTTTCGAGAAAAGAAGAAAAAAAAACGCGAAAAAAGAAAAAGATCGTAATATGCATCGGGGTAGAACTGGTATCGCACAATATGCGTAATTGGCAGGTAGATTTCGCAAGGACACGATGGAACGCGTATCGGAGCAGTTTGAAACTTCGAACGGTGACCAAGAGTTCTGTTGTGTGCACGCAAGCGCAACCACTCGAAAGGAAAAGTCATCCGATCGACTTCCGCTTTTCACGTAAATCACCGATGTCGCGAATAATTGCAATTTTATCCATCGAGAATATAACAATAAATTAAATCCTAGAAGTTAATTAATTTATAATTCGACCGATAATAAAAGTCTAAAAATAACAGGAATGTTAATTTTAATAATGAACTGTTTAATTTACTTTCTTCTATTGTTTTCCAATTTGAAGTTATATAATTATAATTGAAAATGGAACAAAGTGGAGTGATTTCTTGTGGTAAAGCGAATACAAGATATAGTTTGATAGTTGAAGTAACGGGAGGAGCAGGAAAGTTGTATCTGGAACGAATGAAGCTATATTATGTTCACCGATAAAATAGATTAGACACGTTACGTAGGAGAGGTGGCTCCTCCGATTAACTCGTTCGTTGAAGGAGGGGGTGTTAAAATTGAGGGATCGTCCACCGCGTGAATCGTGAGTCGTGAGTCGTGTCGACGGGACCCAGGGTCCATCCTTGGCGTGGGATTAAATAAATTATGACTGGTATTTATTGGACACTATAAATAACCGGCGAAATGTAGATGGCTGCTCGAGTGAATCATGAATGAAGCGACCGTTCTGATTCACTGTTGGATTAACGCCGCTTACTCTGCTTCCGCAGTAAGGGATGACCGATGACAGAATCTTTTTCATCAAGGCTGCCTTTGTTTCGCCTTTGTCTTCGCCACGAATGACTCGCTAATTATATGACTCAGCCAAAAATAATATCAACTAACTTTTTCTTTTTCGATGCACTATATTTTGTAAAAAGATTCTTTTATTTAATAATTTACAGAATTCATTAAATTTAAGATAACAAACAAAATAGAAATTTATGGTGAATCAATAAACGAATCATTAAGATCCGAATAAATTTCGCAGGAAACTATTCGTCAATGTATTTCTTAATATTTATTATTTAATAATCTGTTTACTGATTACTTAGAAATTGAATAATTTTAATAATTGTATAATTTTATCATTTTTCCAGGAATTGGCATCGACGACACTTTCGTGATGTTAGCAGCATGGCGACGAACGAGTATCACAAAACCAGTGCCGGAGAGGATGGCTTTGACGTTGAGCGAAGCAGCAGTTTCCATTACGATTACCTCGATCACCGACATGATATCTTTCTTCATTGGGATTCTGTCACCATTTCCATCGGTCCAGATATTCTGCATTTACTCCGGTGAGTGTCCCTTTGATCACGTGTCTCGCGAACACTAGTTTCGCGGTGAAAGTCT
This sequence comes from Trypoxylon attenuatum, assembly GCA_963989405.1. Lineage (NCBI taxonomy): Eukaryota > Metazoa > Arthropoda > Insecta > Hymenoptera > Crabronidae > Trypoxylon > Trypoxylon attenuatum. Next base: position 1,594,277 of record OZ022492.1, on the reverse strand, counting down.
AGTATATAGTTGGATTCCGGAAACGCGAGTTCTCGTTCATGCGGAAGAAAGTAGTCACCGACGGAAGAAGAAAGATGGGAGTGACCCAAGTTAAAGAGACTATTACTTCTGCGACAGGTTTTGCGGTGGTCTTCACCTTCCTTTTCCATCTGACCTTCTTCAGTGGTTGCGTTGCCATCAGTGGCTACTGCGAGCAGAAAAATCTACACAGTGTCGTTTGCTGTAAAGTTGAGCCGCTTTCCAAGTCTGGTAAGTAATTTCTTTTTTTTCTTTTTCTCTTTAAATCTCATTCGTGAAACTCACTAATCCAGTGGAAACTGCTGCACTTCAAACGCGTAGAATTTCGCAGAATAAACTTTTCCAGGAAAGGAAATTTTAAAGAATTTAATCCGCGATATAGTGAATGAATTTTTATTCATTTTTGATCAAAGTTGAAAGTAGAGTTTTGAATTTTCTGAAAGTTCTTTAAAGGATTCTTTTATTGGAACTAAATTGGAAATAGTTGAAGGCATCAGAAAATCTGTCTTTTTTTATTTCTCGTTAAGTTGGCACTTTCTATGAGAGCTGTTCATATTGGCCAGTCGCTAGTCGCTACCCGAGTGTAATCATAAAGGCTCGTTAGCGTTTCCTGCGATCCTTTTCGAAAGTAACAGCTTCCGGTTTCCTCCTCGAGGAAATTAATCCTAGTTACTCTATTCAAAAATAGCTTAACATTTCTCTAGTATCTCGAGTGAACTGTATTTACAATATAAATTCTACGAAAGACAATTATTATCAATCGTGGGAAGAAGAGAAATTCTTAATTTGTCAAAAAAAAAAATAGAAAGTAAAATCATCCGAAATGTTCATAATTGGTTCATTATGAAATGGATCGAAGTCCACATGGTACTTGCGTCACTAGATACCGTAATTAACTACCAATTTGCTTACCTACCCGTAGCTACCTGCTTTATGGAGCTTAATAGCTTGATACCGAGCAAGTTACCATTGCAGCATTATTGCGCAGGATTATTTGCGGGACCGCTATTACATAGTCGTGTGTACATATATCAAAGTAGATCATAGTCCAAAGTGTAATTATATAGTTCGTGAATATGTGATGCGCAAAAGAAGTACAACTATTATGATACGAATTAAAAACCATACGAAAACTATCCAACTACTGTTGTTACGTCAATGGGGGGTTACGTTTGAGTGTCGTTAATTTGTTAGATCACATCTCGTTACGTAAGCCTACTTTCTCCCAGTCGCCTTCGAGCATTATCGGTGACCTGCCGATGATCTAAGGAACAATACTTGTGCTTTATAGAAGCAAAACTTTTTTAAGATTGACTAATCGATCTTTATTGATACTCGGATGATTTAGAAGCATTTAATAAATTGTATTTGAAATTCTGTAGCGTGTGGAATGCGTAGAAATAATTGTAGAGGGGAAATTTAAGGGTTGGGAATCCTGAGAAGAGTTTCAATTGTAATTTTGGAGGAAAAATTGTAGTTTTAAACTACTTGTTTATCTGTAAAAAAATTGAATTAAAATTTTTAGAATTTAATCCTGAAATTCTATTGATTTTTAATTATTACACACAATTGTTATCAATATTAAATACCCTCGTTGCCCTGGAATTCCAGCTGACTTCGTACGTGAATTCTCAGGATTCCAACACTTCTTCCAATTACAATTCTCACAAGAATGAATTCCTGAAACGCGCCGCAGACTGAAATTGAATGTTTTTCACCGCAAAGTCAGTGATACGCGTCAAAGTAGTGAGAAAAGAGGACCGATTGGTCAGCGCATCCTGGAAAGGCCTCACAGACTCGATTGTGTCTCTGATTTAGTCATCGTTGACTGCGTGACTAGCATTCTCAATGGTTTAATTAATTAACATTGTCACTTGGCGCGTGACATTGTACACGCGAATGACCCACAGGTAGTGTGTATGTGAACCTTAGATCTTCTCCTTGACCGATGATTTCATTCTTCTTCTTTGCGAAGGTCCTGCCTTTATTCGGTGTTCCTTTTAACCGCAACTCGCAACATAGATTTAAGTGTCGCGTGCCTCGCGACACGTTCCCGAAATTGTTTATTCACACCTGACTTATTCAAGCGACAAGAATTCCTTGAAATTACACTGCTCATTGTTCGCGTGTATTACGAAATTACGCGGATGGACACGCGTGACGTGGTTCCGGATTCGTGAGTTTTCAAATATTTGCCTTTTCGGATGGTCACTTTCTTCGGCCTCGCCAACTCTTTGTTGTTTCATCTTTCACGTGTTTCGAGACTATTGGAAATTCTCTTATATTGTAGTTTCTCGTCACACATAGTGACGGAAGACTCAATTAGAGATTCGATGCTAACGATACGAAGTGACTTTAAATTCTGATTTCTTTTCATTCACTTTGTCTAAGAATCCTCTAATTATACCTGGATTTTTTTTTTTAATACGATACAATTGATACAACTATTTTTTTTAATTGGATATGAAACAGTTAAAATAGAGAAATATAGAGATTGGATTGGATAGAATGTTTAAATTGAGAAAATATATTATTGATTATTTTATGGATAATTTTACTATATTAATATGTTTATTGTCGATGTCCTGTTTTAGGAAATCGATCCTGGCTCTACAGGATGCTCTGCACTGGTGGCATCGATCCTGACGATCCTTACAATCCAATTGACAATCCTGAACACGGATGCATGACCTGGTTCCGCGATTATTTGGCAGCAGCCTTGAATTGTAAAGCAGTCAAGGCATTAGTTATCGTCATCTTTATCTGTTATCTTCTTGGTGGGATGTACGGATTGACGACGCTGAAGGAAGGTCTCGACAGGCGAAAATTGTCCAAGGAGGACTCTTATTCCATTGCGTTCTACGATCGACAGGATATCTATTTCCGGGAATTCCCTTACAGGATACAGGTACGTTTATTTTCATATTCTAATAATATTTATTGATACAATTCAATTTGTGAGTTATTGATTCTATAAAATACTGTTTTTATTATTGGTAAAAAGTTCATTGATTCAACTTTTTCCAATTCTATGTTATTTCTACAAAAATTCTATCGAATCGATCAATTGACGAGGTTTAACTCTAAATTATGAGTCAGGTAGCTTATATGAGTTAAGAGGCGTTTAGATATATTCACACTTTCTAGTGTCGAGAGACCGGATCTCAGGAACCTGTTGGCTTCAACAGTCTTCGTTCGCGTTCAAAAAAGTTTACCTTCTTCCGAGAAGCGGTTATCTTTCTTTTTTTTTACGAAAGGGAGGAAGTTAGCGTTGAATCGGGAAAGGCAAATCATATTAACAGTGGAACCACCGCGGAGTAATTAGCTCTCGATTTAACTCGGATTTCCGCACATCCAATAGGATTAAATCGAGTACAATCGAAAGTACGAACGTGAATTTTATTTCTTCCTATTTACAATTCAATCGTCGAACCTTCTAAATCTGACCATAACATTAATTCTACAAACTAAAATATAGTATATAGTAACAAAGTAGATATCTTCCCAAAACGTATACTTAAAAAAAGGTATTTTTCTAAAAATACCCTTTTTAAAAACATTGTTTTTTATCCGGTTTTTTGGAAATCCACGCTTGATTAAAATTGCGGTTTGATTGGATTAATTAATATTTCCAAGAAGTGATGTGGAAAACCTTTCCAATTAAATTAAGAGTTGCTCCGCATGAGGGATGCTGGGGCATTTGAGTTGGTCCACCGGGTGAACGCGATCTCGAGGACGCATAATCCACTTGCAATTATGTCACGTGGCAAGTCGGCGCAAACAACTTTCTCCACGTAGATAGAGTGGCTGTATTCGAAAGAGCCAAGTTGCGTCACGTACCAACTGGGATTTCCTCGGATGTCCGTGTATCTCTGTGTCTATATTACCTATCAGCCTAACTGTTACTATCGAATCGTTGGATTTCACGAGGATCGCATGCCTTAGGCATACCTTGTTTCGCAATCGAATCTTAGGAAAATCCTCAACCGGATGTAGTCACGAATTATCTTCAACGCGAGACGGACTAGTCGTCGCGGTTGTCTTCTGTCATCAGGCTACGCGACAATAAGATTGCTCATGTCCTAATCCTAGAGAAAGCATAAAGAAGCAACGATTTTATCCAATTTGTCAGTTTACTTTACTGCGACTCTTAGAATTCACTTGCAAACGCTGTTGGAACATGTTTGAACACTTTCAAACGACACAATAATACGTTCTTCAAATACCAACAATAAAAGCTTATTACTTGAATAAATAATAACATGAATTAATTAATAGCTGAATTCTATTTTAATTTATATTTGCTATTAGAATGCTTTTGAGGAGTTGAATAGGAGTTAATTAATCTTCAGTTGAGCCAAATTGCCAGGATAGGGTTAATGGGAACCTGTTGTTGCAGGTGGTTGTCAGTGGCGACTACGACTACAGCGATCCATTGGTCCAGGAACAAATGGAAAACCTGACGAGATCATTGGAAGCCAGCCACTACATCAGTGCACCGATTTATACCGAAAGCTGGCTCAGATCATTTCTGAGCTACGTGACGAAAAGTGACGAGGGTTTGGAGATCGGTGATGAGAAGAGTTTCATCAAGACCTTGAAAGAAACATGGCTCTTGCCTCAAAGCTCCTTTTCCCTCGACGTGAAGTTCGACGACACCGAGGAGCACATAATCGCAAGTAGAATCTTGGTCCAAGCAGTGAACGTCAGTGGGACGAATCAAGAGAAAGACATGGTGAAGGTACTACGTCGTATCTGCAACGAGTCTCCTTTGAATGCCAGCGTCTTCCACCCTTATTTCGTCTTCTTCGATCAATTCGAACTGGTCAAACCAACCAGCATACAATGTATGATATTCGGAGCTCTCGTGATGATGTTGATCAGCTTCATCTTCATCCCAAATATTCTCTGCTGCCTTTGGGTAGCTTTTTGCATCGTGTCGATTGAATTAGGAGTCGCTGGATACATGTCACTTTGGGACGTTAACCTGGACAGCATCTCCATGATCAACCTCATCATGTGCATTGGATTCAGCGTCGACTTCACCGCGCATATTTGCTACGCTTACATGAGTTCGAAGCACAAATCTGCAGACGACAGAGTCAAAGATAGTTTGTACAGTTTGGGTCTGCCGATAGTTCAAGGCGCTGCCTCAACAATTCTGGGCCTAATGGCGCTGCTGTTAGCTGGCACCTATATATTCATGGTCTTCTTCAAGATGGTCTTCCTGGTGATATTCATTGGAGCCATGCACGGCATGTTCCTGCTGCCGGTTTTGCTCTCAATCTTTGGTCCAGGTTCCTGCACGAGTCCAGATGTTGAAGAGGACAAGTCCAAGAACACGATACCAGAAAAGGAACTAGCAGCATGCAAACTGCAGCAACCATTCGTCATACCGCATCCAACTTTGACCTATTATCACGCGAATGGCACCGCGAAGAGTTTGCAAGGAAGTCCGGCTACTAGTCTAGCCGCTTTCGAGGAAAGAGATCCTGGTTTGGGCACCAGTGAAGACAGCAATTCCACGGAGAGTGGCTCATCCCAGAGTCGGAGGAAAGAGAGACAAATTGAGCAGGAGAACCAAAGGCGTCATGAGATTTGGAGGCGCTCGATAGGTGTCTTGTATGGGACATCACAGTTCCAATCAGTTGTGACACATCCACCTCCACCAGCTCCAGATTATCCTGGTGCTTTACCGGAGGATCCTCGCGTTATTCGCACGGCGCCTTATTTAGGCCCTTATCCTGGATACAGACCTCCCAATCAGCTTCAAAGGGATTATAGGCGAAGTAGATCTTATCATAATCTTCACTATCCATCTTCGAGGTACTTGTCCGATCCACGGTATCCGTAGAACCACCCGCTGATCTAGAGTTCGAAGTGTAAGTGTCCTTGTTATCCTGTCTTCCCGTTCCCTTTTGTCTTTCCCAATTCTGTCGAGAGATGGCGATACCGTCGAATGGCACTGTTTACTCGCGTAGAATAGTATTCAGGGTTTCGACGGTTTTATACCCTAGGAGGATAATATTCTTCTACTGGAAATTTTCTTCTCTCGAGAATAAGAGTCATCGGGAAGAGGAAAGGAAAGGGAAGAAAGCTCGACGTAAAGCTATGTCCTAGTGGTGAAGTGACGATGAAACTCTCAACCGGTTCGCGTTCCCTCCACGCAAATGGCCCAACGACACCTGAGAGACTCTGGGCGAAAGACAAAGTAGGGCAGCACTGTCGTGTCGAGTGTTGAAGAAAGACTTCTTTTTTTTTAATGCACGCAGGGTGCGCTTTCGTATGGAATATTCGTGGCGATTCATCGCACTTGTTGAGCGATTTTTTGATTTCCAATATGTATTTTGAATTTTGAATTTTGCTCATTTCACTGCCAGCGCCAATTGAACGTTTGGCGATATTAGGGACCAGTTTACTCTGAATTTCTTCGGAGATAGAGACCAATATGATATATCTGGCAAATTGTGTCTGGCACGAAATTTATTCTACACCAACTGTGCGACGAATCGCTTATCCTCGTTTCGTTTAGCAATACTATCTCGTAAGAAGTTTGTTATATTTTTATTCCGAATCAAATTGCATGATCGAATATCCCAGTACGAGTCTCGCGCGGAAATCTCCAAAATTATTCAGGCCTCCGACGATTGTGGCTAGTATGAAATTGCGTGGCGAAGTGTAGTTAGTAAGACGTTTCTTCGCGAGAAACGTATTCATGCTCAATACAAATCAAAACCAAAATATGTACGGGGAACAGACGGAAGAGTCGTTTTTTTGGGGATGCAACACATCCTAGCCAATGTTTTTCAAGCTATCATCGTTTAAGCGATTGTTCGTAAACCAGATGAATACATATAGTGAGACACGTTACTATATACATATAAGAAGCAGCTTAGAACGTCAGGGAAGCGCTTGAAAGACATTCGACTCGGAAATCCACGTGGTACAACGTGTCGTGCCTTATCGAGGTACTCGCTTCAATCCCTTGTAATCGCGAGTGCCTACCGTTTTTTTCTCCCACCCTTCTCGTAGATAAACGAGTATGGGACGATGCGATGCTGAAGAAACTGGAGCCGCGATTCAAGTTGTAAAAATGCATCCTGGGATCGTGACAAACGACGAGCGATCGGCAATCGATTTACATTGCTCGCTTGGATCGCGACAGGAAAGAGCAGTTAAAGCGGATTAGTGTAAGCGCGTTGTCTTGGAGCGAGGACGATTGTGTTCCACGGTTATAGTCCAGTGTGCGTGTGTGTTGTATTTATGAATGCGAGTGTGAGAAAGGGGTGCAATTACTCACAATCAGACCATATTTCAATGGCTGCCATTTGATGGAACGCGAGAGATAGAAAGAAAGAAAAAAAAGAAAGAGAGAAAGTGTGTGTATGTGTGGATGTGTGTGTGTGTGAGAGAGAGAAGCATAGCAACGGACGGAAAGACGAAATACAGATTCTGTCAACGATTTCCTGTGGAACTTCCCCCCGAGGTGCTTGATTTCTCACAGTTCACCAAGCAACTTTTATTTTCCAATAAAGAACCCGTACTAATAGTAGTTTCGAGCTACTATTACTACAGTTATTACTTGTACTCGTACGATATCGCAATTTCCCGAATAATAATTTTAATTACAGCTTTCTCTGATTGACGACCAGACTGAAGAAGAGAGGAATTTGGAAGAGTGTGGATAAAGAAGTATCGAAGGATCAATTTTGAAAATCTAATATCTACTCTTTTGTTTAATTATTGAAATTATTGAGGATTTCTATGGAGGCGAATTTGGAAATCTGGTGTTGAAGATTATTTATTCAAATTATGTGAATCGATGTTAAACCGATATTGACTCATTGGAATCAACGGTTGTAAAGAGAGGTCACGAAGCACTAGCAGTCGGCACTTTAACCAACGTGGGAAAGTTAGCAGCAGAGGATCATGTACCAACCGCGGTACACGGCACATATTCATTCTTTCTCCATTCTAGGTACATTAGAGCACTGAATTATTGCTAAGTTCGATTATTTCGCAGACCAGGAACATCCTAGAACCAGGAATAAAAAGGAGAAACTCACATTAGGATTACATACTCCTGTAGCTGAATTTTACACGTATGTACAAGCTACCTTACTGCAACGTGGAAATTAGCCTTGAATGCGTTTTACAGAGGTACATCGTACTGAAATGACCCACCAGGCAGAATTTCGTGAAGAGGTTCACAAAAAAAGGGGGAGGAAAGGTTGGTCTTGAAAAGTGGTATTACGCGTGCTCTCAGTTTTCAGAGGACGGCAATTTCGTTGTTGAGTACGTTGAAAAATGTCCTCGTCGAAAAGTGAGCTAATTGTGTCGCAAGGGAGGCGCGAAATAAATGCCGAGGAAGAAAAATTCACCGTGCTAATTTACCAGTCGCTTTTTTTTCGCATCGAGACCTCGCAGTTTCACCTCGCTAGGAATTAGTAGCTGGCGAATACACGGCCACTTCGAAACGCGAAATGGCGAGAGAAGGGAAAAGAGCGAGAGAGGGAGAGCGGCCGAGGAAAATTGTCAATTAGGAGAGTAATGGGGCGAGCGAAGGTTCTGGGCAGAGTAGAGACCGACGTATTGGCCGCCGATGAATACCGGTTTGATTGGACGTCTCGTACCCAATAACGCGTTCAACCTCCCTGTACCCCGTTGTCGCGAAGCACCGTTCCCAGAATCATGTGTATTCACCGACATTACTCGAGTTACATCACTCAGTGTGTTGCGGCTTACTGACACGTTCTCGTGAAGCTACCAACCTACTCTCAAGCTTCGATCAGTTCGTTTGTACCGTATTCCACGAATGATCTAATTAATCAGACTAATTTTGGAAACGAAGCTAATTGACTTAAGCCACTTTTCGGATTCTATTTTTCTCATAATCTTATCATCTCAATATCGACAAGGAATATTACCAACAACTAATTCAATTGGGCAGTGTTGGGAAATAGTTTCGATGAAATAGTTATCGCGAGTAACCAGGAATTATCGAGTGGTTGAAATTCCACGAAGGAATGCACTTGGATGAATCTAGAGGATTATTATCTTTAGTGGATCAGATTTAGGAAGATGGTAGTAGAGGGGCGAGTTATTATCAGGAAGGACCGTAGATGGTTATCTTGGTTGTGGCTTGTTGGATAGTGGTGGTTTGGGCTTCGCGTTATCACGCTTGGGTCCTTTAGGCGAGTTCCTCGCTGTAGTAACCTAACGAGTGTCCTGACAAGCAGCCTGTTGCGTGACCTGACGGATCAATATCTACCACGGGCGCAACACCCGCGACTGCTGCTCTCGCATCTTCCTGAAACCAACCTGCCTCTCTTCGTTCCTCTCGAATCTCCCACTCGATACGACTACCAATGTATTCTTCTTTCCATGTTTCTCTTGAAAATCCGTGAAAACAACGCTTTCCATTTGCTCATATTTTAAGAGACCCTTCCATAAATTTACAGAAACTTTTTCCAACATATCTCTGTTATATTCCTGAATTTTTTTCTAACGATACTTAGCTCAGAAATTAAAGGATCACTTTGCTTAGGTCGAAAACTTGCCGATCTTTGCACAGCTGTAACTTTGTCCAAAAAAATCCTAAAATTATGAATTTTTTTTCAAATTAAAGCTTGAAGCCTCTACTTTACAACGCCCTATTTAGATTTTACATTGCAGGCGGGACTGCTGCTGTAGCACGTGAAATAAGGAGACATGTTTTTCTTGCAGAAAATTGCAAAGTTTAGCGTGCTCTAGAAAGCTGAATAATTTTTTTTAGATAATGCCGGTTGCGTGCTTACGAAGCCCAAAGCTTCCTCTTTAATTTTAAAAAAAAATTTGTTGCTACGATTTTTTCTCGCAAAGTTATATCACTTTGACTGAAAAATAAGCCGCTACTTCTTCTTAATTGTTTCTGAAACTTTCAGAAATAGTTTTGAATTAATTTTTATTGTTATAACTATTTATCCTTTGTTCGAGAAGCATATAGTGAGGTTAGTAGTAGAGAATGGTTCTTTCGCAACTCGTTGGCTTTGGCGTAATTGAATCGACTCGATTGGCTTAGTCGGCAGTGAGCTAGCTTGTAACTACGGATAGGAACGTAGACGAAGCAGACTAGGGTGAAGTCGTTTGCGACGTGATCGTCAGAGTGATTTCGTCCCGATCGCTTGTCTGATCCGGAACGATCGCACGTGTTCGCGGCTCAGGCTTCATTTTTCTGTCGTCCTTCTATTTTCACCGGTCTAACTTGAACCCCTAGTGCGCAAGCCGTGTTGCATGACAACGAGGAACGTGCTAACGGTACTGTCGATTTCTCTGATTCTTTTATTCAGTCTTCTCTCAGTACTTAATCCACAGCTTTCAGTTGGAACTATTCTTTTAACTATTTCACTAAATCTCTGATAATTCCAGTCACCTAGAACCACTCTCGTTAGGAAGTATAAAACTTTCAAACGAACGTTCTAGTTCGCCAGATTTGTTCTGTGTTCAATTGTGGAGACTTTTTTGTGACGATCTTCTTTTGAGACTTTGATTCGGGTTTGAAATTCATTATTATATCGATCGTAATTTTTATTTCTTAAAATTAGTTGCGAATCTATTTAGAAAATTAATTTAAAGAAAAAATATTCTAAAGTTTGCAGGATAAATTTTGTTTCTAATTTCACTTTAATTATGAATCTTGTAAATCACGAAAGACTCGTTTCTCGAATGAAAATCGTTTACAAATCGTTTCGCGGGTTAAAACGAGTGCAACCAGCGAAAACTGCTCGATCATCGTAATTCTTGAAGCCGGGTGTTGTGGTATATATTGTGTATAAGGGCGTGCAAAGAGGGTACGCGACAGGAAACGTCGTGTCGGCACGCGACTTATTAACCCTCTGCTTTCGATTGCACTCGTTCCTTACGACTACTCGAGTATGTATTTGTAAGGGAACACAAACCGCGAAGGAAACTTGCATCTACCGCTGCCTGACATACTATTTTACGTATTTGCATGAAATTACTCTGAGTTTGATGGCACTTCAGTGGTGTTGTGGCTTTCGAGCGAATTGCACTAGGCAATTCCTGTGCATTAGCTTGTGAGCGATTCTTTCTTCTTTTACTCTGCGAATTTCTTGCACCAGTATAATATTGGATTTCGCTTCTTTATTCCTCTCAATAAATTATAAAAGTCGTATTCAACTGCGATTAACTCTCTGATCAATTTCTGAATAATGCAAAGAACCAAAAGGATTTTGAATTAAAAAGAGAAAATGGAGTGTCAACGGGATAGATTTCATGCAAGATTCACTGGCAAGGTCTTCCGTCATGGCCAATGGTCGAGTGACAGTTAGATATCGCGAAACAACTCACTGGATGTTTTTCTCGGTCGCTGGAATTCGCCTGAATTATTCGGAGGATGGACCAGAGAGGGCCGGAGGGCCACGTCACTGCTAATAATTGGGGAATTCCGATAACGGGTGGTACCGTCGCCCGGGGTGCATTGGCGTTTATTACTCCTGGTTCCTCAATGTTCCAACACTCTGCCATTCTTTCACTCGCGAGTGCTGATTTCCCAGGAATTAGCACGATCCTCGTTACTCGACGTCCTTCGTAACTCGATACCACTCCGGATCCACTGTAATTTCCAATCGTTCTGCTAGACACCTTGACAACCTTTCCCCCGATTTCCACGGGTTCACTTTCTCTCTTTCCAACGCGTTCCTATCTTTTTTTCTGGGAGAAAATAATTCTGGGATAAACGAGCAAATCTTAACCTTCCAATTTTAGGTTCTAAAACCAATTAAAATCTATAGCATAAAATTCTACCCCTAATTTTTCTGTTTCTTTTTCTTCGCTTCCTCTTGGACTCTTAAATTTTCCTGTCATTCCTTATTTTGAAAAAGAGAAGATTTTTGAGAAATAATTTTGCAAAGTCGCCATTATGGCCGGGTTTCCGTTACAAGGATCGAGTGATCGCATTAAGAATGAACCAAGAGTGGGAGTATTTTCGAAAGCGGTTGCAATAAGGGATGTCGTAGAATTTGGTTGGTGCAGTAGTTTCGCAATTTAATCGCTTTCGCATTCGCTCACGGTTCGTAATTATACTCGGCTCCAGCTGGCAGCACGCGTTTTCGCGACAAAGTATCAAGCGCACCGAGCGCTCGGCTCTTAATCGAGTGCATGCACTTTGGGACTCTTGGCTCGTCGCGCTGTTTCGCAAACGCAACGGCATCGCTAAAGGTACCACGGGTATTTCAAAGGTACGATGAAGCTGGGCTAGACACGCGACTCGAAAAGGAACGTTCCTCATTAAAACACATGGACAATGAACTCCATACGGGGTCTCTTTTGCTTGCATCAAATGCACACGAAATTCAAGAGAATATTTCGTTAACTGCCTCTACGTCGAGCTTTTCATTATCCTTCCAACTCCTTCTGCTGGTTTTGCTATAGGCGTCAGAACCACGTTTCACCCCCTAAAAAAGGATTTGGGATTTCTGTTGAAAAAGAGAATTAAAAATTTTAAATATTAAATTGATGTGAATGAGAAACTATATTAGCTATTTTAATTTAATAGATTTTATTTTAAAATAAAAATGAGGATTTAAAATAAATTATTTAGGGTTGGAAAAGTATGGTCAATGGAGGAGCAACGTGTTTAACGTTTGGAAATTCGATTTGAATAATACTGTGGTGGAGGATGGTTTGGCTAAGGGAATTCTAGAGGCGACTACGTCTCTAGTCTGTCTCGGACAAACTCGAGAGGAGGGTTTTAAAGGTTCGCATGTTGCATATAGATCAAGCCTAGTATGTATTAGTTTCCCTCCCTGTGGTGGTTGGATTGCACAACTTGTATACTTTCCTAATTTAAGTAGAACCTGACACGATGCACACACCGTAGCAAGCAACTATTAAGCGCGTTGGCGAAACTGTTCCTCGTCTCTTTCTCTTTAGCACTGGAACGATATTGGCAATTACCGCACGTGTACACTTGTTCTTCGAGGATTATAAAAGTCTTGTTTTTCTGGTGAATACAATTATATGGATATAATTAACACTCAACAACGTTTGTTAGAATTTTTAAGAAAATTCATTTTATTTGAATAATTATTTTAGTTAAAGGATCATTAAAGATATTTAATGATTTTATTTCGAGTGATTAATGCATGACTGCTTTTACGAAGGATTAAGTTTTCGAAAATGCTCCGGTGAACGGCCAATAAGGTGCCTTTGTACTTAATTCGGTTTAATCCGATTTAATTGAGAGGCAGATTAAAAGACACGGGATGAAGTAATTAGTAAATGTGGGGGAATGTGAAAAAATTCCATTAAAATAGAGTTCTGTATAAAAAAGAAATTCAACCAAGCTACTTTGAGCTCTCTAACAGTTCTATTGTGGTTGAAAAGGAGTGATAGAAATGTATTGCAATAAATTTACCTTCTTATTCTTAACAATACAGAATTCTTTATTAAATCACATATTAATGATGAATAAATTACAAGGAAATTTATAGTACCATGATTTTACATTTCATGGACGTTTCCATGAGAGAATCTTGAATCAGACATTTCACAGACCTTTACAGTAGTTCTTCCGTCTTCCCACTGTTCTATTATTTACAGTAGCAACGTTTTTCATATCGGAAATCTTTTTTTCCTTATTCAACAGTATTCTCGCCTTTCGCAGCGAAAAGAAGCATAGCTGCACGCGACTTTCTGATTTTCAACAAAAAGCAAATAACAAAGAAATATCAAAGAAGATACATAAAGAACTATTTTCAAAATTATCATCACTAAAATTGTTGCTTTCGAATATAGTATTTCTGTTTCACGCGTAACGAGCTTCATTATTAATAAGCTCGTTATTTGTTGACGAAATTCAATAGTGTCAACAGCTCGGAGTATATTTTCAAAATATAAATACGATTATCGTATTGGAGTGATTATGTGGTGTACGAGAGTAGAGGTTACGATAAATTATATCGAATACATTCGAACCAATGCGAGAGAGAAGGAGAGAGATTCTCTACATTAATGAAATCTTCGTCGCGAGACTAACGACTCTATAAATTCTGCCACCTACGTTTCAATTTCGATTTAGGGAAAATGCAACTGGAATACACAGCTCTCGCACGATATTGATGAAACAGATTCTGCGGGCATAAAGCTTACCAGCGATCCACAGCGAAATAAATGCGTAAACGGTGGTAATAAAGCTCGGATAAATCGTTTGATATTGATATAATACTTTAACGCACTCTGTATCCTGCATCAAAAATTCCTGCGTCATCGAGAGACTCGAATAAAGCTCCGCCAGTCACTATATTGAACAATGAATAATATAACGATGAATCGTTTCGCTTTTTTTTTCCTGAATTTAAATATCACGTTTTTATTATATCTTTTTATCTTGAAAGCTATTTTATATTAAATTAGTAAAAAAGATGGGGAGTTTAATAGTAAAATTATTGAAAGTTAAGGTTAACTTATTTTCAGCAAAATAAGGTAAAATAACTGGTGTTTAAAAAATATGGAATAATAGAATATTTTCATATTTATTCATTGGAATATTGTCGAATTTTTGCAACAGTTCAGATGTTTTTAATCGTTTTGCCATTTTTAGACCACGATTATATTTATGTCTATATTCAATAAACAGGTTCTATAAACAAATCAAAGTAAAACTATAAAACTAGTCATTTTGATTCCTATAGTAATTCAGATATTAATCATTGAGAAAAATGATTGAGTTTTATTAGCTTCGAAAAATGTTGTCAGCGAGAGATTTTGACTTCCGAATTGTCGAATCCGAAGAAAACCACAGTCACTCGCGAATATCGATGGGGCGTCCTTTAGAATCAACACAAAAGCGCGTTCGGTCTGCGAAAGTTGATCTAACAAAAGTAAGTGCATCTAGCTGGAGTTAGGTAAAGTGTGTCGGAGAATGAAGACAAAGCGAGATGCTTCCGGGAGATATGGAGAGACGGCAAAGTCGAGTTGCCGGAGCCAGGGTGTCCTGGAGGCAAGTGGAAAGAAGGCAGGGTTGCGGCGCAACCTGCAGGAAGTCGGTCGGGGCTTGCCAGCAGGTGGCAGATTCGCAGCGTATCGATTTCTTACGAATCCACCCGGGCTTGCAATTCCTATATGTATACAAGGCTGAGCGGTTCTCTTCTCCTCTACTAGGCCTTTCCCATCATCCTTAACCCTTTGAACTCAAAAGTCTCTTCCAAAAGTCCCAGAATCCTTCAAATTAACTTATTCTCAAAAATATTATATTTCCACTACTATTTCATCCCAGAGCAATCTCGATTATCCTAATTCATCTCAAGATCCAAATTTATTCGATAAATCACTATTTCTGAACAAATAAATAATTCTACTTTGCGCGAAATAGATAATTAATGAGAATTTATTAGCAGTAAAGTTTCTTATTTATTCTTTGCTTTGACAGAATTATTTTTAATATTGTATCATTTTGTTTGTTCGGGGGATAATTAGTTTGTGATTGGATTAGAATTTGCGAATACGCCCTTTAGCACTGTATTGGTACTTAACATAACTAACAATGGACAGAGATCAAGCGTCTTAGCGCCAATTAGTTGTAAGTAGCCTCTTGCTTTGATTACAATTAGTCTGAGGAGGATCTACCGATGTTTCCTGAGCTGTGATACACATACACTGCTACCAATCACTACATACACAATAAATAATTATCTATTTACAATTTATACCAGGAAAAACAAAATCCAAATATTCCAATACCTCAGAATGTTCCTCACAATAATCACACAATTTTTTACTACTATTATCCAAAATTCATGAGTCAAAATTGAATATAAAATTCCCTTAAAAATTTCACAATGGCAAAATTTGAAATCGCTACATCCGTGTATCTACCTTTTACACATTTTTTGGAAATGATACTTCCGACGAAATTCCCTCCAAAATTCATTTTTTTCTTTTTTTTCATCCGAACATTTCCCCCGGGAATATTTCTATGAAGATATATCTATGCAAACGAGTTTTGCATAGTGTTGCGTGTAAAAATAGTTTGTTGTGCCGGGACGTTATACGCGTTACACGAGGGCTACCAATACTTTATTTATAGAGGACGTGATCAAATGAAACTCATTACACGTACATTTAACGTTAAAACCAAAGAGAATAAAAGGGCGTTTAATTTTATTCCACCCCTAAAACGATGACTTTCTAACCAGTTTAAAAGGAATAGAAGAATCCTATCTTTACTCGAGTAATAGTTCGATTATATTGGAATGGAATTTCGGAGAAAATTGCTATTCGTATGAGACTCAAATTTCCAGTAATTGAATTTACCCTGTTTCTATAAAAATAGTTAAACTGTCTTAAAATAGTTCGAGTTTAAAAGAATAATAGCTGTAAAGTTAACTTAATTTCAAGCCAGTTAGATTTAGAAGATTAATTAAGATTAAATTAGCAAAAATGAAAGAGTTCATTGAATAATTTACATCGTCAATTTTAAATCGGCAACTCCGCGCTAACCAGTCAATTGTTAATCACTGTTGATTGGAAGCTAGTAGCGCGCAATGGAGCTGAAATCCAGGGCGCATTGTTCCTTTGTGTCCCGCAGGACTCATTAGAACAAGGACACGGTCCGATCACGAGGAATTCGCCGCGCTATTGATCTATTAGCCCATTGGATGGACTTGTCGCGGAGTTTTTTTCAATTCGGAAGACAGGAATGGTTCCAGCAGGAAAATGGAGGGGGGGGGGGGGGGATAGCTGGACTTGAGAGGGTGGAGGAATGGGTCGAGTGACGCAAATAATGACCCGCAAATCGGGGCCTCGGTTATTTTCGGCTACTCGGCGTAGTTATTTCCTTCTACTACTTCAATTCAATCATTTCATTAACTTTAAATTTAATTCAATTTTTTTTCTACCATTGACCTGTTTGATTCCAATGTCGCAAGATAAAATAGAATCAAATAAAAGACGCTTTTTAATCGCAGTTCCCGTGACGCGATGTTACGCAAAACTCGGGGAACGATACATCCTCCTTTAATAGGCGACTGTCGCCAGCGGGACCCGGCCGAGCGGATGGAATTGAGAAAACCGTTGGCACGCGACGAACAGAGAGACACGAGGATATATAAAGAGCGAGTGAGAGACACACCAGCTTATAATCTGGAAATGGTGTCAAGTGCGCGTACTTAAAAAAGCTCCTCTAGAAAAAAAAAGCAAACTTTGAAAGGGGAAGCCGTGTGTATTAGCTAGTGGTTGGACAGTTAAGAACGCAGACGCGCGCGAGGACGATGTTTCACTTTCGATCGGTCCTCTCGTACACATAGATACATAGTGCACACATTGATATACTCTCTTATACTCCCCTTTTACCCTTTTTCAACCTCCATTGATCCGAGGCTATCATCCTGCGGCTACGCGGGAATTAGACCCACTAAAAATTCATTAAGGCCTCCTACTACTTGTATCGACGCGTTTCACAGGATTTACCGAGGGTAGAATTGAGACCATTGGAATAGAAAAAAATGATTGATAATAGGTCTTTTTTTGTTTCTGTTGTTCTCTTGTTACTCGATCTTCGGTGAGAATTCTAAATGATAACGTTATAGGATTTTTTAGCTGGGAAACTGAATACAATATTTCACCTATTTCCAGAGAATCTTACTTGGAAGTTGTGAACTTGTAGAGCTTTTGAAATAAAGCTGTACATGGTACATGACTGTACAAAAAGGTGCGTAGTAAATTTATCCGGGAGAAGTAGGTAAAGTGTGATGCTTGGTGTAAGAACAGTACAGGTATGAATAACTAAATTAAACTCAAGCTACTTAGGTAGAATTTCTCGGATATAAATTTCAAATAACCTTACTGCATTAATAAAACTCCAGATATACATAGTAGTGTAATAAAAACATTATATAGACACTGTTTCACAAAGTATATACATGAAATATTACGTATAGTTCACAAAAATAGTATTTTTAAACTAAAATAAAGGTTTATTATAAGTTTTGTTCCTTTAGTAGCATTCAAATGTGGCGCCTTTGTTCCACTGAACCGTCCACTCTCATTGGACGCCCGGCGACCAATCAGCGCGTCGCATTTTAAGTTGAACAAGAGCTGCCCGCCGGCCGCCATATTGCCTTACCGGCAAGTTTATTAGTGCCGCGACTCCGCGTCAGTGCTCCCGAGTATTCCGAATAAAAGTGTTAAAAAGTAGTGTTCCGGTTCGCGAGTGGTTTCTGAAAAGTGTTGTGAACATCCAGTGCGTTCGGGAGATATGGAATATCGTTCCGAGGAGAACAGCGAACATGGTAAATTATTCTGCGCTTATCATAACCCCACTGGACAGTGTGACGAGGCTCAAAATGCATCTCCTTCTACGATGGGTATATATCTTCGATTGATTTTGCATCCAGTATTTCTTCTCAGCGCTCGGTGAGTCCCATTTACTACCAAATGCATGAATTATTATTATTTTATTCGCATTGTATATACCTGTCCATTTGATCATGATTCTAAATCACGCGAATTTTGAACCTCTTTTATCAGAGGTTATGCGTAAGATTTTGGAGAATCCACGTACATAGTCATTGCCAATTTTAAGCAGTTTCAATCAAACTGCACTACGCGTATACTTTAGTGTTACGGGAGAAACATGAAAATTAATTTTCGTCACATTTCGGGGATTCGAACTGGCGAACTTGTGATTAGAAGTCTGAAACGTTACTCACTGGACCATTTCGGTAATTCGTACTCGTTTGGGACAGATATAATCGAATCGGATTTATCCGATTTATTTATCGGATTTATTTTAAATTAAGGTTAAGTAACATTTACACTCATTATCAATACTTAACATAAAACCAAAATAGTAACACAACGTACCAGATTTTCACTCACACAAAATTCAAGCAAATTAGAGTAACTTAAGCGAATTAATGCAATATTTCAATTCAGAAATATAAAAGTCATATAAATTAGATGTTGCACATTTCGAATTCATTAAACTGGCAAAGATCAGTATTTTATTAGAAGAGAATACCAGTGGATTAAGAAGTAAATGTGTTTATATTTTGTAAAGATAGTTCAGAAAGCGGTATAAAAGGAGTCAGATATCGATAAACCTCAGGGAATCGGTCGATTTAAACGATAACGGAGCTTCTCAACACTGAAACCCGAGAACTCGTCCTTGAACTTTGATTATGACCGTTCACGCACGCATCGCGATCAGAGAAGCATTCTCCTCTCATTCGCAGTTGAAGAGTCCTTCGGCTCTCGTTGCGAGTGGTCTTCTCTCCCTCTCTCTCTCTCTCTCTCTTTCCCTTTCTATCGGATCGCTCTCTACGATTGAATTGCTCGTGTGCTTCGCTCGGCAGCCCTCCAAAGGGCTTTTTCACGTTCCATCAGGGACGAGAGAGCGGAGAGAGATCCTCAATTGCATCGAGTAGCAAGATGCGGGTTGCTGTCTTCTCTTAGTAATCGGACCGAGTTACAAATGGACTGGTCGCGCAATTGTCACCGGAAGCGACTCATTGTCATCTCGCAGTTGTTACATCGTTATTCTTTTTGCTGTTCACAATCGTTGCGTATCTTCTACTACTTTTTATAATTATTTATAATAGCTGCCTCTTCACCGATTTGGCGAAAATTTTAATATGTTGCATATTTCGATGCGTAGATTATGAATCTGCAAAAAATAATTGTTGATCTTTTCTTGTTTTTGATATATTAATATTTATATGCGTGGAAATCACATTTACGATATTGGTATCTCCTGATAAGTCTGGCCATGTTTTACAGTTACGGGTTAGGTCAGTATTAATTACGGGGGGGAGGGGGGCACTAGTTATGACTTATATGATGCCCCTCCTCCACCTCCCATCATTATCTGATAGTTTTTGTGTGATTTAAGTGTGAAAGGTCTGAAAAAAGATACCATATCTGGTACTGACCTGACCTTTGACAATAAGGGGTGATAATACTTATTATAGAAAGGTCAATGAAAGGCAAAATTATCTGTTATACAAGTCGGAAGAATTACAAATGTATATAAAATGCATTTACGATCTCGTACTCAAAATATTGAGACAACAGTTTCCTACTCATCCAGATATAACCAAAGTATCAAACCGTCCAATATAATGACAATTCATAAAAATTGGTAAAAAGACACCTATTCTAAATAATTATCTTATTTTTAACAATTATTTATTAACATATAATTTATAAAATAGGATTTTGATCCTGATTTTATTGAACGAAATTTATTAACAATAAATATCAGAATTTCTTGAATAGAGGATAAAAATATCATGCCGAATATAATCGTCTATCGAGTAAAGGTAAAAAAAAATTCAACGTGTTTCGCAATACGTACGACCTTTCGCTTCGAATTTTTTGCAGCATCCTTTTTATAACACACGGTAATTCCCTATCTTTTCAATTAATATTAATCACGTCGTAATGTTTATAGATTAGCCGGATAAGTTCCATCTGCTCCGTCGTGCTAATAGCTCGCGCATACATACAGAGGCGATGAAGCTCGAATATTTTCATTGAGTTCAGTGGGAAAAAGTGTAGGAGAAGAATAGATGTTAGAATCGAAGAGATTAGTAGCAGACAATTTCGTCTTTAAATGCGTGAAATTGATCAAGTTCCTCGATTGATTCAAGTAAAAGCTACCGAAAAAGCCATTGCTTGCTCGAGCACGTAATCCGTGTAATTTAATGAACGACGAGAGCACGCGAGAGTGTAAAGAAATCGAAAAAGTAGAGAGAGAACCCTTTTGGATCGGTAGGGTTCGAACTGGAGTATATACGTATATTCCAAGATAGAAATATTCCGGAGGCACTAAGTTTCGGGAGGTTGCGCCCTGAATAATAAATTGGTAGCGCAGAGGAAGTATGGTTCACTAGAGTGACGCGACTGGAATTTGACGTAGTTAAAAGTCAAGGCTGTCAAGATCCCTTTTGCGTCGTGTCGAGTGCTTTCAGTCTGCTAGTTTTGTCGTTGCAGTAGCGCTGCTACTGCGCTGAGACCGCGACTACTAGCGCTCTTGCCTTTCAACGAGCTAAATTAGCACTTTCGGCATACTATAGTAACCTAAACTCTACGGTATTTTCAAGTCTTTGCTGCATTCTCAATACCCGCAACACTTTTCTCTACGTCATTTTTCTAGTAACCGAAACTTTCTTTAACTTTTGAAAACTGATTCCTCTACAAAGGCAAAACTTTCTACTCCTATATTTTTTACTTCCCATACAATATATTTTATCAGTTTTGGAATTCTATCGCGAGAGTATAAATCATCCTGCGTGACGCGCTAACGATAAATTGATTGATATTTGTTGCGATAGTGAACCTATTGTGAGTTACATCGCGAATTGAGATCCACATTGCATTGAAATTGAAAACAGATAAATGAGGAAAATGAAATGAAAATTAAATGAAACTGAAATCTAGTTAAAAAGTTAAGTGACGTGTTTTTTTCTTTTTTTAATTGTGCAATTTGTCAATTGGATACTTTGAATTATAGGTGTGAACGAAACATTTGATATGAAACAAATCGTCGTTTTAGTAGCGTTTCTAACTTTCTAACTATCCAACTATGTACTTTGGAACTATATTTACAAGTTCATGACGTTTATAACTTCGTAAGTAGCGTTTCGGTAGTTCTAACGTTGCGGTGAGTGAGTTAATGGCAAAAACTGTTAGGAAGACGAGTCTCTGTATCCGTGGAGTTTCGTCGACAGTAATTCTCGGTTGCAAAAACTGAGCAACAGAGAACGAGGATCTTCCAGTCGACAGATGAAATTTCTATCTTTGAGTACAAGGGAGATTAATTACGAGATGAAGAGAGGGAGATAGAAGTTGGTGGGTAGCCGCACCTTCCTAAGGGGTTGAGGGTTCCAAGAGAAGTTAGAATTCAGTAAAGGAGGCTCGAATCGCGTCTGAATTCAGTTCGTTCGATATTCTACTCGCGTTCCGATCACTCGTTTCATTAATAACGTCACGCACTCCGTGAGCGTCTTTGCACGCGCGTGCATCACATTCGACACGACTTCCTCTATCGCGCACGTGTTTGTCATCGATACCTTTCTTTCTTCCCATGACGTCGAGTTTCCAAATGTTATTCTCTCCTCGCTTCCAAAATCAATACTAAGGAAACAATAAGTTAAACTTCTCCGAAAAAGGCCAGAATTTGAGAAAATTTAATTAAGATTCTGAAGAACAAATAACAAATACAGTCATTTCTATTGTTATTGTTTAATTGACGATTGTTTATGAGAAATTCTCTATTTTGAATTAGAATAAATAAATCATGAATGAATGAATTTGTTTTGGTTTAATTTGTGAATTATTTATTTTACTGTTGTTCGTGGATAAAATGAAAAATGTTGGTCGTGCGCCTCAACCACTCGGTTAACGCGTATGCTAGATAGACGAGTTAACTCGTCCCTCTTTGCTCTCAAGTTAGAGGAAATCCGAAGTTTTTTTCCGAGTAGAAAAAAACGTCTTAACAGTACAGAAAGCTGTAGTAGTTTGACCTAATGAAATTTTCCAGCCAGGAAATTGTGGGACTATAGTCGGGAAGGAAAAAGTTTGCAATCGTCCTCGATTGGTGTATAGTCACCCTATGAATCTCATGAACTCGGGTTCTTTTCTAGTTCTCTTGCATTTATCCGATATGTAGAAGTAACGCGCCGAGTGTAAAGCACACTCGCTCGTCGCTTCCTGACTTCTCTAGCTCCGACTTATATACTCATAGTTCATCACTTTTTTTTCCTTTGCCTAGTTTCGGAAGGTCGCTTTCCTTGTTTTGCGCGCCGAGGAAGTCACGTTCACGCGAAGTAGTCTGTATTTTTTCCTGGTGGACAGGGGAAACGGCGTTGTAATAGTAAAATTGATATTTAGCATTCTACAAGGGTAATTCACTATATTTTTTAAATCTAATAACATTTTTAATCCAAATGTGAGAAATGAGAAAGAGTAAAAAAGTTAATATAAAAATGGTGATAATCTTTACAAGTCAATAGTCAATTGAGCGTATTGAAGTATAGAAAGAAAAGTGATATATCGTTTTTGGACCGTCGAAGAGCGTTCATTTCCACTCGTCTCGCTGTCGAATCGTAAGAAGGAGGTTTTCGAAAGCCGTACATATCCTCTTTAGAAGTGATCTCAAGAAAAATCAAGCCGTAGACTTGGCTACAGCAATTTCAATTCCGTTTCGGCTGGTCTGCCACGTAGGCGTCCGCAATCCAGACCGTGAAAAGAGCGCAATACATAGAAGCCTGCCGAGGGCAAGGTCGAGAAAGACGTGTGTACGTCGATCATATACGTAAGAAGTGAGAGAGTAGTCTTCCGCAGAGCTAAGGGGAAGAAAAACGATGAGCGTAAGGAATCCGTAGGAGTATTTCACGCACTAGAAAATTGCTCGAGATTTTTTTTTTCTTTCCTCATGCTTGCGAAGGATTCTCAGGCAGAGTTAAGAGGCGCGTGGAAATCGGTGGATAATAAGGACAGAGAGCCGAAAAGATAAGAGTCGTTGGTGGTAGTAGTGCGGACGTGGTGCTTATGCGCGAGACTTGCGCGAGCGTCTCCACCAGCAGCAGCTCCACCACCACCACCACCACACTAGCTCGACCACCACCACAGAGCACCAGTAGCAGGAACGACAGAACCGGCGGCGCACCTCGACTTCGTACCACCTCTAGCTCCGTGATCAGTCGACCCCGTGCAACGCGGCACGCCGGCCGCGCTATACCTTTTCGTTGGATCAGTCCGATCAACCAAGACATTCTACCACCTAGAGAAACTTAGACAATCGTGGCAGTGACCCTAAGCAGACTCTAAGTGATATAAAGTACTTGGTAAAGCGACTGGAGAGTGTCGAGGAAGAGGTTTCGCGGGAGTTGGTTGAAGGGTGGTGGCTATTGTGTCGAGATCCACGAGGATCAAAAAGATAGTCACTCTGGGAAGAGGATTCATCATTGCGATCCTAGTGTTAGCCCCGTGGTGAACGCAAGCGAAGAAGAAGAAGAAGAAGAAGAAGGGGTGCGCGCAAAAGCCGGCTGCCAGCCAGCCGGTCGTCCCCCACTCGCTAACTTGTTGAGTCGGTCTCTCTCTCAGCGGCAGGTGTGGTGTCCGTGGCTTTGGAGACCGGAAGTCTCCTGTATCTCGATCGACCGAGCGAATCATCGCGATGACTTCCAGATACTACCTCTCGATTTTCATCCTGCTGCTGGTGTTGGCGCGTCTAACTCGAGCTAACGTTCACAATGATCCTCTGATCGTCGAGACCACCAGTGGTCTGGTACGAGGGTTCACGCGTACCGTTTTGGACCATGATGTCCACATCTTCTATGGCGTACCATTCGCCAAGCCACCGATCGGACCCCTTAGGTTCAGGAAGCCTGTGCCGATGGATCCTTGGCATGGGGTCCTAAACGCCACGGTGTTGCCTAACAGTTGCTATCAAGAGCGATACGAGTACTTCCCTGGGTTCCCAGGTGAAGAAATGTGGAATCCAAACACCAACATCTCGGAAGATTGTCTCTACTTGAATATCTGGGTACCACAAAAGTTGCGCTTACGTCACAAGGGATCGGACTCATCGAACAACGGTGAGAAGAATGGCGCTCCCATGTTGGTTTGGATCTATGGGGGTGGATTTATGAGTGGAACAGCGACTTTAGATGTCTACGACGCTGATATTATGGCAGCTACTAGTAACGTTATTATCGCTTCGATGCAGTATCGAGTGGGTGCGTTTGGGTTCCTCTACCTCAACAAGTATTTTAGTAACAGTGATGAAGCACCTGGGAACATGGGCCTTTGGGACCAGGCCATCGCTCTCAGGTGGCTACGTGACAATGCCGCGGCCTTTGGCGGTGATCCAGATCTAATCACGATTTTCGGCGAGTCTGCTGGTGGCAGTTCGGTGTCCCTGCACTTGATCTCACCTGTTACGAGAGGTCTGGTGCGTCGTGGTATCCTGCAGAGTGGTACCCTCAATGCACCCTGGAGTTACATGACCGGTGAGAAAGCCAATGAGGTCGCGAGAGTTCTCGTCGATGATTGTGGATGCAATTCCACGTTACTAGCTGAGAATCCTGCCCGCGTAATGGCCTGCATGCGGTTCGTGGATGCCAAGACGATCTCGGTTCAACAGTGGAACAGCTATTGGGGCATTCTTGGCTTCCCATCGGCGCCTACCATCGATGGAGATTTCCTACCTAAACATCCTCTTGATCTTTTGCGTGAAGCTGACTTCAAGGACACCGAGATTCTTATTGGGAACAATCAGGATGAGGGTGAGTCCCTGATTCAACTTGATGTTCTTCTATGAGATTCAATCTCGCTGTTCATTGATGCAAAGTATCAAGAGACAAGGCGTCTTGTCTCGGGCGAAGTAGAAGAAGACAGACCTTGTATCTATTTCGGAGACAGAAGTTACTCTTGTCTTTGCAATGTTAGAATTTTTTAAATTTTTATAAACAATTTCTGAAAGTTCATGCCCCAACGATCTCTATTTTATTGATGAACTTTTTATATTTTTGGGATTCCTAGGATGGCAGGGTACTATTTTGGGAAATATGAATGATTTGGAGGGTCATGTAGTGTGTTAGGTGGTTCATGTTACCTCGTAGATCAGTACGTTTCGCTATACTGTATTGTTAAAGATTCTCGATTGTTATTGGAACGCGATAAAGTTTGTGCATCGGTTTATCGCGACTGACGCTAATTAATTAACTCTGACAGGTTGCGCGAGTACTGTATATTGTTTTATCGCCGTGCACTGGGTTTCGCGGGATTCGCGGGTTTAGCAGCCGATTTGTCCGTAGTTTTGTACCTCCTAAAAGTTACCCTCGAATATCTTTGCATATTCGCTTCTCTGTATTGGGAAACCATTTCCTCTGCTCTTCGCGTTGGGAATCGTAAAAAAAGTATTTGTATGCAATGCGTAACTTATAATCGCAAGGGAAATTTTGCTGCTCGGATTTCTTCTTGTTGCGTTCATTTCTACCGCGATGCAACTATTTTGTTTCTCATCTCTTTATTTTCCTTAAAATTTTGAAAAACAAAGGTTTCTCTTTCAAAAGGGTTGAAATAATTTATTTAACATCATTTTTCCAAGTAAAGTATACTTGTTACAAAGAAGTAATTATCTCACGTACGTGTGTATCTTCTCGAGTTTAATTAATGAAATTAATTAACGAAAAATCCCAGTGTCAAATCATCCACGGAATGTAATTATTCCGTTGAGAATGTAATTGTTTCTTGCAAATAAGCTGCTTTCGAGAATTCAAGGCGATGGATTCTGAGAAATGGCATCTAAAGGCAACTGAAATTACAATTAAAAATAAAGTAAAGTACTAATTAAGCTTGCAATTGCAGAAGTGTCGAACTGATTCTAATTCTTATCGATCCCCTAATTCCTTTCGAGCCAGGTACCTCTCTCAGTTCTCCAGAATTTCTGCGGTTCTGCTTATCGAGATATCCGGAATAATTTTTGCGCTATTCCAACTTGCCAAGTAAATTTCCCGCTCTCATTAGCGATGCGTTCTCGTTGTAGGGTCTGTAATAACGAGGCGCAGGATTTATAATTTTATAATTATACCCTGTATGTAAATCCTTGTAGCAAAAAAAATATGTATCGAAAAAATCAGTTGTCTCGAGTTCCTGATTCGTGCTCTGCTCGTTAAAACTATTTCCACTATTTCTCATTTTGATGAAATCAAAGAAAGCGATATTGAAGAAAGTACAATTTTATTAATTAAAACTTCCGAATTTTTATTTTATTTCGATATAAATTACCGAGGGTTAATTCGCATGGAGGTTTTGCGTTAGAATCGGATTAATTAAATGAAAAGTTAATCTGTCAATCTCTTTATATGATAATAGTGTAGCATGAATATTTGTCCAAATAATCGAGAACCAATTATGTTGAGCACTTTCACAGAAACTGTCCCAGTACATATTCGACTGTTTATGGTAATTCCGATATACGCCGAATACTGCTAGCTCTACATCCTCGGGTCTGTTTACATTACTCACAAACCATCCAATACGACTGTCACTCGCGTATGGGTGGTGCAGTTGATCATAAACACTATGTCACGCGCGGATATGTCATAACATAGTTACTAGCTATACTAAGTTCTGCGTTTGAAGACACGTCGAAGACACGTCATAGACGTATTCGCATTAATAATTCGCTAGTGTAACAAGAATTTCTTTCAATCAACTGCAAATTATTAGATTTTGTTCAATAATTTTTTACCAGCGATTTTCCTTCTTTTTGGAAAGTGGAATCTCTTTATTAGACGAAGTTAATGGAAGTTTCATGAATGGCGTGAATATTTTCAAAATTTAGAGTGAAAAAGGGATGGTAGAGTTCTTTGAAAATTTGTTGGCTCCTATATATTCGAGCCGAAGTAGCTTTGAATTATTGAGCATCGTTCACTGGGCAGCTGTGGCCAAACGGGGCACTCCTTTTTGCGGCTGTTGAATCAATTTAAGGCACTGGTAACTCACTTTTGCTAGCATGACTTATGCATTAGGAGAAGCACGCGTGTCGCCTACCATCCTACTATCACTTATCTTCTTCTATAAAACGCATCTATACGACACAAGCTTCGTTTCATCATTTCTTCATTTCTTCTTTCATCCAATAATTTGAATCTCACAATTGCTACCATTTCACAATAGTAAAATTAGACGAAAAAATCGTATTAAATTTGTTACAATTCTCGTGTAAATAATTTGGTCATCTAGAAATAATTAGAGATTTGATAACGCATGGTTTCAAGTGTGATTCGAATGGTGAATGAATCGAGTGGAATGGGTTTTGCGGAGAGCGACGATTGAGGTCGTCTTAATCCTGGTAGAAGCGATTGCCAGACGTTTGCATCGCCAATATCCGTCTGTCGAAGTACTCGCGCTTAACTCGGCGAGTACCGGAGAACCGCAGTTCTCGTTTTCCTTTCGAATTCGGGACTCGCGAAGCTCGAACCGAGAGGAGAGAGAGAGAGAGAGCACCTAGAACCAGGTAGACCATCGAACCTAGAATCCGTAGATTGCGAGAACTTTTCACCGAAGTGCAGTAACTCGTTCGAAACAGGATTTCGCGAGCTTCGGAGAAAACTGCAACGCTTCGTCTGGCACCTTTGTTTCTCTGGTTAATCGAACGTCTTACGATTAACTGCCTATTCCACTTCCTGGTAAAAGTTTCGACGTGATTTCTTACTCTTTCGCTCTATCCAACCATCCTTCACTTAATTCTTATTTCCAAAGAATTTTTTTACCTTCGCTTTAATTCTCAATGAGTTGAAAATTGCATCTTCTCCTTTTAATTGTTTAAACTCATTCGATAAAAAAAAATAGATAAATGAAGACATAAAAGAATAAGAATATTAATGAATTATAATTCCTTTTAAATTAATTTCCTCGGAGAAAGAAACCA
This sequence comes from Trypoxylon attenuatum, assembly GCA_963989405.1. Classification (NCBI taxonomy): domain Eukaryota; kingdom Metazoa; phylum Arthropoda; class Insecta; order Hymenoptera; family Crabronidae; genus Trypoxylon; species Trypoxylon attenuatum. The sequence continues at coordinate 1,565,815 of OZ022492.1, read as the reverse complement.
ATTATTTTAGTCCTCGTGAAAAAAAGGAAATTTAGCATAAATAAATATTTATTGTATTTTAATAATAATTCAATTAATAACATTAAAAATGATCTAAAAAATGATCTCTAAAGTGATCGTTGCATAAATACACTTGACAATTGAATCGTTCATCGAAATTCGAGAGGATTCGCGGTCTGGTCTTGGCAACAGTAATTCGCCAGTGGTACTTTCGATTGAAGGACTTTGGGATTGAAGAGCGCCCGGAAGAATCCTTGAAACCCGGTGAATATCCGGCAAATCGAAAGGTACTAACTCTCGTACAAGTTGAAAAATTGGAATCCAGTTTGCTCAGCTTTTTCGTGGCGCCCCCTAGTTACTAGCGGCGCAGTAGTACGAGTCAAGCATTCGCGAGCCGTGCGTCACACGAGTGGCCTTATTCGATATTACATGCGAGCATCGATCCGTTTTGCCAGAATTCATATTACTAGACCCTGCAGCTGGATGGACTTGCTCTCTCTCTCTCTCTCTCTCTCTCTCCCCCGCCCCTCTCTCTCTCTGCCTTTTTCTCCCTCTTTGAGGAACCACGATACAAAATTGCTTTGACTCTGAATATATGCAACAAAATAAATTTCATTATATTATAAGTTTCATTATATCATTGTGGAACGAAATTGTTAAATAAATTAGGAATTTTAAAGTGGATTTGTACGACTACATATTCTAAACAATGGAAAGTCTATTGCTTTGGTTTCAGTGAGTGAAGTTGATACAGGAAATCATTGACAATTATAATTATTAATTAGATTCCGATCAATAACATTGTTTACTCTAGGATATCTCTTCCGGATAATTACATGGGTCAGATCATTAATTGAATTGTAATATTCCAACATGGAAGTATCGTCGAATACTATGGAAATCGTGTAACTATGTGCCGATGAATGCACTAAATAGACTCGAATTGAATACGTGAATAGGTGACGATTAAATATGTAACAGAGAAATTTGCAATGCAACTTTAATCGAGAATTTCTCGAGGAAATCATTGAAATTGGATCCAACTGGATAAATATGATTAATAATTGATACCTGTTGAATATGTTATTGTTAAGTAGAATAAGTTAGAAACGATTAAGCATACGAAATTCAGGGAAATTCTTAATAGAGTAATTTTGATGGGAAAATTCTCGAATAAATCAGGAAAAAAGATCGTGTTCTGGTATGTGGAATATGGAGATGTTCAACTAATAACGAAGCTTAACACTTCGCGTGGAAATAGTAGTATGTTGTCTCGCTAATAACGGCTGGATGTGAAGTTACGTATTATAATCCCGCGGCAGGTTGACGCAATTATCGACGCGCGCTCGCCTCGATCCAGTATCTCTACTCTCGTTTAATATCCTGCCGGATGCATCCTCATTAACACAGTGCCGAAGCTTGCAAATGCTGGTTTGTTGGGTGAATTTAGCTCGCGCGTTTAGAGGTTAAGATTCAAATAACTTTTTAACTAACTTCATCACTGAGATTCTTTTCAAATTGAATTTTAAAATATTAATATAATAAATCTTTGTGATTCTTCGCGATTATATTTGTTCCAAGCAAACTCTTCATTCATGAATATTTTATCTCGAAATATACTATAATTAGCTGCCATTTTGATTCTTTGACGCAACTTTAACCTTTCAACGACACGATTTTGTACAAAGTTTAAGGAAAAGATATATATTTTACAGTTGTTTTTGTTTTTAATGGTACAAATGTCTCTAATTAACTCTACGTTCGTTGAATAGCCTTTTTTTTACCTGGCGAAGTGTACTCGTTAAACGACCAGCGGAAAATATCACCGAGACGCGAAACCCGAAGTGAAAGTGTTAAGTTCTATTCATTAAATCCAACTTAGCAAGTGGAAGTACTTAACGAGCGAGTTCTAGCTTAGTCGATCGGTCCTTACTTACTTCCGGTACGTTATGCGGAACTTTGAACGGAACACTGAAAACAATTTACAGATTCAACATCAGTCTATATTTCAAAGAACATAAATAATTTTTAAATAAAATACTGTATTAAAAAGTCCTTTTTTAAAAAATAAGATTCAAATAATAAAATATTTCTAATTAAGAAATATAATATTAACACTTATATTAACGTATACATTAAGTGAGTTTTTTTACGAATCGTTTATTCTTTTGATACAGGAGTCATTTATTAGAAAAATCGTGTGATTAATGCAACGATATAGTTACTGTCTATCGAGATGTATATAGATATATTATATGTATATTTCAAAGGATCTAAAGATTCTGTCGGCGGTTAAAGGTCGCCGATGTAATTAGAGCGCGTTTCAGAATAAACCAGTTGGCTATAAATAAACGAACGACTATTGTCGGGAGGAAACCGTGCCAGATGCAATCGACTGTCGAAGCGCATCTCCTCGCGTCAATGGAATGACATCCCAAGCCTAGTGATGGGATTAACTCTATATGCATTCGCAAATCTAACTCTCAGATCCAATTTAATATCGCTCGAATTATTTCATCGACCTCGAACAACCAGTTATATATCACGGAATAAAAATTGGCGAATCATATCCATCAATTTTCTCTACAGAAGTTTATTTCAATAGAACAATTTTCGTGGATTTTTTCAACGATGATTTTTGATTCTTGAAACAGGACGAAATATGGATTTTTTGGGGAAATTTATTTTTAACGAGGCGAAGAATAAATTTGTATAGTGAAAAGTTATGAATATCGCGAGTTGGAAGTGCAATGTGGATGATTTCGTGCTACGAGAGAATCGCGAAGCGATTAGCGAGAAAATATAACAGCTGGGAATCATAAATCAGTCGAGGTTCTTTTTGCGAGATCTTCGACAGGCAGTTCTTCAAACGAATCGACAGGATAACGTCGAGCAATTGAAACGCGAGCAGAGTTTAACTGTGCATTATCGCTGAAACTACCAACGATTAACTTGTTTCCAGGTTTTTTCGTTGATTAACAAAAAAAAAAAATGAGTTCTTTAGTATCGAGTGATCGAAGTACAGGGAAAATTCATTTAGCTGAAATCGAGGACAAATACAGATGGATTTTCAAAACAATATATTCCCAAATCTAAATCAATTACTTTGAAACAATAATCTATGTTTTACTGGATATAAAAAACGCTAAATAACTTGATATAAGAAGTAAATTAATTATTGAGAATTAATGTAAGTTCGAGTAGAAAAAAGGTTTGATTTTTATTTTGAAAAATACAGTAATTTTTGAGAAAAAGTGGGGGTGAATGAAATGATTGAAAATAGTGGATGTTTGTAAGAAACCCGATTTTTATCACCGTGAGAATCACCGTGAGAAGAATCACCATCCTCGTTCTCTTTGCGATGTTACATAACTATAGTGAGCAAAAACTATAGTATCAGAATCGTGTGAACAGGCTTGCGCCCTTATTACGTAGCGTGCGTGTCGGTCTCAGATTAAATTTACCCGCTCGAAACCCCATCGCGACTCCAGACCACGTAGAACCACTAATAAAAGCTGATTTCTCGCGGTGCGAGCAAGTAAACACTCGCTTCCAGGAGATTTTAGGATTAGGGGAACCCTGGAACTGCTCGAGGATTGAAGTTTGCGATTACGAGAGATGACAGGCTCCTAAAGAAGTCACTTTTTATCGCAGAGATAGAAGATTATTAGCGATGAACTTTTTAATGAAAGATTCTCAAATGTCAATCGTTGATTTAATAATTGAAAATAATCTTCTTCTACTTGATAATATTTCATCCACAATTGTTTATCTATAATGCTTTGATAATTTTAGAATATTTTGTAGCTGAATTTCATGACAAATTTGTCTCTGATATTCCAATTTCATTTCTCTTGACTCGAATTGTAATTAAATGCCAGGACAAAGCGTTGCATATATCCGCATATATGCTGCAAGTACACTACATTCCATTGCAACTGGAGAATTAGGAAATTCTTCCTAGGACAATATTTTTTACTGAATTTTCCAAAATTCAATGTTTATTATTAAAAATGAAACTCCCAAGCGAGGAGAGAATTTTGAATCAAGGAAACTTTATAAACAGAGGAAATTTGTAATTTCAATCAGAAGAAGAATGTGACTTTTTTATTTCACGATAAGTAACTGGAATAATTGAGGTTTTATTTTATCTCTCTATAAAATCGCTGTGAATGTGTTAATGGTGTCCTTAGCTCGCGCTTTAAACCAAGCGCGCACTTTACCGCTCCACCTTCTTAATCTCTACTTTTCTTATCCAAGAAACAATCGCTTAACACTTTGATTGCTGGACAGGCCATCAATTACTTAAGTATCTTTCACCACATCTACTTTATCTTAATCCAGCTAAAAAAAATGAGTCTTATCAGAATAATTCTATTAAATCCAAATATTTCCAATTTAAATGTCAAAGCACATAGTTCAGTCACGATTTCTTCTTTTAACTTCGCCAGTTGAGCGTCAGATATCATGATTCAAATATGAGTGACGTAAAGTTGTTTTTTTCCTTTTCGAAAGAATTTCGAAAATCTTCACGTTCGAAGTGAGTGAACAAGGAGTTTTAAATCCATCTGTGTCCTGCGAGTTTATGGAGCCATCAAACTTTGTGAAAGATACAAAGAACAGAGGGGGGAGAGTAGGGGGTTCTGTCTTCGTCACTCAAACGCATTTCGAGGATCCCGTGGCTCGAAATCACCCCAAACCCGTAAAATTCACGCGAGGTTCGCGTAAACTTTCGCAATTTCAAGCCGCACACGCGCGGCCTCTATTCCACAACGTATCCAATATCAAGGGACACCGTGCGACACGCTCCTTGCATTCTTCTCGCGGTTCGAACGAACGTTTGGCAGAACTGGAATTCCAATGGTCGATTTACCCCTTTTTTCTCTTTTTTTTTTGCCTCCCCTTCTCTATTTTCTCTCTTTTCTCTTCAACCTGATCGCACTCGTTGAACTTGAGCTTAAACCTAATAGAATTTATTCTCCCGTTTTTTATACTGCTACAAAATAATACAATGATTCGGTGGAAAAATATATTGAAATTCAGTCGTAGAAATATCTGAAAATCAGGACAAATATTAATGGAGCTTTAATACTTCGTATGCATTTTTGCGATATTGAATCAGTATTAAATAATCCGAGTAATTAAAGAGAAATTCTGCTAATTTTGCGATTATAGGGCTTGGGAATTTATAGAATCTCCCGTTTGGAGATGAAAATTCGATGAAATATCGAAAAGAACGCAATTATAAAATGACAGGAACTCCTGTGAGCTAGAATAATCGACAGGATAATCAGGATAGTCGAAATTCCCGGGGGAAAAAAGGAAAGAAAAATGGAATTGTCGAGAGATGTTTTCGCAGTTATTGGACTTTGGTTAAAATGCGAGGGATGACTTGGGTAAGCTAGCTACGTTCCTCCCTCATTTGCGGCTCCGTCACGCGAATTTCGCGGCCCATTAACCGATTAGACTCAAGCTCATTCAATTAAACGTTTGCCAATCTCGCTTGATCGCTTCGAGATTCTTCGTGGTCGAACCATCCCACCACTACTCGAATAGTTATCTTGGCTAATTCTGCAAAAGTTTAATCGGCCTCAGTTAACCACTGTCGCGGTCAATTGTCCTGAATTATTCGGATATCGAACAGCTTCGCTCGATGCTCTTTAAGGTTAGGAACGATCGCAAGGTGTTTAACTTACTTTCTCACTTTCCCCTTTCACCAGACTTATAACCTAACATCCATAAACACAGTTAAAAATAAACTTGAACTATAAATCAATTTTTTCTACGATCTTTGGATAATTTTACGTTGAATATTCTTATCGACGAATGATGTACTTAACCTCAAAATCTTGTATTTGGAGTCTTTTGAGATATGAGTCGCTCTCTTGTTTAAAATGTATTGTAAATAAAAGAGATTATGATTGAATCAAGTCCTTTGACACTTAAATAAATATACATGGGAGTTTTAAATAGGAAATATGTTTTAATAATATTGATTTAAGGTTATATATTTGTGAAATTTTATAATTATTGAGAATATGGAAGAAATGTTCTTCTAGATTTTCAAGTATAACGTTACTTTTTAAAAAGAAAACTGAGTCTCTATTTCTGTCTAGTTCTCTAACCACTCGAAGTATATTTCATCGCGAGGGTTAAGGTCACATTAGAGTAGCTCACCTCCTCGGCAAGCTCTCCATTATCGGTGGTCTATTGTCCAATGGAGCTATCAGATACCGAGAGACCCCTTCGATCGGATTCTTCCTTCGGATAATGCAATATTAACTCAGGCTTTATGCAGTGAAGCTCTATATAGGCTTCGTACTGCAGAGTATCTTGGTGGCATTATTCTCCAGCTGGTTTTTGGGAGGGTTCGTATTCACCGACAACCTCGACTCTACCATTTAGTCAAGCTCTACCCTTCGTGGTACAGGCTTCACTCAGCTTAAGTGACGCCTTCGCAGTTTCTGTTTCGCGCTTCTGCTTTGATTAGCTCGAGACATCTTCCAAAGCAGTCTCTACCGATTCCTGATTCCTGCTTTCGCAATATATCGTATATAACAGAAATAGCAATCGATCGTTGAATGGAGATCGATTAATTATTTTATTGTTATTGTGTCATTCGCGAGGGTATCACTTTTGGCGGGAAATAATTTAATAGAGAAAGAAAAGTATTTCGAAGCTTTTACATTTTCAGGGGTGTTATCTCGATACTCGTGAGCGAGGAACGCATCATATAATTAACTAGATAATTAAAAGCAGAAAGAAATTCTGCGAAAAATAGCACTTTGTTAATTAATGTTCTCGCACCGGGGATCGTGTAACGTTGTATTGGAATTTTATTGTATCACTGGGGTCTTTGGAAATTATTCAAGAATGATTTAAGTGCAAATATAACTTAATTAATTAAGATCAATATTTTTATAAAATGGATAAAATTCTTTGAAAAACTCTACGAGTTTAATAACGATCTCCAGAATTATATTATTAACGATTATATTCTATCATTAAAATCCTCGTATCTTTAATTTGCCTTTGGGTATGGCCTCCGCAGCCTATAATCATGCATCAGATTTAATCAGAGCGCCGGAACGCTTGATGTATACGTATTAATGGAAAAATTAGCTTGCGTCGTCGTCCGCGACAGCTTCAGCTAATTAGAGTGGCTCGTAATTAATTCAACGACGCTAACGGAATTTGTATACGCTCAACGTTGGAGCTTACTAATGCCCTGTCACTCTCTATGGGCCCAACTTTTTGACTCTCAGCGTCCCATCCCCGCTTATCCTCCTTTTCCACTGCTTCGTTTTTCCCCTCTACTTATGTAAACCTTATTTACTCGCCACTGTTGTGTCTATCGTTTCGTGCCACGAATAATTAGAAGGGTTTTACGACGTTGTTAAAGCCGTTCGAGCAACTCACGAACGGCTCTTTAACGAGATGTAATTGCTTTGACCACTTGCACAATGTGTTATAACTGCAAAAAAGATACTCGAAGTGTCCTCGATTTATTTCAATTTTATATTATACGCGTGTAATAAAAACTAATGATCATTAAAACTGAATAATTCTTTCGTTTAATTAAAATTCTAATTAAAAGACATCCAAATTGTACATTATTATTAACTAGAATTCTTTGACATTTGTATAAAAGATAGTCATAAATAATGCATTAAAAATATGGCAGAGAAGCATATTGCTCGAAATTGGTAGCAGTGATAAATATTCCCATTGGCCGCGAGCTGTCCACGAGTTCAGCCATTAATTTGACACACATTTCCAATTTGCAGATGAAAAATTCTCTCGGTTGATAACGTGTATAGCTTGATCATTATTATTATTATCGTTCGTGGAAAGAAATTGGCGGATACATTAGTGCGAAAGTGGCGAGCTGTAATGGCGCGAATACGAATTAACGACAACTGCATAATCCTTAGGAAACAAAAGGCTCGTTTTAGCTTAGGTTGCGGTTTCGCGAAGAGTTGAACGGAGTAGGCAAACCCTCGTAAATCCTACTCGAGATTTAACTGTCCCCGTAAATCGTCAGGTAACTGGATGTCCTCGTGCTTCGTGATGTGTCGCGATTGCGTGTCACGAAAAATCCCATCCGGAACCGGAAACCGGCCTCTCGTGACGCGACGCATCGACTCTTTGAATCGGGGTAATCCGACGGGTAAGCGTTAACGGAAAATGTTGACACATTCAATGTACGAGGAATTTTACCGAAACTCGCCCAAGGCAACGGGGCGAATTTTCTATTATACGTTGTACATTATATATATATTTTGTGAAGGGATCGCTGAAAGAGGGTTGAACTTTCAAAGGACCTACAAGAAGCTATAAATTCTGAATTCAATATAACGTTATAATATAATCATATATTATTCACTATATTTGTTATATAATATTATATGTTGATTGATAGGAAACAAGGTTAATGAAATATATAATTTGTATTTATAGGGTATAAGAATGTTGTTACGCAATATTAATAGTAAATAATATTCTGAAAAGAAGTTTTTAGTGTAAAATCAGTGTGTTTTTAAGGTCTACAACTTTTTTGACACCGTGTATAACGGTTTGTTCTAGTAGGGACCGTTAATAGGGAAAACGAAATGCCGGCCACCGGTGACCCCCTCGCGACACCCGTCGTGTTAACGTCGCCCCAGACCTCCAAACAGAATAATCAGTACGCGGACAGGCGCGGAAATCCGCGAGAGACTTTAATATAATTTAAAACTCGAGATAAGTTGAATGATGGTTCGAACATTACCGCGAGAATTCCTCGATTTTTATCGGGAAAGAAATAGTTTCCTCGCAAGGGTTTACTTCCACTAGCAATTTTTCCAACCCTCCTTTAGTAGAATTGCTTTTTACGTCCAGCAGTTTTTTATCACTGAGAAAATTGATTGTTGCTTTAGTATTGGTCTAAAGTAGTTAATTCTACTGTTTTTCACTTTTAACTATTTTTTATTCGAAAACGAAGACAATTGCGTTAATTTAAATTTATCTTCCGTTTAATTTTGTAATTTTTTAAAGTAATTAATTACAAAAGTTATCTCCTAACTTTCAAATCACAATTTCACTGTTTATTTATACAGGAAATTCGATTGTTAATCTAAGTAAATTGTTAGGAATCAGCGATAACGAGCACTGATTTTATTTATTACCATCTTTATCTTTAACGTCCAAGATAATGCGCAACAGTGGCAATAAATTCCAGTAAAAGCCAGATGGCGCGTTTCTTCTGATTCGCAGTGGGTCGCGATTGAGTCTGAAATAAGCTCAACCCGACATTTACGAGCCCTCGGCGCCAGGGTGGCGGTGTCGACCTACCAGAAAACGGAGTTTATTGTTTCCAATAAAAATCTCGGCCGAGCATTGGATTACCGCGTAGCCGGATTTGCCTGGCCTCCAATAGGAGGTGATACATTTCGCGCGGAAAACGTGCAAAAACAGGCTGAAATCGTGAAGCGGAACGCGACCCACATTGGTTTAGGTTTGGTGAATTTGTCGAGCGTGAAATTGGGCCACCACTGGCACGTCATTGACAAAAATAATACACTGGCTAAGCTGGTATATCAGTGGGTCAATTGTTAAGGTACCATCTGTCGTGCAAAGTGCTGAAATAATCGTCGTAGGACTCGTACGATTCGTACTGGTTGTTTCAAGGATTTCTTACATCCACAAGAAATACTAAACTATCTTCAACTATATTTTCTTTCGAGCCACAGGATCAACCTTCTGTCTCCACTTACATCATTAAAAAAAAACATTTTTCCCCATTATTAAAGAATTATGAAAAATAAATATAATAGAATTGAAAAATTAAAATCTTAGTAGAAATGAAGAAATAAAATTCTAATGTTAAGAGTTTATATTGAGGTTCCAAGTAAAATGTTAATAATAATTTCTGACACTTTTATTGTATTTTGTTGCGTTAATTATATGTTATTTAATTAATGGAAGAAAAAGTGTATATTGTAGTTTTGCAGAATACTATTCAACAGTGTTAATTATCGTGTGATAGAGTAATATACACGACACCGAGGTTTTGAAATTGAGCTTGAATTATCTAGTAAAATTAATTTCCGGTTGTTTCGGGAGGTCGACTTTTGTTTTCCTTGCTACCGAGGTCACGGGTTCCTTTGAAGCCTCCTGCGCGAAAGCTTGCAAGACCGCAGGATATTACGCGCTAGTTTCTAGAGCATGCTTCGGCCAGAGTTGAAAACTAAGAAGAAATACAAAGGGCCAAGTTCGTGAAATATAGTTAACTCTATGGGAAGAAATGGTTAACCCGGAATTAGTACGAGTTCTTCTGTCAACTTTAGCAAGCTATTTTTCGAGCGAACAATCGATAGCCTTTGTCCTCGTGGTTATCGAATCCTTCATACATATACATACCAACTATTTTCTCATCGAATAAAGATTCCCTTTGTTTCGATAGTAATCATTGTTCTAACTGTTTTTCTCTTTTCCAACGATTCTCTCTATCTAATACACTTAATTCGATTGAATTCTGAGAGTCTATTTATCTCGGATTTTTTCTTTCAATTTTCTACTAACTTCAACAGCTTGAGTTCGTGGATACGAACAATAGATTCTACTTACAATTAATTAGCTGCATTGAAAGTTACTCATGACTCGAGCTAATAATTTAAGAAGATTTTAGATAAAATAATAAGAGGAATAAGGATAATAAGAAAGATAAGAAATAATTAGATAAAATGTTTGCATGAGAAAGGGACTATCGCGATTCGCTGAGCGTGAAAAACTCGCGAAGAAAAAGGATTCATTACGGTGATTGAGCGGAATTACTGTTGCACACGCGATTTCGCGGTATGTCTTAGAGTAGAAATGACTCAAGAGCACTTGTATCTGTTCTTTTTTCGCGTCTTCTTCACACTCTTTCTTTACTAGTCTCTTCCACGACTTTTTCCAAGCACGTTTTTACCGCTCCCGTGTAAGAAACTAAAACGTATACGATTCTGAGTAGTATAAGTCCGCGTCTAGACGGACCCACAGCTCTTTAACCCTTTGACGATGGAATTCTGTTTTGCAAATGCTCATCCACGTAGGTAATTAGAAGGAAAAGACGATGAGCATGCTCGCCGTGTGCAGAGGAAATTTCGCAAGTGAATAAAATTATAAAAAAATGGTTACTCCGAGGTAGTTTGTTTAAAGTACCAGCAGTGCTGTTGTCCAAAGTTCATTAATCCAACAAATACTGTTACTACACTCGGAAAACTCAGCCAATTCATTCGCGTCCAGCGTAATAACATTTGTATAAAGTCGCAAAATATTCGTGCATTAATTATTTCAGGAATATTCAACTCTTTGCACTCAGAGATTTTGTTCGGTCGAATGTTTCTACTACAATTTCGAGTAAATTATACTTCAAGTAAAATATAATTCATTTTATAAATCGGAATAAAAATTGTTTTCTCTTTTTTAAATACAATTATTAGATAGATTTTTCCTTAAATTATTCGCAAAATTCAAATTTGTATTTAATTCGGATAGAAATGCAGATAAATCTTGATTTTTGGAATGAGACTATTAAACAAATTATCGAGTCTATATTGGAAAAGTAGCTGCTACATCTTCTTATTAGTCCATAGCATGGAGTATAGGGTGCGCAAAAGCTCTCGAGTGATTTGCATGCGGCGGTCACACGGAATTTTAAATAACTCCAAAAAGCTCCTCTCACCACCAAGAGCCTGCATAGAACCCAAGTTCAGAATCCTGTTCTTTCTAATCAGGAACTTCACGCTAATGGCGAATTCGCATCGCATACGGAATACGTTCCATTCCGTGCGATCCGATTTTCAACCATTGGCTTTTCCCTTCTATCTACCTTTCATTCTCTCCTCGACGCATTCTCACCCTGTCAACCATTCCGAATGCCTCGAATACCTCAAACTACTATCCGCCCTTCCGAAGGTATTAACGATCGCAAGCAATTCGTTACACAGCTCCATTTTCACTTAATCGCGAATTTGGGCAAAGTTAGACATTTTAATTCAAAGAGTTTCCAAAATTTCGATATATATCAATATTTGGAATATAGATATAATTGTGATATTAAAAAAAAACGTATTAGTTCTTTCAAAGAAAACAATGACATAATCCATTAATTGTTCTTTAAATATTCATTAAAATATTCTTACCTTAATCCCATAGGAAGAAATGAAAATCTTTTTCTGGCAATTTTTCACTTTTTTAATAATCGGCCAATACGTCATCTGTAACAAGTGTATATAAGTGAATTTTGGAAGCCGTGGTAGAATATTGGTCGTCAAGAAGCGCGATGGAATTACTCGAGAGTCAAGCGAGAGTGTCGTCCAGCTCGTCTCGAGATTACAGAGGGCACTCGGAGTGTTGGAAGCACGTGCAAGGATGGAAGAGGGTAGGCAAGGGGTTACAATCACTGGCAGGGTTCCAGGAGGAACATGGCATCAGCGATGCATCATTCTTGTTCCTCGTTTCGAGCTGGCAGAGCACGCGTACCAGTCTGCGGTATGATAGTCGTGGCTGGAACGTCAGGTGGCTAGGGATTACCTCGTTAGTATACATTGGCTCGCGTATCTATAGTAGCTCTGCATTTCTAACCTCTCACGTTTCCAAACTCGCGGATAATTTCTCTCGGTATTTCGACGAATCCAAATCTCCATCAGATCTTTTCTTTTCATCGATAACCATTGCAATATCTTTTTTATTTCATTTCTAAACGAATATACAGTTTTTTCTAATCAATTTTTCTAATCATAATTAATGTTTATAGAATTCACACGATTTTTATTCATTTCAATGAAATATACATCTACCTTTCTAATTCTTTTCTAATCACTTTTCTAATCCTAATTAATTACGATTAGAATATCAATAATTAATCGCCACTTTTTTCTAATCACTTTTTCTAATGCTAATTATTTACGATTAGAATATCAATAATTAATTATCACTTTTTCTAATCCTAATTAATTGTTATTATGATATCAATAATTAATTGTTTCATTTCGACGTTTCTTCTAATTTTCTTCTGATAATAGTTGGTAAGAATTGTTGCTGGAAAAGATTGAGTCGCGTTTGAACAATGAATTTCTTTTTTTAATATCTCAATGGAATGTAGTTTCTATGAGATTATTGAGTTACGGGGTAAATGATGGAATTGGCTCAAGTGTTTTCTAGTGGAATTAACCCCTCGAATTGTTAAATAATCGCGTTAATACGTCTGGCTGCCTCGTTTCAAGAGCGATTTAGAGAACATTGTGCTAGCTGGATTACATCAGCGATGTCCATGAATATGTAAGACCCCTCGCATACACCACCACTCATAGCAACCAATTGTCCTATCGACATTATATAAGGACCGATCCATTCATTTCGGTCTATCGTAATTAAATCCTTCGGATATCTGTTATTAAGACTGAAAGGGACCAGCGCTATCGGTGATCCTAAGAATTACGTGAAATGGATCATTCACCCAATTCATTCGGTTTAACAATAGTCGTCAAAATTATTATATTCAATAATATAATATATTATTTATCTTTATCGAATTAGTGAAATTATATTTTTATTTCACAGTGAAAAAAAATTGAATTTCTTTTTAATCTGCGTTATAATTTCGTAATAATAAATTATGGAAGAAATATATGTTTAAAATTGATGAAATCAAGTTTTCAGATCTCGGAAAAGTTATTAAATCCTATTCCTGTAATTATCGACACGTTTTTTTCTTCGTGAAACACGGAAAACAATGAGTCAATTGGCTTCGCGTGTCTAATCCAACAGTCCATCGGTGTTTCCGGTGCTCGCGTGGCCCATTATCCCAGCAACGAATAAGAAACTGAAGCGAACTGTGAGTAGTTCGCGTTGGTTCGACGACGCGACTTGGCTACCAGCCAGATTCAACAGATGCGAATCCCCCTCGGTTCCAACGAGCCATTGAGTCCAAGCGAAATTGAGACGAATCGACGCGGCTCGCTGGACATTCCAGTCGACACCTTCGACCCTGGAACGACGTTCCACTCACTAGAGAACGCGGTCAGCACTTTTCACATCCAGAACTTCACATTTATTCTATTTATTTCGTTTTATCCTACTTTACTTTATCTCTCAATTTTTGTATCGATAAAAGTTGACCTGAATTTTCGCGAAACTATCCCAACATCTTTGAGGGAAAATGAGAAATTTTAATTCACAGAGTTCGATATATCGAGAGTGATAAATGGAGAAATATTTTGAATTAATAAGAGGGATTCGTAAAATAGTTGAAAATAATTTTCAAGAATATTTTAACACAAAAGGTCAGAAAGGAAGCGAGGAGAAGAGAAGATGTTTTTCGAGTGTTCCTTAAATGGTTCTCGAGTCCATGCAATGTTAATTAGCCAGGTGGGCAGGATGCGTGACGCCGATGCTGTCAGGAATAAAATAATAAACAGTAGGTGTTTATGGAGTAACGTGGCAAGCGATCTTGCATTGTGTATGCTCCTGAAGAAATTTCTTGGTACGCTAGAACAGCTTTCTCTTGGCGATCCTAGAAAAAGGAAACATAGCGAGAAAGTTAGGAAATAATTCTTGTTGTTTGTTTCTACCCTTTCGAGGTTATTCGCCCTACCGAATTCTCTTGCTTTCATAGCCCACGAATCTCTTGCTTCCTTTTCGCAGACTTCGTTGCTCGTTTGTTCCATGTCGGTTTAATTATTTGCAGAGACCATTCTTTTGTTTAAACTTTACTTGGCGAGACGTAATTTTTTCGCATGACGACCTTGCACGTACCAACGATTCTCCCTTCAAATCTCCATTGAGAATTTCTTCGGATTCCCGTATTTCTCCTAGTTTTCCTTCGATTTTACCTTGGCATTCTTTTCCACAAATTGAGGAGATAATCGTTCGAAAGAGAAATCGCTTGGGTTCCCTTTATTCGAAGAGTCTCAAATTCTCAGATTCACCGTCGAAACGACGCTCTCCGATTATCGAAATATCCAGTTGGAATTCCAACCGATTGACGATTTAAGAAATTGTCTTCGAGCGAAAATAACGTAATTTACCAGAAACATATTGAAAGAAATGTTCCTTTTTCTAAAGCTTTTACCATTACTTCGATTTTTTTCCATTAATTTCAAGGATAATCGATGGTTGGAAAAAAAATCAGTGTAGAAAGTCGAGTTTTTATTTATTCCATCCACTGGGTAGTCGTGGACGGCAAAAGCATTCTTTTAGCCCTGCCAACACCGTGCACGGTTACCAGGAACACTAACACCCCCCACCATTTTCAAGAACGTCGCGAGATGCAGTTAAAACGGTGCCTTTGAAGTTGACACAAAGCTCCTCTCCGCGAGAGTAGAAGCACGCCACCCTTTTTTCGCTGTTTCTCACCCTCTGACGGTGACATTTTACACGGAGGCCTTTCTCTCTCTCTCTCTCTCTCTCTCTCTCTCGGCCTTCAACCAACCTCCAATTCACATCCAACGGTGGATTTCGCGGAATGAATACCGCAATTTCAGATTTCGATAAATTTCTTTTGATAATCATTTTCTGTGTATAGTAGTATAGTTGTATAGTAGTATAGTAGTATAGTAGTATAGTTGTATAGTAGTATAGTAGTATAGTAGTATAGTTGTATAGTAGTATAGTAGTATAGTTGTATAGTTGTATAGTTGTATAGTAGTATAGTAGTATAGTAGTATAGTAGTATAGTAGTATAGTTGTATAGTTGTATAGTTGTATAGTTGTATAGTTGTATAGTAGTATAGTAGTATAATGATATAGTAGATAAATGAAATCTCCAAATCGCCTAATATCGTTACTCTAATTGACTATTGAATCATTGTATCATTATCTGTTTCATTTTCGCGTATTCTTATAACAAAGTTTCGCCAATGAAACTTTAACTCGAGAGCAATTAGAGCATCAAAAGCATGTGCACGAGGAGAAACTAACGTTCCTAATGCCAGAATTCTTGCCGCAGCCATTACTCTAATTTCCGCCGCTGGAAACCGCCGGAATAAGCTGGCAGTCCAGCGCGTTCGGGGTATAATTCCCGCAATGGATACTCCGTGCGTTCGTACAAATTAATATCTCTCTCTTTGCGGAACTGTGCGCGATATTCTCTGATTTCATCGACGTGCATATAGCTTCCGTGGGAAACGTTCTAATTTGAGATTGTGTCGAACTTGGTGTGTGGCTCTTCTAATGTGCTACTCGCGATTTTGGGGACTTAGAATCCAACTTAGAACATTATCCAAGTGAACTTCTTGGAAAATAATTAGTTCAGAATAATGTCAAATAACTTTTCATAAATATATCTATCTATTAATTGTTCTTTGAAATTATTTAAACAATCTTCATTCAAATTACTTAAAATAATCCTACATTTTGTTTTTTAATTTTAATACGTCATTGATGATTATAGTAATTTTTGACATTTATAGTGAAATGAAAAGAGAACATTTTTGACGATTTTGGATTTCGAGAGAATTGTAGCGGAGTCTATCCACTGTCCGATTAAATAACGAGGAATTTGATGGGTATCCGAGACGAAGAGACAGATGGATATTCTATCCGGAGATTATTTCCACGAGAGAATAGCTTGAGGTTGCAGTGGGTGTACACGAAGCTGTCTAAAAATACATTAATAAGGTCGCGTTGTCGAGGAGTTTCATTAAAAGAACCTGGCATCGGGCTTTCATTGCGTCGCGACCCGGCCTCGAGAATACACTACGGATCCTCTGGGCCTCGTTACCTTCGTGAGCTTTACGAAAAGTCGAACCTTAGTCCAGTTTCGTGCTCCAAGCGTGCACCTTTAATCCATTAACAGTACTCGACGAGTATACTCGTCATTGCTGTGGAATGACCACTTTCAGCGTAATTACGAGTACACACTCGTTGTAGGGGGGAAAAAATAAATTTACTCTTTCCTCTGAAATTCGAAGTTTTCGTCAAAACTGAAAGACCCGGCTCCTTTTTCAAGTTCGACACAAAAACTTCTATTTAGTTTCTAGAAAAATTCTCCGACAATTTTTCGAGAAACAACCGTACGTTGTTTGCGACAAATTTGCTATTTAATTAACAGCTGACCGATACTTTAATTACAGATTGATTTTTAAACGAAAAAACTAGTCATGATTGAAACGAACTAAATTAAAGTTTTTTTTTTATTTTGGTGCAATTTTTAGTGTTTGATTTTAATCAAGGATACGAATAATTATTTAAATAATAAGATTCCAGGGTTGAAAGGGTTAACGATCTGTGCAAGGAGGTTAGTTCCAGTGGAAAATAGATTTTATTTGCACGAGTTAGAAGCCCGCATTGGCGAGTGGAAAAGTCCAGCTTCGAAATTGACCACAGTTGCCCCCTTAGAAAATAGCGATGCGGGGGACCAAACGAATTCTAAAGGAATTCGACCAACTTTCCTCATCTTCTTCTTCTTCTTATACTTCTTCTTCCTCTTTTTTTATTGGCTAAACTCTAGCGAAGAAGGCCACTGCAAAATCACCGTGTCTTTAATCAAGTTTTTCTTCGGAGAACTTAACGAGCATGCCCAGAAGCCGAAAGGGTGAAAGGGCTCTCGCGACACCCTCTGCGAATTAGTTCTCAAGGAATTAGACTCGAAATCCTCACCGTCGACTTTGGGATAAAGTTTCGAAGAGGTTTATCGATGATTTTCTAAAAATAGTGCATCATATTGCTCGTTTGTTATATGTTAATTATAGTTTTAAGATAATAGTATGATATAGAATAAAATGTAATATATTAATCATATAATTATCTATGTTTCCAATTGATATATCGAATACAATATAATAAGGTTTTCGGGGTACAAATGTTGCAGTTATATTCAAGGATAATAAAGGAATCCTACAAGTATAGAATTTACATTCAAGCAATTCAATTCTCCGGAGATAAAAGAAATTTCAAGCCAATCGAGCTGTATCGAAACACTGTTAACAGAAGCGTCTATTTAATATTCTACGATAGTAATGGTCGAGTATATGGCTCGATCGCACCCTGCCAATAGGGAACTTTGTCCCAACCCTCCTCATTTGTTTCTCCATCGAACTTCCCGCCAGATCGAACTACAATTTCCCTCGAAAGCAGCGGTTCACAAACTTATTCCAACTCATCATTCTCTTCTCCAAAGAAAAAACACTTTCTCCTTAAAAAAATTCACCAAGAAAATCCTCTAAAAAATGATTCTGCAATTATTCTTCCAAATCCACCATAGTAACATTTGCACTGTTCTCAAAAACCCCGACAAAATAAAAAATTGAAATAAAAATGGCAAATGGCAAAAGAATTTTAATAAGAAATATGAACTTAATTCATCGTTATTAATTTGATTGATGTTCTGCTCTGTTTTCCCAGTTAGTTTTCTTCTTTCTCTTTCTTCTCTCAATTTTTTTCTGAGAGGTTAGTATGCAGAGGGCGCCACATGTCGTCCACTTTGGGAAGCACTGCTCCAAACGATCGTGCATTAAACTCGAACCGTCTCATTTATCAGGCTTCGTTCCATATCGATGGAAGTTCACGGGGCAGGCTCGTCCTGAAAGTAGAAAAAATAGGTGGACAGAGAGGTAAAAGGGGGAGATGCTCGTAACGGCCGACACAGTTTCTCCTTATTTTCGTGCTATTATTATCGGACGCCCCTCGCGAGGAAGCGCCACTCGTCCTCTTTACGAGCGATACTTCCTATTTAGAACAGTACGCGACGGCTTATCGCCACTGAAGAGAAACACGACCTGGCTTTCGTCCGAGAATCAATCAATTTACTGTCCACCAAAATCTAAAAAATACGTCACTTTTTCTAAATCCTTCGAAATCACTTTTCATATTCCTCAGGAAAACTTTATTTCGATAAATTGATTTGAAAATTACCAAGAATTAATAATGGGAATTTTTCAGAATATTTTTTTCAGGGAAAAATTTCAATTGATCGATCATTATTATAATTGAAATTCGAGAAATTTGAATTAATTAGCAAACTGTTATTTATTGTAACTGGTAAATGGGAATAAATCTATTCTAGGAGAATATTAATATTTTTGGCTAAAAATGGTAGCTTTAGAAAAATGGAATTAAAGAGTAAAGAGATTTGAAAAACTGTCGATAAATCAATCAAGGAAAAACAGTTTTGGTTACATTGGATTTCGCTTGGTGCTCAGATCGCGTCAGTTTGATAGGAAGCCCCTGTACATACGTATAGCGGATAGATAGATAGATAGAAAGATAGATAGATAGATGTGTCTGTAGCGTGATAGAGGATGTAGACTGGTTTTTGGTGGGTTGGATAGCGGCTGCTAGCCGCGCAGCCTACCCCACGTATACTACCTCGGCCGTCATGTTTTAATCAAGCAATCAATACGAAATTCTCCGTCGGTTCTCACGGCGTTAAAGCGCGGAAGTTGCCCACGACTTCGCTCGGACGATCAATCCGCTAGGCTTTGACACGTGTTGCGTGGACGTGCGGGAGACCCTATATCTTCTCGTCGTTCCACTCACCGGAAAATACACTTAAACTTCTATACTTTTGCTTCATCATCCTACGAAAATAATTAGGAAGCGTTTTGAACAAATTGTTTTTCTTAAAATTCAACACTTACTCGAAAAGAATTTCAATAATTAACAATGAACAATTTTATTTGACTAAATGAACTGCTGGAATTTAATTTCAAATTTATTTAGTTATATATATATATACGTATACATATACAATAATATTTGTATATGTATAGAATATACAGAGTCCGAGTTACTCGGTAGAATCCATACACTGCATACTTTAGAATTTATGAAACTTGTACGTCGCGTGCATACTTTGCATACCGTATGTATAATGTGCGCATGCATACTTTCGCATAAGACAGGGTTTGCCAACCCTTATTGGATCATGCCGCATGTCAAAGCGGTGCAAAAGCATCATTTCAATGCATGTCGCATCCTGAAGAAGTCAAAATACAAAATTCTTGTGTACCAACATTGTCAATACCATACAAATCAAACAAAGGAAAAATTAAAGATAAAGTTCGATTTCACGATCTCCTGCGAAAAAATATCGCCATTTTTAATATTTAATGTTGCAATCTTATGTAATTAAATAAAGATATATAGAATTCTAATTTATGATAATTTCTAAAGAATTTATAAAGAAATTGAATAGAAAAGTAAGAATTGATACGAGAATTTAATTTTTAGTTATTTTGTAGAGAATCGTTAGTTTTCTTTATAAAAATACGATGATTGTAGAGACGAAGCAATTATTTTCTAATTGTACCCTCGCGATGCATCTGTCGGAGATGTTGGGAAACACTGGCATAAGACTATGTCTCTCACGTGTCGCATAGACATTTCGCTGCATGTTTCCTCGGTGAGTTTCCCTCTGCTTTTCATTTGTTGCATAAGACTCTTGCATAACATTTTAACCCTTCCTCGCGGAAGAATTCTTTCGAAAGGACCGAGGAATTCTAAACGAGGATCGTCAAAAGGATATCCATCACAAGCTTGGAATTTTTTCCATCTCAAATTTATTATTTCCAATATATTCTCTCCCACAAAATATTTTATTCTGGAAATTAATTTGATTATATCATTTATACGATTAAATAATGGGAAACCTGAAAAAGTTCAATGATAAATTAAGTCATAATTTTGATGATTAATTTGTATCAATTTCGCTTTAAATAAATTCTATTGCAAAAAGATGATATCGAGAGTCTTAATAGTGGAATTACTCGAAAGATTATAATTTCGAATATGTTTTGCATTATTCGCCGTTAGGATTTATTACGTAATGGTGTTGGATTTCCTGAAGATTTAAGATACGTTGCACGAGCTAACGAAGAAATATATTTTCTACCTTTAGATAAGTGTTATCAAGGAGAATTGATCACTCGGGACGATGCTGGCAGTTTTAAATGCACGTAAAGTGATCGAATATGTAGTTTTAACACGTTTATCGCTACTCTGCGGTCACCCGTGACCGGCAGTCCTAATTAACACCCCTTGTTAAATCTCTCATAATCCACTCCAACGTTATTTTTAAAACACCAACACGAACTAAAATCCACCAAAGTATTATATTTTTAAAATAATAAAACTCCTATGAAAAAGAAACTTAATTTTTTCTACTTATAATTAAATTAACTTCAGAGTTAATAGCTAATTAATTCACAATTGAGGAATCCAATGTTTGCCAATAATTAAAACCTTGCAATCAAATGAAATATTAAACAAAAACATGACATATTGAATTCTTCTTTAATATCACATTCTTTAATATTAGAATAATTAAAATATCGTGTCTTAGATAAAAATAATTACGACTAATTGTCTATCTGAGAATATTTACTATTAATCCAGAGAAACGAGGGGTGGAAATATATATCTCACAAGCATCGTCAAAGTGCATCGTTCGCACGCACCAGCCAATTATTCCGCTTGAACTTCCCAGCGCAACAAGTTCCATGCGAACCGAATACCCGCTCGAGTCTCATAATAATAGTAAATCATGGTCTCTCTTTGTTGCGTGAGCGGGCGCGCGCGCGCGCAATCGATGGATAGCGAGCGGCCTCGTACTAACAAGGTAGAAAAAGGTGGACCAGCGATCGTTTATTAGATTTCCGGGGGATTTTCTCCGAGGGGAATGTTTACCTTTGACCCAGTTGGAGGGTTCCGAAGCGGATGGAAGGAAAGTTTTGCGCGCACGTGAGCCGGCTGGCAAAGAGACTAAGGAAGGAGAGTTGGTAGATAAGTCGATCAATTATGTAAGAACGTGAGTCACTCGGCTTGATCGATAGCACGGAGAATCTAGTGTCCGTCAGTTGTCACAACTATACGATTCGATCCTTGTCTCTTACCAATCTTCTCGCTTTTCGGCAGCTCGACAACTCAAATTGAAAGTAACTTCTGTTTTATTTAATTCGTTATATTTATTTATTATGAACCCTCGTCTATAATAGAGAAACTCTATTATTCACTTACAATTTTATTTGATCCTAATTTCAACCCTTAAAATCAATGATTTCTAATTTGGAAGTTACTTATGACTCAGTCTATATATTTTCGGATTTTTTGTCTGGTTTTGATTTGAAACAAATGGAATTGTCAGGAACGGAGTGATTCGCAGCTTAATATAAGTTCATCGAGCGGAAGATTTGCGCGACGATCAATGGTGACTGCCGACAAACATTGGTTGGAATGGTATCGTTGGAATCGACGCGAGATGCGAACGAAGTGGTCTTTATTGATAGATTGCGACCGCGCGATCTTCGTCTTGACTCGATAAGGTGCTAGGGGAGAGACCCTTAACTCGCAATCTCTCTCTGGCAATTTGGCTGATGGCCGCAAATTGGCCAGGCTGGACTCCAACGTCGGACGCCGATTCACCTCGAGTCACAATGGCTCTTCTTATCGTGATGGACGATCGTCCAACCGAGCTTCCCTTCCTTTCTCCGCGACATCCATTATACACTTCCACTTTTCTCTTCGCGACCTGTGCTTATGCTAATACGACACCTTCCCCAAGAATCTCGCGAATTCACAAACTCAACTTGCTAATTCAAACACCATTTTTTGTACCACAGTTCAATTTTCCAATTTAAAAAGAAATATTTCAAAAATAATCATCATAGTTTCATTCGTCTCATCAATATGATTTTCTATAAATAAATCATTTGTATTACAATAGTTGGAATCGTCTGGAAATATTTTTCATACGAAAACATATTCTGTAAAGCAAAAAAAAATATATTTATAAAAAAGTTTTAAGATAATTGAACTGAAATGCGGGTAAATTGTAATTGTAATTCAGAGGTAAAAGGAACGTGAGGTGTTTACAATGTCTGCTGAGAGTGGAGTCGTGACTGAAGGGGGCGTCATCAGCGTCGCTACGATAATAAGCAAGTAAATCATGTGCACATGTGCGACGAGAGTAAAAGAGTTGTTCATTTTCGTGGGTGAAAGGTCTCACCGACTCGTATACATACATGTGTATTCGAGTCGCTGGTAATGGGCCCATCAGTTTTTTTGGCGTGGTGTGGAGCGAAGAGCAGAGCCGTGGCACTCAAGGGTTCAAGTATCACTCGAAGCTGCTCGTTACAGGGTTCCCTCTCTCACCCCTTCTGTTTTCCGCTGTTCCCAAGCGAACACTCTATAAGTATCACCACCAGTCGGATTACGTGCTCCAATATAGAAAAATAATGAATGAAAACCATTTTCCCCGTGAATGCGTCTGCAATCAATTAAAATTCACTTTGTTGCAGCTTCGCTTAATTATTCTTCGATTCCTCCTGTGCAGAGAATTATTAAACCTGTATTTAGTTGAATTTAATATTCAATCGTATTAACAGTGGTAAAAATGGTAACAATTAATTTTTATTTATTTCTACTATTTTATTCCACTCCTTTTTGACTGTTTCTCTTAAAAAATCCGTGAATAATCAAAGAAGGACATTTTCATTATTATCATCCGAATAATTAAAGTCCTTAGAAGTATAGTACAAAAGCAAAATTAGTTTGATTTTGATTTGTTGAGATTATTGGGATAAATATTGAAAAATTGGTAGATTAAATGTAATGAGAAAGATAGTGATCTTAATTAATAGATTCAACGGAGGAACACTATCAAAATATATATGAGTATCGTGCTTCGGATAATCTCGAGCTTAAGTTCGTTAAAGAAGGATAAGAGCATTATCGAGCGGCGAGTTGTCTTTTCCACCTTATTTCACGGACCACAGCACGGAATATTAATCTTCCAGGATACCGTGCAAACGATACACTACCTACCTCGGAAATCTCCTTTCAGATTATAATTAAATGACTCCCTCTGCTACATATTCCCAGAAAATCGTTTCGAGCTACCAGCTGCAAAAGCAAATCATAGTGGAAACAAAAAAAAAGCTAAAAAAAAAATCCTCGACTTCTTCCACTGCAACATGCAATGTTGGCTATTGTTCCATTGATAGGTCAGAGTCAAAAAGAGTTAACGAGGGGACAGTCGTAGTGGCGGCCACTCGTTACTCACTGGCAGTGCATCGGGCTTCGGGAAACAATGCTCCACTGTTATTCACCAGAAGCTTTCCCCATCAAGTTTAATCATTATCCAAATAATCCAGTTGAAAAATAATCCTTAGCTTAATATATATTTTTCAGAAATAATCGACTGTTTTCAAGTTATTTTCTCCTTGATTATTATTTATGATTCGAATTAAAAATAAGAAATTGCTGTATTGAAAAAGTAGAAAGAATATGGAAAGTATTTGGCTTCGGGCAAAGCTCATTAGGATCCTTAATCACATTAGTAAAACGCTCGAGGACTGAAATAAATTTCGCGGTCGAAAGCCTGAAGCACATTGCTGCTCAACAAAAGCGGTAGGAATATTTCTTAGATAAATTCCCAGACGACTCTGGTCTCTCTGAACCGCAAGGATAATGACGGAATTGGATTTTTAATTCCCGGGACAGGTTCGTTGCCATAGGCGAGTCGCTTGGAAAAAGAGTGCATCGCGAGACAAAGAGACTTGAGATGAGAGGTAAAAAGGATGGAGAAAGAGAAAAAGAGATGGTAGAAGAGAATCGATCGCCTTAAAGCGTGCGTCGAGAGATGACAAACATCATTATTCCTCATCAGTTATTCCATTACCCGGTGGCAAAAGCGCCTGACGTTCTATTGCGAGAATAATATAGGTACAGTGCGCAATGTACCAATACTCTAATGTGCTTCTACCAGCAGAAAGCTTCTCAAGCCTCTTCATTTTCCCTGGCAAATGAACGAATTCCCATGTTTTCGACGTTGCATCGTCGCTCAGGACACTCAATCTCCATTGTCCAATATAGTATTTTAATAAAGATTATAATTTAGTCACCTTACATAATCTAATGAAAACAAACTGATACTAAAAGTTATCCTAAAACTGCTACTGATTAATCAAAAATCAATTTCGAGTACAAAAATTCAAAAGAATCATTTTATTTTTTAAATAAAAGTGTGAATAAGAAAGATATCGAGTAAAATGAATTTAAGATATAAATAAGGTATCGGTTTATATCGAGCGCTATATGTGATCTCACCGGAAACAAGTATTTTGAGTTGATAGCAAACGATGAATTAGATATTTGGATCGAGTGGTTAGTGTCAGAACTATCTTATAAATGTTTCTTCATCCGGCATAGGATCGGTAATCGGCTTTCCGGAGGTCCCGGGACCTATTTCCCCGAGCAGAGGATTTAATGGGGGTGTATTCAGCCGTGGACATTCGAGCTAGAATAGGACATTCGATCGGCTCGGCTTCAGGCAGCGCAGTACCATTCTACCGCAACAAGCCGCATTAAAATTCCATTACCACTGTCCTCCACCTGCTCGCTTCTGGACAGGATCGTTTATCCGACGACTGGGTTCCTGTTGGTCACACTCCACAGTCAAAGGCGGTTCGAGTGGTAAAGAAATTCCTCTGCACCACGACTTTCCACCCAAATGTGGTTAACGCTTTCGTTGCCGATAGGGGATTACCCCAATTACCTCAAATTTCTCTCTCATAGAATTTATAGGTTAAACGCATCCCTGAGTCAAACGTGGGAACATCAAAGCTAGATATTTATAGGTTAGAAATTTAGGGATTAAAAAGAGCGTTACTGTTTTGTGCTTAGAGATTTTTAAGCAGTTTTCTAGGGTTATTGTAGTTAAAAAATACTGGGTAATGGCGTAACAACGAAATTAGAATGATTTTGGGACAAAATACGAGAGGTGTAGCATGTGGCGCCACATAGCGGCCAGTTAATGAACGTAGTTATAGGTTAGAAATTTATAGGTTAAGAAGAGCGTTATTATTTTGTATTTTAGGAGCTTTTACCAGTTTTCTAAGGTTATGAATGTTAAAAAACTGCTAGTTATAGCTGTAACAAAGAAATTAAATCGTTTTTGGGACAAAATACGAGAGTTTTACCGCATGTTGCCGTATCACCGGCGAGTTAATGAATGGAACCACCAGAGGGCGGATTGCACAATGGCATGCCATTACTTTCTTCCGGTGGGAAAAAGTCTTAGAGGGTCGAAGCGACGTCTAAGGGTGAGTTTACTTCTAATTGCGAGTGTCGGCTTAAAGTTGTTGCTGGCGAGATAACAAGCGGAGAGATCCTAGGTAGCAAGGACTATCTTTTCGTCTGTGACAGGTTGAGAATGCCAGCTACAGGATACCGTGACTCTAAATGCTATACGTCACTCGGTGATTATCTCACGTGAAAAACTAACTTGTGTCGTGGTGAATATTACTTATGTGTTAACAGATTTGGAAAGTCTCAAAGAGATTGCGATTGTCAATGGTTGGATGAGGGTACAGTGTCAATGGTGGTCGCATTATACTCAAATTGGGCTAATGTGGTCTTCATATTGGCCAGAGTGACCGTAAGTTAATTCCGCTGATTTAACTTGATTAGCGGTAAAGTAGCGCAATGACAGTAATCGTCCGGTTGATTTAGATGGGGTGGATTCTCAATGTGTCAGGTTTTCTCTGCGCAACACTGACCATCACCCTCAAGGGGATATTCTCGTCTAGACTGTCATTTATTTCCGTCGTCTTTGTGACTACGATAAAAAAAAAACAAAGAGGACTTATTTCTGAATTCCGAGTGAGAGGAAAAGGAAGTGAAATGACAGAAACATTAAAAAAAAAAAAAAATAGTACATTTAACCATATTTTCAGTCGGAATGAATTGCAGCTATAGTTGAAACTGAAATATTAGGAGGATATTAGAATTTTAAATTTAGCACCATTTCAAACAGTTGGTAGAATCTAAAATAGTATAAATAGGGTATTAAAAAATCAAATTCTATTTAATACTTCCTTTTTAATAATATTACGAAGTTTTTGTGGTATGAGAAATCGAGCTGAGAATAAAATTGTGGGTGAATATTCGAGGAAGATTGACCAGCGTTATCTAGAGGGAGACATTGATAGCTATCGAGAATAGGCAGGAAATTTAGAGGCTCGAATCACGAAGCAGCTCTATCGTCTCTTATTGTCTACCAATATCCATTGTCGAACTGGTTCGCTCACGCAACGAAATTCAGTCGTTTTGTATTCGATATCGAGAGAAGGACTTTTTTTCCTCCTGGATATTCAAAGGCGAGTCCTTTTCAACAAGGAAATTCGACGGTTTGAGGCAACTTCCGCTCGAGACTGAAAATGGGGAAGAGCAGTGCGAATCAGCTTGAGAGAAACGGGAAATGTAATCAAAAGCTGAAGAAACGTGTACACGTGTGTGTTTCGTCGCACAAATAGGCCACACAGTCCTTTCAAAGGAACTTTCAACTTTGAAAGTGAGTTTTTTTTTTCATCTTCTTTTTTTATCCTGTAGAAAGTTAATCGAAGTTATCGGTTACGAAGCAGTGGTACTAGTGGCACAGAGAGCACTTCCATTTTTCGAATTGCATTTTACTCCCTTTCGAAATCGTGTTCTGTTCAAGTTACAAAGTAACTCGTTCTCGCGATCATCTTTTGGTGGAAATCGATTATCGATGCACTATCGCGAAATAATCTATCATATCGAACACTATGCTGACCGGAAATTACAAGGATCACAGACGGATGGCCCAGTTACTGGAACGAGGTCATCCACCAACTGAAAGGAGCTTTCATTAAGTCCTATTACCTATTCCAGCTGTTCCATTATAAAAACACTACTTTTTCCCCAAAAAAAAGAAAAAGAAAAACCTTTATTTTCATTCGCTATTTCTTCTCAAAAATTTCTCTTTATTTAATTTCTTCAATTAGAGAATTAATTAATTTCACAATATTTCCCTTGTCGTATTTTTTATTTAATAGTTGTGATATATCGTATTTCCGATGCACAAATCGACAGTCGATTCAAAAAGCGACCAGTTTTACTGTAGTTTTAGGAAAAAGACAAGTCTCGTGCATCGCATTGCGGATATCTCGCCAATTAGCTTCGACTGAGGTTGGTTTTGAATCAAAGCAAGAGTCGTTTGTGAAGTTGAACTGTGAGAAACGGAAGGATAGAGAGGAAAGAGAGACTTTCATCAAGGGTGGCTTACTTTCCATCGAATCGAGAGTATCGTCAGATGAAATTAAACAACCACATGGACAATGCTCTCGATTTCCCTTTTTACTTACTATAGCTTCCAATACGCTTCTGCCGGTTGGTATATACCCGACCCCCCGTTACCCTCGGGAATAATTATTTTCCTGGTACAAAAGCGCAAAGGGTCGAGAGCTCTCCCTGGAAAATTCTGCGGCAGCTAAAAGGACTAAAGGGAATTCCTTGTCCAGTTTCAAGCGAATTTCAAACGAAAAGTCTATACCAGACTTTCTTTTTCCCCAACAGATAAAGAAAATTGTTTCTAAATTAAAATTGTAAACTTTTCCTCCCTTTGATTCGTTTCTCAATAAATTAACCTTTGGAAAATATGAAAATGATTAATTTTCGAAGAATAACGTTTCAAGAATCTTTCTTCAATTTCTTTAATTGAACAGTTCGAAAAATTGTGCAATTAATTATTTTGTCGTCCAATAAATATTTTTTTTTTTTAATTTGGTGAAATTAGAAGTTAGCGAATAATTTTCTTTTTATCGTAATTCCCGAATCGCGAGTTTCCATGGTAACCTCGTCAATTATCTTTATCCGCGAAACGAGCCGAGTGTCTAGAATTCTGTCGTCGTCGTTAATTAGCAAGAAGTTTCTCGAGTCGTAGCATCGCGATCAGTGCACCAGCTACGATTTGATTTCCCCAAGTAGCTCTATTTTTTAAATTCGTGTTCACTGTTGCAGAAAAATATTCTTGCTTGTTCAGGTCATGCGTTTCTGTCCACGAGCGGTTCGATGTTGCACGGTGAATCGCTTTGAGCCACGAATTTATGAGAGCCCGAGCAAGTAGATAAAACGGCCTCGTGATAAACGATGCTGCGAACGAGCGAGAATCGCTCGAGCTTGGGAAAATCCAATAGAGATCGGAGCTCTCATTTTTTCGCACTTAGCTTCAATGCGATTTATGCATCGCATCTTCTTCTTCTTCGAATCCTTATTGAATCTCGAAGTGTGAGCCACTTAATTAATTCTGGAAATGGCAATGTTGATTAATATGATTTAAATCTAAACTGTTGCAAAAACTCAAGAATATTCCAATGAGATTGTATTTAATCAATAAATATAAAAATATGATATAATTCCCTATTATTTAAAAATCAGTCATTTGAACTAGAGTTGATTGGTTTTAGTATTAATTCAATTCGGATTCTGTGGGATATTCCAGTCGCAGTCTAATAAATTCTGTCGAAAAAATTCGTAAGGTGAGAGTGGGAGTAAAATTTGCCAGATGGCGAGAGGCTAATTTGATGGGTGGATCGATGCTGCCTTTAATTAAGTCTCTCGTAGACGAAGAGACAGGAGACCCAAGGCCGAAGAGCTGATCAGAGGGCTTGTCGCAAAGCCCTTTGATCGAGCTAATTGAACAAAGCCTTGTACCAAGGCGATCACACCAAGATTTCCCCGATCAAACGTAAACTCGCATTGTCGCCTTGTGCCAATGGAACGTCGCTTACCACTTCCCTCGAAACTGGGAAGTAACAGGAAAGCCACTGATCTCCAAACATCCGATCGCGACTAGTTCGTTCGTTCGTTCGTTCGCTCATGGCGAAACGCTTTCAATGGATGAATCCTGGCGAATCGTAGTGAATGGGGGGTGAAAATGGGCCGAGGGAGATGCGATTATCTCCCTAACAGGGATTGGCCATTATCCGAAAGAATTCTTCCAAAATTCCTCTCTAAAATTGTTGACTATTATTTTTCATTATCTTTCCAATAATCCTTTTTTTATTTTTTATTTTATCTCAACTGATTTTTTATGTATACATATAACTATACATACAACTATATATACTACTATACACACGTAATATGTATAAAATATGTTGTACGTTTGTCAAAGTAGATCCAAGTTACAAATATAGTTACTTTATTTGCAAATTGAAAATACTGAACCATTGGAACAATTAATTGTTTTGGGTGATTATAAGTGAATACGAATTTCTGATCGTGTTCGACTATGAAGATGAGTGAATGGGAAAGGTAGAAGGTTCTTCCGGGCGCGAGAGGCAGCCGCTTGAGAATTGACAGTGGCAGCAGCCACATCCGACAGCTCGCGGCTGCATAATGGAAACGATTAATTACCATCCGACGAAATCGCATCTTCATTTACTCCCTCCGACGTTCTCCAATGTGCTTATCTCTACTCGCCGCTCCGTCATTGATGTTATCACGCCCCAATTTTCGCGTTTCATCCCTCTCGCGAACGTACACCTTGCAAACAACCACTATCGCAACGGGAGCTTGCGGGAAATTTCATAAAGCACT
Source organism: Trypoxylon attenuatum (assembly GCA_963989405.1). Classification (NCBI taxonomy): domain Eukaryota; kingdom Metazoa; phylum Arthropoda; class Insecta; order Hymenoptera; family Crabronidae; genus Trypoxylon; species Trypoxylon attenuatum. The sequence goes on along the minus strand of OZ022492.1, from coordinate 1,535,449 downwards.
ACTTGATTTATGAACCTACGAAATTGGACATTAGAGTTTTGCGAAGAATATGGGACACTCGTCAGTGAAAAGGTTCAGTCTTTTGAACACAGAGTTATGTACTTCGCAATTTGCCTCAATTTCTTTCGCGAGTTTTGAATGGCTTTCGATTGTAATATAGAATAATCAAGAAAAATAATAGATTATTTCTCAAAGAACGTATTATTTTTAACAATAAATTTCAATAATTTTTTCTTCTTAACGTTTTTTTTTTTTTAAATCTGTATTTATCCAAATTTTTTTGCTGATTATTTAATAGTAAATGTAAGATTGGAAAGATAGATTAGGTGTAAAATGAATTCTACTTTGTTAGTCTTACTTAGCTTATTCTACAATGCCTGAGGGAGTCCATAGTTCATCGGTAGTTGCAAAGTACCAGTGGCACACGATTTTGTTGCGAAATGTGCCTGGAACCGTGTCCAATTGTCACGACGACAACTTGACAAGTAAGGAACTTTGTTAGCTCAAGGTGACAACTGAGTAAAAGCAGTGGAGGGGGAGAGGAGAGGGGGATAAATTTTACGAAGCTGGATGAAAAATCTCTGATGGTCTTAACTCGAACCTCCGCAGAATTTCACAGGCTGTCGAAACGATTGGAAGCTTAACTTTACCATGAAAGTTTCTTCGCCTGTGACTGGCGTTTACGTTCTACCACACTAAACATTCGAAAGTTGCACCGTAGAACCAATTTCGACGTGCTGTAACTCGACTTTCTGGTGGGGAAAATATAAAAAATTCTTATGTACAATGTTTGGCGGCTCCTAAACCACTTTAAACTATAAACATAACTTAAAATAATTTTTTATCATTACAAAATCAATTTTAAAGAATTAAAATCAACTGGTAATTCAATTTGAAATTTAAATGAGAATTTATAATAAAATGATGTATTTTCAATCATTTAATGAACTTCATAAATGTTATATTATAACTTATCGCGTGTAAAAGATATTCTATTAGAATAGTTCCTGTCCTTGTCCTTGTTTCATCAAAGTTAAATAAAAAACAAGGTGATTCAGTGTCAGGAGATTGGTGAAAAAAAAAAAGAAAAAGATACAGTTTGTGGTAGTCAACGCGAAGAAGGTAGAGTTGGTCGAGCAGAGGATTGCCACTCGTGTGAAGGACAGAGAGCTGATAAAAAGCTCGATGCCACTCGCTTATCGCAGCGCAGGCAGCTCAAAGGGGTTGAATCATCTAAAGAGGGTGGAACACGTCAGACTTTGGATTATCCAAAGCACAGTGGTACTAGAACTAATCTGTATCAGAGGATTATCCAAACTAGCCAGTGGGGAGGATTATCTAGCGTGGAAGGCTGAACCATCGCTATTAATCCAGAAAATCCTTCTGTCCAGCTCATTCACTCTCTGCCTGTCTCTCCAAGAGCAAAGAGGTGCCTCTGCAATCTGTTAATCTTGTTTAAGACCTTTAATCTCAGGAATTAGGTGTTCGACGGATTCATTTGAATCCTGGATCTCAAGATAATTTCAATTAGTCCAACCAATTGAATTATCGGAGAACATGTGTCGTTAATAGGTTAGGTTCGTCTTCGTTTATTAAATTTATCCTTATTTAAACAATTCAGAGGCTAAATCAATTAACTTCACTCTTTGAAATCATTTATTTCAGAAGCTATTTCGATTAACTCCCTACTCTAATATAAATCTGCACTCAAATATTGCAATAATGAAGTCTGTGTTCTCAGGCGACAGTGCTGCCACTTAACAGGAACTATTTCAATTTCTATTTTAATGGAACCATTTTTCACTTTCTGTATTATGGAGTTAATCGATTTGTTATATGAGAATAAATAAATTAAAATGAATCGATAATCGATCGTTTAGCTCGATAAATTATCGTTTTAGTGTTTTAGGTTTAAATCAAGTTACGAACAGTGTTAGATGTCGAGAAGCTTTACCCGAAATTTTTTTTACGAGCGCCGATAAATTCTGAGAGGTAATCTCGATGTGTTACGAACCCAGAGCAGCAAGGTCGAAGGGAACGTGCTGGCCACGTCCTGTAACCGTCGCCGATAAGATCCATCTTCGTGATGGCGCCACCTTCGCCCAACGATCTTTCGTATCTTTGCGATCTTTGTTCTCCGCGGACACACGCGCCTGGCAAGACTTATCGGTTTTCTATACTCCTTACAATCTTTCGGTTTATCGACTTCACCGTCTCTCACGTTTTCTTTATGCTGCCACCGCGGATTTAAAATATTTCACACTCTTACAATTTATTCTTTGACTACAATTCACTCCTCTACTCTCCTCGAATTTAATTCACTGAAAAGAATTTGACAGAATTCGAAAGACTCCATTTTCTTTTGTCGATTGCACTTTTAGGTTATCTATGAATATATTGTCATAGGGGACCTTGGTGTTTAGCTCTTTTAGTGTCAAAAGCTGCTCATAGTATTTTTCCTCCGTCACCAGATTCCTCGATACGATCCAAGAATTATTCTGGTAACTTCTGTAGTCTCGAGTGGTTCATATCGATCATTGGGGGAGGAATTCTGGCTGGATGCTGTAAGGACACTGTTGACCTCGATTCGCGTTTAATGAGATTCCGTGCTCTCGTTTTAGTATGTATGCTCTCTTCCAACCAGCTCTTTCAATTATTTTCTATTTTTTCTTCCACCACGTGTGACTAGTCACCCAAAACTAAGCATTTCTAGCGCCATCTATCTCAATTAACATCAAAAGATTCTTAAGCAAACTTCTCAAGTAAATATATTCATCAGCTTCTTTTTCTTCCGATTAGAATCAATTTCGAGAACCATATAATTATTTAACTAAAAGAATATGTTTTAAAATATTGTAATCGGATGGTTTGGGATTTTGAGGTTAGGATGTTAAAAATCAGTGCATTAGCAGGTCGTCGCTTTTTAATGGTGCATTTCGTAGGACTTATGCTAGCGGATGCCAGTGATTCAGGGTGGCCACGTCCTTCCGCCGATTATGATCTCTTTATGACTCTACTGTGCAGTAATGTCGCGCTGCAGTTAAGGTGAGAATCTAGACTAGGTAAGAATGGACTCCATTAGTTCTCTTTCTCGCTTGGTCTACCTACGACACTGCCGCAGAATATTAACGTTAAACCTACCGAACTCGTCGAAATAACTCATAAAAGCTTTTTTTTTAATAATAAAGCTCAATTAATCTTCCGAACTTTAAATGAACCTAATTTACCTAACCTAACGTAACTCTTAATCAACCATAAGAACTTGTTAATAAACTAAACGGGAATAAAAATGTGTCCTAAATTCCAATGAATTCATAATTAAAATGAACAGAGTTAAAAACAAACAGATTATTTTAAAAAGAAAATAATTGCATAGTCTCGGGAAACCGTTTGGATTTCATATTCCTAAAGTAAAGTGTTTGAATGAGAGGCAAACAAGTGGGGAGAGTTCGATATTCATCGGCAAGGAATCAATAACGAGTAGGAAAAATTAACGACGACCAGAGTACTCTAGTAAATATTCAAGAGGCAAGCTCGACTTTCACGGCTTTCTCCAGAGTCCCTTTCTCGCGATTCCCTCGCGGATTCTTTAATATTTCAGCTTTTACATGTAGCTTGCGAATTGATTAAGCTGAGATTGTAGCGTAGTCGAGTCGACGAGAAAGCCGGTTGTGACGCGAAATTCATTAGTTTCGAATAGATGGACGATTCGAAAAGAAAAGAGGATACTATTATTGTTGTGGTGACTTTGGAGAACGTCGAGAAGACTTGGGTTGAGAAAGTACACTTGGAATGAGGTGGACAGCTTTGATTACGCGAATTCCAAGCCTCTAACGAGGAGAGTGGGAAACTCTGTCAATTGAATTGGTAAGGCGTTTCCTGAATACTCTTTCCCTAGAAAACACGTTCGACTTTAATTCACGAAATTATCGGCTCATCATCATTCTCACGATGCGATTAAATTCTATTTCTAATACGACGATAAACAATTCATTTTGCAATAATTGAATTAAGCAATAATGTGATTTAAAGAACTATTTGTATTATGATAAATCTACTATACTATCTACTATACTATTTACTATACTATTTACTATACTATTTACTATACTATTTACTATACTATTTACTATACTATTTACTATACTATCTACTATACTATTTACTATACTATTTACTATACTATTTACTATACTATTTACTATACTATTTACTATACTATTTACTATACTATCTACTATACTATCTACTATACTATCTACTATACTATCTACTATACTATCTACCATACTATCTACTATACAATATATAGTTAATTAAAAAACTGCTTCAAATATTAATTCGAAATACCGTTTCATTAATAAAGGAATGAATTTAATGGTAGGTTTCGAAATGATTAGATTGGGATTAGCAACAAGCGATTGGATACTAACATGATTCTCCTAAGAGAGCAATGTCCTTTCCTAATCAACCTGAAATGGTATCCTATTTGGCGAATAGGTTTATCAGATTACAGTTTCCTCAGTAATCTAGCCGCAATTCCGAGTAGAGCTTGAAAAACATTCGATAGGACAGTGTCCTATCTACTTCTCCTACTCATCCTCTTCTCAATGTCCCTTTCGTACAGAGAGAGAGTTGATCGTAATGCAGAGTTTCAACCGAGTTGGGGAATATTACTGCGGTGGCATCCTGGGACCAGATGCTTCGTTCCTCCAGCTCTCTACGTCCAGTGGCAAACACCCCTGAATGAATAGATAACTCGCAGCTACCGTTTCTGTAATTATTCCTCTGGACGCCTCTGGACGTACTCTTGAGTTAATTATCGACTCCCTGCATTGTTGAGACTCGGACGAAACACGTTGAAGCGCTTGCTATCAACCATTTAGACCTCACGTAACTGGACAAATCTGACAGATCTGGTTTAAACTTCTCTCTTGCATCGCTGGTTCAACCTCGCCCTCTAACCCTTCCGTAATGTTAACCCTTGTGGTGAAACATCTCTGGAAATTCTCCGAATTCCATCGAATAGAATTCTTCTTTCAATCGAGAAATTTATAATCCACCACTATCAGAATTATTTTTAATTTATTTTTTTTAAACTTTCTAACAGTTTGAAAAATCAGTTTTTTGGAATTGTAAGAAACAATGATGAGTTTAGAGGGTGGGATGAAAATGCATAAACTCGAACTGTTATTTCGAGAGAAATATTGAATAAACTGTGGTAACTGTAATGGTACATCGTAAACGGAGTTCGAGTGAGCTCGTGCATTCACTTTGGAGGAATGAATCCCTTGAGGGTAAGATTGCAATTATTTCAGTTGGCTAATTTTCCTTCGCATGGTTCTGTATCACTAATTAACTATTTTAATTGACATTCTCCGAAGCTTGCAAACACGCAAAACGTGTATTATTCTTTTCATAAAATTATCAAGATATAGTTAAATAAAAAAAGTTAATACATGGATAATCGAAAAAGTATTATAATATATTTCGCGTTAGAATTCTTTAATCACGGAAGATTATATCCTTGAAAATCTGCCAGACTGCGTTTCTCGGTTCGTAAATGGTACCTAACAATGGTTGTAGCGAAAGGGTTAATGGAAAAGTCGATGGATGATCGTCGGTTCATTTTTCGCGATATTCCTCGGTGTATTCGAAAAGTTCGGAGGGATTTCGCTTGGCATAGTCAGAACGAATTCTTCGGAGGGCCCAACATTTCCAACGACTCTCTACCAGGAATCCCTTTTGTGCCTTTTTTCACCGACGGAATCGGAAGCGGAATATTTCCGGAGCTTCCTGCAGCATGTTCCATCGTGGCGGAAGCAGCGAATCAATTTTGCAGGCGGCATTCTCCTTCTCCGCGGCGAAATCCGTCCGCGTAGTGGGGGAAATCATCTCTCTCGCAAGAATCGAACCGTTTCTCGGCCTAAAAATCCATTCCCCTTTCACATTGAACTTAAATTTATTTATCCAAGAAAATTGCTTCCACGAAATCTAACTTTCAAAAAAGAGAAAATTATAAATAAAAATAAACATCATTTTTTATAATAGGAACAAATTACATTCGCTTCTATCAATTGTTATTTATCATTGTCAATATTCGACTGCAGTTTTTTAGTAGGATATTTAATTTGTTACTATTGGTTGATTGGAATCGATTTGTAAGTTAGGTTAGCAGATTTCGAATCGAGTTGTGAATCCAACTACTATCACTTTGGGAAACGCAAGGTGTAGCTCGTTTCTCCGTAACTGAAACACTCTTTATTCATAAATTTTAATGGACTCGATTTCTGCGGAGCATTCACTGCCTCTCGTGAGGCAGTCGGCCTGGAAGGTAATGTCTTGATACCGAGGCGTAGGTAGTTCCTTTTAAATCCATTGCCAAACGGCAGCTGCTTTTTAGAACTGGTGCAAGGGATGGAATGACCGAGACAATAGATCCAGATTGCGCTTTAAATGGAAGCCTCCTTCCACTTCAGTGTTCTCCTAAGATTATTTATTGGAATTCTTCTTTTGATTATCGCAACATGTTTTATTCAATTATTACATTTATTATAATTTTATTCAATTATTATGGGAAACGACCTTTATCATAAATATCATGTCCGATTTAAAAGATCGGGTAAAATCTTTGAAAATAAATTTCTTAATCTCTTCGAACTATTTTAGTCTTCAAACATTTTTCCCAGTTTGAGTGAACTCGCAACTTTGGTAAAAATTAATTACCCGATCACTCAAGTTGTATCGAAGTTTTTTTTCTTTTTTTAAATCTTCGGAACTCGGGTGAATACGTAGCGAGGAGTGGGAGGATGACCCGGAGCTCTTATGAATTTCGAAAAGACGATATCAGACGGTACTCGAAGCTCGAAAAAAGGAGCCTTGGGAATAATGCGGAAAATTAATTCCGCAAAGTTTCCGGCTCCTGGGAGAAGGAACTTGCTCGTTGAGACACGAAGACTTGTAACATTAACCCTCTACACCCCCCCACATTTTTCCTAGATCAATAACTCCTCCATATTTTCCCCTAATAAATCAAAATTAGCATAACCTAGCATTTCCTTCATCCTAAAGAAAATTAATCACAGACAAGTATTCAAATAAAATTGTTTTATAAAATTGCACTAAACAATTCTTTATTTTATTTCGTAATTTTTCGTGAAAAATTTAAGGGTGAATTGCAGAGAGAAAAAAATGAGAAGGATGTGTTTACGTAGAGCTACGTCTTGTCGCCTTGGAAGCGAGATCCAAACGCGAAGGGGTTGAAACTGGGTCGAGCGCGTTGCAAGAGCTTTAATCACTACTAATGACCAGTCGAATTACGTGCGTGTATGGTCGACACGCGACTTATCAGTGAGGATTGATAGTTCGAATCGATATGGATGATAGGTCTGTTCGCGAACGTGAGATAATATTCACGTGAATCCTGTTCCATCGGTAAAATTATCCTGGATTTAATTGGCTTCTCGTAAAACTCTGCATTCCAGCAAGCCGCAGTCGCGGTGGCGCGTAATCGATTTCGCGATTCTATCGGTTCTTAGTTAACAGGTTATTAAACTGTGAGACTGAAGATAAACGTTTATAGTACCGTGGCATAAAAACTTCATGACTTAATTGAATTCGACACTGTGTCTAGTTTTCAAATTGAAAACTTAATTTTTTCTATCGACTTTTTTTTCATTTTCATCAATTATCCACTGTGATAAAAATATATCTCCGATCAAATCTTCCCCGTTCTCATTTATCCCAACGTTCTCATCAAATTTTTAATTTATTATTTTTAATGATATTGAATCAGGAGTTGGATTTTTTTTTTAATAAGGATGAGAGAGAGAGAGATTACAGTAAATTGAGGTTAATTTATTCGCTTAGATGTTCGATACCCTTTTGATATCGAAACGCATTAAAGTATCGAACACGGAAAACAGAAGAAGAACAATAGCCGAGGGAATACGCAGTTATTTTTGCTTCGGTGATTGGAAGAGCCAGTTCTACGGCTGGTTGGATGTGTATCTGTTCGATAAACTGCCGGCTAATAATTAAACATAGACAATAGCGTAGTTGGAATTGTGCTGCAAGTCGATTTGTGGTATCGTGACAAAAATATGAGTCGATACGACTGCTTATTTTTCACTCGCTGCTGGTTCAAGCTACAAAAATACCGATAACGTTACCAGTCATATCGCCCTTTGCCATTTCCAATCGTTTTAATTCGAGAATCATTATTATTTTGAACTTTGCACTCGAAGCTAAAAAATTGTCCCAATAGAAATTCTTAATAATTTAATCAATTAATCCTGTTAGACGTAAGATACTCGTCATTGCTTGATTAATTGCTTATAATTCTGCCCTCTGTAGGGGATTTTTGAAACTAATCTTCGGAGTTAAGAGGTTAGGGTTAGATTAAAGGGTTAGGTTAGAAGAATCCTGACTGATATTCGAATGGAATACTAATAGAAATTCTTAATAATTGAATCAATTAATTCTGTTAAACGTAAGATTAATTGATTACAATTCCTTGATTAATTGATTATAATTCTGCCCTCTGTAGGAGACTTTCGAAACTAAATTTCAGAGTTAAGAGGTTAAGGTTAGATTTAAGGGTTAGGTTAGAAGAATCGCAACTGGTATTCGAATAGGTTTGACCCGATTTCTGAAACAAACGTTTCCTACGCACGCCAATTCGCGAGATTCCGTCGACCTTATTGATCCTTGCTTCCACCTCTCAACGAATGTTTATTCTCGCGTGACCCTTTGCCGAATTACTTATTTAGCGATGTCTCCTCGGCAAAGTTTCCACTCGGCAGGATCTGACCAACGTCGAGTCTCGAGAACGTCCAACCTCGTTAAGTCTCCTCGCGTTTTATTGCTACACTAGTTTGCTGTAGCCTCAAGCCGCGTAAAATCGTAAAAATTTTCATGCCTCACATTATTACTGGCAATTACGAATCGTTGGTGTAAGGTACCTACGTTAGACGTACCAGCTATTCCTCCGAGTGGTACCTTCAGATTTTTATGTCTCATCCAGACACTTATTACTCGACAAGGTCGCTTCTAAGTGAAAACTTTAACGAGAACTTTCAACGAATTTATTCTACACTTTTCTCTTTAAACCCAGTTTTAATTTACTTATTGTTAATCTGGGTTTTTTACAGCAACGATTATATCATTTAGAATTCCTTTGGCGCTTTTGAAGGTTTGTTGTTTTATTAGGGAACAATGTAACAAGGATTTTCTTATCTATTGTTCTTTATCCTGGGAATTTCAAGGTGGACTCACCTGATGAGTAGATTCTGGAGGATCCAGAGATCCATCCTAAAAGCAAACAGCCTCGACCAGTCTGAATTCCCATTTGATGCGGGCCTCCGCAGTTTCCGGCGTGTTCTCGGAAATTATTCATTCGCTGCTTCCTTCCATGGAACACCAGTAGCATCCATCCTAGAAGGGAGAGTTTCGCGCCTCCAAAAACTCGGTCACAAGCCACACACCATTTGGAACCTCCACTAGCCGTTTCTGACCGCTTCCTTCGACTCGACTTCCGGCCGCCAATTTCCGACCGAGTGAACTTTCAGCGAGGGAACAATTTCAAAAATCATCCTGCACAATGTCGCATGGATATCTTTAAGAATTCTAGCCTGAAACGATTCCTACAGATCTGGGGAAAGGATTCGGTGCTTCTTTTTTCCCAGGGGTACGATAACTTTGATTGGGAGGATAAAGGAGGACGTAAGCACGGTTCGGCGAATGGGTAAGAGCCACTGAGTATAAACGTGTGGACGCCCAGAATCTGCCTCCTCTCTTTCTCTCTCTTTCTCTCTCTTCACATGAATGTTTAACTTATCTGCAGTGGAATTGTCCGGGATATCTATCTTCGAATCTCGAGAAAGGATCGATGCCAGGTCAGAGCAAATCAGAGGATTTCTACGTGCACGTCTTTCTCTGCCAGATCTGATTACAAATCCTAAAGGAAACTCCCCAGTCTACAATTTCCTTTGACGATCCTCCTCTTCCCCGCATGTCTCTCAGACTATTTCAGTTGTCTTTTAATTTCCTAGAGACAATATGCTCTGAGGGAATTCGAGCAGCAGTGTGCGGTTGAAAAATGCAACCTAAAGTACTTTTGGAGCTCTACGGTTAAAGCTCGAAGGTACCACGTTACTTTCCTTCGGGAAGATAACGAAAACTTTGGCTGAACGGCGAAATTTTCAAGCTCGAACAAATATTGCTCGAATAAGCGGACCTGGGCCGAGGAAGATGTCTGGGGTGGCTCGATTATTTAGCGCTCACCCCGTTTATTCTCCTCGCTAGAGATATTCTTCCACCAAACCCTCTTCTCTCTCTCTCTCTCTGTTGGCTAATGTTCCTTTTTCACTGGGTCCTCTAACTCTCCAACGAAATAATATTAGCAGGTAAAAGAAAATGAACTAGACCTATCTCACTTTTTACTGAAGTGAAAACTGTTCTCTTCGTTTCGACGAGAAGTCAAACGTAGAATGGACTATCTAATTTGCTCGTAAATTGCCTTGCTCCTATCCGAAGCCTTTTTTCCTCCCTTTTCGAATTTTATTCCAACTTCTCCTGCGGTTTTCTTCTCCTCTTGGACAGAGAGAGAGAGAGAGAGAGGGGGGGGGGCGCTCTATACGATCGGAATCGATGTTTTCACTGGTATTTTCCCCGAGAATGGAAAGGAAAGCGCGTGGAGAGTATTCGATTTTCCGCGGAAATGAAAGACTCGGTACCGTGGGACAGATTGCGGTGCTTATATTGCAAATCGTTCCAGTTCTACCGCAGTTTCCCCCACTCTCAAACTTCCCCCTCCCACTCTTAAGCTTTCTCTTCTATACCACATTCAGCCACTTTTCTATTTCATTTGCGAATCGTTGCTGATCGGAGACGCTTCAGTAGTCAATGTTTTCGAGTGGAATTTGTTCTTTTTTCTTTTTTCCAATGTTTTATCTGGAAAATCCAATTTAAGTCAGTTTATCCTACTAACAGTTTCTTGCGGCGAGTCAGGAACATTAATTGGAGCTGGGTTGTGACACGCTACTTGTTTGTCGAGTCTACGAAGCTCTCGACATGCTGAATAGAGTTTCCAGCAGCACCACTGACTGGCTTACCTCCACTCCTCGTCATCCCCACTAAAGGGTTTACTCTTAGAATCGTTAAAGTTTCAAGTCTTAAGAGTGGTACCAACTATAAACTCGGATAGTTTCGTGTAAGAGCCTGTTTGTAATATTGAAATCACTTCGGCCAACTTGCTCTTACGTTCTTCGACTCGGTTTTTCCTATGTTGCGTAACGAGCTACCAGCGACTTTGTTATTCAAAAGAGAATTTTATTTTTATTCTTCAACTTTGCCAATTAAGTCCCTACGATCTTTCCGCGAGTATCGGGCACCAACGGAACAATGGAAAGTTTCAGGTAGTGAAACATACTTCGGAAAAGCCTTGAGATTGTCCAGTATCTCATATTAAACAGGATATGAAAAATGTGAAGATTAATTAATTCCCATTAAAATCGCGATTCTCAAATGAAAAGAAGAATATCCGAATTAATATATAAATGGTTTTAGATTTTTTATGCAGAAGAATATATTTGGAGCTCGTAGAATTAAACTGCCCTTTCCAGAAGTGTAAAAGGGAGAATCCTGGATTTGTTTCTCGCGAGTTAACTGGACGTTTTAAACCAACCTAATTTCCATGCTAATGAGAGAATCCCATGAGCAATTAATCGTGTCGAAAGTGCAACAATCGCAGGAAACCGATAATTGAGGCTTGTCGATAATGCAAATGAGACTGGAAGATTTTCTTCTCTCAGCTTTTCCAGGGTCTTCGAGACTATAAAACTATTATAGTGTCAGATCTTTTCACGAACGATTCTCTCGTAAAGGGACCAACAAAACAGCCATTTAGAATCATTTAGGAGATAGTCTATTTGTTGTCGATCACTCTGACGCAGACCACGTTCGTTTAATCGCGCATGCGTGCTTGTACTCGCGGAAGAGTGTCAACACGGCCTAAACGTGTTTACCGAGCTTCTGTAGGTTCGATTAAGCTCGACGAGCAAAGAGCTTTGCTGCTGGTAACGTTACGTCGCGACGTCGTCTGTCGCGATTAATTCCAGTCGCGGTTTCGTTGGATCCTATTACATCCCACAACCTGCTTCCACTTCCTTTGCTTCAGTTTTCTCTCTCTCTCTCTCTCGTTTCTGATCCTCTCTCAAGAACACCTTCCACTAAGATACCCAACAAATTGCCTAATAACTTTAATGAAGCTTTTTAAGAATTTATAATCCAACTTCTTTAATACTACAAGTATATCAATATGATATAGTAGATATTCTATAGTATATATTTATATAGTATTTAATAGTATTAGTATTGGTATTTATTCTACCATACATAAGTCAATTAATTCTATTGCCAATTATTTTTGACGAGATACTTTAAAGTCATTTTCCTTATAATAACACGCGAGAAATTTCTCGCTGGCTACATTAATTCCCTGCGATTCCAGGAGATTCTAGAAGCCCAGAGCTCGAATCCGCGAATACCCAAAGGGTTGGAAAAGTTTCGCGAGTTATTTCCGCGAAGTTTGGCCTCGTTCAACATTTGCCAGTAGTAATTTATCCGGGTTTAGACTGGCATCCGGCGGAACCTGCTCTTCCCATTGTATTGTCATTATTGAGGAGAAACCTCCGAGTTTCTTCAATCTGTTTTAACTAATTTAAATTCCGCTAGCAGACGCGCAATATTCTCAAGGCTCTAACGCGTCTGCGTGCCGTGCTCTTGAAATTAGACGGAATGAGATTTCACGAGAGACGGGTAATAATCAAATCGCATCGTTTTTTAGCGAATAATTAACGGGATCAGTTACTTATTATTAATTCGCTGGGAAAATTGATCGTTGCAATTATCTCGAGCTTTCTTCGATTAATTGAAGACATTGAAGATAATAATACAAAAGCAAATAAAAATGTGAATTTGAAACAGTAGAATTTTATGATTTTTAATTATCGACTTTTATATAAAAAGGATAATAATTTAAAATCGAATAGAATATTATTTCAAGCAGTTTTATTTTTTAATTAATTGCAGCATCAATTTTATAATTATAAATTCGATTGACTTTTAATGGATCAATATCGAGGGTCGTTTTTGTAAATGACAGATAAATCATTTGGATAGAATGTGAAATAGGGTGGATCCTTTTTAATTACCTAGTATTATTGGAATTATTAGAAACTGTCGTGTTCACACATCGTTGAAAATGGATACTGGGTCTCGAGTGGCCTCGAAGTGGATGAAACGAGTGCGGATGCGCATCGCCTGGTGACGAAGACACGATGACAGCCACCCGATTTCATTTCCACCGACGAAGAATGATGCGAGTGTCTCTAGTCACCAGTCCAATAAATTATCGTGGATAAATTACACGAGTGGCTCGTCCAAGTGGAGTAATAACAGACCGGTTTGTTCTGTTGCGAAATTAGACAGTAAAAAGCAGCTTTTAGTTTTTCGACAAAACCACTCGATTTTTATTCTCAAAGCTCAACAAGTATTTGCTTTTATTAACAAAACCCGTTGACAATACACTGGATAATATTCTCTTCGGTTCGCTTTCATCGTTTTTAATCGCACACTTTTTCTGTATTTTGCATAAAAATCCTCAGTCTGTTGACTTTGCACCTTTTCTTCAGTGAATTTATCTTTGAAAAATGTATATGAAATAAATACATACAGTAATAACTATAGAACACTAAATAATTAGCAAAAACAACTGAATATAACAAACAAGAAAAAGAAGTTTTTATACTGGAAATAATAATTTGATTAGAAATAATAAATTAGAATATTTTTGTAAGATTTTCTTAATTAGAGGAAATTAGATTTTCAAGAGATATTTACGTAACTCTGACACCGTGGAGGGTAAATACTAAGAATTTAAAGGGTTGATGAACACTGGACAATGTTTCTGAAGCAGACAGTTGTGGAACTCATGGGAACCGACGAGAAACTCTCCATTATCCGAATACGAGGAAGACAAACGGTGCTCCACCTTTTTCTCGTTGTTGTCTTGGTGCTTTGTCGTCAGGTCCAGGCTCGGGAAACAAGCCCCTCAGGCTTGCGAACAAATAGTTACCCCATGGATCTTCTCTCGCACCTTGAATCTTCTTACTCTCTTCTTAGAACCTTGACCGTTACATCTTATTTTCTCATCTTCCACTTTGCCCCACGCCACGTGTTTGTTTCTAATTAAAATAGGGGTGTGTCCTAAGAAAGTGCCAACGCAAAAGTCTGGGAACATCAGCTTAGACGATGTTCTTTATCATAATTCGCAGGCTTCATTAAAATGGTGGAACTCATAAAACTTACTTTCACCATAATTATACAATATACAATATTTGACTTATTTCTGAATTTTAATTATTGAAATTTGTCACTTTCAATTTGTCCTTACCACTTTTCCAGAAACATTGGATATAATTCTGATTATTATTGCAAACAATATTATTAATACTTTATTATTTTTATAAGAGAAACTTTGAATAAATGGACGATGAATAAATGGAATTTTCAAGTTCCGTTGTTTTTTATTTGAGGTTTGTGATATAATCTTGGAATTATTTGGAGTGTGGTAACGCATCGATAACCCTTTCCTCGAACTCTGTCCTTTCAGTTGCACCGGTTAACTACACTCCCTTCCGGCATTCTGAAGCCCTCTGCTCTCTCTGGCAAGCGGCCGCGCGCTTTTGATAGCACAGACCGATATTCAATCTATCCTCTCGCGTCCGCTAACTCTCTCTCCTCTCGCATCGATGCGAAAAACAGGCTGATATTGGAAGCGTTCGCCAGCGAAAAACACGAATCGACCAGATTGAATTTGTCTCTGATGACGCAAACGGGCCTCCCTCTGTTCGGCGGCTTTATTCGTGGTATCTACTACTATTGTCAAAGATTATCCTTGGAATAAGACATGAAATATTCATATGAAACAACATTCTTACTATTATTATTATTATTATAATAATAACAATGTTCTAAAATCGTAGTTGAAAAATTGTTTAAACAGAACTTTAATTCAATAACAATTAAAGTAAAGTGTTACTTAATTTGAGAGTGAAATAATTATAGATTGAAATGAGATTTTTCATTGCACGAGATGTATCGATTATTTTAAATTGTTTTTAAATAATGTTAGTTTGATGATTATTATTCTTTTAAACAGGCAATTTGGAGAATGCTCAAGTTCTTTGTAACGCAAAGTAGAAGGTAAGCGACTGCAAAGCGAGTTCCTGTAGAGAATTGAGTATAAAATCTGAAATAGGATTGAATTCTTGGAGGCTTTCCCAGGAAAGTTTATTTGCAGATTTCCTTATGCAAATTCTACTTACGACATATTTAAGATGCGATTCTGAACGAGTCGATGTCCATTGTCCTGTTCGTAGGATTACTAGGTTCAGGAAAACACAAAGGAAACATTTTAAAGCAAATCTTATTATATCAGTGAAAAAACCTATTATATCGCCGACGCAGTACAATGTGGATAACTGGCCTTAAGCAGCTTGAGGTAACACGTTCTAAAAGAACTGACAAGAAAAACCAAAGCAATTAACAATATTTGTTAAGCTCGTTACGTATTTAATAAAAATTCTCATCTTCCGCCAATTTTATCCAAAAATACAGTATCAACATTTCCACAGAAATCTATAATAATTCAGACGAAGAAATCCAGATTAAAATGTGAAATAAAAAAGAAGAGAATATTTTTGTTGATGTTGTATGCATTTCTGGAGAATGAGAATTTTTTCTGAGATTGCAGAAGATATAGTATAAGTAGACGATCGCTCGCGGCTTTTCTCGTCGCTCATTTGCGGTGACAACACACTCTGTTTAAGAACAGTCGACTGCCAAAAAAAAATGGATCTTAACGGTAGTGTCACGGATGCAACGTGTCCCGAGGTATTCTGGTCACGTAGCCTCGCAAACCTTTGAATAAAAATTCGATCTCTATGGAGATGAGATATATATACGTATATATATGTATGTATATTCGATTGGTGACCAGTCGACTACTGATTTTACAAATGACAGAGATACGCTACTGAAGTCGTTATCGATCGTTCGATCTCATTGTGTCCCATTTCTACCACCACTTTAACGTGTGCGAAAATTACTCGACAAGATCGAGCGTTATTCAAACACGCCTCCAAAACAGGCTTCTCTTGTATCGAATAGTAGATCAATCGATTGATTAATCAGATAATCTCAAATCAAGATTCAAATAAACAGAGGATTTTTGTTTAATTCATTTGTCGAACTATTCTACCTTTTTATCAAAAGTTTAGTATAGTTTTGTATAGTTACTAGATGTATGTATAAATGTATGTGTCGAATATTTGTTAGAAAATTACAAGTAGTGAGAACATATTTGCATTGATTTAGCGAATAGTTTGCAAAAGGCCGAATTCTCGATACAATTTTAATTCATTTCTATGAGAGATACTCGTGAGGTTCGAGAGGGTGGTTCCAAAGAGCGCAAGAAGCCTCAGGGAATCATCCTCGAATTGAATTCCTTCCCATCGAAGCATCTCTATCCCCTCGAAAAACCTGTCTCTCTCTCACTCCTAGCTCTCCAAGAAAGAGAGAGAGAGAGAAAGAGAGAAATTGAATACTTTATTCAGCATTGCTCTCGCGAACTGCTTTGCGAGATTTCGCAAACGCAGTTATCGTCGTCGAGCCGTTTTAAGTCGAGGCCAGAATTGTCTTCTCAGAGAGAAGAATGCGGAAGGAATTCCACTTTGTTCCGCCGGTAATTGGCCTCATGTAGAACCGTAAAGTCCTTGCGGATCCTTTCGAACTTAAAGAGAAGACCTTCTGTCGACCGAGACAAAGGTAGAGTTTTCGCGAGACTGAACACACTTCGTGCAGTATTCACGCATCTTCTGTGTCATAAGATTCGCTTTATTTTCGTCTGCACGTCAGAATCTAGAAGCTTCAAAGGAGAAACAGTCGGCTCGACCTCTTTTGGGAATAGCTTCTCCGCAGCCTACAACAGTAGTTATTCAAGAAAAATAGAAAATTCGCGTCGTGTCCCTTTTTTTCTGATAATATGACTTTTGATTTATCGCAATTTTCACCCTAAATTTTCAAATTCTCCAAAATGTTCTTATTTCCCTAATTATTTACATTTTTACTTGAATTCGATATAATTGCACATAGAACAGAAACGATAAACCCTTTAACTTATTTCGAATAAATGAGTAAAAAATAGAGGATTGATATAAATTAATATTTAGAATTAATAGTTGAACTATAAAGACGTAGTTTGAGGTTTTACCTAATAGTGGAACAATTTCGTTTAATTTACTTCAAAATACTCGAGTTGCAATTATCCTTCGGGTTGCAGCGCAGGGAAGATGAGCCACTGGGAGGATAAGGGCAAGCACATAGTAGTCTAGTTCGAAGTCGAGGTCGCTGGGCGATCGAGCGTAGAGATAGTGGAAAGCTTGGGAAGTCGAAGTGGCCGAAGGACTCGCCACAAACAGGAACATGGCATTATTCGAGCTCCTTTCTCGGTTACTTTCCGATAAAACACTCGTAGCTCTCATAATTCATATCGACAAACATCTTCTCTATTTCCGCATGAAAGCTTCTCTTTCAATAAATAAATACACTCCAGTGGATTATTGTTATTAAATGCATCGCTGGATAATAATAAACAAATAATATATAAACACTTTTAACAGCAACAGACGAATTTTGCAATTTAGTATAAACACACGAATGAATAATAATCTAGGAAGATTAAAAAAACATATGTAAATTAAAATATCATCCTTTTTATCTACTATTTTAGTATTAAAGTGTCAGTTTTTCGTAGCAGAAATAGAATAGTAGTTTAGAAATTAAGGAATAATTTCTTTGCAGCTATTAAATTTTGGTGTTAAACAAAGAGAACAATGGTTTCAAAATTCCTGATAGAAATTTGTAGAATTAGTTGGTGAAGTTAGAGTTGTAAGAGATAGCTTTTTTAGCATGAAATTGTGAAGAGGAAATAACGAAGGGTGTGTTTAGGGTGATGCGTAAGAAAATCGTTGGAGGAGGAAAGCCAGCCAACAAGTTGGCTTGCGCATTGAATCGATAGAGATGGGCCATCCAGGGTCAGGCTGCCAGTCGAGCTCGTCCAGCCCACAATCTACCCCTTTCACACCACTGCAACGAGTCTCCCATCGTCCAAGCTCCAGCTACCTCTCTCTCTCTCTCTCTCTCTTTTCCTTCAACTCTCTTTCCAACTTTTTTTACCCTCCTTTTCAACGCTTCACCTTTTTTCCATACCTTCCGTTCCTTCTCCTTCCGCCGTTTTCACTCGCCTTTTTTTCCTCGGAAGTTTCTTTTCCAATTTCAAACAGGATTCTAACTGTTTTCCGAGGATGCTTCGCACGTCTCATCCTTTTTTTCCCACTACTTAAGAGCTTCCTGAAAACCCTACAATTTTTTCCCCAATAACTTCAATTGTTATCACTGTTTTCGCAATATAAAAATGCAAAATGTGAGAATATAAAATTTCGGACGTTTCGCTGCGATATTAAATGTTGAAAATTACGGTGGAAAATTGTGTAAGAAAATATTGTGGAAAATGAATTATTTTTTAAAAATTCTCTAATTGCTAACGTATTGTTTTTCAAATCCTTTTTGGCCAATGTAATAATTCCCCGACGTATTGTTTTTCAACTCCATTAAATTTAATAACAATTTCATGAGGAATGAGATCGAAACCAGTGATTTACAGGCTTTTCCCATGTTTATTTTGTCGATTGAATCACGTAAGGGCACACGTGAAACACGTTGATATCCTGTAGAGAGAGAGAGAGAGAGAGAGAGAGAGAGAGTGAGTGAGATGCTTTGATCCATCTTCCTCGCAAGCGATACACGCATCGGATGTAATCCAGGTATTCCAAGGGTCCTGGTGATCCTGTTTGCCTTTAGCAAGCTCGCATTCCCCACTCTGGATCCATTTCCAAGTGTCTCTGCACCTGGAAGCCACCTCTGTTTCTACTGCAACTGACTTTTTCCTCTTATCCTCCTACTTTCCTCCTGGAATTTCGAGTCCTCTTCCAGAAACTCTACTGGTAATCTACTTCTTGCCAACCTGGAAATATGCCGAAGAGCAAGAGCAAAGTGCTAGCGCTGTTCCAAGAGCAACCTTTCCTCTTCGTTAGTTTCCAAAGATAACCACATTGATTCTATCCTCGATTCCTACCAGTCCAGAGGGTCTAACTCATGCTGTTCGATCGTGATTTTGTGAACGGTTGGTGGTGTAAATTACAGTTAACTCGGGTTACATCTAAGCAACCCTTTAATTCCGTGGGGAGGATTGCGGCTGGTATCGAATGGGTTTAATGATTTAACACACTGATTAAACACCCAATATCAAATGTCTAGTACATTGAGTATAGTTAGTATAGTTTAGTATTTTAAATATAGTTAGTATAGTATAAGTTTGTGTAACCAGTTCGAAAATAAAAAATCACACTCGCCTGTCGCAGAATTTCGATTCGTGGCTTGGCAAAAAACAGGTTTACTCGAATGGAAGTGACATTGATATCTGCCACTTTTGGGAAAATATCTGGACACCGTTATAAATTGCATCGTTGTTCAAATGAACACACTCGAGGAACGGAAACATCCGGTTGCGTTATGAACAGCGATTTCTCAGTCAGTGGGCCGTGCAACTTTGAAAATTCTGCGATAATATTTGACCCCGTTTGTCAGAGGATTTTTTTCCATTAGGAAAATTAAAATTTATTCACTGTATCTAACGAATTTTTCGCCTGTGAAATTTGCAAAAGATAAAAACGTGATTTATTTGCAAGGATAATGATTATTTTTTAAATGAAGAAAATGAAGACAAGTCGACCCTGAACTTCTAACAACAGTTTATACAGATACATATATATACTGACACACGATGCGAGACTAACTTGAAATTCAGCTGATTCGCGGTAAGATTGAAATGCAAATGTTGCCAGTGCGAAAAATTGGCGAGGGACAGTTGGTGGCAACAAAGGGCTCTAAACGAGCGCGGCACGTCTAGCTGCAGGGGTTGCTGTTACTGCGAGGGTGTATTTCGTGCGTGAAAGACATTTAGTGAAAAATTTAAAAGCCGATCAAACAATTAAAACTTTGTTTAAGTCAAATCACACCTTTAAATCCGAATGTCTGTTTCAAGGGTAGACTGCAATCACCGAAGGTACTTTTTAATTCAGAACTTTATTAAATACACTATTGAAGTTTCATTCAAAGATTATTTAAATACAAGAAACTTTTTCCTTAACTTTTCCTTCGTTAATCAAAATAAATTGTCTTAATAATAATGGAATAAGCAAAAAAGTAATTATTTTCCTCGTTGGATCGTTTAAGTTAAATTGACACGACGCTAAGTATTTCGAAGGGAAAAAATCAGTGAGAATTATTATTCACTGAAGAAAAATGTCCGTGAGTAAAAAGTTAAACAATGTTGTTATTGTTCGCGAAGTTTATTTCGTGGTGAATTACGAATCTAAAAGTACCACGAGGTAACAAAGGATTTAAAGCAGCAGTACACGCTTCTTTTGTTTTTACATCATTCATAAACACATCGCTTGTAAATCATTTAACTCCACCTCCAGCAGCGCGTTTATTAGTAAATTGCTCGGACACGTCGCTTCGAATTATGTTGCAGTTGAAATATGCATGTTGCAGAATGCAGCGTTAATGCACCACTATAGAACCCCGAGCGTTCTGGGACTGATTTAATTGACTCTGGCTTTCCGTCGCTTCGCCGCCCCAATAATTGGACATGTTTTCTCTAATTATTTCGGAACAATGTGCCCTGCCAGCTGGAACAATTATTCCCGAAAACTAAGGGTCGATGGAGAACAACAGGTTCTGGTTTTCCGCAGAATTGGGCGAATTGTCAATCGTGCGCGATTGGAATGTTATCTGTGAATTAAAAGAACAAACAACTATCTTGTATAGTAATACTATAGTAATTATATTATACTATACTACAGTATATTATACTATAATATACTATATACTATACTATATAGTAATAACTATAATATTTAGGAATATTTTAGTATTTTTCAATTTCTTTCTCTTTAGTGGCAATAAATGTTTTTTAAATATTCTTTTTATTATGATATAACAATGTGCAACTGGTTCTGATATTGTGCAACAATTTAATGTTTCAGGTACCTACTTCATTCTCTATGACTTCATCGACTTCTTCGAGAAGGACCACGCGACCTGTTTGGAACGCGACAAGTTCCTCAACATCATCAACACCATTTTCAAGAACATGTCGCAAATCGAACGCGAAGCTATTACCTTCCAAGTAAGTGACACTTCATTACATGCTCCACTTTTTTAACGCTCGCGAACCAGTGATTCAAGAGGAGAATTTTTTTATTAACGTTCCACCAAAGAAACAATGTTAGTCTGGGATTTATTCTAATGAAACGATTAAAAAAAATTAATGAATATATAATTGTATAATTGTTTGTGCGAAGAGCGGAATTAATTTTGCTCTCAGGGAAACTTCTTGTAAAATGACTTCGGATGTATAATATTTATGTAGGTTATTATCGAAAGTGTTAGCATGAACCAAAAAAGTTGGTTTTAGCGTGGAAGGCGGTTGACGAAGAAAAGCAACATGGAAACATTGCTCGAAGTTGGCTAAGCAGCCATTTAGTCAGCTTACCTGCCATTTGCATATATTTTTGTTACCGAGGCAATCTTGCAAACGCCAACAAGAACGGCTGTTGCGATCGAGAATACAGAGCCGTCGTAGAGCTCCAAGACTCCACGATGCTGGAACCTTAATACCAAGTGCAATTTTCAAGTTTGAGGAGAACTGGCTTTCCATCGAGCTTCTAGCTCGATAAAGGTACCGAAATCGATTTTCCCACTTGCCTCGAACCTCTCGGATTTTTAATAAAGAAGCAATCGACCAAGTTTTCCATCCAGTTTATTTTACATTGTTGAGAAAAAAAAAGAATCGCGAACTCGTGTTACAGTAGTTATTACTAACGTTACAGTTAATTGAGTGGATCGAAGCTTTCATTTCTTCACTTTTTATTCAATAACCTACAATATTTTGAGAAACTGAGAAAATTGTAATTGAGTTTCTTCCCGATTAATACATTTGTAACAATGTTACAATATTAGTATAATTAAAAGTATAGTCGAGTTCTACTAGGGTTTCTACTACTGTTACTGTTCATCTCGACGCTCTTGAGACGAATGGACGAAACAAAGTCGCTGGACGGTTTTATTCCCGAAGAAAAGGAGTCTGTCTACTTTTAGCTTTTCTTTCGTCGAGCGATTTAATAGAAATTCAAGGTGTGAAGAGAATTCTTTTTACTCGATCTACTAAATAGCGAAACTAACCTCAATTCAATGCTACAGCAGCGCCATTACGCGACTGCAGCGCCATCAGTCGTCCACGGAACGAAATAACCTTTGTCGAAATGTTTCATTTTTCAAGCCGCTTCGGAAATATCTCCATTTTAACATCCTTGGAATAATAGAATCTCCATAAACCGACTGGATCGGACTTTCGAATTCTGTTCAGGAGAATAATACTCCTGAACAGTTTCTATTTTCTTCTTCTCCCTCCTCCTCTTTTCGAGTATTGCTTTAGTCACTGTTATGCGCTCTGATTCTTAAATACGAAATCAACATTCGTTTTGAAAAATCAAAAAGGAATTTAATTATCATCGACATTGCAACAATGTATTCGCTAGTACCATGACTATTTTATCTGTTCTCGAGGAGGGAAATTCTCGTTGAAATATTGTCAGCGATGCTTTTCGAAGAGAGAATGCGCGTTGTATCGCGTACAATGGTTGGAATGCACTCGTATAGTCTCTCGTTTCGACAGAAAATCGAACGTATTTCACAGTGTATTTCAACCTCTATACTTTGGTCTAACCTTTAACCTTACTTCCTCATTAAAATCGCAAAAACAGAAATACTTACCAATAATCGTGTCTAATTTGTCCAAATCGATAATAAATAATTCTGACTATGTTGCATAAAAATGCAAAGGATATTCATAGTCGTCGGAAACCTGAGATATCGTTGAGTTTTTCACTGTATACATATACGTATGCAGTATTTTTATTTCTCTCGAATAGAGATTCCGAGAACAGGTGAATTTTTTCCGGAATTTCCTGTAACTAAGCTGGATGATGGGAAAGCGAGACGAAGGTTAATGGTCGAATATTCATGGGCACCCGGCATTCTGAATATTTACTCGACCATGGGAGGACGGATTCGGGTTGTAAACAAGAGGATATACATTATTTACGCATAGACGACCCCTGTTAGATCTTCCCTCTTCAGATTTCTATATTTTTAAAGCTCTAACAAATATTTGGCAAGTGGCAACTCGCCGGTGAGGAGGTCGAGTAAAAGGGAAAGTTTCTGCAAACCTCGAAAGGGAAAACCGTCCGTGATTTCAGCGAACGTTGCTCTAAAGTGGAATCTCCTAAAGAGGAGAGTTCACTAACTAGATAAACTAATTGGAAAATTCATTATTCATTATACTTCTTTCTGGGAAATAATCTATAATTATAGATTTTGGGAACAGATGAAATTATAATGCAAAATTGGTAATAAACTCAATTTTTAAGCAATTCTTTTCTTACCTAATTTAAGCCTCGTTATTTTAGGGAAATTGTAGGGAATTATTTTGAAAAATTGGTTTTTTAATCATTGGTTAACAAAAGTAAATATTTTCTGCTTTATAATCTCTTGCATATTTCCAATTTGTTTATTCAATGTTTAATTCGTCAGATGTTCGTACTTTGACGTTCAAGCTTTCCGTACAAATGAACACGCATTTTCAATTTACTAACATATCCAAAAACTCTGAAAACACGTCGTATTGATTTTGCACACTATGTAGCGAGGGCGAAAGAGTTTCGTCGGTGTAACGAAAGATTTTTCCCCAACAAAATCCGTTTTTCTCACCAAACATGTGTTTTGTTGCAAGAAATTTCCTTCATATTTCGCGTCGAATGAAAAATATTCGAGGTAAATTCCAAGAAACACAACAATATACATTTGTTTCGTGAAATTTATTTGAAAAATATTCCACCTGTTGGAATTTAATTAAACGATCCAACTACTTTCCTATCAATTTCGGTATAATCCAAAAAAGGATTTTTTTCAATTATTCTCGAATTCGAGTTTAAAATACAACATCTATTTTGCTTAGTAGGTTTAGTTAGTGACAGTGACATAGTAGGAGGTAACGATCGGTAATTTCCGCGTTCAAGTTGAATTTAAGAGAATTTAGCAAAGTGTATATTAAGACACTGTTAATTAAGTGTCCGGAATTCATATCGCAGGTGGATCCTGTTTCCAGAGATAGGAGAATTCGTACTCGAGACCCGTAAATTTTCTCCATTTCCGTGAAGACCAGGCAGCTGTAAAGCGATCTCATCTTCCAGGAGTACGTTTTATCCTCACAGACAACCCAGCTACGTCTTATTCCACTTGTTTTTCCTTTCGTACGAATTCACTTTGCTCCTCGAGAGTCTTCGAGCATCGTGGCCTCTTTCTAACAAGAATTTAGCATATTAAATGCTAGCAAAGTGTAAAATTAACAAGTTATAAATTATACATATTCCAACAGTTTCATTCCCAACAATCATTTATAAAAGAATTTATATTACGGATCGTAAAAACCCTTTTGGAGAAATAGATAAAAAAGGGTAGTTTTATAAAATATTTGCAAATTTGTTGAAAAATAAAATTGGCAGAATATTTTGATTAGGACGATCATGAAAATTCTTCGGAGGATCAGATCGAAGCAGTTGATTAATTAGCAAGGAATTTTGTGTGAGTGTGCATCAAACGCTCGAAGCAAGAGAGAGAGAGAGAGAAAGAGAGAGGAAAGAACGAAGAGGGAAGCATGGAATAATACGCGAAATTACATGCTCGATGTGCAACACAGCCAAAAGAGCACTCGGCCGCGAATTTCACTCCCCTTTGTACGTGCGAGGGGCAAAACGTCTGGCTTTCGCCCCCGCGAAATTAGTCTCGCTAGACTCTCTTCGAGTTTCGACATTTTCGGATGGTTACCATACTCGCCAACAATGGAACATCGACTATACACGATTTTCTTATAGAATAAAAATAATTAAAAGAACCTGTTTCCTTAAGTCTCCGCTTTTATAATAAAGTATTGCACTATATTATAATATTACACATGGTATTATAAAATTGCATTAATTGTTTCACTCAATGTGTGGAAAGTTATGAATTTATAAATAACCAATCGTAATGAACTATGTAGCGACAGGTCTAGTAAACACTTGGTATCACAGTTATCAGTATTTCTAGACTCGGCCAACCCTAACAATCGAAGTTTAGCTCGTCAGGAAAAACGAGGGCATCCACAGGTGGCACTAATACGATTCTCGTTATCGTCGACGCTTAGAACGAGCTCGTTCTCTTTCGAAGAAAATTTCGTCAAGTTTTAACTCATTGCTACTGGGTGTAATTCGATTGGGTTTGACTCAGAATTTGTATTCCTCTTGACTCGTCACGGTGCATTCCAGATTCTGTGTTATCCGAGGAATATTATAGATTCCAAGCTGAACGCGGTGCAAAAATATTCCGGAAACATCGCTTTCCTGCCAACCTCCTTCTGACCCTCCCACTCCCGCAGACACGATCAGGAATGGGGCGAGAATTCTCTTCTCACCGAGGTGGATTCTCCGCGTAACATTCGCCAGGAATTTCCTGATCCTGGCATAAGTTTCAAAGGATTCTTCTATTAACGCTCTATGGAATCTTATCCTTCTCTTTTCAACCTCGCTTATGATTGTTACATTTAATCCATTCTCTTCTGTGATTTCTAACAATATTCTAACTTTTCTTTTCACGCCCTCTTTAATTTTCATCCGATTTCTATCATCATTATTTTATATCATCTACTCGCTGCTTTATTAATTTTACGTAATTTAATTAACAGAGGTCTTCTTCTTGAATTAATTGGAATCTTCTCAATAAAATGGATCTTTGATTTTATTAATTTAATATTGAAGCATTAATTAACTGCAATATAATTATAAAGCAGAATTAATTAAATCCTTCAAATGAGATACAATATTAATAACTATTTCTAACATTATCGCTAAAGTTTCTAAAAAATCATCTCGAAGTATCTGAAACATTTCTCATTTTCTCCCATAATATTTCGAGTCGAGAAAACTCTGTCGAGATTTCAATCTGCCGATCGCGTTACAAAATCGCTTCGGTGGAACGAATAGAACTGAAAGATTGCTCAACAAAGTTTCTCCTGGCGTTGAATCATTGTAGCAAGACGACAATGACGAGAAGAAAGAAAATAAAGCTGTCGCCCGTTAAGAATCGCATTCCAAATGCAGTTCCGTTGGATTGATCGGAGGGAAGAAGAGGGGGGCGAGAGGATAAAAGTCGTAGCGGATTCCGGAGGTCGGTTTTTCCTCCGGCAGAAGACTGATTCTAGGTTAAGTCCCCTGGCTACAGGTGGCCCAGCCAAGATGGCAAAGGCCAGGGCAACGCGATAAAAGGGAACACCGAAAATTGATTTCCGACAAGGTGGCCGCATTTGCATAGCCAGCCTTCGCTCGATCCACATTTCTACGAGTGTGACTCTCGAAAGCCACAGACTGAACATAGATCAATTCGGATTCAAATTAATCTATTAATATCACTTTTTAAATCGAAAACTCAAAACTGTTTAAAATGGCTATTAATCGATGCATTTTTTTATTAAAATCGGTCATTGGTTTTTGATCGATTAATAGTTACTTTAAAAAAGTTTCAGATTAATTTTTCGATTAAAGAAGTTTTATTAATACTTTAATTCTAATTGATTTATAACAAAAAGAAAAAGTAACACATTTTCAAAATTTAATTAAACTGGGATTTTTAGGTTTGGTTCTATTTCAAGTTAAATAAGGGGATTCCAAAATAAACTGAGCATCGAAGAAATAAAGAAATAATAAATTTAATTAAATTAGTGAAGGGGAAAAAAGGTCTGTGAGAGTGGAAGAGGTTAATTGGCGACGGAATCGGGAGCGTGTGTCAATCGAAGCGTGCTCTCGTGGCCAAAAGGGTGAAAACAGTTAACGTCGTTGCCCTCGAGCAGCGCTTTTCCCACGCGCATATACGGGGGGACACTCTATACTATACCGAGGCGGATCTATTTTTCCCATTGTTACCAGCGTTGTTTTGCTACTGGAAAAACGCTGCGTAAGCTTCCGGACGATCACTGGCACACAGTTTTTCCCACGACACGCTTGCCCAACGTGCACAACCCTCGCTCAACATTGACACTCTCGACGACAACGATTCTATTACTCTGTTTCTCTCGTTTCCTATTGGGATTTCTTTCTCCCACGTTCTTCCGGTTTCTGCTTGCGCTTAAGAGATCCTCCGGTAACTAGCCTCCAGATATTAATTCTCTTCTTATTTTATTTATTTATTAGGGGAACCGGATAATAATGTCATTTTCTTCCATCAAATTAAAAAAAAATTGTAATAAGTTTTTATTTTTAATCAACTTTTTCATCAACCTTTTTTAATCAACAATGTTTTGCCATTTAGTGCGAAAATTTTTAATGCTGCATCGATGAAGATCGAGTGGTTTTTTGGCAAAATATCTGGAAATAGATTTTTTTATTTATTCTTATTATTATTATAACCTCGTATTCAATACAGTGATTTCTTCTTCATTGAGCACATTGTTGCTCTTTTCCACCGTGACAGAAAGTAGACGAGGAAAAATTGCAAAGATATAAATTTACGTGATTGTAAAAAAATGTGCCATTTTTAGACAGAAAATTCTGTAGGTTTTTGCCTCTTTCACATTTGAGACACAGAGCATCACGGGAATGAATGGTCAGAAAAATGTTTCTAAAGCAACGATTAAAAGCTGAAAGTCTCCGTTTTTAATCTCTGGATAGTAGTATAGCATCCTGAGAAAAGAGTTGGCAAAATGCATCGACACTTAAGAATCCCCAGTTTTAGATTGTGCTTTTCTTGCAGTTTCACTTTTTCTGCATTTCTCTGCATGTCTCCGAAAAATTTCTCGAAAGCGGCACTTTACTGCTAAAAGCGTTCGATCGTATTGTCGCAGAATCTCAATGAATCGAGAGAAACGTTAGAAAATGCAGATAAATCCATACCCAGAATTTCACAATTTTTCCTTCGATTCTACTCGAATAATTCATATTTATTTAACGAACCACATAATCATTTTTACTTATTATTGTCGTTGTGATTAGTAAATTGTTGCAAATTAGAAAATTGAGGGATAGAAAAATGTCGAAATGCATTCACAATGCGGTTTAGGTACAAATCAAATTTTTCCAGTACTCTTTTCTCCGACGAGAATCGAGGCGAGAGCCTCTTGGAGGCTCATTAGAATTCGCCAGAAAGTTTTCGCGAGTTTGCTCAGCCCGCAGCGCGCGTCCCGTTCGCGCGTAGAACTGAGTTAAGGGCGAGTTCGAGTCGCTGGAGCTTGCGGAATTAATATCGTCGCATTAGGTATTTAAATCTGACGGAAAGAGTGCGGGAAAGCCAGTGGAAATTCGACGAGAAGATTTCCGGAGAAAATCGGGGGCTCGATTTCCATGAAACCAACGATGACTCGATCATGTCAATAAGCTAAGGAAATTGAGGATAACCGAGCAATTTTTCACCTTTTGATTTTTAAACACTCTTTCGCCTCAACTTTTTTCATTTTCATACTTTAAAAAACAATCTTTAAATTATCTATTTATAAATCGACTGTGTTTTTTATTTATTTAATTATAGAAATAGAATTAGCAGCTTAAATTAAGAAAAGCTTATTAATCGAATCTCAAATAATCCTTTTTTCTTTAATAGTTTTAAAGATCCTAAACAAGTTAAATAGAGAATCAAGTAGATTGTATTTGGATGTTTTTTTTAAGAGAGATTCGAGATATCAGTAAATGGGGTGGAATGAATTTTTTTTTAGAAGTGTTATTCTTCCGAAGAATACACCGAGATCACAGACACTAACGAGTGTATCAAATATTAGGAGGCCACCGGCGGAGATAAGGCGGCGTGCATAATTAACGCGAAAAGCTACCTTATCGGGAATCTGGGTCGGTAATTATGAACACGCGTTTACAAATAGCCCTGCACTCGCTCTACATCGATTTTCACCCTCTCCACCGTGGAAGTACGTGTATGGGAGAATCTGGCTACACTGGAACTCCAATTCAAACCACAGACTTTTACGGAGACCCAATATGGAAGTTCCAACGATTTCTAGGCAAATTCTAAATCTCTTCTATCGAGACTGCAAGCTTTTATGCAAAATATCAAATATTCAATATTTATATCACTTGGTGAATTAGAATTATTTCCCAAAAAAATCATTTAAAGATAATCTATGTTAAACACTCATTTTTGTATCATTTTGTGTCAATTATCAAGGTTTTTATTCTAATTACTAGAATAGTGGAGGATTATAAATTTTTGAGATTATTTCACTTTTATCCTAATTTTAGAAGGATCCGATGGCTAAATTGACTTTTAATAGGGTTCCTCTATCGTTTTCATCCAATTATCGCAATGATCTCCGATTAACTGTAAGTTGTATAGCGAGTTCCTATTAGCTAGAATCTAACGAGACTTTAATCAAGACTTTTAGCAAGAACCAAGCAATTTCTAAACTATTTTTAATCCACCGTACTACTACCCTATTTTACCATCCTAATCCCTCTATAATTTATCTCAAAAAACTCAATTTCCCCCGAAATCATTGATTCTCGGAAAAACAGCTTAAACGATACGCTCCGCAAACAAGGATATTTACAAGTGTCAAAATGCATCATTTTTTAATCCCTGCTATTTCTACTTTTATCTACTTCGATCATTTTACCCTCAAATCTCTATACAGTGAATAAAAAAAAGAAGAAATAAAATCGAAAGAAGAAAGGAGATGGAGAATTCCACGATTCACCATATGAGCCATCAATCAAAAATACTCACCAGTCAAGCTGGATGTGGTCGAGTGGAACTCGAGCAGTTGTTTCGAGCAGCGTGCCCTATCGCACTGATGCGATTTCCATTTTAATGAGCACGCGCAATCCGGTGGCAGGCTGTTCGGATAAAGCTGCGTTTCTATGAAGGATCGAGGATGCGGGGAGATGAGAGAGAAGAGAGGGTTGGCTGTCAATGGCACGCCTGTGACTGTCTGGCCATCCCTATGCTCGACTGTCCTTCCGCGACACACCAGTGGGCTAAATGTCCAGGATAAACTGATGTTCATGGTCAGCCATGTCCCATCTTAACAAGATGATCTTAATCTAGTTCAGATTTTATTCATATCCACGATTGTTTATCTCAATTTGAATCTGACTAAAAATTTAATTAAATTAAAAATCAAAGAGCAAGAAAAATTACGACTGGATTTTGGAAATTTGTAATTTGGGAATATTATTTGTTTGTTTATGGAATTTTTTCGGAAGAATAACAATAATGAGAGGATTTAAAGCTTCTCTTTTTTATAATTTCTTAATTTCCTTGTACCGTATCTTATTTACTATTTTCTTATTCAAATTATTTAATGATATTCCGGAACAATAATTCCAAAGCTTCATCCGATTTCCTTATTTCCTATCAATTTAATGGAAGAAATCAAGCATTCGCTCGACTTCAGCTCCATTGCACACAGTCGAGAAGCAAACTGTCGGCGAGGTCTGCTTCGAAAGTAGATCTTTCCGTGAGTAAACGACGAGATATAAAGTTCATCGGTGATAAAAGCCGAGCGAGCCGCTTTGATTGAGTGGCTCGAAAACGAACTAGCATTAATTCCGAATCAGAAGCATAGAGAAGGAGAGAGAAAGAGAGAAAAAGAGATTCCGTGGCCTGTTTCTCCTTGAAATTGATCCCATTAGTCCGGCGAACCACGAAACGCTGTGGAGAGATCAGGTCGCGTCAATCGTAAGCAGAGGACGCGAAGCAGTGGTGGGGGATCGATCGTATCTCGCTCGAGAGGGGGAGAAAAAAAAAAAAAAGTACGGATGAATCATGTATGAAGGAATTATCGCGAGTACCCTTGGAAAGGTCAGCCTCGAAATACGCGGAAATAAAGGAGGATTCGGCTAGCAAGTAGGTCGGACCCATTAAGAGAGACGCGATACGCGAATATAAAGAGCAAATGGTCTGCCACTGACAGCTCTACTATTCTCTCTTTTTCTCTCTCGCATCTTCATTTTTTTTTCTCTCCACAATCATGGACAAATTCAAGCTCCTTAAAGTCTGCGACTCTTCGCCATTCTCGAGAAAATTATTGGATGGAACTTTTCTAGCATTGTTCTAAGCTGCCTGGACCCCTTTGTTAGACGCCTCCCCCCCCCCTCCCTCCCTCCCTCCCTCTTTTTTCGATGACAGAGAAATGCAAGAGGTTCGCTAGATTAATTTCTCTACTACTCTCTGAGAATCAGAGACACTCGAGAGAGAGAGAGAGATGATCATCTTCCAGCTGCTTCGGTGAACAAGTTTCATTGCTTGGAACGTTATTGAAAGAACTTCCAAAGCAACTATATGTATTTGGAGTCTGTTGCTTCTTCTCTGCTGATGGATTTTTATTCCTCGAGCTTCGTACTTGGTAATTCTTCTGTTTTCTCGATGCCAACTCAATTTATAGGTCACCTATATCCTAGCTGATTCTTCTATTTAAATCCTATGTCCTTGGATTTCTCTCGAATCAGGAATTAAATAAAAAAATTCTACTGTTAATTATTCGTTCAATTTTCTTTCCATTTAATATAATCATTCGATTCAAAGTAATTATAGAATATTGCAAATGTTAAGTCTATTTTATCTATCTATTTCAAATCAAATTGAATTTTTGTCATTTGTATTGGTATTTGTCTTTTAAGCGGAAAAAATCAAGGTAAAAACTTGTATATATTATACAATATTGTATATTTGTATATTTTCGCGACGAATTAATGATTGTCGAGCGATAGTGGAAACGGTAGATGGAATGTCGTGCGAATTCCAGCTGTCAAAATAATTATGTCAGGCTTTAATTTGGGACAGATAATTTGTACTTTCGATTATTAATACATTCGCATTATAAATTCACTGGGCAATACGCGCGCTTCGCGGTTCGTTAGCCGTAAATAGTTGAAGACTTCATTAACTCGCCCTGCGAATCGTAGATTCTCGCGAATTTCCATTTAAACTGGCCCCGTGGCAAAAACTCCCAGTGCTTTTTTCCGTGAAATTGATGCATGCCGTATAATCAAGCTCGAGATGCAGGATTATAGTGAACTAAGTGCGAATTAAAAAGATTATTTCGCGATAGTTACCGGAATCATCGTTTTCCAAAAAATTGAATTATCCAAAAAGTATTTTCAAATATTTTGAAAGTAATTTTGGGGCAGGAAAGATCGAGGTGAAAATGATTGTTTTAATTAGAATCTCTTTTACATGCTGCAATTAATTTGATTTTTAGCAGGAAAAGAGAGAAAGATATTCCTGAGTAAATATATTGAGTTTTAGTGTTAAATAAATCCTCACGGTCAACGCGCGAGTACGAATTGACTTTCCGCTATCAATTTCATCGATTTCGATATTGCACAGAGCTGCCAAACACCAATCGTCGCAT
This sequence comes from Trypoxylon attenuatum, assembly GCA_963989405.1. Taxonomy (NCBI): domain Eukaryota; kingdom Metazoa; phylum Arthropoda; class Insecta; order Hymenoptera; family Crabronidae; genus Trypoxylon; species Trypoxylon attenuatum. The sequence continues at coordinate 1,502,754 of OZ022492.1, read as the reverse complement.
CCTGAAACTAGTTCCCAGACGATATTCACATTCAGCTCTCTCGCTCGCTCTCTTTTTCATCGGTTCAATCCAGGAACTTATTCGAAAGTTTTAATAGGCAATTCCCATCTTTCGGTGATACCGGTGGAGTAAGAATTTTCTCAGGTGCATCTCCTCGCACCCTATTTCCGTATGACGAAAATTTCAAGCATCTTCCTCGACAATGCTTCTTAATAAATATTCTTATTATTATTTTCAATTATAATTCTTCCATGACACCTAATCTAAAAAACTGTTCTGTCCAAATGATTTAGAATCTTATTCACAAGATTAATAAAAATAAAGAATCCTTTAACAAAAGAAAACAGAATTTATTCTAAGCAGAGAATAAAGTTAGTTCGTTACGATTAGTTATATTTTTATAGAATTTATTATTTGAAACAGTGGTTTGTTGGGTTATGTAGTTCGATGGAAACGTGTCGAACGGTGCTTTGAACTTGGAAAGGTAAAGTGGAACAGTGGTCTCAGGGATCGCGTGTACCGTTTGGCGGATTGGATCAAAAGGTTTAAGGGAAGTCTGTTCAGTGGAGAACCGCGGAGAAAAAGTTTCTTCGTCGAAGCGTTGGATTCGCGGCGAGCCGAGTCGGTCTCTGGTCTACTGGTAGAGAAGCCTTCACGGAGAGTTTACTCGAGTTTAGTCGATAAGGCATGCCACACCGTTGGATTTAAGCCTCTTCGGCTTAGGAAACTTAAGGTCGGTTTAACACACGAAAATTGCCTGTCACGCGTAATTATAGGCTCGATCGAGGCCCAGATTAGACGTGGCCTGGCGATTACACCGAGAAAATCGGGTCACGGACTCACACGATTAAAAATCACGATCTTAAAAACGGGCCCCAAAACACAGCATTAATCCTCTCCCCCCCCAAAAATATATTTCTGCAGGTTTATTTTTTATCCAATAGCATGAATTTTTCTCCTGTTTTTAAGATATTTGATCAAATGTTTCCCTCAATTTGGCCCCCCCCCCCCACCCCCCCTAAAAATAAAATTTAGTAGCTAAAAGTGATATATATAATTTCACCGAGATCGGAAGACTCGGAAAACCACTCGGAAAACCGAGGAGAAAACGTGGAGAGTCGAGAAGGGAACGATCGCAGGAGGGGTCGTATAACGATTTAAATCGGGGTCCATATCCGGCTGGGGTACCATTTGGACTGACTTAGTTGAGTACACAGATCGATCGGGGTCTAGTAACGCAAGGGTTCAAAGGACACTTTCTCGGTGAAACAAAGCTCTTGTCCCGGGAATCTCGAGAAAATAGAGGGTCTTAAACCCGGAAGCTGGGAAACCTGAAAGCTCTGGATCAAAGTCCCTCTGCTTTAAAGGTATAATTTAGTCGGAAAACAAGCTACAACAGAAAATTAAGATCTTCACTGTTCTAGCCCTCCTTTGTGATTACTAACAAGTTTCACCTCCTAGAATCGATCGTTTAGCAAATACTTTAATTACTAGTTGGGAAATCAGTGTCGTAAGCTGTCTCTAATACCATGTTGCGGTACTGGGCGAAACTCTACGGCATACAGCCGCGAAGATAATTACAATCATCCGACAAGATCGCGATTAGCCTCCGTTATTACACCGTCGAGAAGCTTGTAATAAGAACACTTTACGTTTCGCGAGGTGTGCGACACCCTGGAGATAGCGGTTCACGGAAGTTTGATTAAAGCGACTCTTCCTCAGACTTTGGATAACGGTATTAGCTTGCTTCAACTGCCAGAGTCAGGCCACTTTTCTTCCAACAGCCAAGAGAAAAAATCGCGGATAGAAGCAATGGCAATTTCGTTTGACGAGAGACATCTTTCGTATTTCGCGAGTGTGAAGCAATATCTTTCGAGCGATCAAAAGAAATATGGCCGCTAGATGGCAGCACGAGTTATTAACTTAACCTCTTACGTCTTCGGGAAAGGATCAGACTCGACTCTAAAGGCAAACTCTCCCTGGATTTCACTACTTTTTTCAAAGATCCTCACTCTCTCTCTTTCTATTTCCTTGAATTTATAGCGTCTAACGCCAACTCTCTCGCTACTATAAGCTTCCAAAGACCGCATCTGAGAACGTTTGTGGTTAGTGTTTCACTATCTCGCACCAGTGGCGCCATCTAACCCCCTCCCGACATTCTCTTTTATTAGCGGAACATGAAACTGTTTAGTTGGGAAATCTCTCGTGGTTTTCTCGCTGTTGGTACTGGCCACCGCTAAGCTTCGCCGTTTATGAAACTCCGAAGAACTAGACTCTTCTCTTTTTACTCTTAGGAACCTACAACCTAAACTTGTAGTCTTCCTTGGGAGGTATAACTCGTTTAAGCCGACAACCCTTACTGCTGCAGTAACCGTACCAATATTCTAGATTTTAAAAATTTAACTTTTGTGAAAAATCCACTTGGAAGAACATTATAAATAAATTTCTGATTCTGATCGAGTAATTTAAACAATTTTCTTTGTTTCAGTATACCGATTGGGAAAGGGTCAACGATGGCTATTTGTATCAAAAAATGGTGGCAGATGTCGTCGGTGACTATTTCTTCATCTGCCCATCGATTCACTTTGCACAATTATTCGCCGATCGTGGAATGAACGTTTATTACTACTTCTTCACGCAGGTGAGTGAATTTTGAATTGAAATTTATTGTAAATAACTCTGGGATCGTGTTCTTGATGTGATCAGGAGATTAGGTAGAAATTTGAGAGAATAGAATTGTAAGAAAGATATATAAGTGTTACGTTATGATGAGAAATATCATTTGAGATGGGAAAATTTCGCGAGGCAAGGACTCGTAGCATTAATTACCTCTCTGTAATATCGCGTTAGCCAGGGTCTAGAGAGAAGCTTAAACTTGCTCCGACGTTTATGGCTCTCCTGCTGAATGCAACGCTTCTCTTTACGACGACTAATCACGCAAATTATTCCAAAATGCATTAGTTAAGGTTCTCGCTTCAGTTAGATCGATCTTTCGCATGAAACACAACTCTATTTCACTACCATCTCCATTAAAATGATACAAATTACTATAAAGTTCTATTTAATTGTTTTTTTTTTCTCTAAAGTATATTTCTTGAAAATATGATACTTTTTTTTAATTATTGATTAGTGGCAGCTGTTAGGAGAACATTAAATTATTGCGAATATTGATAATAATGGTGGTTTTATAGTGTTAGATGTAATATTCGCATGGTAGAGGACATAAATTCTAATGTAACACCACCTACACCAATAGTAGCGACGATTAAGACTCCAACTACCCCCTCGAGCACCATTGCAAGAAGGGTCTTCGAGCGGCAGGAGCTTCAGCCAAGTTCTAAAGCCGGTAGATTGATTTTATTGTTAATCGAATAATCGAAATTAGCGTAGACTGCTTCGAAGATGATAGAACCCTAAATAACTTACTAACAATCGATACGTCCTTTGATTGAAACAACCAATATCTCGAACCAGTGAATATCTCGACAATCCTAATTTCACTATAATTTTCCTTTGTTCCAGTAATTAATAAATTCATCTGAATCGATCAGTTGATAAATAGATGAACAAATCAATTGCCAGATAAATAAGTGAATTTATCAGAAAATAAATAAACAGATTTGTTATAAATTCTAGAAACAGCGAATGATAGTAAAATACAAAGAATGAATAAGAAAATTAATTATAATATAAATAAATAATTTTGTTTAAATAAAAAAAGATCGTTTTAACGAAGGTGTAATTGTTAAGATCGTACGAAATTGATAAAGTGAAAAGTGACTTATGGTTCAAAAGATTTACGAGAGCAAAACTGTCAGGATATTGCAATTTTTGAATTGAGAGGTACGCGAAACGATGAATTACTCTGTTCACTGGCAAATCGAAAAGCTAACGGTGAGCGTCGTATATTCATTCTTCTTTGTGGCGGTGGAACGATGAGCGAGTTGTATCGCCTTTTTTATTTCGGAGTGCCACAGCCGGCGACAGCTCTGAAAGTTGCCCCACAGTTATTGCGAATTATGTGTGGCGTGCGGAATTGCATTACGCAGTTGCGCTACTCAGCTACCAGCGCAGCAGGTTCACGCGGAAAAATTCTCTGTTTTCCAGCAGCCTCTCCAACGAAGCTTAATCCAACGACTGCACGATTACATTCGGTATTTTTACCTTCCACTCGAGGGCACAGAGATTTCGAATAGGCTTCACAAATTTTACTCTTTTTTCCCCCTCACAGTTTCGTTACGATCGAAAAGAATATTTTTGGATCAGAGAAATATTAAATAACGTAATTAATATTTGTGAGAAATATTGACGGACAATTTTGAGAATTTAAAAGAACTATTATCGTTGAAGATGTTTTTCAGAGATTTGTGTTTCTAATTATCTCAAAATATTCTACAGGAATATTAAAAACATCCAAAACAATTTTTAGCTGGAGGAAAATGGTTTTTAAAAATTCATTAGATAGAAGTCGAGATTAAATTTGTGCTAATTAAATTCTACGTTGGAGCCATTGTGTAACGTTTAGATTCGAGAATTATTTATTCTATGTTCTTTCGAGTATTTGATCGGCGTCAAAAGTAAATTGAGTTAGATTTGGAGTGGCGCTAGGGAACTTTTATTCGAAAAGTCGAAGCGAAGAGAGTCATGGAAAAGTGCGAGAGATGGTTGTTAACTCTTAATCGAGAGGTTAATTCTAGCCTTCAGCTAGAAAAGAAAAAGGGATCGATATAAAAGTGTGTTCGAGGTAGTTCATCCTTCGAAAGATAGTAAAGAATCTCCGATACACCTCTAACACGTAGAAGGTTTCTCAACAGTAGTCTTAATTAAAAAGAACGAGGCACAGTCCGCCATTAAGCTATGGCGGACTACCGTTTCCACTCGGCTTCGTCGTCTTATTCCTCATCCTGCTGAGGAAAACTCGTTACCCGGATTCGCTCGTCCTTGCACCCAAGACACATCTCTCTTCTCTTCAGTTTTCGCTGGTCTTGCGAGCTGTTAGGCACCGAGCACCTAATTAGAACCAGCGAGCTCGGCCTTCCTCAGGAATTGGAGGTTATGAAATTAGTTCCCCGCGAGTTAAGAACTTGTAGATGTCCCTCTGCGTCACGAGACTCTAAATAAGGTCATAAATGCCCGGTAGATTGTCCCTTCAACGGAATCACTCAATTTTCGACTCAATATTTCAATCTGCTGGTGCCAGAAAAAAATATAAAGAACATTTTTCATACAAAGTAAAATCAATTGTTTTTCTTAAACTCTGAAATGGAGAGTGAAAAGTGTATATTCTTTATGTAATGTTTTGGAAATTTAAACAAGGCAATAGTACTAAGGCGACAGTTGAAAAAAATAGGCAGTTAGAAATTGGTTTGCAAAATATAATTAATAAAATGAAATAAAAGTGAATAAAAGTGTAGTTTTAAAAATTTGCAAAATAGTCGTTGTTCGAGCTAATGGACTGTCTCAAGTAATTATCCTGAAGAACTGTACGCTCAGTGAGGTGAATAGAGAACTTCTGGTGGAAGATTGTGGGGGATTGAGAGTGTCAGGACTGATTGGAATCGGTTTTCCTCAAGTTCGTCGTGCATTCGTTTTCAGAGGCGAAGGACCACTTCGATGAAGGAATCGAGTTCTTCTCTTCGAGGAAGAGAGAGAGAGAGAGAACGGTTAAAGTTCTGGTAACTGGGTCAGAAACAGATGCCGAGTCTAGAGCGAATGTCGTCAGCGTTAGCGTTAGAAAGAGGGAATCTCGTAATGCTTTCGATTTCGCCTTCCTCTCGTTCGTTGCTTCCAGCGTTAATAAGCGCGCGGCGCAAGAACCTTGATGATATTGCGCGAAGCACGATGCACTTAGCGCGTCAATTAAACTAATAGACAAACGAGGAACCGGATGAAATTCTCTGGCAAAATTCAAAGATACGAGTGATAAAGTATTTTTGCACGATTTCTTTCCCATCGTCAAAATCAACGATTTATCCGATAAAGACTCATTCGGATATATTCTTTCCTACAACATTTTTTCTTCTTAATTACACGGTTTTAATAAAAAAAGGAAGCTAATGAAGAACAAAAATAGAATTCTTAAGGAAAAAAAAACACTCAAATGTATCATTTTAAGAGTTCGAATCTTAAATACCTAATTTCGAATTTGGGACTGTCTCGTCCATTCGTTTCAATTATCGAGGTGATTTCTTTTTTTTTTTTCGCTTCTCACGAAAAAATCTGTCTACGCGAAACATTTATGGATCCCTCGAAGTCGTAAGTTTGCTGAGAAGTCAGTCGCATAAAAAGATATGTTATCTAGCAATTATCGCCTTGTACCTCCTCATGTATCTTTAACATAAATAAATATATACATATGCATCCAGTGTAATCTCGCTATGCAAATATATTGAGCAGATGCTACAAGAGAAAACAGGATCCGTAACAATACTCCGAAACTCGTACTTCTAGAATTATTAGCATATTCATTTTTTCTCCTTGTCTCTTTCTTTTACTCAAATACAAATGTCACGGTTCAATGAGGTCTGATTTCCAAAGATCAGTTTCCCAGCAATTTTTTCTCCCGATTCACTTCCAGGAAAGAAGTATATTTATGTGCCACGAGCCACTCGCAGGACCTTGTCACTCTCATTTACTGTGATCTGTTCTATAAATAATGTTGAAGTTCCGAGGTAGATCTTGCGACGATTCGAATGCTTTAATTTATTGTGAACTTCGATCAGTATTGAGTTCAATTCAAATCAACCCTAAAACTATCTAATTTTTTCAAAATAATTCTGCAACATTTATAATGCAGAGAATTCAATTTTTTAAAACTTTAGATTATCGACTTCGATTAAATATTTTATTGATCGTTTTCATCAATCAACGATTGGGAGAAATAAATATAGAGAGGGTGAGTTTCGCGAGCGGCAAGTTTAGCGAGAATAACAAAAAATCATCAGGGCGAATACAAAAGAGACGAATCAACGAGGATCTCTCACTCGAGTCTCCGAAAATTACGGTGCTTAATGTAAACAGAGCGGGAGAGATGCGAATAGAAGAGATGAAGAAGCTTCGAGTTATAAAACTTCTGCTCCAGATCTTTTACGTTAGCCGGGATAAGGTGAATCTCGTCGAGCCCACTGAATTTTTTTTTTCTTCTTCTTCTTTTTTTTCTTTCTTTTCTCGCGTTTTTCCGTGGAGCCATTAAATTGAAGCTTTAATAAAACATTCTCTCGAGGCTTCGGCGAGACGGATCCTCGCTCGGACGGCGACTAGGCAGGGTATAAGTATAAGTACTCGGTGGAAAATGCCAGGGATCGATGCGCGAACCGTGTAAGTAAGTAACTACGAATAAGAAACGAATGGATCCTCTCACGGAACAATGAATTCTAACGATTAGATTAAATGTACTGGTAATTACGAGAGAGAGAGAGAGCAGCGAACAAAAGAGATCTCTTCTTTATTCTGCATTGTTTGCGATCCACTTTGATGGCCGAAAGTAAACTCAAAATGTTGCAGAAATAAAATAAAACCTAAACTCAATTTTTTAACAATGTCAATTCTACAAGTTTTACATTAAATTATAAATCAACTAATCTCCCCTTGACTTTTTCTATAATTTCTTTTTTTGTTTCACGCGTATATGCAAGATCTATTTATTTTCTACTTCTTCGTTTTTTTCCTGGTTTTTGCAATCGAGCATTATTGACAAGCGATCAAAGTTGCGAAAGAAGATAAATCGGGACACACGCGGTTCTTTGTACTTTTGCAAAGTAAGTACTGTCAGTTAAAGGTCCAAATTTAGCCCTTTGAGTAGTGGCGTCGAGATTTCTACAGAGCCGCGAGGCGTAAAGAAAAATAAAAAGGGAAAAAAGCAAAAGGGGGATAAAAAAAACTGTGAGAGGAAGCTAGACTCGATTCCGAGTCTTCTTTTCACTCGAGAGCGAAACAAGTCGGGACAGAACCGATCGATTCACCAGGATAGAAAATTGGGTCGTCCTCGGTACCAGAAACGTCGAGAAGAAGCTTTATTTTATCAAATGCCATTCGGAAACCCACTCGCTACTAATAAGGCTAACTAAATAGCGCGTATACCAGCACACTTTACCCACTCGATTGCAACCATTATTTGCTAACGATTATTTGTGCAATCTTGCGTTTGCACATGCCACGATTTCACGTTGTTTGTTCGCATTATAGAACCGACGCTGTTGGACTCGCTTTCCAGAGAATCTCGCACAAGTTCCTCTTCGGCATTTGCATGCAATTAGTCTATTTGCCGCAGTATTAATTATTGAATTCACTTTGGAAGTAATTTTGAAACTTCTTAGATTCAATTCTTTCGATTCTTTATTAAATCGTTTAAAATTTGGAAATTGTTATTGCGAATCGTTTTCTTGTTGAATTCGGAAATTGTTTTGGAAAACTTATACTGTGAGAATTACTTTTCCACAAAGGTCATTGAAATCTCAACGGAAGTTGGAAAATTCCAAGAAGATATCCACCTTTCGAACGATATCTCGCGAAAGTTGAATTGCCGGATCTCGTCGTCGCGAGTAACCAGTGTCGAAAGTTGCTGGACAATTTTTCGCGCGAAGAAAACGAAGCAGAAGAAGAAGAAGAAGAAGAAGAAAAGATAGTCGAGCAGCGATACACCGCGCAACGCCAAGAGTTTTTATTTATCGCGAAGAAACGAAGCCAACTCGAGTGGAAGTTTCCACCGGCTGAATCACATACAGTGTGATCCTCCCGCCACCGGACTATGTTATGCATCCACTGTCTAGCCCAGACTTTCTGGCGCGTCAAATTTCACCTCACGCACAAGCTAGGGCCTTACCAACACAAACGGCCTGCGCGCAGATAGCACAGACCCTTCTGACCCACACATAGACCCTAGTTTGTGCGTGAGCCGAAATTTGACGCGCCAGAAAGTCTGGGCTAGACAGTGGATGCATAACATAGTCCGGTGGCGGGAGGATCACACTGTATTTCTCGCGACGTTGCTTTCATTCAGCGAAACAATTTCGGTACTTAGACTCGGTCCCGAATTCCCTGAGGACCAAAGTTTCACGGAAATTCGCGATCGGAATAGCTCGTGTGTTATAGAAAAATTGTGGAAGGGTTGAGTTTTGATGCTCGGCTTGATAATTAAAGGATTTTTCAAGCGCAGAAAAGCGATTTCGTCGACGGCGAAAATTTCGCGAAAAGCGAACTGCGACTCTGTGCACACTGGAATTTAATAATTACAGCGTTGGCCGCTGGGGAGAAATTGCAAGTGATGGGATTTTAAATGATACATCGCACCGAACCCATCCCGGCAATCGACTAAATACCACACGGCCGTGGGCAAAATAAATGAATCCACTTTTTACAAAGCTCTCGCGATTTATTTTATTCGTATTAATCGATCTATATTCGCTTAATTAATGTGAAAAATACCGACAGTTAAGACATATATATCTATTTTTACTAAAACCACTTTTATCATGAGTGATCTTTAAAAAAGAATATTTTCTTATTTATTCATTAAATCCTATTGCATTGAATTATTGTTGAGTTTTTGCAACAGTTCAGATACTTTTAATCGTTTTGCCATTTTTAGAGCTTGTGAAATATCCGTGAACAAAATATACAAGAATTTTGCAGTTTAAGAATTTTGAATAACCAAGAGAAAAATAACATTTATTGTTGTACATGGTTGCGAAGAAAAAATGTTACGTGAATTAAGAACTTTAAACTGAAACTGTGAAACCAGTCTTCGATCTGTTTACTATGGCGACGTCTGATCCCACGCGGGTTTCTTCCACTGATTTCTTTCTCGCAACCTATTATCCTCAGTTTCATTAAATAACCGATCATATTTCTCATTACCAATTTTTTACCATTGTTATCTTTAATTAAAATCTCTCATTTCATCTTCTGCAATTAAATTTACAATTCTGCAATTAAACAATTAATCAATTAATATTGCAAAGCTTCTTCAAAGTCAAAGTGATAATTTTTGATATCAGGTGAAATATATTCAATCACGAATCGATTATAAGCACCGTAAGCAACGATAACATTTGGAAATGTTGATCGCAGGATTTTCGCACGGATGACGTGTTCGCGACAATCTGCTTAGTAGCGAAGCGCATTAAGGTTTCATTCCCAGTGGGGACAATGGAAAGTGAAGGCTGGCATCTGCGAGATTCGGCAAATCTCATCCTTTGTGCTGTGTGAAACGTCCCCCGAACCAGAGCATTTCCACTCTGGAATCCGTAGGAAGGAATGATTACTCGAGCGACCCTCAGCTGCGCCTCGACAGCTAAACTCCTTAATGCGTTGATCTATTCGCGGTTCACTGCACCCAAGTTTAGCATAGAATTCACTGGGCCGCGATCGGCATTGAGGTCAGATAATTTTACTTTGCATGCTATCTATAGAAATCTAACTGAAACGAAGATTTCAAGTACTCTCTAAAATTAAATTTTGCATTAGAGTCTCTGAAACCATTGTGTTTCCTACGAAAAAATGAAAATGAAAAAGAAATAGAAGAATTAATAATTATTAGAACAAATTAGAAGAATTTTAATAAAATAGAATTTTGATAAATTTCAAATAAATATTTTTCCAAGTTTTATAATTTCAAGGATTCAATTCGATTTATTCTAGACAATTTATTTGAGATTTATTCGAAAAGAGATATATTTAGTATCTTAAAAATTGGTTCCCAGTCGCAGAATCTCCCATCAACTCTCCCAAGTAATTCGCTCGACGAGGCGAGAGCAAAAAGTAGAGTAACTCACAGATAAATGAATAACCCGCACTCTGCACTGGCGCGAAATGAAATTGCTCGGAAAATAATTAATGCCTCTCGAATTGGACGGGATTGCATGTTTGATTGTAATTTGCCCAGTGCCAACATAGTTTCTCCAATTAACTTCATTTTTCTTTTTTAAATAAACCGCCTGATTTACGACACACTCTCTCTCTTCGTTCGGGAGAAACAATTGGGACACGAGCATCATTTGCCGAAAATTTCGATAATAAGTAACTCCCTTTGGAATTGATCGATAAATGTCACTCACAATCAGTAACAACACGCGATGCAAATCGAAACTGGCTGTAATAAATTAACCAGAGACAAGTGGTAGCTCATTAGAATTTTCATTAAATTTGCTCAAAGAAATTTTAATATTTATTGAAGGAGTTTCTTTTAAATTCCAATATTATTTACTGAAGATAAGTTTTTTCAAAGAATTCTGAATATATCTATTATTCTTTTTCTTTCATATTATTATTAGCAAAATCTTTGTTTGGAGAAAAAGTTTTTTTTTAGAGTTCTCGCTTAGTAATTAATGGTTTAATATATTTCTTTGTTTTAATACGTTCATGTGAATCACACGAGCAAACTTTGTCTCTATTGTACACTTTCATCGTCAACTAAACTTGTACTTGCGAAATTAACATTGGCGGCTCGCAAAAGCGACACGTCGCGTCGCAAAGTCGCCGATAATGGAAATTAGCGGTAGAAATTGACCGACGAGACCCTCGAGGCTTTAAATTACCTCCACTTCCACCGGTCATCGTGAACCAACCTCTAACAGGCTGACACTGGAAAGGCTCGATTATTCGAGGGCGCGATGTTAATTTGAAAATTGAATGTTTCAGCGCACAAGCACGAGCCTCTGGGGCGAATGGATGGGTGTGATGCACGGTGACGAGGTCGAATACGTATTCGGTCATCCGATGAACATGTCGCTGAAGTACAGCGACAAGGAACGAGAGCTTTCACTCAGGATGATCAGCTACTTCTCGCAATTCGCACACACGGGGTAAGTTTATCCTCAATAACCATTTCATTTTTATTATTATAATAAACTAATACAAGTTACTTTTATGTCGCGACTTAATATTTACTTCTCCAATTAATAATTGATGGAAATTAATAAAATATAATTAACAGAATAATTCGTGTTTTGTTGGCTGCAACAATTCTCAACTTTTTTCCAACTTAATACAATTGTTTTCAATTGAAATATTTGGATAGATTGATTTATAGGTAATTTTTGTTCTGATTGATGAATAAAAGTAGATTTTGAGTTTTGCTTAAGAGACAAGCTTTTACCAGAATCGCGCGAAGATAAACTTCCGGATTTTCCGGATGAGCCAATATTTCCGTGACGATTCGTGTCAGGGGGTAAGCGTTGACGAGAACCGCGATGAAACATTGCAGGAGACCGACGATAGAGAAAAGCGAATGGCCACCATATTCGAGGGATAACCCACAATATTTCATTTTGAACGCGGAACGCACTGGTCTCGGGAAAGGACCTCGAACCACATCCTGCACCTTCTGGAACGAGTTCTTGCCGCAGCTTAAGGGTGTTCCAGGTACGATACTCTTCTTTCTTTTTAACGATACTATTAAACTTTCTATTAAAGATTCCTTCATTTTTGGTTATAATACAAAGAGCAGTCGAATGAACTCTCACGGTAATTAAAGAAATATTGTCGAGATCACTGGAAATTGCAGGGAAAAATATAGTCGGACGTTGAATTTAATGTAAATAGTTGTACTAATTACTTCAGTTTGACCCTTTTTAACTTAGTTTGTAGTTAACATATTAAACTCATTCGCTGACTCGATAAAAAATCTACTTTCATCTTGCAAATATAACCACTTTTAACATGTCGAATATAAATATTTCTGCAAACTGATTTCACATGCGTTATATATAAAAAACAGACGGAGAGGACGAATTGGATGATAGATGTGCTTGAAAATCTGCAAGTAGAGCGAAAATTGAGGGATGTTTCATCAGAAATAAAAGAAGAAGGGGTGAAAATGGAAAAACTGGGAGAAAAAGATCTATAGATACAGGATTAAAAATAGGAAAGAAATAAATTGAAGAGATTTAAAACCGATGTAGCAATGAGTAACAAATTATTTCAACAAGGTTTTAACTCTCGATTGATTCAGTCTATTGACAATTGACAAGGGCGATATATTTGAGACCTCGAACGCGGCAAATTTAGCTTTCGAGGACGTTAATCTCCCAGTGGATTTAAAATCAAACAATTGTGTGGTTGGTTCTCTGCGAGAAGGATGTAGAAAAATCAAGGGAACAGGAGGGCGATGACTAACGAGACACAAATTGTACGTGCTAACGTGGTAGAACTGTCGTATATTCAGGCATTGACCCGATTGCAGCAAGTTTGCTTAATTCATGCATGGAAGCCTGCAATTATTCCATTGTCGCATAATTCGCTCTGGAAATCATCGCTGGTCAGATTGCAGAAATAATTGAGAAACTGGTGTTCAACATCGGGAAATTCACTCATCGACTTTCATCTCGCAGAGTTTTAGAATTCTTCAAATTTTCATCTAGAAAATCCAATAAAAAAAATTCTACTAACATTCTTCTACTTTATTTTCCAAATTAAAAAAAAATGTTTCAAAAATGTTTCTTCAAAATAATTGTGTATTATTTTATTAATGATTTTTTTTATTAAAGAATAATTTTTTAGAATCGTAGATTTTAAGAAAAGTGTGTTTGAATTGGAAACTTTCTTTGTAGTGAGAATTTGTATATTTTTCTCAGTGGAACGGAACTTATTGTTAGTCTGTGGCCGAATGGATAATCTGGCGATTGATTGGATCCTCTGCATCGTCAAACGGCACGCCTCCGTCCTCGTGTTTATTCGGGAGAATCCGTGTTAAACAGAAGCAACTGTTTGCGCCGGAAATGCAGTGTTGCGTCACTCTCGGTATATTCACTACGAAGCTATAGTTAGCGATGAATTTAATCGAAGAGCTTCACCGATTTTGCCCCGATTCTTCTCTGCTATATATTTCCTGCAATTTTCAGAATTCGAAGCATAAAAAAACAGGTCTTTCAAAAATACACTTCCGGTACAAACTCCTGGTGTTACCGCAAAACATCTAACCTATTTTAGGTTATACAACAATATTCGTTGTTCTGCCGATAGATCGAGCCCCAGAGCCGTGCAACAACGTAGTAGCCTCAAGTGTATCAGCGAATACAGGTGACCTTCCAAGAAGCAGCATTTTACTGACAATGTTGCTGATGGTCTGCGCGTTGACAGTAAGAGCCAAGTTGCTTTAAACACCCGGAGAAGAAGATCTCTCCCGAAGCCGACGATCGTCCAGGAGAAGGATTTCCCTCTTTCTCCCAGAGATACACACCTCGAAGAGGAAAAGCTCGATTTCTGTTCGCGTCTATGGCGCAGATCTCCCGCCATCTGCGGTTTTTAAGATCTGAAAAAGCGGCTAAAAGAGGCGTTGGATCTTCCGAAAGGATCCCAAGGATCCTTCCGGACATGGCACGTTCTCTAGGCTTCGCCTTAACTTCGTTCCTTTCCCCGCTTTCGTTGCTCTCTTCTAAAATTTCAACTTAGAATCTACGCTCCGTTTTGAGGTTAGGATCGCAATGGCCGCGATCTTTTAAAACTTGGGGCCTAAACTGCGTGGTGGCGCTGATCACCATCTGGCTTTTGCTCGTCGGCAAGTCAAGTAAACTTCCAAGTCAGAAGTTAAAAGCGGATTCCTGTCCGTCTTGGGGTTTGAGATTCGAGAGCGGGGATGCGGAGCGTGTGTTCATCTTGAGGGATACAAGCTTTTGCAAAAGGCGACTTGACTCGATCGAATCACGCTCCACTTCCTCGGCTTATACGTACCCACCGGAACACAGAAACGTTCTTATTTTCTTACAGTCTTAGCTTTTCAGGCTCGTGCCTCTTCCGGTAAACCTTGCCAAGGGTATCACCGGTAGGATCAGAGAAGAAGAAAAAAAATTATTTTTACCGTAAGTAAATAGTAAAGCTACCAGAAAAAATTTATTACCAATTTCCTGTAATGCGCGTAGTCTTTCCTTCTATTCTCTTCTTGCTTCGTCCTACTCCCAATTTCGTGAGAACTTGTCGACTTATCGACCTGTTCTTCGTCTAACAACTTTCATCTGGTGCCTCGCGGGCACTGCGAGGCTCTTTCTCGCCTCGATCGCTCCTGACAATTGTCCTGAAAAGATGGAGGAGCTCGAGCGACGCGACTTCACGAGGCCACCCACCAATGTACATACTATCTATACATACATATATATATATATATATATATATATATAAATACACTTGAGTGTAAGTATACAGTCAGGACACGTATATATTATATACAGACAGAAATATAAATATATGCATTATATCGAGTAGTCTTAAGAGAATAACACAAACCCACACACATACATATCCTATAATATATATATGCAACCGCGCTCATTATCAGTTCCACGAGTAAAGGTTCGCGATCACGCTCGTAAAATCGGGTCACAACTGTTCTGAAACTGTTGCTCTTCTTCGCGAGGCCCCTCGATGTGGCACGGAAAGCCAGTTCTAGCTTGTTCGATGGTCCTAAGTTTTTAACGAGCTCGCAAAGCGACTCTCAGCAAAGGAAGGCCCTAATTATAATCGCTTAGTTGCGATGAGACGTTGAGTACCCCTTCTTCGGGGCCTTGCAGTCTAGCGAGTGAGGGGCGATAGGGAGGGGGGAGTAGTGAGATAACGAGTTTCGTTTCGTCATGGAGCAAAGGCACTGCAACGTGAATCTTCCATTTGATACATATCACCTAGATGCAAGTATATCATGTAGCAAGAGCGATTAGCGTGTCAGATCGTCACTAGGGTTCTCTTTCACGCGTATTACGATATAGTATAATATAAACAAATAAATAAATCTATATATATATATATATACAAATGTATAAAATGGTGAAGAGAGTAAGTGAGAGAAAGTAGAGGAAATGCGCAGGCTGGGGCGAGCGATAGATGGAATACGTTATTTTAATTAAGCGAGATATTCTGTAAGGATTTGGAAAGATATTTGGAGGTTATGCTCGCTCCTGGACTCTTCCAACAGTCGCATTTTGGAGATTAACGAGTCGAGAGACGATATACGTAAGTATAAACTACGTAAGTGTACATCGAGTAGACCGAGCCGCCGAGCCATGACGCTTGGCATCTTTTTTTTTTGTTTTTCTTTGGAAATCTGCTCGAGCGCCCTCTGTTGCGGCGCGCGACCACGTGACTGTGCATCGTTAACCTAACGGCTAATTTGAAACGAGGGGAGATAACGCGAGAGACGACGCACTCGATTTCGAGCCACCATCGGCTTTAATCTCTCTTTTGAGGCGATAGTCGAGAGACTTAACTCGAGAGCAAATTGTTTAGAAGAAATATAGGTCACGTTTGAACGTATAAAAGACGATATTTTAAATTTTATTCAGAATTAATCGTATCTTTGTTAACTTTGAAACAATCGATATTTCAATTACTTATTGTATATTTTTTACGTGGATTTTTATTTTAGATTTTGTGTAAACTTAATAAGTTGCTTTTGAGAAAATAAAAGAGGGGGAAAATGCAAGAGTTTAAGGGTAAACTATGTGCAATGTAATTTGGTAGGAAAAAATCTGTTAGTAAGCGAATATTTGGTGAGATTATATTTAAAGGAAGCGTAAAAATAAGACATGAATCGTTGAAAATAGCGAAGAGTGATTTTCCAGACTGTCGAAGGGGTGGTTGCTGGATAGTGATGTAAGTGCACTCGATGGTGGCTAAGGGTCGTAACGAGATCCCTCAGCGTAAAACCGGCGTCTCTCGCATTAACGATTAAACGTGTCCGCAGATACATTATATCATTAGCTCGCTCGTAGAGATTTAACTTTAGAATCAGTACCTCGACCCTGTTGACCCTACATCCAGCAACCCTTTGGAAGCGAAGTGCACTTGGTTCACTGGTTCGTTGATTCTAACAACAAGCCACGCGTCGTTGAGAATAAAAATGGTGTGAATCATTTTCTTCTTTTTTTTTTGTAATCCCACAATTTATTATTTCTCAAATTTAATTGATTTTTCCATATCAAACCTTTTTCCTCTAAAGATTATAATTTTTCCTTTGACCCTTTGAGTCTGGTTTTCTCTTCATTTACACAGAATATCACTTTCAATTAAAAGATATCGATCGCAAATTGAATTGGAAGATAAAAAAGAAAATTGGATATAAAGCCTCATTTTTTTTCTCAACGACCAGTGGTTAAATGATTAAATGATTCTCGGATGTTATAGTAATAATCAATGAATAAATTGAGGCAATTTTTGAAGAGATGGTAAATTGATTTATATCGATTTACATTGTGTGGAGCTTCAGTCTTCGAGATTCGGATAAATCGGAATTAAAGGATAGAAGGGGGACATGTAGTATCTCGATGTAGAAAAGTTTCGTTCCACGACGCGTTGGAAGAAGAACCAAGGCCTGAATAATTCATGGGTATCTTATATCAATTTAATATCCGCTGCGAGGAGCTCCAATTCTCTCGAATGCCTCTCTGTATTCTCTTCCACCAAAGTGGAAGCAGGGAAGCCGGAAATTTTGGTCACAATCCGCTGAATGGAAGGGAATGACTCAACGAGTCACTGTATCGCAAAGCTTTAAACAATTTCTCTACTTCTGACATTACGTTCCTACAGGAAGCACATACAAACTATTGTTCAATGAATATACAATGGTACAACTAAAACCAAGTTATTCCATAAAACATCAAATTTTATCGTTTCACTTCAACGATTTACAACTTCGCGATTTTCAAGATTAAAAAATTTCTTCAGCAAATCGAATGCAAAACACAGATTTTTACAATTAAAATTTACTATGTTATTTTATATTATATTTTGCGCAGCTCTGTTATTTATTTGAAATGAGTCGATATAGATTTGTTCAAATAGTTTAATGATTTTTTGCAAATTGTTTTTATACTGTCAGAATGAAAAATAAATTGTTGAATCCAGCGAATTCCAGTGGCTCAGAATCAGTAGCTCAACTCGTTGCCTAATACGAATGTGTACTTCAAGTCCAGCAAGGCCTAAGCAGAGAGTGAACTCTACTTTAATAGCGGAATCCTGCTCTATTTTTAATACTAATAACAGGGCGAGATTGATCGCATGGCGCGAATATCGATGGTTTTAATTAAAGGATAGACTCGTCGGGCATCCTGGTTACCGAGGAGCTTCATCGTGGAGTGCCAGTGGAATTTATCGAATTATTCCGGACAAGTATCTCTCGTTGGGGTGAAATTGGTAAATAGATCGAGAGAAATAGGACTCGAGGGAAATTCCGATTAATTAAAAAAGAGATTTTGGATTACTCCTGTAATCCCAATACACATTAGCTTCTACTTGTTAATCACGCGAAAACTCTGGTATTATATATTAACCCTTTGCACTCAACGATTTGACCAAATCGAAGATTTTCATCCAGCTTCATGCGTTGATTAACGATTAATACGTACATTTTAAATAAAATCGTACAATAATTAAAATAGTTATTCCGAACGAACAGTGTCGCACGAGGAAAAAATTGAATTTTTAGAAATCGCGAAACATTTGCGAATTTCAATTTGAGGGAAAATTTGTAAATTTAGATTTCGATGGAAATACATGTATATGATCTTAGTGTGTATTTTGTAAAATGGTATTAAAAAAAAAAATTAAGAATAGTTGGATAATCAATGTGTGTATGTGTGTCATCGTTTCGCATCGTTTTGAAAAAAAAAAAAGGACCATCGAGTGCAGAGGGTCGCAAAAACCATCGCGAATCGTGTACCAGTAGCTTCGAGTCTTCGAGTTTTTACGACTGCGAAATCACCGATTGCAGATGGGGATGAAAAAATAAAAAGATAAAAAAATATATATATAACAAAGAAAGAGAATATTGTGGAAAATAGTAGTATTGTGGGAAAAGTGAGCTTATTGTGCTTCGACTCGATGGAGCTTACCGTATGCAGCTAACGTGTTGTAGAATCGATGCAAAACAAAATAGATTGGTGTTGCCTATAAACAGAGAGAAAGGGAGAATAGCGTGTGTCAGAGGGATGAAAGTAACAGGAACAAGGACAGGCTAGAATAGAGAAGATTTTTTCTTTATTTTCCATGCGAATCCATTTGAAAAATTCTTTCCTCGATTATTTACTTAACAAAATGAATCCTTCTATAATAAAATTTCCAATGCAATATTTCTTCTCCATTTTCCACAATTTTCCAAAACTCTTTTCCATTTTAACAGACACATTAAGTTGCTATTATTGAATTATTTCGAGAGGGATTCGCGTGACAATTTTCCAAAATACTTTTCCCATTTTAACACCCAATTATCATTATTGAATTATTTAAAGAGAGATTAACAAAAATGAGCAAAAGTTTGGCAAACTTTTTATAAACGAGAACCTTAAACATCGTAGGCGATTAATTCTTGTGAATAAAAAGAGCGTTTGAAAGCAAGGTTCATTAATCAGTCGAGGAACGTCGAATTTAGGGAAGAATTGTTCGTAGGTCAGGTCAGCCATAAATCTGTGAAACGTTGTAGCAAACCTCAAACCAATGGCGAAATCGCCACATTCCTAGGATAGATTTCTAGCCATTGGTAAAATTTAATCGCACGATTACCAACCGTGTACGACATCCATTAGCCAAATTGCCAGTACAATCCGACAGGCGTAATTCAATCAGCCCAAGCCGGCGACATTTCTGAATATAGAGAGAATCGAGAGTATGAGATGAGGCTACGTCGAACGCTTATCGATATTATAATCCCTGTTAACGAAAGGATCCTTGTTCAACAATATGAACAAAAACTACTAAAATTTCGTTATAGGATAATATTTTTCCCTTCCTCGAGACGATGCTACATTGCTTACGTCGTATCATGCGTTACGTGCGCCTAGCAATATCCTGGAATTAGATGAGCTAGGTGTCAAGTATATTGGAAGGTATTGCTCTCGTATTTCTTATCGCGAATGCACCGTCAACCTGATCGAACGCGAACTAATGATAAGTTACAACCGACGAACACTAGACGCGACGTGCTTATCGATCCTGTATGTTCTTCGGGAATATTAGCTGTCCTGTTTACAATAGTGGCTCGTTAGTACATTAGATTTCGTCTATCAATCTTATTTTGTCTTTGCTTTTGCTAAATTGCTTTTGTTCATCTTCTTACACTGGATAAATCATTTTATTTCCTGTTTCTTCCAATTCTTTTCTTGGTGTCAATTAATATTACTTCCGGTTCTATCCAATAATATTTCCTTCAAAAAATAAAAATTCATTTTTATTTATTCATTGAATCTT
This sequence comes from Trypoxylon attenuatum, assembly GCA_963989405.1. NCBI lineage: Eukaryota > Metazoa > Arthropoda > Insecta > Hymenoptera > Crabronidae > Trypoxylon > Trypoxylon attenuatum. The sequence goes on along the minus strand of OZ022492.1, from coordinate 1,482,591 downwards.
TAAGAAATATCCGAATAATTATCGCTAATCGAACCGAACTCAATGAGTCTGTTTTTCAGTTGGAAATATTAGAAACTGGAAAACAGTACGATTTTATTGACGTTGCTGGATATTCCGTGAGAATAAAAATAGCTGAGGATCGTCGGATGTTGGAAAAGAGACTCTGTTTTCCGGGAACGTAACGGGGATAGAACCCGGTGTAAAAGTCCGTTGAATGAGTGCACATCGTTTGATCGCGAGCGCGAACCCGAGGGAACTGGAGCGATGCATGCTCTCTAATTCACCGGGAGAAACTCGTCATCCTTTTCCCAAGAATCCAACTTTCCCTTTCAGTCTTCCCTCCGTGTTCACGAGGAATGAGGGGAACGGAAGAAACTTCGCTTCCTCGGGAAACACGCTGGAAAGATTCACCAGTCGCGAAAGAAACTGAAGAGAAGGAAAGAAGTCTTGTCGAGCAAAAGAATATCACTGGAAATAAGTGTCTCTGTGATTTTTACCGTTGCACCAAATCATGAGAGAACCATTTTAATCGGTTCACTGTACTCAAGGGCGTAGAAACATAAAAATTTCTACTCTTTAACGTTTAATTAAGGTCTAATTTCTAATAATGGAAAGTGAGAAAGTTTCGAAAAATTTTCTTCTCATTTCCTTTTCTTGTTTATATAAGAAATTATTGATGATAGTAGAGAATGGAAATTGGTTTTTAATAATTAGAAGGTATTTTAATTGGAATTTGTTTCAGCGACTTTAAATCTAATCGTGACTATGCCCTTCATGTGTATTCTTGCTTTTTACCTACGAAGTTAAGTAGAGTTTACGTCCGCGAAAAGAGGGCGGTATTTGCAATGCAGAAACCCTCGGAATTCAGACTCGCAGTCTCGAAGCCTAACATAGCTATCAACGATAATGCGCTGCAGTTCGCCTTATCGCGAGTGCTTAACTCTCGAATTTGCCTAATATAGCGGTTTAGGTCATTTCGCGTTATGTCGACGAAGCTCTCTCGGTGCACAATGGACAATCCCCGTGGAACTTTCATCGCGTTGTAGCTCATCGCAGATGACAGGTATCGCGCAAATTTTCGATCGTAGGAGTCGGTTGCAAACTTGTGGATCGAGTATGATTGTGGCTAGTTCGAGATACATAAATCTAAACGATTTTCGTGAATTCGTATTATAGTTGGGATTTAAAGTGGTTACATCGAAAGGTGCTGAATTCTTCTCTCAACCCTGATCAACCCTTTGCACTCTGTGATTTTTCCAAATCTTAGAACAATTATAATTGATTATAAAAATTGTTTAATTCATCGATACAACGCCAAATATAATTTTTTAATAACGTTACAATTATAAATTGAATAAATGAATGTCGAAAATAATTATGTTTCTTTTTTTTTGAATTTTTTCTTTTAATCAAGATCATTAACTTTGAATCGATGGATAAATATTTAGAATGAGTTTCGGTCAGTTGTTTTACGAAATGAAATAATCATTCTACTTGCGTTTGATATAATAATAATAATAATAGAATTTTCTTTTCTCCTTTCGAATAAATCACCGCGTGAAAAGGGTCACTTTTCCTGTGGGTTTCGGACACGGTAGCTCTGTATAAACGAATGTAAATGCAAACAGGTGTTAACTCGTGACGGAAAGTGTTAAAGGGACCGACTGATCAACGAGACGCATTGTTGGGTCACCTACATGCGCGTCGCCTCGCAGCCGAGACGAAACGAGTATAGTACATATATATACAATACACCAGGGATAAGCATCCCAAAGTACATCTCACTATTCAAGTACAAGCACTTAGAAACACAATTGTACTTGAGTACTTTTTGTGACCAAATACAAGTACTTGAAACAAAATTGTACTTGAGTACTGTTGTGATAAAGTATACTTGTATTTGATTGTTGAAAATACTCAAGTAAAATTTTTGTTGCCCAGTACTTGTACTCGAATTGAGATATGTACTTTGAGCTGCCCATTCCTGATATATACATATACGTGTACATAGAGAGCAGCACACCTATTTTTGTGAAGATACTATAATATTACGCATTGCTCGAGGATGCGCTAGCGATGGTTGGTCCGAAGGGATCCCAGAGGACTCGCGTCTTCTATTTCCCAAGGCGACGACACCCGACGGCAAAAAAGGATTTCAAAGGCTTGTAATATTATTCCCCAGTAAATAAAAAGAACGAAAGAACCATTGAAATTCACGCAGCTCTCGAAATCAATTCTCTCGATACTAAACGAATTCGTGTTATTCGCACACTCTGAATATAAATAAACATTTATTTATTTACTGCCTCGTGGAAAATACGATTATTGAAATTGACAGCTATTATCGCACGATCGCAAATATCAACTGATATTATTCGCCAATACGAAATCGCTTCCGGTTGTTTGCAATCGGCGAATATAAATAGGAATTGTTTCCGCAATCCTGAAATATTAGTTTATCGAAATTCAATTTTAGATATTTTCAAGTTAATTCAAATGCAAACATAGGAATAGATTTTCCAATTGGAGAAATCGATCGTGATTAGAATAATTGAATATTTTGCTTGATAATTGTATTAAATATTAAAAATATTAAAAAGCCGTGTGAATTTTCAAAAGTCCTTTTTCGCCATCCTGTATAATAAGTGTCCTGCAGTCAATGATGGACGATTGGTGTCCTTCCAACGCTATCAAGCGAATTGTTAGCTAGTTTGGGAGTGAGTTACGAGTATTTCGCATTGCCGCGGATATGATCGTCGGGACCACTTCGCGCTACGCACGTAATTACCCACGTATTGCCAGGTACAATACTTAGTCAATTATACGCGAATTAATGGAGAATAATTCTCTCGTCGTCTCGACGAAACAAGGAAATAAGAGAATCTTACGACAAGAATATAACAGCGAGTAATTTGATCGTCGAGTCCCTAAACACGCGGAGTTCAAACTCGATCCTTCCTAAATCGATCTGTTACAGTGTTTTCCAATCACTCAACCAAATTAAAAGTAACAGCGAAAAAATCATACAATAATAAAATTCCTAATACGAATGACAGACATGATTAAAATTATTAACGATATATTATTATAATTGGAACAGTTAAATCATTATCTGTGGGAAATAAATTGGAGTATATTATTTAAAAATATATCGCAGGATAATATTGAAAATAATATTTTAATGATCTGGAAATAAGGATCTATGAAAAATTGTGAGATTTATATTGGGAAACACTGATCCGATCGAGAAGGTTCAATTCAGCTCGAGTTACGAGTGAACGAGTGTAAATGGACAGGGTGCACAAGGCGAGAGTGTGAGAGAAAAAAGAGAGAGAGAGATAGAGAGATTACTCTGTGTACATTTATGCTAAGCCTACCGATAAAGTTACCGATAATAACGATAGATCTCCTGTTACGGTATTTCTGTCTCTCATGATTAATGATGCGTCTGGAAAAGCGAGGGTGGTTTTCAGCGGAGATTCTCGCTTTTATCGGGACAGATTCTTATCTCGCGAAGATTGGAGAGGGGCAATCTCCCAAAAAGAGAGAGAGAGAGAGAGAGAGAAAGAAAAAAAAAAGAAAGGGCTATTTGCTTCTGAGATTTAATGCTTCATCGATCCTCGCAATTTATCCACCCCTTTCTCCGATCGAAACAAAAACTCAGATTTTTCTCCCCGAAATTCTCAGATTCTAACACTTTCGCAACAAATATATCTATAATAATATCTATAATTCAATCGACAAATTCTTTTCTTTAATTAATTAAAATATCTCAGTAAAACATATCTCGTATAGTTTAATAGATTTTTCCTCGAAAAAATCAACTGTTTTATGGGAAGATATAAAATTAAAAGTATTGCGAATTTGTTAATCGAGATTGTAGCCATTCGACAACCTCAGAGATAAATAGATAACAGGAATGCGTGTATATAATATACATACATATTATAATGGTATAACATCTACTAAACATATATGATGTATACATTAAATTTTATATATATATGTTATATAACGATATATTATATATATTATATATATAGTATATAATATATTATAGATGTATGTATATACGTATAATTCACCTGCACGAAAGTTGTCGCGCTTTCACTTTTTTTTTCTCGGGGAGGACAACGCAAGGAAACGGTGTGTTTCCAAAACACTTCTCGACGAGGCGATCGAATAGGAACATATATATATATGTATATGTAGTGAGAGCGAAAGAGAGAGAGAGAGTGTGAGAGAGAGAGAGAGACGAACGAAAGCGATCACGAAACAAAAAAGAAATTTGTGGATCGCGTTAAATGTTGTTAGGTTCTACATACAGATATATTATCAATGTTACACCGTTGTATGTAATTATTATCAGACGAGCAAAGGAATTATGTAATAAGAGAAATTACTGTAGTTGCGAAGAAATAAATGATACGAGGATTACTACGAGATCTGAGGCTTTGATTTGAAAATCCATATTCATTTTTTGTAACATGTTCTAATTTATTGTATTTATAATTCTTTATTGAATTATTGCCAGAGATTTTTTTAATCAATTTAACAAATTTATTGATTATCCAATTGTTTTTCTTTAATGTGGTTTTATGATCTTGGGAAGTTGTTGTTTTTTGGGGTTGTGAGTTTTTGGAGAATTGTTTTTTTTTAGATGCAGATTAGGAGATTAGGAGATTGCAGAGATCAACTGAGGTATGTAACGCTTTCATCTTCCTTGAGAACTCTGCGACTCGAACCATCGAAAACACCCTGGAATTCAACATTGTGTACCCAACAAACTTTCCACTTGCGAATCTGACGCCTCGCGCAACTATGCTTCATCTTCTTGCATCGTTTATACACATATATACAATACGTATACACCCTGATGCACTGGGGATATTCGAGGCTGATGAATAATTCGCACCAAGTCGCGAGGGAACTTTGGCAACTTCTACATATCGATTTTTTTGAGCTTCGAACCTTTGTTGGACACTGGAAGAGCAGCATCAGACATTTTCTTTTTTTTATATTAAATGCTAATCTCAAAGTTCTTATCGCGTGAGATTGAGAGATACAAATCTCTCGTGAAATTGGAAAAGAATCGTCTATGAGTTAGGTTTATTATTAACGTAATATAGTTTTTAATAAAGGTGGTTTCCCCTTAAAAGAAAATCGAAAAAAACTGAAAAATAAGTTATGAATGTAGGAAAAATCGATAGGTTTTGGATATTGTTAAAGAAATTGTTTACGCGTCTAGTGCTACGTTTTATGGTAGGTGGAATAGTAGAAAATTTGAAACCAAGGAACGAAGTAGATAAGGACGTTGGTTGTCCGCAGTAGATTAGGATTTGCTGAGCTATCTACAAGCAAAACGAACGTCCGCAATCTTCGAAATTCCGATTACGGTGGACTAATACTTTCTCTGGCTGCAAACAGTGCAGCAAAGTCGCGCGGGGAGATTAGACGTTCGCGCAAATCCGAAATAAGGCACGTTCTCGCGAGCCAGGCCACATGCAGTGCAAATCCACGGTGCATTCACGTCACGACTGACGCAGCAGGATTACAAGATCCCGGAAATATGAGGCAGACTTTTCACGAGATAAACCTTTTTTACTGATTGCCTGCAACGCGAAAGAATATCAGAGTAGCGGAAATTGCAAATCGAGTCAAAATGTCCATTCGAAAAGTGCTATGTTAAAATTCCAATTTTATCTATAATTAGCCGATAGTCATTTTCTAAAATAAATGAATTTTACTGCAAATTAATATATTATCGCGCGGCGAACAAATGAAATTAAACAAGACCCTTTAGTGAAATTTCATTTGCGATTTGCTAATTGCACTCGGATAAATTATACACTGTTTTGCTGTAAATTCTGAAAAACGCTCACTTGTTAAATCGATAAACTCCATAAAAAAGAAAGTGAAGAAACATAATGGAATAATATACATTATTTTCCCAAATTCTCTTTAAAATAAAAATTGCAATTTTTGCAACGAAATACACTAATGTACAAATTTAATTAAAATGACTTCAGAAATAAATTATTCATTATTCCTAGTCCATACAAATTTTCTTCTTTAACGCTGATAATCCCTATTATTCAAGAAACCCATTATAAACAAAAAAAAGAAGTTATGACACTTAAATTGGAAATATTTCAAAAACTGGAATTAATCGATTTATCCTATAAACTACTCAAATCAATCCCTCGCCATCCTTTTTCTCAGCGTAGCATAAACCTCTGTCTTTTTATTCCACGCGGCAAAACTCTACGCTTCGATTTATACGAAATAGAGAGAAAGAAAGAGGAAAATGAAAGATAGAAGAAGAATCTTGTTGATACGACGTCTGATTTACGATATTTGTTACTGATCTGCCGCAATAACTCCTCGAATATCCTTCGCGCTAAACACGAGAAATCGCGACTTCGCGATCCGAATAGGTTTATTCCGCAATAGCGTTAAAACAGAATCAGCAATCTTTCTGAAAACCTCTGGATAAAAATAGTATTAACGATCGAATCTCAAAGTTCACGCGTGAGAATCATTCAGCAATAAAATTTAATTGATTCGCTGGCTTTCGAGCACAACCAAGTTCAATTTGCATGCGAAAAGAGGAATCGGAAGAACCCCCCTCCCCCCCCTTGATTCTAACCGAATATTATCTAAATCTACTTTTTAAACGTGACTGGCGACATGTAAAAATAGCTGAGAAGCGATAAAAGAGAGAGAGAGAGAGAGAGAGAGAAAGATAAAAAGGAGCGAAATATGTCAAAGAAGCATAAAATCGTATTTCAATAAAATCTGCTGAAAAAATCTGAAAATAGGAAGAGATAGGAAAGGTGATTAGTGAAATTGCTTTATTCAAAGAAATTCTCCTTGTATTTGGATTTTATTTATCAACGTCAGTGATTCGGAGAAATAATATGTTCGAAGGTGAGATATTTTTGGAATGTATATTTTGAAAAGAGGACTCGAATTCTAGCGATAAGTCTGAGGATTTCTCCGATTCACAGCATGAGAGGAAAGGTGCGATAAACTATACGAAGTAAAAAAGTCATGTGCAATGTTTTGACAGGGAGTCGTTGGAAAGAACGATGACAAAAGACCCAGGAGAGACTTCGGTGCACCAGCTGCTGCGAAAGAGACCGAGGTCGCAGCTTATGCAAATCCTTCTCGGCTGGTGTAAATAAATAAATAATGACATTTACGCTTCGGTTCACATAAACAGCCAAATCTCCGATCTCCCAACCGCACCCCTGAAAACCGAGTGAGCTCCCTCCAGATCGAATTATCATAATTAACGAGCCATTAAACGTTAGCTTCTATTATGCTACTGGATTCGAGTAATTAGAGCCAGGAAATTAATCTTCATTTTCAGACTGAAGATAACGATAGTTTTTAAAAAATCATAGTACCCCTTTCCAGTTTCTTGATATATTTTATTGAATATGTTTAAAGGAATCTTTCGATATTTGTAATTATAATTCTCAATTAAATAGATAATTGAAAGTTTCTCAAAAGTTTTGATATCGATGGGTTTGTTCAATTGATTTTAAATAAGAATCTGAATATCAATTCAACATTTCAATTTTTATAATTGAAATTAAAATTAAAATCACCACTTTGATATCATCAAATTCGAACCAGCAGCTAATTAAAACAATTTGATACATTTCAACATCAACAAATTGACTCAATTCCTTTTGATAACTCAATAAAAAGATAAAGAATCTTGAAAAAAATTCCAGACAAACTAAAAGTAACAATTTTACTATTAAAGTCGTGAAGTACAATTCCACTTGCATGTCTCGTTACCAAGAAACACAATGCAATATTGGAAGGTTTTCGCGGAGTAATTCCAGCAGTATTGAACCTCGCGATCGTTTATCTCTGACTGGAAAAGTATCTAAATGGATGCAGCAGCATCGAAAGGTGGAGAAAAGGACCGATCGATCGAGGGTTCGAGACTCGAGAAGTGTTTTCTAGCATAAGAAAAATGCTCAACGGAAAGGTAGCTGTAGAGGAAAAGGCATGTTTAAGCAGTTCGAGAGCTGTTTTGCTGGTGCCTGACTGTCTGCTACGAGCTGCTAGTCCCGGATGATCAATCGACCAAACCGGTCGATACAGCTTCCAAGAGTTCTCTCTTTTCTTTTCTCCCACCTTTTTCATTGCATTCACCAATGATCTAGTGGCCATGGTCAAGCAGTATCCTCGCACACAAATCACACTAACCAATTTTCGATTAACCGTGATATGTACCACGTTCTCATCCAATATATTTCATCCATAAAAATCCTCTAAAAATAATGATCGATGCAACGGATCCTTCCAATTAAAATTCATTCTAATCTCTCAACAATATTTAACATCATTGTTTCATTCGAAAGAACGCAATTATTTTCGACACTCTGTCATTTTATTTAAAATTCTATATATTAGTCATTATTACTCATTCGTCGATGAATAATTCACCGTTTCTCGAATAACTAGTTATTCGGGAGTGATAAGAATCTCCTAGTGCAAGAGAGTTAATTACCTTATTACAATAATATATTGCCTACAAGTTCTTCCAAACTATCACGTTATAGTTTATTTGAATTAACAGCTGGATTTCTTTTATATACTTTTATATATAGTATTTATTTTCTATTTCTCCCTCGATTTTATTCCTGTCACTTTAATTATATCTCTACGATTTAACTTTCCTTGAATAGGTGAAGCGGAAGGATATCCGAAATTAATTTACTCGAATCGCAGTCAAAATGAAGATGAGTTTTGAGGATCAGTTTAATTTGTTCAGTAAAAACCTAAAGTTACTTCCAGTGGTAAAAAAATATTTTTATTATACTGAACAGTATTGATCATTGAAAAGTCATCAATTGAGAGAAATTTGTTGAGTATCCTTATGATACTCCAGTTCTGGAATCCATAATGCCAAAGGCAGAAAAGTTACCTCTGATCATCGAAGCTATTTTTAGAAGAGAAACGGAACTGTTTCCAAAAAACTGGCGAAGAACCTAAACCAGATGGGAGATTGGTGTCACTCTGGGCTATTGGACACGTGCCGGTCAGTCTACGAATCACGCTAGTGTTGTGACTCGAAAGTTTAACCTCGATTGACCTCGCTTCGAATCGATCCAAAGAGTTCTGGATCGCGCGTGATACTGTATTTTGACTGGATCTATGTCTTGGAATGTCTCATGTTAACTCTGGACCATTGATAAAATCGCGTGATCCTTAGCTTTCTAAGACTAATAATTCGCTATTTTTCTTCCTCACGCTAATTGCAATCGCTCGTCAAAATATCTCTACCATTTAGGAAGTGAATAAATTATCAAATCTACTTGGAATTTGTGTTGACACTCGGCTGAGAGAACCATCGAAACCATCTGCTAATTTTCTGTTTTCCAACTGCAATTCGCGAAGGTCCTTTTCTTAGAAATTCACAGAGAAATATTTATCTTTACAGTTTGTTGCTGATTTCAAAATTATTTAATTTAAACAATTCAATCTATCAGTAAACAGCGAATTATATTTTAATAATTATCTACGGTAACATAAATGTATTATATTTTCAATTCGCTGTTTTCCTGATTTATTCCAGAATTTAATAACAAGCTGTTTTAATGATAATTCGATCAATTGGATAACAATCAATGACGTTTAAATAATTATTTGGAGTAAAATTCTGTTTGATCAACTAAATATGTATCAGTAGATTTCATTTTCAATTTAATTAAACTGAGAAATTAGTTTAATTCGAAAAAAGAAGCTTGTAATAAGGAGAATTAAGGATGAATGATCAAGTGAGTGTTTCCTTTGGAAATAATCGAGAAGACAAGGGTTCATCGTAGCTTATTAATCACAGGGAGCAGATAGATCAAGGCAACATGACTCGTGATCGACTCATGGATAGAACCGAACCGGTGGAACCGGGGCGTCGATGAAACTACTAACTGGTATTATACGAAGGCAAACGAGATTAGCGGTACCTCGGACTAATCAGATCCCTTTTTAGCAAAGCGAGAGCGACCAAAGCAATTACTTAACTCCAAATAATTAAAGCCGTTTATTAGAGAATAGTGCACACCCAAAAGTTTCCTTACTCTCGTAGGAACTCTCGTTAATCTCGTTATATGAGCTAGCGTTCTAGTAACGTAGAATTCACCGATTCAAAGGCTTCTTGGAGTCTGTCCAGATCCTTACTTCATTTCTTTCCCCTATTTCCATCCTTCTTCTTTCTTCTCTTCTTTGATCTCTCAATTTGATCTTTGCCAAACAGAAATCTTCAATCGAGCGAACAACTTCGAATCTGCAATCGCTACTTTCCTGATGAATATGCAATAGTGTTATCCTAGATGGAACTACTAATAGAACTATGCGATCGAGCGACCAGGTTTAACCCAAATTTGGCGAATCACTATGCAAACAACTATTATTGTTAACATTGTCTTATCTACTATGGCCATACTCCTCTCTGAATCTTCACAATTCTGGTTAGTTTCACCCTTCCAATTTTTCACGTCTTTGCTTCAAAATTATATTAAAACTCTAAACATAGAAACTTCAATTTTACTCGATCAAACACAACTTCAACAATTGAATTTCAATTCAACATCAACTTCACTCGATCAAACACAACTTCAATAATTGAATTTCAATTCAACATCAACTTCACTCGTTCAAACACAACTTCAATAATTGAATTTCAATTCAACATGAACTTCACTCGATCAAACACAACTTCAACAATTGAATTTCAATTCAACATGAACTTCACTCGATCAAACACAACTTCAATAATTGAATTTCAATTCAACATGAACTTCACTCGGTCAAACACAACTTCAATAATTGAATTTCAATTCAACATGAACTTCACTCGATCAAACACAACTTCAATTATTGAAATTCAATTATTGAAGTTGTGTTAATTCAATTTAATTATTGAAATTCAATTATTGAAGTTGTGTTTGATCGAGTGAAGTTCATGTTGAATTGAAATTCAATTATTGAAGTTGTGTTTGATCGAGTGAAGTTGATGTTGAATTGAAATTCAATTATTGAAGTTGTGTTTGATCGAGTGAAGTTGATGTTGAATTGAAATTTAATTATTGAAGTTGTGTTTGATCGAGTGAAGTTGATGATGAATTGAAATTCAATTATTGAAGTTGTAATTCAACATCAACTTCACTCGATCCAACACAACTTCAACAATTGAATTTCAATTCAACAAAACGTATTTTTTTGAACAAAGTTTCTATACATCATTGTTTGATTTCATGTAAATCAAAAGTAAGTTGGACAGTGTCTGATGCAATTATAGGAGTAAGAAGAGATGAGAAAAAGATAAATTGTAAGTCGAACTGGAGCAAAATCAAGGCAAACCTTCCAGGATAAAGAAGTTTGATGATATACGCATGGATGTGCAAGGTATCCTTGGAAGAAATCGCGAGCTGGTCCCCACCAAGGCGAATCAGGTGGATTGACAATTGCGTTGGCGACACACATGGGACCGGGGAACAGACCCACGGACAGGTGGAATATAAAAGCAGCCGGTACCGCGAAGGCCGTATCATTGCTCGGCATCCTCGGCGACCGGTTCCTCGATCGGCATCGTACGATCGACACACCACGTGCCAACGACAGTTCGCTCGTGATCGATCGAATTATACATTTGATTTTGGATCGATTTCGGGAATAAATTCGCGAAGCTTAGAATTTCTGAATTCACCGATTGAATTGAGTTAAAGAAAACAGAGTGTGAAATTCCTGGGAAAAAAATGGCTGATTTTACGAGCTCCAGGATCCTTCTGGTGATACTCTTTGTGATAATGTACTTTGAGAGAAGTAACTGTGCTTCTTGTATCGGAAAATCGGTGATACGTAAGTACTATTAATTTTCTTCATTTTCTTAACAAAGCCTCATTGTTTCTAACATTAAAAATATTGAATCTTTGGAACTTTCGATTCGTTCAATTTAAAAGAGTGTAGTTTAATTTCTGTAGAAATTCAAGAGAAAATAAAAAGTGACATTTAGTGTTAAATTGAAATCAATCTGTAATTGAAAAATTTAAATTGAAGAATAAAAGAATATTTCGCACGTTTTAAAGATAAATATTAATCGTGTTATTTTACGAACGTTTCCTTTATCCGTTTTACCAAGTGTTTATTATCTAATCCTAAAAACAGCAGACTTCTTATTGAACCGAGTATAAAAAGCGAGTAGCGTAAAGTCCGACTAAGAATTTCCTGCATCAGTCCATATATCATTAAACAGATTAATCATGCCGATCGATCGTGAATGTATCCCCAAGTTAATTAGTCGCGATTCTATCGTTAATCGTATGATGAATGTCGGAATCAGAGTTGAAAAATGTTCCTTGTCCATCAAAGTGCACCTTGCTCACTTAAGACACAGTCTGATACATTGATCGCATGATCCCCTGATTCATCTCGTAACACGTGTTGGTTCCTCGAGTGATTAGTAACTCGAATCATTATTGCGAAATGCTCTCGATACTTGCAAGAAACTTAAACAAACTTAAACAAACTTTGCTACTTTGTTACTTGAACTATATTCGTGTAACTTCGACACAGTTTCCGGTTAATGTCGAGGCTACAATACTCTGGGAAACATTATCAATAGAGTATCGAATACCATCATTGGGTTCTTTTTACACCGGAAATGAGATGGGCTTGGCAGGTATACGTAACTACGTAATTCTCTGCCCCTCTTTCTCGCGATGTCTCTCTGGGGCTAAATGGATTTCGTGGGAAAGGACTCGTAGTCTGTTAAATAAATATCCCTTGAGAGTAAGCAGCTTCTCTTGAAAGTAACTTCCCCCCCATGTGCTTGCGATTTGAGCGGCCTTACCCCCACCACTTTGCTCTTTTGCATCTTTCAAGAAGCCCTCGCTCGATAAAAACCGGTTGATCGAAGCTTGCAAGCTCAAACTATATCTACGAATTTGTCTTCTTTGCTTTAAAATTAAAAAAAAACGCGATACAATTTTTTTGTTGCTAGTTAGAGAAATGGGAAAATGACTGTAGACATGGGACAAATTTATGATGGTTCATCGGGAGAATTGATTTCTCTTTTGGTGGCAGGTTGGCCAACATGGTAGTCTGGTTGCAGCTGCGTAAAATTCAAATTTATTCGTTCGATTCGCCGCACGGCGCACCTGTGGTCATTGCTCCCTTGGCTTTATTTACGGATCTATGCTCCGATGCGGCCGCATCTCGCGGCATTGGCAACGATTGTGCGAGAAATTCTGGGATCTGGTAAAATCGTAAGGGTGGGAGAAAAATTTCGTAGAAGTTAAGGATCCAGTTAAACGCTCGTGAGCTATGGCTAGAGGCTCGAGAGTGCGGTGTCCGAGATCGCAGAGTGAATTTAAATGGACCTTGCCACCTGCGGCATTACTGCCAGACGATTTTCGGGATAATTATGCAATTCCAATCCCAAGTGACAGTCCCGAACGCGCTTTATAACTGTAAAATCGAGAGGCTATGCTATGATCGTGACCACTCTACCTTGCTTAATGGAAGAACTCGCAGAACTCTGCCTGGTTTTGGGATAATTGTAATCTAGTGCCTATTATCGTCACCACGCGCTGGGAATTTGGGAAATGTTCTCTCGCGAGTATTCCCCACTTTTCTATTAACACACTTTTCTTTAAGTGTACAAGTTGCTCGGACACTATAATTATCTTGATATTAGGATGGTAAAAAAGTTTTTTCGTATTTTTGAGGAAACTTTGTTCAAGTGGTTTTCAATTGTTACGTGGCTTACGTGGTTAATTAACGGTCTTCCGGTTCGAGATCCAGTGTCACGCTCTGCGCCCAAAAGTAGAAATCGAGCGAGGCAATCCCGGTCATTTTACACGCCGCGTATAATAAGAAAAAAGGTGGCGATCGCGATAAAGCAATCGCCGAGCGAAATCTCGTTAAGCGCGAAGGTCGTAAGGTAGAGGCCAGCTCGGGATGCGCGTTGCTCTCCCAGTGTTACGCAAGCGAGAATTTTGCGGAAATGTCAGGATCGACAGATCTCACAAAGTGCCAACGATTCAAGATTTATTGTACTTTCGATTAAAAGTGTAAAAATAGGTTTCTAAAGAAGAGACAAATTGTTGAAGTACAATTTTATTTATTGTTACATGTAGAGGTCTATTGACAAGTACAAGTATTTACAGAGAGTACTCATGAATTTGGAAACGAAACAATACTTTTAGCGATCAAGTACAAGTACTTAGAAATGAGATTGTACTTGAGTACAATTTTGTTTTTAGTACTTGAATACTTTTAGCGATCAAGTACAAGTACTTAGAAATGTCATTATACTTGAGTACAATTTTGTTTTTAGTACTTGAATACTTTTAGCTATCAAGTACAAGTACTTAGAAATGTCACTGTACTTGAGTACAATTTTGTTTCAAGTACTTGTACTTTAAACCTGTACTTGTACAAGTACTTTGAAAAGTTGTATTGTACACGAGTACAATTTTGTTTCAAGTACTTGTACTTGATCACAAAAAGTACTCAAGTACAATTTCGTTTCCGAATAGTCGTATTTGAATTGTAAGACGTACTTTGGCCTGACCATCTCTGGTAGAGTAGTAGGAGCCATGATCCATCAAGTGTTCGTCGACTCGACCACGAATCCCAAGGGTGCAATCAGATTGCAAGCGATCCGCAAGGGAAATGAGAGTAGTCAGGGTGAACGCGAGCAAGCCGGATTTATTATGTATGATAAGCAGCTCGAATGTGTTGCAGGATCGGGCGGCTTATCCTGCGAGGAGAAACAGACCATCCTGGACGAGCATAATCGCCTGAGGCAACTAGTTGCTCTTGGCCAGATTCACGGCCAGCCTGGTGCCGCGAACATGATGGAAATGGTACCTTGTCTTCTTCTCTCCTACCTAAACAAAAGAAAAAAAATACTTCCTTATGTACCCTTTTAATCGTATCATACGCTATATTTGTCTGACTACAGATTTGGGACGACGAGCTAGCTGCCATCGCTCAAAGGTGGGCCGATCGATGTGCAGAGAACCATGATCACTCGAGGAATGTTCGTAAGTGGAAACAGCCAGTCATCTGTCAGCCCTTTAACTTTCCTTGATAATTCGAACAATTTAGAAAATTCAAATAATTCAGTCAAATCTTTTTCAAGATTCTTTTTATTTAAATTTAAACTATGTATTTGGTTGAAAAGTAATATCTGAATTTAAGAAAATAGATAAATGTATCGAAGGGATTCAAATTTATCTGTTATAAATAAATTTTAATTATTGGTAAATATTGTTATGGAGATGTTATTGATCGTAGTATAAATTCGAGTCGGACGAAGAGAAGTGAACATAAAGAATTTAGTAGTTCTAGGATTAAAGCACATTTCTCAAGCAACTCTTTTTAAAAAGTCACTCCTTTTTGCAAGTTTCTACAGAGTGCAGTATCTCGTAAATATAATTCCAAGAAGACTCAGCTAAATCCGAAAAGCTATCAAACTTGTAGGCTTTGAAGCGAACGCGGTCTTTGTGTATCTTGTATCAGTACGCCAGAGTTTAAGCATCTTTTTCTCGAATGAAGAACTTCTCAAGCGATTACCATGATAAATCCAGAGAAAATCAAAGGAATTTCTTTGATCAAATATTCGCCATTAATTATAATCAAAACAAGATCCCCAAATTTGTACTTACTGAAATAACAAATAATAATATTAATAAAAAGGAAATTATTAAATTTGAAAGTAAATTTGATAATAAAGAATTATGAATTGAGGATTATAATTAATGATTGATTTTCAGGTCGTTTCGCAGTGGGTCAGAACATCGCGCGGACTTGGACAACAAGGCCCCCGGGGCCTTACGACTCCGAGCCAAACTGGCGCCGACAGATTTCCGGTTGGTTCAGCGAGGTGCAGTACTACCACCACACTGGTTACAGTGCTACCACTGGACATTACACACAGGTGATTCTTCGACTTAAATTCTACATTAAAAATTAAACTGTAAATTAAAAAAAAAAATATAGAATATTAAATGAAAGAAAAAAAAATCTTGTTCTTTTTGCAGCTGGTTTGGGGAGATACTTTTCTAGTGGGTTGCGGATACTCGTTCTACTACGATCCAGCGAGAGGGTACACGAAGAACTACGTCTGCAATTACGGCCCCAGGTAAGAAGCATAATTATTATTAAACCAAAATTAATATATTAACTCTGGTAATTGATTAACCCGATAAATCTTCCCTAGCTAATTAAAGAATAATAAAATCAATGTTTCCTTTTAAATATTATAGTTCAATTCGATTGTAATTTCACTCAGTTAATTTATCACTGAACAATCAAGTACACTAATTAAACAAATTTTATCCCTCATTAATAAAATCGAGTAGTCTCATTACGATTAATTAGTCTGACGAGTTAATAATGAAAATAAAGGTTAAAGATAACATCGATAGGGTAGAATTGAACGAATGGTAGAAATGATAGGGTGATTGAGATTACGAATGACAGAATTGATCAGTAGTGTAGCGTTAAGGCAGAAATCCCGATGAAGCTGCGCGTCTCGAGTGTTTCCTGTCAATCGAGAAGTTATTACTGGCGACAGATTGAATGCGAGTACGAGTGTATGTACGCGAGTGGTGTCAAGTTTTCGCTAGTCGAACGAATAACTGCAAATTGCCCAGACAAATTGGATCGCTGTTCTTTCCACTGCTGATAGAAACAAGCTTCTCCGCTGGCGAAGCAACGTGTTCGCCAGAATTAAAGGCTCTCAGGGCCAACCAGAGAGAAAGAGAAAAACGAGAGACAGCTATTCTCTCTCTCTCTCTCTCTCCCTCTTTGACAGTGTACTGTGAAATCGGCAGAGAGAAGCCTTCTACATATATACATATGTATTCTAGAGGATACGAATGAGGATCGTGGAATGATTTACGGATATTCGTCCAACGTAAATTTCCCGGTAACCGAGACATCGTGACGGTATCTTGCGCTTCGTCTTTTAAGAGCTCTCCCTAGGGTGACGGCCTCCTCCCCAAAATAAAGCAATCTTTCAGAATTCTTCCTTTTTTTTCAACGATATCCTAAAACTTTCTTTTCAAGAATATTCGTTTAATTTATTGATTCCTGAAGATAACAAATACCGATTTACTATCTTAAAAAAATCTGTTCATCAATTTTGGAATTAATAGATTATTAAAAACAGCGATGATACAATAAGAAAATTCAGTTCAACTATTTTGAAATAATTAAATTATTAATAGTAGAGAGAAAATAAGAAATTGAGATATAAAGTAATGATAAAGTGTTAGAAAAATTGGTTCATCAATTTTGGATGAATATTACGATAAAATTGATTACAGTAGAATTTTCTTTGACAGAAGAGTAACAAAGAAATGTACGATAGAGAGCGATTTTTTAAAAGTACGCTTCGATGGAAACCTTATAAGCCCAATGCATCAGGTCCCAAGGATCTTGCCAATATTGTTTTCTTCGCTTTCCAGTGGCAACGTGCTCGGCTTCCAGCCCTATCAATCAGGACAGCCAGCCTGCGGCAGCTACGGGATGTCCTACTCGAACCGATACTCTGGCCTCTGCTGTGAGTATCCAATAAACCATCCAATAAACTAAACGCACCGCGATATATCCTCGTCCCGTGCCCCCGAACATCCGCCTCTCTCTCTCTCTCTCGAATTCCCCCTGGAAAACTTTAATGGAACACCGCAAATATGACGCTTTTAATCAATCGATTAATTAATTAACTCAGGCTGAAGTTTAATTGGACGGTATCCTGGTAACGATTCCACATCAGACTTTCGAGTCTTATTTTCAATATATACACGGTGTCTCAAAAGATTTTAATTACAATATAATGATTTCAAATTCTCTCTTTTCTATCTACAATTTATTTTTTTTTTCTTCAATATTAATACGGTTAAAATATTTGCCTGAAAATATGAAATCTTCAAAAGTATAATTTCGGATAAAATTCATTATTTTGAGTGGAATGATTTTCCCGAAATTAAAAGTTTCTCTTTTGATCTATAATTGAAAGTGATAAAGATTTTTATTGGGCCTCCAAATACTCGAGAATTTCGTGGTTCGTTGGTTAATAGAATTTACGAGTCACTCTGCTGGCGTTTCCCAATATTTAGTTCCTCTTGGTGGAAAGTAAAACACGCATTGCATTTCGTATTCGCAGCTCGAGGAAGCTATTACCATCTTGGAGCTTTCTGCGCGTACGGATAAGTGGTCTCGCTCCCTGTTTTGGCTCTGGATGCAAGCGAAGTCTAAAGAAGAGAGATGGATCAACGAAGAAGAGAAGGAAGATCCTGAGTGATAAAGAGAGAGGAGAGTCTTGTTATTTGCACCTGACGAATTACGAAGGAGACACGTCATCTGGGAGAACTACTCTTGGCAAACTCTTTGTTTTCCTAGTTGTCGTTTAATCTAGTTCACGTTTTCTAGTCTGTAAAGTATAGTCCGTGATTAGTACCTAAGAGTGACTTAAGCAGTTTCGCTAGTAGATTTAAGTAGACGGTACCTCGAGACTCAAGAGTCTTTTATAATTCTAAGAAACACGACGAAATAAAATTCTTTGATGGCTAAACAATTCAATTTATTATTTATTTGAACCTTGCTCTTTACAGTACAATAATTAATTAATTATTACATTTTCAGTAGAATGTAAGTATATCGTTTCATGAGAATATTTCTTAAATAGTATAATGAGTCTCAGCTCTGCACATCCTTTTATTTCCAATTTTACAACGCTCATTATTACTTCATGTTCTCCTGTAACTTAATACATTTCCGATAATGTTAGTTGAATCGTCTCTAATTATTTCACGAATAATTCCAAGTAATATTGTGAATAATTTTTTTTATCTTCGGAGAAAGTTTTCTGGGGACAAAGGGTTGAAACAAGGGTTGAAGTTTTTAGTAGTAATTGGATTGATTTTTAAGGGTTACTTTTTCCAGAATGATGGAAAAAATTGAGGACATATGGTCGTAAAAGATGAGTTGCCATTACAAATTCGAGGATTCGATATTCGTATTTGTATTCGAAGAGAGTAGTTTCTTTGATGGTACATGTTACATCATCGATTCTACGTGACCTGGGCTTTCAGTGGCTCCCAAAAGTCAGTTCCTCGAAAGTGCAGCTAACATTGCCTATAGGTACCCCTCTAAATATTTACAGATTTCAATATGTTCCTAGGTACAAGTTCTACTAGTAGCATGAAACCTTCGTTAAATTACAACACAATCTTGTAATTAAATACTGAATACATCTACTATTCAAGGTAAAATTCGAGAGGAATCCTTCTACTCACAATCGGTAAATTACCTCAACATTTATAATTACAATAATTACAAATTTCGTAAGAAAAGAAATTATAAAAGAAATTGTATAATTTGGAAAATATCGTGATACAAAATTATTTTGCTACTCAATGGATAAAACAAAAACAAAATTCATTATATTACACCTTTAGTGGTTGCTGCAAAAACCATAACAAAATTGCAAAAAAACAATGATATATAAAATAGAGATTTTAAAGTGAAACTATAAAACCAATAATTTTTTAAAGTTACCACAGTAATATTTTTTTCTTTTTTAACAAACAAAGTGAGTATTTCATTGAAAACAATCCCTCAGCAAAATAAACTGAGGTTCTCAATGTAAACTAAACTCGAAACAGCGTGATATTTTTTGCAAACCTCATCCCCACTATAGTTGTTAATTTACAGCGGTAGAATCGATCCACCAGGAGCACGAAGTTGGCGAATTGCGCTTAATAGTGAGGCGAAAAAAAAACGAGTAAATGAAATAGAGACCACATTTGAATGACCGTTTAATAAAACAGTAGAACAAAATGTGAGATTACAGTTAGGGGCTTCGAGAATAAAAGAAAAAAAAGTAATAGTAGAAATGCAACGTGCCATAAAGTTTCGTTGCCTTATTCGGGAACTGCTGAAATCCGGGATATCCGAGCGGTAGACTTCCTTCCCCCCCGATTCACCGGGATTTATTGTGCGGCGTGCATGGAGCAACCCATTATTCCATATACCAGAGCATGCCAGAAAAATGAAATAAACCTCTAAACGTCCATCTGCAAACATAGCGAAACAGAGGATCCAGAAAAATGTGCTCGTCAAAACGAAACCGTAACCTTTATCCCGACGTATTGTCGCGTTTATGAAATGTTCACAGCCGAAGTTAACATTTCGAGTGACAGGATATCAATTATAATTAATTGACCTTTTTATTCCGAATAAAATTCGTCAGAATTTTGGAACCTTCTAAACATATATTTTAAAAATGTATCCAGACTAATAAGGAAACTGATTTTGTCGAATTAAAAGTATTTTGGTTATTTATTTTATAGATATTCGACTGAAACTTTTGAGAAACGTTGCTTGTTTATTTCTTTGATTCTGAGAATGGGAATTCTGAGAAATTGTGAGATAAGTTCAAAAGTATCAATACCCTTTATAAATTCTAATTGGAGGAAATGAAAAATTTGTAATTATTTAAAATATATGTTTATGAAAGATCAATATCTCAGGATAAGGAAACGAGTTATCCTGTCTGCCAATAAAGTGCCATCGAACATGTCATTGCCAACTCTATGAGCTGTTGGGCTTCCTGATGTCTAGAGGGTAATAAAAACGAGAGTTATAAACTCAGCTCGCGACTTTTGATATTTTCAAAAAGAAAGCTATAAAGTTAACGACTTTAAAAAATCTTGTTCGCGAATAAAGCGAGCTTCTCAAAAAACACAACATCATAATTCAAGCTTCCTAAAGCCCTCAAAAGAAATTCCCTTAAAAAATCCTATAAATATTCCTTCAGTTAAGCTCCATGTTACAATTAGATACTTATCTCACAAAAAATCTGAATAATTGACTGGGTGAAAAAAAATCCTGAATCATCGGACTTCTGTTTTCTCTCTCCGCCTTCCCTCCCTATTCGCCAAACAAGGAAAAAGATCGATGGGTGAATCCGATTATGAAAATCGTGGCTTGGGTTGTGTAACCGTATGGTAATTCTATCGCACAGAAACGCTGCTGGGAATTGCGAACACTTTTACAAGAATAGCAACCCTTGCGAAAGACTACACTGCATATTTTTTCAGCCGTCGCCTTAGCACTATTGCCTTGTTTAAATTCCCAAAAACATTACATGACGAATATTCATTTTTCACTCTCCATTTCCGAGTTCAAGAAAAACAGTTTAATGTAACGTGCATCGCACAAAACAGTTAACGGAAGACTAACTGAACCCTCATCTATATAGTGAAAAGAAAAACTCGTTTGTGCCGATGATTCATAGTGAGTAAATACGAATAATAGATTTCACTTACGTCAGTTGCATCGGAAGTAATTTATCCCTTGAATATTAAAAAAGGGGGGCCCCCCTTCCGGTAAAAGGGGGCTCGGTCCCAAAAAAGAAAGAGGAATAGTATTCCCGCACTTCGAGCCGCAGTGCAAAAGGTTAATGAATCCGAATTTATTCGCGAACTAAAAAAAAGTTGAGTTCGGCTGTTTAACCGTGCGATTAACAATTAAATTGCTCCTTAAGAGTTCTGCCGATTTCCTCCGTGGACAGATATTGCTCGCGTCGCTAATGCACTCGGCCAAGCTGAGAGAACAGTAAGTAATTTTTTTCCTCAGCTGCGAAAAATATGATCCAGGCGTGGATTTATTGAAAAGGATACGGCTTATTTATGAGCATGCTCCGGTCCCGGGCCCGGAGCATGGGTCTGAGAACTGCTCCGGCCGCTTATGCAAATTTCTTCAGAATCCTTTAAACGGGATAATGATCCAATGAGGCAAAGTCTTAGTCATTCGCGACCCTGATGCCATTAATTCACGCGGTGCTACTAAATTCACCTGTTAACAGTGCTCGACGTGTTAAATTCATCAGACGACTCGTCGCCATCTCCAAAAACCTCTACTCAACTCACACAATTACAATCTGATCTATCAGATTTCCTACGATTCTAATAAATCACGTTGCAACTAATATAATATATCTGACAAAATCTCCGAAAATTTATAAAAATTGAATCTCTAAAGAGTTATTAAAAATTAGGGGGGGAGGCGAGGGGGGCACAGAACAAAATTAAGCTGACTTAAATAATATTTATTCTTATTTTAAAATATATGCACAACAGCTTAGGTAATTATTCACAATTAGGTTTTTTGATTTACAAGTATGTATATCTTTACAATCCGCAATCGAGGTAAATCTAAGTTTATCAAAGACCTGTGTACGTGTCTCTGGGTGAGTGTGTGTACTCTTGTCTGTATCGGTGTGAGCGTGTCTAACTCAGCGTGTGTACATGTACGTGTGTGTATGTATGTATGTGTGTGTTTCAGGACCGAAGTAGTTTCGTAAGAATTGAATTGAAAATCGTCTAACTACGGCCTTCCGGTTCACCGTCGAGAGAATCTGATTAAGATCACAGATCATATAATGACGCGTGGCACAATTGGAATCGTCACCAGCTACGCCGATATCGCTATCCTCGTGCTCGCGCGATGCCTTTCTCCCGAATTCCCTTTAACTCGACTCGCGCGACTATAAACAGGCAAAGAGGACCTATCGATGATGTTTCGACTGTGCGCCGAATGGATATGACAGACGATCGACTCGAGTAGAAGCGAGCTCGTCGCGAATAGACTTAGAATTCTTAAATTAATTTTTTCTTCACCTTATCTGTCCTCCCTCTTTGACTCTCCCTCTCTCTCTCTCTCTTTCTCAACCTTTTTTCCTCCTTCTTAAACGGTAAGGGTGTGACGCTCCGTAGTACGTATGGTAAAATAGAGATTTAATCCTAAGCCACTTTTTTTCCTTGTAAGTTGTCCGCGCTTCACCCTCTCTCGTCGCATTCTCGTCTTTGTGCATCTGCGCAGCAACTGTCCTCAGCTCGCAACGCAACTGGGCCCGAGAACCTAACTGACCCAGACATCGATCCAATCGCGCATACAATTTAGGCCGTTTCTTCTTGGATCGGAAATCCACCAAATGTATCGACGAGAAATTTTCGAATTGAGAAACGCTAATTGGATCGATACAATTGGGTAGTCTTCCTAAACCCAGCTGACAGTGCGAGCAACGCCAAACAACTAAGAGAATCTCTCACGTTAATTCTCGACTCGGTGCGATCGACGGCGACCCTAAGAACCCTTTGGGATAAGTCCCGGCGCTTAACGGTAAAAGAGCGATGTTAAACGGTGCAAGAAGATTCGTAGAGAAGTTTCTCGTCGTGACGTATAAAAACCAAAGTGTGTTGAGCTGCGAATGCCCACGACGGATTCCTGAAGGTTATATTGGTACATTCTGACCACGTGCGAACACTGCCAGACCCCCCCTTGTTTAATTAACGCAAGCCCATTGATTATTGGGAAGGGAGAGGGGGGTCCATGTAGCTCTAAGAAGGCATGAATTCCGAAAAAGGAACTGGTCCAAAGGCGTGTTCCAACGCGGCCAGGTCACACCGTGTATCTCGATACACTTCCTCTATTATATGTATTTTTACGTCCGCGTTGTATAAGATACATTGATCTATGAGTAGGATGATTGAGTCGATAACTTTGGGCCGAAACGCAGGTACAATGCGGTACAATTCCATGCTCCTCTCTGGGTACTTTACTTCTTTGTACAGTTTGTTTAACGTACAAAGATACTCTCTCGCTCTCCCTCTCTCTCTCTCTTTCTCTCTTTCTCTTCATTTTGAAGATCCAGCGATGAGCTTCGTTTATGCCTACGAAAATATATGTACGAGCGCATCGCTAGAATTCCGATCGCTAGAATTTCGTTCCCAGAGCGGATAGAAGTTAGGGAGAAGTGTGGTCGAGAGTTTGGGACGCTTGAAACCGCGATTATATCGAACTGCTGACGGGAAAGGGCGTCTGCACGCCTCATCAGGCCTCTCGAGGAAGAGAAACCGTCACGAGTGAACTACTGATCGGTAAATCGTCGGGAAATAGCATTTCTATACTTTTAACGCACTACGTATCAGCAGTTTATAACAATTCTTCTTAAACAATTGCAACCGAACGTCAGCGAGCAGCGGTCAATGCGAATGCTAAAAGGATCGAATTTGCGGACGGAATTTGGATGGTAATCAAAGTATCGGGTTCGGTTGCCATTATAAGAATGTTCAGTGGAAAAGAGAGGAAGAATCGCGAAGGAAAGTGTGCAAGGAGAAAATTTTCAATAATTGTCTTTCGACGATCTACCGAGGGAACTCTCGTACGATTCTCTTCACCCACTGTTTATATATACAGGTAAAGACGTAAGTGTCGATAAAAACAGTTCCAAGTATGGAAATATCGTTTCTGAAAGAAAGGAGCCAGTCCTTTTGGTATCGCGTACAACGAGGCTGCTTCGACTTCGGCTGTCGACTTGTGAATCGTCTAAGATATAAATAGAATTCGTTCGTCAGACGATTGCGAACGTAGCGAGGCCGCGTATTTCTCACGAGAGACACGATCTCCGCCGAGCATGATCGGTTAACGCTACCGATCAGTATTATCGACTGATGGTAAGTAGAACGAAAACAATACCGATCGCAAAAATTAACCAATCACCCTTTTCGTCCAAGAAAAATAATTGCGCGAGCCTCCACTGCTATCTGTGCGATTTGACCGATGTGAGATCGACTTTGTCGAGGTCCACGCGTCGCGAGACCCCTCGCAACCTGTTGAAGGTAGCCGGATGCTTATAGAAAAATAAAAAGGCAGCGATCGTCGGTCTAACAGGACAATACATACGCGCGAAAATAACTCGACTGGCTAAAGTTAGAATGTAAGGAGTCAACGATTAGCTGCAAGGGGCCCCGCGACCAATAATACACCGTTCCAGAAGTCAAAGCAAATGGCAGTTGCGACTAGAAGAAGAGTTCGGTCTAATTGAAAATGCTTGCGACCATTCGGAGTCCATTGGTTGAAACCACCTGTGCTCCTCAAGATCGCAGAAGAACACACGGGGGATTGGAAGTTGTAGTCGCAGTCTGGCGGCCAGGGTACAATCCTGTCCGAAGAGGAAGAGAAAAAAATCCGCTCCCCCTCGGTCGGTTTCCAGTTCATTCGAACTCCAACACTCGTCTTAAGCTTAAGTATTTACTACTCACCGCGATCCTATTACTCTATCTGTACACTACCAACAGAATTTTCTAGACCCTGTCGTTTCCCACGTGACACACGCTCGTCTTCTATGTGAAAGGATCACCAGATTGTGCGTTAACACTTTTATCGCAGCCTGTCCACTTTAATGTCTATAGAATCGATTCTGATACCAATATAAGATTCGGTTCATGTAATCGAACAGTTTCCAATTTTTCTTCCATTCTTATAATCAACTGGATCGAGGTCCTTGGAGTATCTTGCCAGTACCATGCCATTGGTTTTGACTCTTGAAACATTCGGTGGACGCTGCTCGAGCGTTGAAATGATTATCGAGATATTCTGTTCTTCATCTCGAGACTCGATGATGAACTTGAGTGTTCATCGTGTGATTGTTCTTCTGCACTTTTTTCCCCTCCATCTTTATCTGCTATTCTGTTGATTCCTTAGGTTTTTTCCTATTTCTTCTTCTTCTTCTTCTTCTTCTTTTTGGTGCTGATACCTCGTCGAGTGCTCTTCGGACAGTCGATGAAGTATTCAGTTAGCTCGGTTACCTCGTTCGCTATTGTGGCAGGGGGCTCGCTACAAGCTTGTTTCTCTATCAGCGGCTACCTGGTGGCGTTACTTGCCGGTTCCAACTGTCGACTGAAACCTGGGTAAGCAAAGACCAAACTTTGTCTCGATTCCCTTGAAAATTGGTAGGGCCACTTGATAGCCCCCTATGTGATCCGGATTCGTCGATCGAATCTCTTCCGCGACACCCACTGCAGGCACCCTTTGTTCCGAACCCGTTGGTCGACTGTGGAGAAACCCAATTAATTGCAAAAATCCCATCATCGCGATCATCAAAAAAGAAAAAAAAAGGAAATTCAGACTTACGATCCTCCAAAGTCAACCACGAAGAGCCTCTGTAGAACTTCGTACGTGAACAAAGTGACTCCGAACTGCGGTGACGATCTGAACACTCGTGCTAGAAGAAAAATTAGATCGTCAGCAAAATTATTTCCAGTCTATCGTCACTTTTTTCACTCGCAGTCTCACACTCTTTGTCGGATTAAAGATTTCTGTTGACTAAAAAAAAGCACGCTACGAGCTACACTCGCGGTGGTTAGCGCGATTCGCGGACAAGTATATGATGAGTCATCATGTCGCCTTTCGAGGACAACTTATGCAGCGACAGGATCTTGATTAATCGTGTTGGGCGCGAAATGCGATGTACCGCGTTAATCGGACGATCACAGAAAAAGTGCTGATGGGTTTTGCGACGCGAGTCGCTAGGACAGGGTGCGAAAAATGACGGAAAGGAAGAAATGATGAGACGATCAGTCGCCCGATGTGGACTGACACAGATTTGTTGGATGAGCACTCCGTGTAACAAAATCCAGCGACAGACACCATTAACGAGACTGACAGGCAGACAGAGATAGGAATTTACTCACTTAGAAGCAAGTCACCAGGTGATAGTAGGGTGGGGGGAGAAAATAGTCGAAGAATGCAGCAAGGGCCAACCGCCCACGCGTGCAATCGACCAGATCAAAATAAATTACTAACGATCATACTTCTCCGAGAGAAATTCATGAGAATTCGTTGCATTATCTCTCGCACTGTCGAAGGGACTTCCCCCTCCAAGCAAGAGCGAAAGATAATGCCCTGTGCTAAGAAGGACTAAAGCTAGGAGATTTAAAACTAATGCTAGCGGGTATTTCTTAACTAAGAATAATCCGACTTAAGTCTATAGGCAAATTTTATATACCTGACGCTCCTTTCCAGAAGGCACGACCACCCTCTTCACGGTAGATCTTCCTCGCACAGTCGAGTAATCCGTTATACGTGGTCTGTCCTTGTCTCGCAACCACCTGTGACAGAAATTCGATTCCAAGCTTCTTCTTTCATCTTCCTCTAATTAAGTCTAACTGACGAATTAATCGCGAGGATCGTGAAGAAGCTTGATGAGATCTTTGAGATCTCAAAAGTGAACTGAGAAGGACTCACTGAGGCAGTTATGTGTTTGAATACGACAAGGTCAAGGGCCAAGCATATTTCGACGAAAGGATCCGTGACTATACCTGCAATCTTGTTTTTATCACATCCGCTGGCGTGACTAATGCCGCTGCAGGCACTCCGGCTATTGCTCCCGATGCAAGCAACGAAAGTGGCGTGTTGTAACCCCCCTCATCGGCCAGCTTCGCTTTTATGTGAGCGTACATTGGAAAGTAAATAGCGCTAAACGGAACGTCTCGCAGGAAGCAAGCTCTAGCACCCTGCACAGGAAAATAACAAAACAATTATGCAATTTTGTCGCCTGGGCACGAGCTTTTAGAAATTGTATATAAAAATTTGAGAAACTAATTTCTTCGTGGAGTTTTAACATTGCAAGACAATGTTACCATATTTATATGTGGTATAAGTTTTATTAAGATCTGAGATTTCACGTTTGGAAACCTCCCAGAGGAAGTAAAATCTATTGTTCGTGTCTACGAACTATAATATGATTAATAAAATGATATTATAAAATGTTAAAATAGAGATCATATTGAATCACCTACTTTGTATAAACCAAGAAGACCCAGCTCCTTAACAACGGTCCACGCGCGAACTTTCGCACCCCCGACAATCTCCCCAGCCACTTGCAATCTAATCTTCACGATTTCCAACGGATTAGTAAATATCACCTGCGAGCCGCCAGCCTAAAACGAAAAACAACCAATTTCATTAAATCCTTATACTTCAACGTAAGAAGCTAAAATCAGGAAGAGTGTGATTAAAGAACTTACACAAGCGCCAGAAAGAATCTCGCCATAAAGTGGCAAATTGCCATTCTTATCCATGAACTTATCTCTAACAAAGTCGTTGACAGTGAGCTTAATCGCCTTTTCCGGTGCGACTCCCATCAGCTGGGGTATAAGACCACGATACAGGCCAAAGAAACCCTCATGCCTAAGCACCTGTCAAAAAGAAGAGGCAAGCTTCATGATTAACAATGCAGATTATGTTTCGTAGGGAGACTTTTCGATTCCAACCTTTCTGTAACAATCAAAGCTGTTCCTGTACATGAGCTCGCCGATGTAGGAACCGGTCCTTTGGTTCTGCATTCGGGTCTTTACGAGGTCAATCGGGTAGACTGCAGTTGCCCCCACCGCTGTCAACAGAAAACCGATCATTCGAAATCTCTAATAATAATAATAATAATAATAATAATTATTATTATTATACATATAAAGAAGGAAAAAAGAAAAAACAAGAGAAAGGAAACTGTCTATTCAACTTTATTTTGGGGGGTAGATATTATAATTGTTGACGTACCTCCACCGATCGATCCCAGAGTAAATCGATATCCGCTTTCGAGAATTTGTACGAAAATCCCACGTTCATCTGGGCTCTAAAAAAAAAAGAATAACCACTAACTAGGACAACTTCCAAAGAAACAACCAGCTTTTGCTAACAAAGTTCATCAGATCAACTTCCAAAGAAATCACTCCCAAAGTCACTTCATCACTTACCGATACTGCCTTGATCACCGCGAGTCGTTTCGTGATCTCCTTGAAATACTGCTCGGGAGTAATAGCGACGAGATCATTGTACACGATTTTCCTGAAATTCGACAAGAGTCAAATTAAACCTTGTGACTCGCAGGATCGGCGATCAAGCGGTTGTTGTACAGGAAAGATACGTGTGGAGGATCTTACAGTACTAGATAAAAGACAGCATTTGCGAGCAACAACAAAAAAGGAAAGAGATTATCAATATATATATATATATATAATGGACGCTCTCTCTGTGTATCAACACACGTCGATGGCACTGCTTCGAGCTAATACAACTATAGAATACACGTGTGTCTGTGTCTGTGTCCTGCGAGTACCGTTTCCTCAACGTTGGCCTTTTAGAGCTTCGTGTCTGCGTCTAACGCAGAGAGACAGAGAGAGAGAGAGAGATAGACAAGCGGAATAGAATCGTTAGTGCCCACGGTGTGCAAATATTTGCGAATATCATCGTCCTAAGGTAAAATGCTGAGGAAATTAGGTGACAGACGAGTGTGGCATAATAATAATAATAATAATAATAATAATAATAATAATAATAATAATAATTAAAATAAAAAATAATAGTATAGAGTAAATATATATACATATACAAGATATATATATATATATATATTATATAAATTGAGATTTGCGGTTTAAAACATTATTCATAGCACGTGATTACTCTGTAATACAAAGACGCACCCAAGCCGCGAATCTGGCTCGTCATCTTCCGTAGATCTGATCCAGGCAGCGTAAACACGTAAACAGAGAGATTCAGTAATGGAAATTCGATCGATGACCCACTGATTAATCGGAAAATATATGTGGAAAGCTTGGTAGAAGGCATAGAAGGCGATTTTGGAAATGATTCGGCATCGGTGGGACAGTGTGTATCCGTGTAGTTCCCTTTCGCCAAGAACGAGATACTCGATAATTGTTTTTTTTTTTTTTTTTTGGATGATGACGATGTGCTTGCTGGTGCAACGATAGCATTTTACGTGTGTGACCACTACTACCCTCTTTCTCTCGTTCGTTCTTACTTTCTCTTTTTATACCCTCTCGTACACGTTCTCTCGATCTCTCGTGCGCCCTTTTCCTCCTTACAACATCACACACCAATACTACGATCTTCTTTTTAACCCTGTTTCCAACAGTCTCTTTCACTTTCTCTCGATCCCACTATCTTTCGTTCTCTCTCGCTCGCACTTTCGCTCGTTCCGAACCTGGCTTTCGTACTTGGCAACACGGTCAGGCCGACGTGGAAACCAGCGACAAGCTTTTACAATTGCACTGCTGACTAAGAAGATTTTTTTGGCTTGAGCTCATAGTATTCGATGGTCTATTAACTCTATTACTCTATTGTGCATTTTGGAGAATAAGGTCTGCTCTTTTATTGGAGCAACGGTCGCAATCTCGTTCCATGTCAGCCTCGACTCGAGTCACCAACCCCTGAGACCAACCGCTTGTGCTCGGGCTTGAAACTACTCACCCAGTTTGATGCAGCAGGTCACACAGGTGAAACAGGATGTCAACTTCCAAAGGCGTGATCTGCGACATCATTTGTGCGGAGTGGAGAAATTCCTCTGCAACATTGTTGAGAGAATTGTTTTACTAGTTTTCTGAACTCATTGAATCATTTTATACATTAGATTATGATCGGTACGGTAGATGATCGAACGGAAACCGATATTTTGATTTTCGATATTACAGGTATTTATTAATCATGAAATTACCAGCCTAAATAAATAACCAATTTTATAAATGTTCCAACTTTGGTCCATAAGAATCAACCAGCTAATTCTTTTCGACTAAAGAAATAAACTTTCAAATCGAAACTCTGAAGAACATTCGATATTATATTTTTCTAGCTAGAAAAATTACCTTTGGTGACTTCTTGAAATCTATGTCCATTGGTCGCGTTCAAGTAGATTCGTTTGATGAGCTCCATGTTGTTCAGGAGAGAATTAAACGCCATGAAATATGGAAAGCTGACTCTTCTACCAGAGTTACCAGTGCTCACAGCCTAAAATCAGAGCCTCGATTTAAAATCCCAGTTGACCAAGATACAAAAAAATGAAATTAAATAAAAAAAAGATGCTCACTGCAACCAAGTTATCCTTAACGTCCTTCGTCAGTAGGTGACTTTTGATGCTAAGCATGATATCCTGGAAGTCTAACGCTGAGATGAAGCCTTGTCCCGATTTATCAAATTTCTTGAAAGCCTCTGTCGCGTATTCCTCGTGAAAGTCCTAAGTAAAGGAGCTTCAATCATCCTCCATTCAAAGGACACTGTCATCATCCGATGACACGCTTGCGATCACAGTTCTCAAAGGAAACAAGAAGAAGAAGAAGAAGAAGACTCACATGTAGGAATTGACTGAACTCCGCGTAACTGATCAACCGCTTTTTATCCTTTCCGAAGTAGAGTTTGATGAAGGTACTGTTCATGTCAAATGGCATCTTGTGATGCAACTCGGTCTTCCGTATCACCTCAACGAACTCGTCTAAAAAGCAAATATATTACATATATACATTTTTCTCTAGTTAGACGATACAGAAGAATTTTCTGCTCAAATAGATTTCTTCCACTTACCAAACGCAACCATTCCATTTCCATTAGTGTCGAATAATTGAAAGGCTGTCCTGTACAGCGCATCCGGCACGCACAGCAACCCTTCGAACGCTTGAAACTCGGAGAACGATATGAGCCTGAAATTTAATATAATTCTTATGAATAATAACATAATTGTATCAACCGAAATCATTTAACTTCATCTATAAAATACAATTCAATTTTACAAAGTGTTAAGAAAAATCCTCTAGATTTTCTTTGATAATGGAAATTTTATGTAATTATGTATTCGATTGATTACTGACCCATCTTTGCTGGTGTCGACGATGCCAGCGAGCAAACTGACGGAATCAGGATTGTAATCGGCATCTGTGTAGAGTCCAAGGTAACTTCGTACAAAATCAGCCGGGGTCATATATCGCTCGCCATTGCGTTGCTGCGAAGCATACTGAAAATCAAAAGAAATTTGATTAAAGGATTATTTTCAATGGAACGATTCGATATTCTTATTTTCGATAGAATCGTCGATTTTTTACCTGATCGAAGATTTCATGGAGGCGTTCAGTGTTCGCACGCTTTAGATATCCGGAACCCTGAAAATATGATTTTCACTATCAGATATACATATTCCAACTAAAATCTTATTCAATTTTCACGAAACGTGTATTTAAAGAAGACAATTTCTGGTGTTCTGCATTTTAAAAATTGGTTCAAGATAATTATAGTAGTTAGTCAAAAACAAAATCAAGTAGAATAATTATCAACATATATTGCACATATGGTAAATCAAGTGTTAATCAATAATCTTTAGAATCGTTCTGCAATTATCGTCGAAAAAGACTGATTGTTATAGTCAACAACGTGATCATCAACATTTCAAAATCTCAATGGAAAAGGAAGAAATTATGAAACTATTATGCATAAATCGCTTTATGCAACTTAGTATAAAGAAAAGAATTTAAATTTCGCTTTTCGCTGATTGGCAAACATGAAAAGTGGAAACTTTGCAATCACGTCAACGGCACGAGTATGGGTCATTCGCGATAATCGTTATCTTATTGCGTGTGATACGCGTGCGAAGCATTTGCGTGCGATTTCTTCAAGGATTGTGTAACGGCGTTCATTATCGTCGTTAATTATCGCTAGTTACGACAATACTGAATATCGTGATGCTTCTAGTTGCTTTTACCGAGTAAAATCTCGCGATGATTATTATCTTTCGACAGAGAGAGAGAGAGAGAGAGACAACGTGGAATCGATGGCAGAATCTCAAAAATAAAGAAATTCGAAGTTGGTGCCCTTTTCACAAGAGGAATCATTCTCCAGTGCAATTGGACCTTCCTCGAAACCGGTTTTCTTCCGAGTGACGTTGTTATGTTGACCATGAACTTCGCCGTCGAGAGTCACGCGCGTCTGCCTCTAATGGCAACTCCTTGATCGAGATCACGTAATTACGAATTGCTGTCTAAGTCGACCCCACTGATTGCAGGAAACTCGATATTAAATTAAAAACTTATTTCATTGGATTTTCGATGTAAAAAAGAAGCTATTTAAATCAGGACTAATATAACATTCCAGAATTTATTTCAAAGAATTTCCATTTCAGATTATTTTTTTAATCAGATATCTTTCAATCAGATATCTTTGCATTTTATTTTAATTTCTTATATAAATAATGATTGTAGCATATTTTAATCGATTATAAATTTCTAATAGAAACTTAAACTTTGAATTTGTTAGATTTAGCTTGAGCGAATTAAAGCTGAAGAATGATTTAGTTGTCGAAACTATTGTTTAAGTCATTATTTACTAGTCATTTACACCAGTTTTCCGGAAGTGGTTAAACTCATCAAAAAAACAGAGTATCCAAATGATACCAAGGAAGCAAATAAAAATGCGAATCATTCGCAAAAGACACTGTTTATCGCGAGCTGACAATAAGCAGCGAGGGCAATTTACACGTGCCGCTAAATATAGAGATGTTAGTTGATTTTACTCTGCTGTCTATTGCGCGGTTGACCCTGACTCGGTGCATCCGAATACCGTTGTCGCGAGTACCATCCGCTTCTTACGACAATTTTCCATTCAATCTACAAATGTCTTAACCCTTCTGTTCCCTTACGATCTCCCACACAAAATTCCCCTTAAAAAAATAAAAAAAAACTACTCTTTTTCCAAAAACACTTTCAACCCTTAACATAAATCACACAAATTACACTTTAACTTAAAACAATATATCAATGACAGAAAAAGATAGATTAATAATAATAAAATGATATGTTATCTTCTAAGATTCAGTTTTTTATAGAAAAAGAAAAAATTGTAGTAGAAGAATCGAGTGGAAATTGAAGATGGGAGTCTTCGAAAGAGGAAAGTTTCTAAAGACAATTCTGAACAGTAGAATTGATCGATTCGCGAGTGGTTAAACTAGAATAGACAGACACATGTCGATAGCTCTCAACTAGAAACGAAGAGTAATGTATGCCAAAGGTGGAAACGAGGGAATAAGAAGAGTGCAACTAACGAAGTAGCAGCTAACAGGATCAATCACTGAACAAATTTACAAAGTATATCGAACAGTCTGTGCTAATTGCAATGAATGACAATTCATTTGGAGGATAGAAACGACGAATCAACTACACACGGATACACGGCACACGTCTAAACAAGCAATAAGTAATTCGATCAACTTGGCAAGTTGACTGTAAAGATAATCGAATTCTCTGTCAATTGTAAGTTCAAAGGCAAACGAAGGCCAAGTGGCATCGAATCATTTGTACGTGTTGCAAAGATATTAAATAACAAAACAATATCTAATTACAAAATTAAAATACTTTTTTTTAATGATTTTATCTATATTAAAATTTATAGAATTGAGTTGTTAAGTTAAATTAGAATAATGTGACTATTTTAGTGTAAATCACAGTGGTTAGTGGTTTAATAATGTGCAAATATTACTAATCGTTAACTTGGCAACTGGTCACGCGATTGATAGCCGTCGCTAATTTATCTTCCAACTGAACCATTATCGCAATAAAACTACCAATGAAACAACAGTATTCTGAATCGAGAATAATAGTTCACTCTAAACATCTTACAATTAGCTAACAACAAAATCTGCATCCTAAGACCCTTCAACCCTTTTATTTCACCTGATCAATACCAAATAAAATCGATAACAATATCTAAAAAATTGCGAAAATCTTTTCTCTCAAATTCCTTCAAAATTTGTAAAAATTATTCCAATTGAAATTAATCTTTGCACACACTCACTATATAGGTCAAGTTCTAAATTCAGATGGGATCTAAATGATGATGTCTGATCTGATCTCAATGATAAAAATGATTGTGATGCAATAAAATTCGAATTTTCCCAAAATCATGATTCGCAAATTTGTAACCAATTCGTCTTGATATCGTGGCGTCTAGTCGTCGGGAATTTCGCCATAGGTGCATCGTATAACGAGCTCACGATCACGTGTAGCTCACGTGGTTCGCGATTGCGAGTCTCACGGCCGTGCAACGGCAAGAGGTAGCGAGTTGTGTGCAGAAAATAATAGCGGAACTTGAGAAGCGAGAACTAACTGACTTACATTTTGCTACGAGGAATAAAAATCTGTCAGGAAGATAATATAAAAGAAATTTGGAAAGATCAAATGGAAGAATCCTTTTGTTTTTAAGAATTTAGGTATCGAATAAAAAAATGGACTTAGTCAACCGTGAGATTGCAGGGTCTCTCTATCAAGACCCACTCGATCGATTGATGTCTGTAATCCTCGGATTTGAGCCTGTTAACTGAAAGAATGCGTATAGTCAAGACTTAAGTCAGTTAACGAGCTTGCCCAACCGACTCTTGCACTCTTATGAATAAAGTACGGATGAGAAATTCGCACGTAGGATGACACGAGGCTTGACAAGGCCACAAGATACACGTCAGTAAATACCATCTTCTAACTGTTCAAATTTCCGCATTCTTCGAATCGATGAACTTTAACTAATCAAAAAATTCAAGAAGAATTTCTCTTCCATTTCTCAAATACACTTAAATATTATTATTATCGAAGATGAAGTAGACTATGTGACTATTGTTACAAAAATAGAACTGGGAGCAAGCTGGTTAGTGGGAGACGATGACAACAAAGGTCTCAAATATTGTCCTAAAACAAATGAATTCCCAGGTCAAAGAGTACCGTTAATCAACCAGTGTCGAATCCTTCGCTTCAACGATCATGGAACACGTCACCACAGACGGCCCTGTGTTCATCAAAATGTTTCTTGAGAGAACACGTGGCCATCGTTGCATCAAGAGAACGAGTAAGAACACAATGAAGGAAATTAGCAACACAGAGGATCACTCGAGGGAACGCGATTCAACCATCTGACCTGTCCCGATAATGAATTCCACCACGTTTGCACCATGATTGTGACGGTTGGTGCAGCAGGCGAGTGTATTGCCAGGACTGAAGAAGGAAGCTCGTGGCGCCAAAAAACGTGCGAGCAAGCTTGCGAAATGCACGGTGAGTTGACCTTCGAGAAAAAGGCACACGTACTCTCGTGTTTGGCATACTGCTGATGATGATGATGATGATGATCGCATCCGTACTCTTGGCTTTTATTGTTTCCTAAACGAACGAACGATGGAGCAGCCGGTCACTGATCGCACCGCGGCACGAATCCACGTGTCGAATGCGTACAAACACTTGATTATCGAGATGGGAAGAGATGGCTGTGTCGCGCGTGCTCAATCCACTGGCTGCTACTGCCAGACTGAATGTGTGTAGGCATGCGGGTCACGCCTGAATCTACTGCTGATACGGAAAGAGACCAGTCCCGGCTATACGGAGTTCGACTCCCCTCTGCTTTTTCTTCTTCTTACTTTATTACACTCACATCTTATATATATATATATGTATATGTTTATCGTATTCTCTTCACCGTCACTGAAGAAATTCTTCTTTCGTTATCTCGTAATTTCTTTCTATGGGTAAGCAGTTTTTTTAGACTTATTTATATCGTGCGTGGTTTTAATTCGAACACGTTATCAGTTTCTATTCGTTATCGAAAATTCTTCTTTGGATTCGAGTTAATATTGAGGATTTTAAATGTTTCCATTGATCGCTTTAAGCTTTAAATTGAATCTAGAGGAATTGTAAAAAAATTGAGTTTTATTTTTAAAATAAAGAGTGAGAGTGGGTTTTAATCACGACACGTTATGTGTCTCATCAAAATCAATGATTCTTCTTAAAATTCTGATTAACAATTTCTTCTTCATATCGAGTCTTTTAAACATTTCCATCGATTATTTGAATTATTTCAATTGGAATAATTATTATTATTAATATTATTAATTGAATTATTCGATCGATCAATTATTTCGAATGAATATCGGAATTATTTGAGTAAAGTTTCTGTTATTAGTTCGAGTCACGCTTGTTTCTTCTGGGCTCTCTCCATTGACAAGCTTAACTGTTCGGCCTCGTGGCAGTGATAGTAAGAGTCTTCCTCACTGTCAAGAGCGGATATTTTTAAGTCTCGACTATTCGAGCGCGCACAGCTGATCTCAGTGGCTGCACGTGTGCGATGATTACGCTAACTCGGTAATACACGGTATGTCGAAGAATCTCAGACTCCAAAGATTATTATCATTGTCAACTACCTACCCCCTTTTCTCAAGGTTCTTCACGAATCCTAATAGTTTCGTGCTCGAGTTAGTGCATTCGAGTGTTATGTGAACACAAGGAACGTATGAGTCAAATATCGATATACATATGTATGTCTACTCTGAGATTTACTTTCTGGGAATGCGGAGAGATAGCGTCGCAGCCACGTGGTTCGCGTGGTGTAAATATTCGGAGATCGTGCCCTATTTTCTGTGCCAAAGCGACGTCGTTCTATTTCGCTTACCTAATATACCCTAGAGACTCATCTAGTGACTCAAAATCTTCTTTTCACTGAAGATAACTAATTCGCATTCCGACATGAAAATTCTTCTAAATTTTCAATCATTTACTCAATATTTCTTTAACAATATCGAATCTATTGACTTAATCTTTAATCAATATTTCTCCTATTTTATGTTTTTGCAAATTCGTTCAGATTAATCGTATTTTATTAAAATGATTCATAGCTAATAATTATTAGAGCACTCGTTGCGATATATGGATTATTGCGTAATATTGCGATAATACCGAATACGTCAGCAGTATGAAAATGTATGAGAATTATAAGGAATTTATCGAAGAGCGCCAACTGCGAATGCCGATCACCGGTGACCACTGTGGCAGGTAACTCGTTAAATGAGACGCTGCTTGCCGAGTAGGACACCAGTGCAACATAATTACCCGCTTTAATGAGAAGGCTTCATCACGTTCATCAAGGTTATCTGCTCACGGAACATCTATCAGGCTTTGACAATTCTCTGATACGCCTAAGATCTCGTCGCGATACCTTAAAATCCCTTTCAAAAATCGCCAACAATTTCTCAATTTGACTAAAAAAAACTATTCGAAAAATTCATGAAAATTCTAGGAAACTAGAAAATTGAAACAAATTAAGTAGAATATTAATTCCGAAGAGTTTAACGTCACATTTTATTTAAAATCGTAGCTTTAGTGGTTTACTACTTTAAGATTTCTTCGACGAAGGATGTTTTTTCGACGGGAATAAAAACCCTAATCAAGGAGAGGTTTAATCAGCCTTTAATTGTCGAAGACGAAACTCTGCGTAAGAAGCAACTCCGATAGCCTACAATGTTTACTCGAAGCCTGGTAAACATGTTTGCCGCGATAACCAGGAGGCAGAGGCTCGAAAACAATGCCCAGGCGAATTTCGAGGAAAAAAGACGAAAAATCGAAAAATCGTTATTGTGGAGAAAGTGAGCGAAAATTTGATCGGTAGGAGTCGTGAGCCAAACGATGAAGAGAAGATGAAAATTAAGTAGAAGAAGAAGAAAAAGCAGATGACGATGAAGAAGAAGCAGAAGAAGATGATGATAATAATGATGATGATGATAAAAAAGAAGAAGAAGAAGAAATAACCCATGGCAACAGGTGTCTCTAAAAAAATTAAGTCTCCCCAGTCGATTTGAGACACTCTTACACTGTGTTTGTCCAGTCTGCGACCATGAAGTACTTAAAGGGTATCCCCGAGGGCCACTGGAGCCGACGAGTCAGATTAAAATCGCGCGATCGCAGACCCGATTGGATAATCCCAGCGACAACAGGATCGTCCGATTACATAAGAGCCTTTTTTACCGCAGAGACTCCGTCAGCCGCTGGAACACCTCAACGTAACTTGCCTCGATGCCTCGCGAATCTACTGCCAACCAGGACAAATTTATCAATCTCCCACTATTCCAATTTGTTTCATATTCTTAGAACCAATTTATTTTGGATACCAGTGATGAACTAATCGTTAGAAAAACGTAATCAACGAGAGAGAGAGAGAGAGAGAGATAGAGAGACAGGTTGAAGCTGACCTCCTGACAGTTTCCGCTCTTCTGCACCATCCTCTCTTCCCTTTATCATCCGCTCTCGCGTGTAAACTGTTAACACTGTATTATTTCCAACACTTGAACTACACTTTACGAACAATTTTCAACACTAGATGGAATTTCAGCTGGAATTTAACACCGAAGATACTGGAAAACACTCTGAATTTGGATAGTTCTGAATTAGAAAAGGTTTTTCTCAAGATAAGTTGAAGAATTGGTCAAGTGGTAATGAGTATCACATGCTGATGAATATCACAGCGCGATTGGTTGCCGTTTATAAAAGTCCGGAGACTCCTGGAGCGAGTCTGCTCGAGGACTGGCTCGACTGTTACTAGCGTCGGATCGCATCCGCTTGGCCGATGCAACTGGTGCAGCTCCGTAATCACCGAGGGGAGGTGGACGTTGCGATAGCACCCGCTGCTCTTCGTAAATCGTACTCGATATCGACTATTTCAACCAACTACTTCTTTCTTACAACATATATAGTTCCGTTTTCCTCAACTTCAACTACTTTTCTATCTTCTTCAATTTTTACTCATTCCAGTTTACTTTCAATTCAACTCACGTTTTTTCCTCCATTTTTTTTTACTTCTCCACTATAAATAAAAAGTATCATTCGGGGGAAGAAATTTTTCCAGGAATTTAAATAAGAATAGAAAAATACTTGTAGATAGAATTAGAGTCGAAAGAAAATGTTATGATACATTTAGATGATTTTATTCGCAAGTTTATTGTGGTGGAAAATGTTTTATCCAGAATTGGTATAATGAAATTGTAGAGGAAAAGGATCACACGATAATCCTAAATGAGAATTCTTTGTCAAAGATGATCGCGTCGTATTCTAAACCGCTGGAGAAATTGCGTTATCCCCTGGAGGAATCGCAGCACGACCGCGCAGAAATTTATATCCGCTCGATTTCACCGTGGAATTGGACACTCTCGATGGTGTCGATGCTCGAACTCGAGCCGTTGGATTCCGGATTGAGCTGGTGGTAAAAAAAAAAAAAAATACACCGATCGATCCTTCGAACGCTTGGCTCTGTTATCCCAATCAGGACTACAATAGTTGACCGAGAAACGGAGACAGAGAATGCACGTCGAAGTGTGGTCCCAAGAATCGGGTCAATACTAGGACAAAGAATAAATCTGATTGGTGAAAAAAGTCACCTTGCAAATATCTCATTTTTCATCTGTCATTTAAATTTCACAATTCTATCAATATATTATTATTGGAATTATCGTCTCTTAATTATATATTAATAAATATATTGTATGATAAATGTTATTGTTATATTAATAAATTCTCTTATTATTTCATTATTTCATTTATTATATCATTCGAGGCTTCCAGAGAATATGTATTAGTTCCTAGAGAACGTATGCCAATTCTTAAAGAGCCTAATTAAGAAGTAGTATTGCACCTGGCAGTAAATCGGTATTAATTCCAATTAACTCTTCTATATCCAGTAGCAGCTTGTTACGACACTTGCTCATTAAAGTAATCATAAAAATAAACCCTCTCCCGGTTCATTATACCAGTTAATTAACCCAATCCAACCAAGATCGTTAACATGTGGAATATATGTACGTATATCGTGGTGGTCACCGGTGACCGACAGAATCGATATACATAATATCCGAATGCGATCGAGCGAAATCGATGGGGTTTCTTGAAAGTTTGGCAGCAACCCAGAGTAAGCGTAATAATGCGTGCATGAGAATGCCTCGCGGATATGTATTTATACACTCCGCGAATAATCCCAATTCGAAGACTGCGGCACGCTCCACTTTAGAATTCTAAATATTCGGGCAGTTCAATTAACCGAGAAAATCATGTTTCTAATTTAAAACTTTTTTTATTTAGAATGTTTATTAACAAAATCTGTTCCCTTAAATTCTACATTAAAAATCAGCATTTATCGTTAATTTTTAATTACAAATCTTCATTATATTTATTGACAAAATAATATCAATATTTGAGAGATATTGAAAAGTAGGTTTTTCGGGTTTCAATAGATTTCAAGTTTTATTTAGAACTTCTATTTATTTCAAAGTATTGATTTCCTTTCAATCTGCCTTTTCGAAGTATGCCAAATGGAACGTTACATCGCTATCGACTATATCACTTATATATCTCCATTGGTCTAGTCCCTGGCGACTTATCACGCCCGATCCTATTCTACTTACTGCCATCTCATTCCACTTCCAAGCGAAGTTTGCCGAAGAAATCTCTCGATAATTTATGTCGTGTTGAACAACGAGTGGTAAGTGAGTTTTAAAATGTAAGACGAGACACGGTTGGATATTGATTTAGTGACTTCGGTAGAAACTGCATCGCAGACAAAACGTATATAGTAGCTACTTTCTCTTGTTCTACATTGTATTATTCATCGCTTTGTTATTGTATCAATAGCATTTATTGAAACAACACTAAATATATTCGAAACTAATGAACAGTAAAATATAAAAATACAGAAATACTTTAACACAAATTTGTTAAGTCTCAAATAAATATTCACGATTAATTTCAAATCGTACACAATTTATTTATTAGATTGATAAATTAGTTTCTTTCTTCGCTAGAATTATTTCAGGTGGATTTACTTGGAATTTATTTATTGTCGATTGAAATATACGATTATTGGAAAAGACAATTGGATTATTTGCAGCCTGAATCCCTATTGTTCTTTTGGTTATTATATTTCCGTATCGTTGTTTATCAGGGAACGGGGGATCAACGAGAAGCGATCAATTATTGTCAGGCGAGTATTTCCGCACGCAGAAGTTACCATAGACGTATTAATTACAGTTTGTCGACTGACGCCTCGTTGCGAGATCATCGTGGTGATCTCTGTTTCGTTGCTGATAAACAACAATATTTGCTGATGGAGAATCACAAGTGCGACGATTTCGAAACGAAGACTCTTCTCCGCCCAATAATTCCTTTTCCCCGTTGCCCAGTTTTTTTTCTTTCATTATACAAAACAAAGTATAATAATTGTTTTACATAGTAATTTTAAATTAGAAAAACATGCAGAGTTTTTCTTTGGCAAATCGATTTACTCAAGTTTTTGAAATATTTTAAATTTAAGTGGCAATGCACCTGGTATAATTAATAAATAATTTATCAGCCAGAAGCCATTTTGATTATCTTTGTATTCCAATGTAAATTGTTGCAGTAATTAAATCCGTATTTACGCATTCTACAATATTTCCATCAATTTTTACTTCTAAGGGAATTTTTAAAAATATTCTACATATTATTTCATTACTTTTTAATAAAAATTCATACTTTAGTAAAATATCTGATACTTAGAAAAGAATTTCATTTATCGGAAATGCAAAATGATTAAAGATATTTGACAGGTAAATCCAAGGGTATTCGACCGTCTAAATATTTTCGCTAGTCACTCGTATCCCAAGTACATAATCTTGTTTTCGAATTAGACACTGTTTTGTGCTGCAAGAAACGTTCTTCTCCCGTCTTCAAAGCAAATATGTGTGAAATGGAAATCTTCGACTTACGTACACGACCGTAAATACGTCTCGTCGTAGATAATCTGCTTTGAAAGGTATATGTACTCGTTGTTTGCAAACTATAGTCAAACCTCGTGAGCTTCGAATCCTTCGAATAAAGGATAAATATTACGAACTATAGCAGACTAGTAAGCAAGAGAAAATTTGTGAAACGTATAAACCTCGCTTTAGCCGAAGAACAAAGTCACATTGAGGACATATTTGGACGACGTCTGTTTGTTATTCTTAAACCTTGACCTTTGGAAGTATATTTGTCAAGGTAAGATACAGTTATTTTAAAATTCAGAACTGCCGGATGTCAGAGATGTCACCAAATTTAACTGATCTATCTTTGACTCGCAATCAAAGTAATGTAACGATTAATTATTGACGATTAATTTTAGTAATCTGAGAATTAATTACAAGATCGATTAACATAACAATTGATTTGTACAATTTTAAAAATGATTCATAAATTCTATCAAGATCTCATTGGAAATTTCTTGCAAAAATTAATTCAAAAATTGATTCAAAAATTAACTTAAAACTTTTGATAATGATTCCAAGATTCATTTAAAAATTGAATGAAGAATTGGGATAAAAATATATGAATATATAAAATATTTTCAAAATAACAAAATTGTTATATTTAGTATCGTTCATTGTCCCTCGATAAGATCACGACAATTTACCTCGTTTAAACTCGTTTAATCGAAATCGCGTGTTTCGACTGGAATGCAGAATGCGGAATTAAATGTGCGGCATTTCTGACGTACATGCACCTGCACCCGATTGATCCGAGGAAATATCGTGTTATAGAGTCGAAGGAAAGCAAGGTAGCGCACGTGTTGGTTTGGCCGCTTCGTTATTACTTGCTGGCCCGCAAAGAGAAACAAGTTCGAACGAGTGACCCTGAATTAGTGCAGAGCGTTCCTCAAGCGATACCGGGAAAATGAATCCCTCTACTACTACAAGTTCATCATAAAACTCATAAAAGCACAATCTAATACTCGAACGATCTTCTTCGCTCTTCAACTCATTTTTTTTCACAATAAGAAACTTCAAGAAATATCCTAACTTCCAAATTGATCTTCAAACAATTTCATACTCAAAATAACGATATTCATTATCATTTCTCGTTTCTTAATAATTTCCATATTGATTTATCACTGATTTTATTTTTCGACATATCGGGAAAGGAATCTCTAATGAGAATCCTACTGATCGCGATGCAACCTTCCTAAATATTGATGCCGTGCACCGAATTGCGGATGCTCAGCTATATTGCAGTCTGCTGAATCGATAGCGCGAAACTTGGAACGCTCGTTTAGTGCGAATAGCACACGATATACATATATACACACATATCTAGAAAAGTAGAATAAAAGTGTAAATGATATCGTAAGCGATACCTCGAGAACCTATTTTCTCAGATAGCTTTCGCGATAAGAAGTTCATGTTTTCGCGATTAATCAGTTTTACGTGGAGCGTTTGCGATAATGATTACGAAACACATCCAACTCGATAAGAGTTCTCTTCGCGGGGGTCCGTGAAATCGCCGGTACTTCTGACGCAAGTGTATTCTCCCGGAAAACAAACAACGGGCCAATTTGATAATCCGAGTTAGTGAGATATCGTGTATCGGATGACTGATACTGTCGACGACCAACGAAAAAAAAAGAAAGAAAAAAAAGATAAAATCGATCCGGATGTAGCTCGCCGGATTCCAAGTAATTTGTTTCAATTTGCGAGTTAGGAAGGGCGCGACCAATGCGCTGCATAATGGCTGCCTTAAATTTCTTAATGGGCCGATAACGAGTCCCAATAAAAGGGACGCAGGAAACATTTGTTTACGTGAACTCCAGTGGCCTTGTAACAAGCTTGGTGATCACTGTCACTCACGCATATACCCTCTATCTCTCTCTCTCTCTTGTTTCAGTCAGTCACTCAATCTCTCCCTAACGACACAGATATCACCTCGGCACCTAACAACCCTTTTGTCCACCTACTAAAGTGTCGCCGCTAAATTTAACCCTGTCACCACTATCCAATAGCTCACCCGACACCCCCGCAACCACCGAGCCTGATTGAAAAGCCAGCTTACCGCATTGCGAACTCGCAAGAGGCGGTGTCAAAGTACCGGATGTAAAGGGCTTGGTGAAATAGTTGATTGTGAGTGGCGATGGTTTGATTCGAAAGGAGAAGGGTACTCGTGTAAAGTACAATATTTACGAGGAACAATTGTACGAGAAGAGGGACTAAAGCTATAAGCTTCTAAGAGTCTTGGAAGAAGAGAAAGAAGAATAAGTAGTGTTCTTAGGATTAGGAATTGAGTTTAGCTTGAATTAGAAAAGGTACAAGCGAGTCGCTGGAAAACTGTTGTAATGTTGCTTCTGGGAATGGAAGAGTGGACTGTTTGGAATAATGGGCCGCATACAGGAAGCGACAATTCGCATAGTGCGTTATTATCGAGAGTGGAATATCGACATCCTTCCTGGGCAATCAGAGTGGCAACGAGAATGAGAGAGTGGCAAGGGAGAGGGGGTAGAAGAGAGAATGAGAGTATAGGACAAAGGTAACAGGA
Source organism: Trypoxylon attenuatum (assembly GCA_963989405.1). Classification (NCBI taxonomy): domain Eukaryota; kingdom Metazoa; phylum Arthropoda; class Insecta; order Hymenoptera; family Crabronidae; genus Trypoxylon; species Trypoxylon attenuatum. The sequence continues at coordinate 1,437,763 of OZ022492.1, read as the reverse complement.
CTGTAAGAGTCGAAGGGCGAAAAGAGAGCTTATAGCAAGAGTATCGAGATCGAGAGTGAGGGTTGCGGGCTCTCAGTCCCGGTGACCTCGAAACCAAGCCGGCCTCGCCAAGAGACTTTAGGATCGATATTCGCACCGCCATTCGCTAACTCGATGCAGATGTCACTCGACCAGTCACGCTTTTCTTCAACGAAACCAACACATCCTTTCCCAACTTAACCATCTCTCGATATTCCTTCGAAACTATAATCCTGTCACGTGTTACGCGCACTCTATCGGCACTCGTGACCCAACCCTACGAACATTTCCGTGACTAGCCCTTCTTCTTTCCTTTGATCGTGCGCCGCTGGAGATTGAAAAGAATTTCGATGAATCTGTGAATGACGAGGATCGGAATGTGACTAAAGGGGAAAAGGGAGAACGAAAAAAAATAGAAAAGAGAAAGATCGAAAGATTTTTAGGGATGTACCTATTTTGGTAGGATCAACAAGACTTACCCACCTCTTGGCAGGACGCTCGAACGAGAATCGAGTCCTTCAACATTCCCAGGAGGAGGGAGTTTACCTCGATCTTTCTGGCGCACCACTAAACTGGTAGAGAGAGAGAATCCAGGCAGCGAGGTTCCGAAGCGAAGAGAATCGAAGAAGAAAGGGTCCGGCCGAAGAGCCGAGCACAGGGTCAAAAGTGGTTCTTGATTGGTGGATTCTCTCGTTTACCGAGGGACACTTTCCCTTTGCTAGCTCCTTTTCTCTCTCTCTCTCTCTCTCTCTCTTTCTTTCTTTTTCTTTTTCTCGCACGAGATATCCCTTGTTCAAAGGGCAAAGGTGTCAGCGACGCGGTCTATCAGACGCTTGCAGCCAGCACCTTCAGCCCCCTGAAAACACTGTACTCAACGAAAACTGCCATGCTACTGAGAGCCATACCTAAGCCTAACACGCCATCTCGTCGTGCTGATACTTTGGTGGTGGTCGGGAGAAGAGCACGGGTGCGCGCCCCGTGAGACCGACCCTCGTAAACGGCACCCACGCGCAACTCGACCTCGCCTCACTCCCACCCCTTGCTCTATCCGTGGAACCAGTGACATCGCTGCCCTCGCTATCCGCTACCGCGATATTTTAAGTCCTGACACTCGACTCGCTGATGCCACTCGTTTTCTTCTTCCTCGAGGATTTCTTTGATCGTCGCGATTAGATCAAGATCCTTCCGAGAAATTAGTTCTAAAAGAGTTTCTTTTTATCGTGGAACACTAAAGTGGTATTTATAGTGTAACAATAGGCAATATTTATCTGATAAGTTGTTTTATAATCAGTTGTGAATGGGATTGTTGTTTAGTTTTGATATAATAAGAGGCTTGATAATGTTTTCTAATCTTGAAATTATGTTCTTTTAACTCTATACTTGTTTGCATTTATTATTTTATACTGTGAATGTTTGTATAGGATTTGCAATTTCTTATAATACAGTAAAGTGGGGAAATAAAAGTAACTTTCTTAGATCTTATGGAGAAGTTGATTCTGAACCGGAGGAAACAATGTTTTATCACTGTTAACAGCGTCGAGGATATTATATTGTCTATAATTCTCACGGAAATACCTGTAGAAAACTCAAACCCCCTTTATTTTCAATTTAAATAAGGCGCCAACAATGTGAGTACACTCTAACGCACGCTATTGGTCAACTTCGCGTACTCTGAACATCTGCACAATTCCCCAGCGCACTTTTCGAATTCTCTCAATTCCTCGAAAGAAATTTCCCAAGAATTCCTAATATTCTTAATAAATCTACTTTCAAATAAACAAAGGAAATACGTATCTCTTAAACAGTATTAATTAAGACCCAGGAAAAATCTTTATAAAGATAGAAATATTCCGCAAACATTGATTTTCTCGAACTAAACCATCGAAATGACAAGTGGCGCTAGTGTCCTGCGCAACGAGCCCACGTCGCTCGGCCATCTTGTGTTCTGGAGGATTGTTTGCGCTGACTTCACACGGCAGTTGGGTTTCTTCACATTTCGTAGCGAGAGAGAGCTGTCGTTCGCTTCTCGTGCACTGTGTGTGTCTGTCCCCGTTCGGAGAGGAAAAAAAGGTCGGTGGAGCTCGCCAACCGGTGGAAAAGCGGACCGCGGCTTGGAAGCAAGCAGCAGGAGCCACTTGCCCGTAAGTGTAATAACCAACAATCTCAAAGTCAACCGTCATAAGCATCGTCGTAAGCCTTAGCATCGCGAGTCTGTATCGCCGTTGCCTTCTCTCTCTCTACCGTTTGGGAGAATGCTCGCAATCCGCGAATTACTCTAGTTAGCAAAAGTCTCTCTATAAAGTGGTCATAAAAATTCAAGATATTTCTTAAGCCCAAATCAAATCTCTTGACTGACCATCTCCTTTCTCCTACTGTAACTGTGTCTCTCTGTCATGCTCGCGTCGATATACGCCCGTATCATTGTGCGCCCGATAAAAAAGATAAGCCACGTACAGCGAGCACGCAATTGTCCGCGAGACACCTAGACTCACCGTTGCAGGTGTGTCATTCGGGCCACCGCGTGATTTTCCACTGACCACCCACTCGCCGTTGGTTTTTGCTATTGTCGCGTGCTCGACTCCCTTCGTCGCGACACAACACAGTCGCCCGGACCTCGAATCGATTGTGGGTCGCGAGACACAACTCGGAGATCTCGCGACCCGAGACAACGAGATCTTAACGTGCCTCGAGGTGTTTTGGTCCACCGGGTAAAGTGTGCGATATCCCTGTGTAAACAGTGTGAGCCTCAGAACGCTTCTCGACGCTTTTACTTCAATGAGAGAATTTCATTGAGGAAAGGTGGACAATAATCAGGTTTAAGGAAGCTGTGCTCGAAAGGAAGAGTGTTTTCTCTTAAACTACTTAAGTTAACGTGTGGTGTACAATTGTGGCATCATGTTCGCGTACACAGTTGCAAGTGCCGTAAGGATTTATTACGCAAGGTTTACCCCTGGGAATCTACGATTCGCAGGGGTATATGGATACTTGAGAACCGGTAGGTCTTCTTTTCTCTCTCCTGTAGAAGATTCTATTTCTATGGGCCCCTCTTGCTACCGAGGGCACCCAACGGACGCCTCTTTGTTCCGAGCATCCAAGGCAAGTCCTACGTCAGGGCCGCCACCAGTGCTACGTCACTGCGAAATAATCAGCTGGCTATATTCGCGGCGTACACATCTCTCAGCATTTCGGTACGCTCTCCGGCCACCTCTGATCCCATTAGAAACGCGTACATCTCTTCTAATAGGCTTTGTTTCGACATCGAACCTTCATTGTTTTGAACCGACCGGCTTTGAGTATGTATCTCCCGTGACACTGTTACACTCGGCCTTCCGAGCACCTAGCAATTACGGATAATGAAGCCAGCAGGTTGCTAATTTTAATAGCATCGCGATAATGCCCCTGCCTCATATTCGGATTAGTGTAGGTTTCTACTTTGCCAAGGAAATTACCGTTTCTTTCTAGAAATTTTTAAGCATAACCGCCAAGATACACATATGCGTCAGCACATTCGGTTCGACGCAAAAACTCTCATACCATTCCAACTTTCCTTCTTATCTCAACGCTAGAACTGTAGCATACAGTTGTATATCTCTTTCTTTATTTCTTTCGAATCGTAAAACTAATTGGATTCTAAAGAAATAATATACAAGTTGATTAAATATCGGAATGACTTGGCAAACATTTCTTACGAGGATGATATGCTAAAGTTAAAATTTATTGATGTACGAGGAAATACAAGAGGTTCAAACTCTATAAACAAAATTTTATGAATTAACTGTTGTTTGGTCTATATAGTTCAATAATCGTGCAAATACGCAACTGTTAGTGGTCACGGAATCAGTCTTACAGAATATCGCTTTACGGTAAGACCGCGGTACGGTTACAGTTGCCGAACCGCATCGTCCGAAATGAAGGTCACGATTAACTCTGATGGATGCCCTTTTTTACTCCTACCACGAGATACATACCTCGGTGCACGCTACGCATTTCCAAACCGGACACATACTAGGTCATTGGCCGGCACTCATCAGCCGAATTCATTATTTTCACCGCTTTTTTTCTCATCGGAAGCCAATTTCTTAAATTGAGAACCTTCGCGATTAAAAGTCGCGTTTACTTACCGGTTCAAAGAAACAGATTTATTCTTCTCTTTCCCTTTAAACTAGTATAAAAGTCATAATATTTCCATCCGCAAAAGTAAGCAGAATTATTCCAAAAGAAGAACTATGTTTTAGCAAAGTTAAATTGAAGATCGGGGATAATGGAATTGTTACATTTACAGAAATAACTATATTTGAGTCGTAGTAATCGAGGATTCCATATTTGCAAGTATATTTATGTCAAGTAGTCACAAGTAGAGTGTCTAAGAATGGCGAGTTATAATAAAATTCCAGGATAATAAAAAGATCGAATTTGAATGATCTTCGCAGAAGTTCGACGTCCGAACGTATCAGAGGTACATAACGAGTAACGATGATTTAATTATGGGCGAGAGTTATAAATAAATCTGGCAAAGATGCCCTAGACCCTTTCAATGACCTTTTAACCGACATTTATCAAGTGTGACCTAGCATAACGTGACAATTAGCTTCTCAAATATTAAATTGTACTAGAAATTCCCGACCAACTAGAAACTTCATACTTAAAAGTCGATGCCATTGCGAGTCTATGTTACTCAAGGTTGTGCAAGCCTCGTCTGTCTCCTTCTTCAACGACATTCATATTTCGCTACTGTGGTCACCGGTGACCGACATACGTATATTCAACCCTTTAAATCCACTTGCAATAATTTCTCATATTCCCCAGGTAACAATAACACTAATTATTGAATACGATAACTTTATTTCCAAAATGGTGCACCTCCATTTCGTTTAGTTATAAATAAAAAGTTCACATTAAACCAATCATTCTTTTTTAAAAAGAAAGAAATAGTTTTACCCAAATTTCAAAATAAACGGTCCAATCGTAAGATCCTTTTTTCCAATTCGAATGTTTTAAAAGGACGAATTAAGAAAGAAGTTATTCGTTTGCGCGTGTTATATTGGATTTGCTCCGCGTGAACTTGGAGCAAAGGAAAAGCAATCTGCGCAATCAACGCGTCGATAGTCAGCGGTGCATTGCAGTCGTGGTGGCTGGAATGTCCAGCAAGAGTGTTGGAGAGATCCGTAGACTTGGCTCCTCCGATTTCCGTCAGGTGTGTTGTCTGTGGTATCGATCTCACAATAGAGTTACTATGACGACCCTCCGGAGCCGTAGCGATTCACAGTCGTACGTGAACTGCGCAAGGGTCTGTGCGACAATGATGATGTGTAGGATATTCAGAGTAAGAGACCATTCTGGATCAGTTCTGTTCACGTAATCGATCAGCCGCAAGTTCGAATTCCATTTCCGTTACCTCGAAGTTTTCGGTTTCAACCGGATCGCACTAATCATTACGAATAGAACATAAGTAAAACTGTAAATTGTTGAGTCACGTGACAATGATGAATTTTAAAGATTTTCTTCTATGGAGTAGATGTGACCTAGGTAAAGGTCCCTGGTAGTTTCTTGTCACAGATATGGTAGAGAATATGTACTTACATACATGTCGAGAATACTATGGTAATAAGGATCCTTCGCACCGCGAATTGTCCTTCTGACAGCGGAGAACACACACGCGGAGTCCTTTTTCTTCGTTATGTTGCCCGAATATGTAAAACTGACGTCACGTCTTCTCGCAAGAGCGCGAAAGGACGCCCACTGTGTCTCCAGATTCCCTCTCGATCCTTTTCTCAGATTCTTATCCGACTTCTTCCCAACTTTTCTTGAGGTCACTGGTCTCGTTGGACCACCGAGTCGTTCTTGATAATAATTATGACCCTATCAATCACTAAAACTGATCTCAGAACTTTCTTTCGTCGATAAACTATCATCAGAAACTACCAGAGAAAGATGTATTCTCTAAATTAATTAATTAATAATAATCATTTAATCTACGTTTTTTAAAAAAAATCTCTATTAATTTAGCTAGACGTAAGTTCAAGAGTTAATAGCATCATAGAATATTTCGAAACTCGATCCGATTCGAGACGCGCAGCTTCGAAATAGGAATTCAGTGCCACCAACGCAGAATTCGTTTTCTCCAATGCGACTTAGGAAACAGAAGGTCGAGATATATCGACGTTGTACCGAGGAGAACTGAGCATATGAAATTAATCTGACTTCTCTTCCCGAATCGTATTATCGATCGAAATCAAGTTCCATATCCATTTGTACCGATAATACACTTCCTGTTGTCGGCGTGCACCAATCGAAGGTTCCACGAAATAATCGACAATGTGTGCGGTAAATGGCTGGTAATTCGATAACTCATTCGACGCGGCCAGTTTCCAGCAGCGGTTGTATTAATAACTTACAATGACAGCGGCTATCCTCGAACGAGACTCGCCCTCCGTATTTGGTGGTTTGGATTAATCGCGCGAGTGACGTGTGGTGCCCGTCGATCTTTTCCTCTCTTCGTAAACTATTAATCCTGGGAGAATCGCTATTCCAAGACAGATTGTCACGTACGAAAACTTTAATCTTATAACACGCATTATCTGACGAATTTTGATTCCAAAGTTGTTTTGTTTGTTGTTTGTTTTTGTGTTTCGGGACCGACTGCTAAGGTCATATGCCCTAGGACCTACTGTTTTAAGTGGGATCCGAACCACTATGTGCGCAACAGTACGTGGTGTTTCTCAAAGATGGGTGAAACATCATCTCGGATGTCACCCATCCGAGTACTAACCACGCCCAACCTTGCTTGACTTTGGTGATCGAACGGGAACCGGTATTTCCAAGGAGGCAAAGACCGTTGGCCAAAGTTGTTTTATAAATTTGGATCAAAACAGGGATGGGCAGCAGATAGTAGATCTTAGTATTTAAGTACGAGTACTCGGAAACAAAATTGTACTTGAGTACTTTTTGCGACCAAGTACAAGTATGTATTCTATCACATCTATTTAGTCAAAGTATTTAATCTCACATCTGGAATCTTTAACTTTATCACACGATTTATAGTAAGTTTAAAGAACTTGTTGCAACTTTCCTTTGAAGTCTGCTTTAGAATTCAAAGTTTTCGCAGAGTGATTTTTCAGAAGCAAGGTTAATAGGACTTAAGACGAAACTGTAGTGCACTGTCGGACTGCAACGTCCCTCGGTCGCACGAGAGCGTGCCCGAAACGACTTGCAGCAATTTGCATGGATATTGATTTAATTAGCTCGAATTACGATGTCAGGCAGATGCGAGATTAAACTTGAAGGATGGCTGTTCCGACGTTTATTGGACAGCAAAATTAGCCGCTTTACGTTTCCATTCTTGGAGTAATGCCCGGACGTGATCGCATCGCGATGTATGTACTTGTTATACATCCTCTGTTTTAGATAGATATGGAAACAAATAGAGCATCCCAAATATCCGAGTACTAATGTTCCAATTACCAAACCAATGCACTAAAACAAAAAAGACTCCAATCCAAAAAAAAACCCCAACAAATTATCACTTTCTCGTTCCATTTGTTCAATCTAATTTCATGTTAATTACATGCCAGTTTTTTCACTTTAAAATGCCATCGTCATATTTCATAATTTTGGATTAAAACTCTTTTAATTCGTGTCTACCAATGAGAATCCTTATACTTCTATCGACCGGTACATCCTGTTTGATCAGGAAAAGGTCTTCCACCTTGATGCACATTGACCGAACTCGCATATCGTCATTTTTTTTTGCTTCAATCGAGGGAGTCAAAAATCGGATGGATCCTTTGTAATTCCGGCTTCCATGGACAATGTATCTGGCCTGCGATCGGTTGGGTCGGCGCCCACAACGACCCACGTTCCGCGATGACTGTCCCGCATGGTTTTACCTGCGTTGTGTAGGTAGTTCGAAATCACCTCCGAAAGTTGTGTGACTCAGAGATTTCGCGATTCACCGATACAATAATTTCACGAATGCTTCTTCCTCCCAATTTTCCTACTTCCGTTTCCTTCTCTACTCAACTCTCACAATATTGTTACGAGTTGAAGCCATTTGTGTATCTTTCAAGAGATAAACAAAGTTTCACACTTTTAATTAAAAACTGATGAAAGTGGAACAATGATTTTCTTCTATTTTCCACAATCTTCCAAGATGAATAAATTGAAATTATTAACTCTCGATTAGCATAAAGTGAAGATAAACTTTAATGAATCTTTAATAACAGTGTCTCTGAATTGTCGGTAAAAATAATCACTTAAGTAGCGGGATTTCTAAGTGGTGTCATTCTTTTAACGGCAGCTACGCGTATGAATGACTCGCGCGACTGAATCGGATGCAAATGAATTAGACTTCCCACTCGGTTAATTTATAAGTATGAGTCCAGATAAGTTGCGCGCCAAAAGATTCGATGAAGTGCGAGAAAGATGAAAAGAGGGTGAAAAAAAGAAGAGTGGGAGAAAAAGGAAACGCATCAGCAATACAGTTCTCTCACAGTTAGTGGGATAACGTAATGACCTCCACCTCCGTGTTTCGTACTATTTTCGATACACGACTCGGCTAACTTTAGAATTTTCGTTAGTCCAGTCTTTTGACTTTGAGCCCGCTCAGTTTCGTAGCAACGACTGTCCGCGAGACTCTCGTTTCTCGCTTTCGGCTCGTGTTAACTGTTAAAGTGTTATAATCAACCGCGAAACTCTTCGTCATGAAGGAACCCTCTTCGTTCTGATCGTCGAAACACCGTCCGTTTTGCAGGATGCATCAGGATTTCGTGAAAGGAAACAATTTCGTGCATGTGAAAGTGAGTGATGTGAACCACGATCTTTGGTGAAAAAGAAGCGCGCGTACATATGTGCACTTATTTCTCCCAAAACCAGTCAAAATGATATGACTCGTCTTTAAAAAATACGGAATAATAGAATATTTTATATATTAATTCATTAAATACTATTCCATTGGAATATTGTTAAGTTTTGCCATTTTTAGAGCTTGTGAAATATCGTTATAGAAAAGAAAGTAAAGTTCCATTCTAACAACTGTGGTATACAGAATGACCGCGTGGAATGGCCTCAATGACTATGTTACGGTACACCACGGCTATGTTTATGTCTATGTTGCAGCGCCATATAAGACGTGGTGTGCAATTAAATTTCATAACAAGACTTAATAAACCTATCTAATAAAAGATTTCGGGTTCAGTAAACAAATTATACAAGAATTTCCCTGTTTGAAAAGTATCAGTCATTACATGGTTGCGGCAAAAAAATGTTGCATGAATTTTGGGAATTTTAAAGTAAAACTATAAAATCAGTCAGTTTGACTCCTATAGTAGTTATACTATAAAGAAAGTTATAATTACACAAACGTGAAACTATTTAACAATCATCTTTTTCCACTATTCGACTGACTTATTTTTTCGAAGTTGACAATGGCCCCTTTGTTTTCGGGAGCGTCGTGAGATCGGTGAAATAACACGCATGATGTAACACAGATGCTTGAATGGAGAAGATACGAACGATCGTGGAATCTGAACTTTACCATTTGCCGTGCTTTCCCAAAACGAGTCGCGATCGCGCGCGGAGCCAGCATCTGTGAATCATTCCGCGAGAGTGGTCACACATACACACACATAGATATCTGTTATATGTATGTAGATACTACTCCGGGTATAACTAACTCCCTCATGACGTCGAATACACTGTTTTCCTCCCCGATTAGACGAGGGTTACCATTTATATAATGCGCCGTTCCTATTTCCACTTGGCTGCGTCGAAATTAACTCATCTGCTGATCATACGCATTTATGCACGCGCTGGAATCCTCCGCCGCGCGGGAAACTCTTGCAAAAGAAGATAATTATTATGTTGTAAATTTGAGAAATCTGCAAATTTAATTACACGGTCTGCAAAAAATATAATAAAAGAAATCTATAAATTTCTAAAATTTATGTCTTGCAATTTTATGGGAAAATTCATATTTGCATAAAGTCTTAATTAACTAGTAGTAAAATTGAATTTGAAATTATATTGAAAATCGTTTTCTTTTCTTGTGTTTGCCACTTTTTATCTGACGTGGCGAGAGTATTATTTGTTTATGACTCTGAGGATGACACGGAGAAACCTGGCGCGAAAATCGTGGCCTCGTCAGCCACACGAGTTTGCTTCTATTGTGTTCCTCGCAAATTGACGCATAACACAGCGCTTCCGCGATCTCCTTCCAATTATCGCGCCAGTGACGTTGTCGAATGACTCTGCTCTCTTCGGTAGAATACAACTCCTGTCGTTAGAGTTGCATGGTTCGAAAGGACTTGTTGAATGGCGATATGGGGGTGTTTTTACAATGGGGTGGTTTTTAGTTATTAATGTTAACTTAATTTTTTTAAATGTGTCGACCTACTTTTTTTCGATACTCTGAATGCAGGGGTCAAGACGAGGGTTAACGAAGTTTAAAAAAATCTGACACCAAGTGTGAATCAGCTGTGATCACTTGGCGTGCAGTCGCTCATATACTCCAATACTCCAAAACGGAATGCCCGGCTAGCTCAGTCGGTAGAGCATGAGACTGATGTCTTCGGTGCGGTGGAGGGCTGCCTTGTTCTTGATTTCGTTAGCTTGGCTGTTGACTATATGGTCTAAACGTGAGGTGGTTTGGGTGGCACTGGGGGAGTTGAGGGCTTCGTAGAAGGCTCCGATCACATTCAGTTTGTCTTCGGGGTTGTTAAAGATGTAGTTATCATCAGCAATAGCGGCTGAGTCGCGGGTAGTTGGGCATTTGTCTAATAAGCGCGATTTACTAGTGGGTATATGGAGGTTGGCAATTTCGGGTATTGGCTTTTTTCTGAGGAGTCTGTTGAGTTTTGGGAAGAATTTCTCTGGTTGTCGGTGGTCTATTTTTTGGAGCTGCTTTTTCCAGAGATTTTCGGAGTTTTTGGTTAGTTCTGCGGTGATTTTTTCTTTTATCGTTTGGAGGGTTTTTTTAGCTGCGCTTAGTAGGTGCTGTGGGAGAGTGTGCGTTCCTCGGTGGCGGGGGTGTAGGAGTGTGATCAGATAAGATTTGGCTTTATGCAGGTTTTTGATTTTTCTGTCGATAAGGTAGTGTAAGTTGGATTTGGTAGTGATGCGTGGAGTAGTGGCTGAGATTGTTGAGCTAATTGCGGTTTTGAGGGAGTTTAGGTGGTCGTTGATTTCTTCTATGGTGAGGTTTCTGTTTTTGGGAACCTGCAGGCGATATTGTGAGATTAGGTTTTTTTTGAACTTTTTCCAATTAGTGCGTTTGAAGTTAAGTCGCGGAGGTTGGGTCGGGCCAGGTTCAGGTGGGACCAGATCCGGGTGGTTAAGTATGGTGATGGCTATGGCAGTGTGGTCGCTATCATAGGGGAGGGTACGTAGTTTATCGTTGTTTAGGTCTGTGACGGAGATTCGTGAGTCGGTTAAACAGATGTCTAGGAAGGATCCTGTTCGCTTGTAGGTAGGTGAAATTGGTGTGAGGATTTTGAGTTTGAATTCTATCCCGTAGTTGGTTTCCCACTGGTTTAAGTATCTTCCCCTTTGATTGGTGGCACGGTCTCCCCAGTCTTTTCGTCGGGCGTTAAGGTCGCCCGCGAGGATATAAAAATGGTTAGCTCGGTCAAGGTTGAGGTTGCGGAAAAGTGTGTCCAGTTCGTCAATGAAGAGTGATCTGTTGTCATTTGTGGCGTAAGCTGAAATTATGAAGAGTTTTTTGGCGTTTCTAGTTGAGATTTTTATTATTGAATATTCGAGGATTTGGTTGTTGGAGGAGGATGGTATAGTTATTGTTTGGTGCGGTATTGTTGGTTTGATGAGGATGGCTGTACCGCCGCCTAGTTGGGAATTGGGTCGGTCGGTGCGAATGATTGTGTAGTTGTCGATTAGTAGTCGTTGTCGAGGGGTCAATTTGGTTTCTGAGATGAGGGCTATGTCCGGGTCATGCTTTTTCAGAAATTCGTGCAAATCTAGTCGGCGGCTATTGGCTCTTAGTGAGTTAACATTGATCGCTATTATTTTTGTTATTTGTGCAGTTGAGGCTAGTTTATCCATTATGAGACAAGAATGTGGAGAAAATGAATTCGATTTTAGCGGTGTTAGTGGCTACTTGCGTGGCGATGCTTGCTAGTTGCGTCGTGATGAGTGCTGCTAGCTCGTGTTTGAGGTCGTTGACCCAGTCGGGGTGCTGTGGTGGTGGTGGTAGTGAGTCGTTGAATGTGGTGACGTTTTGCGCTTGGTGAATCGGGTTCAGTCCTCTTGTTTGTTGGACTTGGTTGTGCAGTGGTTGGGAGTCGGCGGTGTATGCTGGGTGGTGAGCGGTATTCGGTGCAGGTGGCTTCCTCAGTTGATGTGCAGCTTCGGCATAAGATAGTTCAGGGTTAGCTAGTCTGTGTATCTTGTGGATTTTGTTTTGAATAGCTTCGTTCTTGTGTTGCTGTTGTTGTCTTCTAATCCCTTTGGCGAATTTTAGGTAGGGGCAACCCCGGTAGGAAGCTGGGTGTCCAGCTTCTCCACAGTTGGCGCATTTTAGGTGAGCTTTGTCGGCTGCGGCTGGGATGGTGCAGGTGCCTGGTTCGTGTGTCAGTGAGCATTTGACGCATCTGGTTTCAAGATGGCAATTGGTGCTAGAGTGGCCAGTACGCTGGCATTTTCGGCATTGGTAAATGAGTTGCCTTCTGAGTTTCTCCCAGCGTATTTTTTGGTACGCCAGTGTACGTATTTTGGTGATTTCTTTGGTGGGGCTGGAGCTGGTTAGCTGGACGATGTGGTGTCTTCTGTTGGGGTGGTCTCTGTCAAAGTGTAGTTCTTTTACTTGTATTATTTCCACTCCTGGTAAGTTCAAGTTTTGTAGTTCTGTTTTAATCTCTTCTGGAGTGAAGTCGCCCTTAATACCTTTGGCGATCAGAGATTTGGGTTTGTTTTCCTTCGGGGTGTATGTGTAGAAGAGCGTGCTATTGGTAATAAGAGCTTCCATTATTTTGTGGTACGTAGTTAGTTTGGTAGGGTGGATGGTGTGGAGGTGTTCGGATGGACCATCATTGTCTATGCTGCGGAGAGCAAAGTCTTCTTTCTGGATTCCGGCAGCTGTGATCAGGTTCACTAAACTGCGTGTGTTGATCTTTTTTGTGAATATAGGCGGGGGCCTTTCTCGTTTTGGCTGAGTAGCTGGGGCTGGGATGGTGGTGCTCATGGAATCGTCATCGGATTCCCCAGTGTCTGACAGTGAGTGGTAGTGGTTGTTTACGCTCACCTGGTTGTTGCTATTGGGTTGGCTGTTGCGTTTTTTGGTGACCTTGCGGGGTGTGATCCATCCTTCTTGGGGTTCGGATTGCGTGCTAGTACCAGGAGTTGGTTCGCATTCTTCTTGAAGGTGTTGATCTAGCTCTGGTTTGCGTTTGCGTCCTACTGCTACGTTTGGGGGCACATTAGATGGTACTGGCTGGCGGTTCTCCTTTAGGACAGTTTTATAGAGCTTCTCCAATTGGAGGGAGTTTAGTTTCCTTGGAGCGTTATTCGAGATGCGTTGCGAGATGCTGACGTTGGGGTTAGAACCTGAGAGAGGTTTCCGTCTGTCAGTCTGGGTGTTGTTGTTCCGATCCGCCATATTTCGCAGCCGGGCGCACGTGGCGCTCTGGGGCCATAGGTTATGATCCACGTTTTTCTGGTTTTATTTGTGCCAGAAGGAGATGCGCTTGGTGTTTAATATACAGGTCGGTGCACTGGGCGACCAGGGGTCGGAATTGCGCAGAGCGAGGGTATAGTCACAGTGGTGACTGGATATTTTGAGATACAAGCACGCGATCGGTGGGCAGTCTGATGCTCTACCGACTCAGTCCCAGTCCCATCAGTCTGATGCTCTACCGAATCTGCAAATTTAATTACACGGTCTGCAAAAAATATAATAAAAGAAATCTATAAATTTCTAAAATTTATGTCTTGCAATTTTATGGGAAAATTCATATTTGCATAAAGTCTTAATTAACTAGTAGTAAAATTGAATTTGAAATTATATTGAAAATCGTTTTCTTTTCTTGTGTTTGCCACTTTTTATCTGACGTGGCGAGAGTATTATTTGTTTATGACTCTGAGGATGACACGGAGTAACCTGGCGCGAAAATCGTGGCCTCGTCAGCCACACGAGTTTGCTTCTATTGTGTTCCTCGCAAATTGACGCATAACACAGCGCTTCCGCGATCTCCTTCCAATTATCGCGCCAGTGACGTTGTCGAATGACTCTGCTCTCTTCGGTAGAATACAACTCCTGTCGTTAGAGTTGCATGGTTCGAAAGGACTTGTTGAATGGCGATATGGGGGTGTTTTTACAATGGGGTGGTTTTTAGTTATTAATGTTAACTTAATTTTTTTAAATGTGTCGACCTACTTTTTTTCGATACTCTGAATGCAGGGGTCAAGACGAGGGTTAACGAAGTTTAAAAAAATCTGACACCAAGTGTGAATCAGCTGTGATCACTTGGCGTGCAGTCGCTCATATACTCCAATACTCCAAAACGGAATGCCCGGCTAGCTCAGTCGGTAGAGCATGAGACTCTTAATCTCAGGGTCGTGGGTTCGAGCCCCACGTTGGGCGAATTTATTTTTTCCCTTGAGACTTGAATTCTGCAATATATAGCAATTTCTAATCAATTTCGTGGCATTCTCTTCAGTAGACTACAGAGCATCTTAAATATTAAAAATTAATATTCTATTACTATTTATTTACATTGTACCAACACGAAGTATTTTTTTTAATTAAATTTGAACATTTCCGAATAAAATGCTGGTTCGCACAGAGTGGTATCTTTATTAGTTTTCGAGTTATGAATTTTTAAACAAAAGTTGCTCCAAAACTTTGAACTTAAATAACGTAAAAACTATTAATGATACCGAGGAAAGGAAAAGTGAATTTTACAGTGCTCAACGAGGGCTACAAATCTATGGAGTTTTAAAAGAAATCTGACACCACGTGTGAATCAGCTGTGATCATTTAGCGTGGAATCGCTCATATACTCCAATACTCCAAAACTGAATGCCCGGCTAGCTCAGTCGGTAGAGCATGAGACTCTTAATCTCAGGGTCGTGGGTTCGAGCCCCACGTTGGGCGAATTTATTTTTTTCCCTGAGACTTGAATTCTGCAATATATAGCAATTTCTAGCCAATTTCTAGTATATAACCCAAAATTGATTTAATAGATCGAATATACATTCATAAAACCTAGATATAAATAATTGACTTTATAATCCTCGATTACAATGTAAAAAAAGGAATCGAATTCTTTAGAATCGATTCCTGAAATAATCGGTAAAAAAAAATCCGAGATCACTGCTAACTGGAGTATAACTTGCATAGTTCTTCGTACACTCTCGCTCATTGACTAACTCGATAGTAGATCTCTGCCAATTGGCAGCTAATTGCAATAACTGATCGACTCGTCTATCTCGGTTCGACAGGTGGTTGCCTAAGCCCTGACATCTGAACGCTCGAGATAGTCCACAATGGTCGACTACTACAAAGTGCTAGAGGTGCAACGGACCGCCTCGAGCGGGGACATAAAAAAAGCGTAAGTATAATATATAGTATACTAATAACATTATACATACATACGTATAGTATAGTAATTTTAATTGCAATACTTCGAGAGCTCTTGGTCGAAGAGCTCGCAGCCAAAAAGTCCCCGGGAAATGAATTTTCCAAGATTTGCGAGTGACAGTCAGCGACAGTACGAATGAATGGCTGTGGTCCTCAGAAAAGTAACTGGCACCGAGCCAGACACAACTCTGCATCGACAGAATATATTCCAGCTAGCAACTAAATCCAGATGCTTCCCAGTCCAATGATTTTCCTCGTCATTTAAATTCAAGCTGTAGAATTCCTCGACGAATAAAAGGAATAACAGGTCTTTTAAGGAAAGTCACTGGGGTTTTTGTGTTCCTTGCTAGCTGGAATACTAACTCATATTCCACGTCCAACAGTCGCTAATAATAAATAATTATCAGATAAATCTTGTGTCTGACAAAATGTAATATCTGAGAAATAGCTCAAGTTCAAGGGATTTCTTTTCAAAATATACCAGTTTGGTCTTGAAATGATGATGAGGGATCATCGTAATTCGGATGAAAATAGTAGGATTAGAAATAAATGGTTTTTTTTGTTTTTTTGTTTACAGATACAGAAAATTGGCATTAAGATGGCACCCCGACAAAAATCCGGACAACTTAGAAGAAGCAAACATGAAATTCAAAGAGATTTCGGAAGCTTACGAAGTGCTAATTGACGGTAAGTCTTCATCCCGATTTCTCAAAACGCGAGTCTCCGTCACGGAGTCATCAAGACGAATGAGTCTCACAGATTTCAATTGAGAAATTCACACGCATCCTCGGCCGCTACGCCTCGACGATGGCGATTCAATCAACATCAATAATAACTGACTGCAAAACTGACGCATAACGAGATCGACCATGCGATTGAGAAACACGTAAAATTCCTATGACGTCCGATTGGACGCATGAATCAATTCGAGACTATTAATTAGCAAACGGAAAAAAATAATCTTCTAGTCGAACAGTTTTTTTTTTCCTTCTTCGACATTGTGTAATGACGTTATGGAAACTGCTCCTTTGCGAATGAAAACAGACAACGAGGCTAATTAATAATAGACAAAGGAGAAAAGCTTCATCGCTGACAAAGCGGAACTTTGCATGAGCTTTTCTTTCGAGCGATCTCTTTTTTTTAACTAGTACGATTTATTCTGGGAACTGAGGGAAGTTCATTCTATCGACACCATGAGTTGCCTACTTCTCGGAGCTTTGATCATTTTATCATCATATAGCGGATTCGATCATCGATCTCGCTTTTCTGAATCACACCGATTAGTCGAACCATCCTTTTCACAAAACCTTCCGAAAGAAAAGGAAGTCGAAGCTTTTTATAATAAAAATTCATCGATGACTCTTACAATTGCTATCGCTAATAATTGTAGATAAATTGAAGACAACAAATTTTGTTTCTTTCGATGGATGATTTTAATTATTATATTTGTTGTTTTGGTAATATTTGCGCGTTAGTAGTGAAGTGATTTAGAATTAGGAAAATGGGAAGACTAATCGATGCGATATTATTTTTATCCTCGAGTCGAGAGGCCTCTTATCCAAAGAAGCATCATCCCAGTGACAACGAATCATCCTAGGGTGTTGGGCAAGGGCTCGAGAACTCAAATCGAAATCTTTGTTTCCGGACGATCTCGTGAACCTTCTGGCTCCGTCGTGAATATCTCGGTCTACTGCAGATGCGAAGAGACGAACCTACGACCAACGAATGTATCAGAAGGCATCTTCGAGACCAGGCCGTGGATTCACCTTCCGGAGTTTCTTTGACTCTCCTTTCCAGCGACATTTTGGTACCGCACAAGAGAAAAAAGACTTTACGAATGCCGAAACCTTTTCTTCCACGATCCACATTCCAATTCTTCTTCTTCTTCTTTCCTATTTCCACTCCACTTTTCTCCCAAATTATCTCGCGCCTTTTTCTCATCGCAACAATTGCGATTCTCCGTGAACCAGAGGAGTGAAATCGACTAGATTCCCAATAGTCCTTTTTCTACATTCCTACGATTATCCAAAGTTTTGTGGTTTGATTCGAGATTGAAGGTCGAGAATTCAGGTGGTTTTTCCAAGTCCTGTCTTGGTTTAGTGGCCGTGGGACTTGCATTCCTAATTCTTATAAGAGAGAGAACCCTTCCAGCAACAACAAAAAAAAAAACAGATCCGCAGCATTAATTTCTTCTCTCTCATGGTGTATGATTCGCCGTAACGCTAGCAAATTGCAATTAATTTCTTAATATGCCTATAACAAAACGCCTTTGCTCGACTGACGATGCGAGGAGAAAACGATCACTGAGAGTCTCATCGTGAAAAATCAGGCTCGCAAAATGAATCACGAAAGGTTCATCGATAAATAATAATTCATCGACATTTAGGATAGTAGATCGTTCTCTCCTAGGATGATTTGAAATTATTTTGCTCTTCCGATGGATGACCTTCCGATCCAAAGATTGTACCTCGCGATCTTTTTCATTACTAACACAGCCAGCCTTGCAGTTATACCCGCTTCTTGGAATTTGGAGTTGGCGTCGAAATAAAACCCCGAGAACACTTTAGAATTCTCTTTGACCTCGAAATTAACCATGAACTTTTTCTCTTTAATTTCTTGCAGAGAAGAAGAGGAGAGTTTACGACCAATATGGAAAAGAAGGTCTTCAAATGCCAGGAACCAAGAGGCGGCATGAGGACGTCTTTGACCATTACTTTGGTAATACCTTCATCTTCAGGGATCCTGAGGAAGTGTTTAAGGAATTTTTCGGTGTTAATCCCTTCGAGGAAGTGATCTTCCACAGTAAGTATCTTTTTCCCAGTTCGATTGATTTTTTTCTCTTCCCTATCGTGATTAATCTTCCTTCACAGTGAAGAAATGTCAAACCGCTCAAGTATATGTCCTCCCCCCCCTAGTCACTTGATTTATATAGAAATCAGGGCAAAACTTTTCTCGCGTGTTGAAAGGAAACAATGTGGTCATTTGTGCATGTACGTATTGATAAAGCCAGTTAGGTGCGTCAATAGACACGTAACGTAACGTCTATCCGTGATGTCACTGTTCCATTGACTTCCGTGCAAGTGGGTCAAAGTCACGTGGATCAATCTGACGATTCTCTGTATTTTCGCGTGACCACATTATAGATCCACATTACAATTCCATTAAAATTTGACATGATGTGTTGACACCATCGAAATACCTATATTAACTCTCCAGTTGGAAAGATTAATTTCCAGCGAATGGAGAGTTAATTGAACCTTTATAAATGTCGCCCTTATCCACGCAGGAAATTGCGTTTCTATCGAATTGTCGGGTATGCTACGTGTTTAACACCCGATCCAGGGATGAATAGTGTGCGATACTAATGAGTTGCTCGTTTTTTGCAAGACTTCCCTGGAGGCAGCATGCGCCATCCGTCTAGTAACAGTCGGAGCACCTCGATTTTCAACAGTCTGGGTCTTAGTTTTTCGCCGTTCGGTGATTTGTTCCAAGCTCCCTTCGGAAACTTTACCGCCATCAATACTTTCACCACAGGTTCCGATGAGGCAAGTGGCGGTGCTGCTATTAAACGAACGAGTACCTCCACCCGCTTCATCAATGGAAAAAAGATCACTACTAAGAAGTGAGTTAGGAATATTTGAAAAACTATAATAAGTTTTCTTTGGTGTCTTAAACTAATCGAGAATTCATCTTTTTCTTTTTACAGAGTCATTGAAAATGGCAAAGAGACGATAATGTCTTATGAGAATGATGTCCTGAAGGCGAAGACAGAGAACGGCGTGCCACAATTAATAACGTACAGTTAAATCACATCTCTTGACGCGCTCGATCCCCTCAGCAATTGTGAAATTCCTGTCGTCACATTTCGTCACATGTTCCTGCTACTGGCCGGACTAGAATCCTCGGAGTTGTAATTTGGAGGAACGTTCATAATACGCGTCTCAATTATTTATGTCAGACAGAACCTGGCTTCTCATTGGAATCGTAACACAATGCAATTTTTGTGCCGCTGGTCGACGCACTTACTTCCATCAAGTCGCATCCTATCACTCTGTTCTCTTTTCGCAGCCTTTTCTTTTTCTATCTCTCTCTCTCTTTCTCTCTCTCTCTGTCTTTCACTTTTCTTCCATCTTTCTCCCACTTTCTCTGGCACTCTCTCGCACTTCTTCCGCACTCAACCAGCGTCCGATCTTCGTATTCGTCGAAATTGGATGACAGTGATTCAGTTTCTGCTCGAGTGGACGGAGCCCGCCTCTTACTTCGAATTTACTACATTCTTAAGCAACGGATTGATCTCCTGATGTCGAAAAAGAAGCTTCTGTTTTGCCGTCAACTTCTTTGTTTTTATCAGGTACGACGAAACACCATCAACGGCAAGTCGCCAAAGTGCCGAGATTGTCAACGATTACACGATGGGTAGCCAAAGTTCGAAATTGGCCCACGGGGAACACTTAAAGGCTAGCAGAATAAAGACGCATCATCATCCATCATCATACACGAGCAAGAAGCACGATAAGACTAAGAGGAAGTAGAGATTTATCAGGCATAAGCCAACGACTCTTCTCCTCCTTTTTTCATTCGCTACTATTATCCACATGACACACGATCAGCGACACGCAACACCCCTCCCCCACCATTACCGACTCGGATGTAAATCTTTTTATTTCTACTCCCTTTTCCTTTTCTCCCTCTCTCTCCCCCTCACTCTTAATCATCCATACACGTCCTGCCTTTCGGATGCGACCAACTTGCAAACCCTTCATTCATCCGGTACAATTTCTTTCGAAAATAAAATTCTTAAGATCGATGTGGAAGAAGGAGAAACACTGAAAAAATCACGTAGTATGACTTACACACATTTACACGGCTAAAAGAATCAATAAAATTGCGCCTTGAACAACCAGCATGTTCACCGAGCACTTTTGTAACAGAGAGTTCTCTTCCGCGGTAGGATGAAGGAAAAGGGAAGAAGAATAGTAATCCCTTTTCTGAATCTTCGAATTTTTGTCTCCTGCGAATTAAAAGTAAAATCATACACGCCAATTCGTGCATTCTGGAAAACTTATACCAGCGAGTCATGAATTAAGTGAAATTATCGTATGATATACCTTCCGAGTGACTTCTCTCAAGCTATTGTCAAATCGAAAGAAGAAGCTATATCTGTGTCTTTTAACGAGTTCTCGGTATTCAGGGCTGTTCGATTGAAATCAGAAATTTTCTTAGCGGTACAATAATCCGTCGAAGCTTCCTCCTCCCAGTCGCGAAAAAAGAAAGCGGAAAGAGAGCAGAAGGAACTTACCTCAAGCTCATCCCGGAACGGAAATGCCCGCGCGCAAAACACCTCCTTTCCGGAGTTTTTTTCTCAACCACTTTTAAGCCGTAATCCTATTCTATCTTTTAGTTAGTTATTTGCGTATGTGTATATAATGATAAGGATGAAGTGTTAAGCATACGAAAAATACATTATTAATATACACTATTCATGTGTCAGTTCTATTGACTTACGCACGTATATGTCGTGCGACAGGAAATTATATGATACGTCTTATGACCCCGATGTTCCATTGTTTTCGTACATACAGGGTGTCCTAAAACTCAACGTCCGAGATTCACAGGGTTGTTGGGAGTAAAATTTCGAGGAGAAAAGTACTGTACTTTTATTCACATAATGGTTCGGATTTGACTTAAAACGCAACAATCGTTTTGTGAATTTATCCATGCTTTATTGCACTCATAGAAAACAACGTGATTGTACATAAAAGTATTTCAGTTAAAAACATCCCACTCGAGTTTTGGTCGCAAAGTAGCGGAAACAACAAGATTAATATTATTTTTGTATACTCAGTATCAGACTGTTGCAAAATTCGATTGAACTGCTTCCGATAAATTGAGTTGCGGTCAACATCGCGCGATGTTTCGTACGATCGTCGGATATCCACTTGATTTTATTCAATCATCGAATATAGATAAGAAACCTGATAAGCGTATCTTGTCGATGCAGCTTCGAGATACTTTGATTTAACGGTATACAATAAATTTGCTATTCAATAGCGGCCAATTCTATAGATACTTACATTTACGTGAAGAATAAACTTAACTCAATTCCATCAATTATCCACAAGTGTCCGTCACCAATTGAACTATTATACGTGAGAAATTCGTGTGCGATGTCACCGTGAATCATATT
This sequence comes from Trypoxylon attenuatum, assembly GCA_963989405.1. Lineage (NCBI taxonomy): Eukaryota > Metazoa > Arthropoda > Insecta > Hymenoptera > Crabronidae > Trypoxylon > Trypoxylon attenuatum. Next base: position 1,415,972 of record OZ022492.1, on the reverse strand, counting down.
CACATGAAAATAGGCAAATAGTCCTTTTTTTTACAACAATACGGAATTTTTTACTTCTTCCCTATGCTGGCTATTAATTCTTGCACCTTAGCGATGTATTGTTCTTTCGCGGCCTTTTGATCCATGCCCTTCTTCGTCTCCCAAGCGTCCCACTTCGCCTTTCCCTTGAAGTCCAACATGCCTGGTCTCGCTACGAATAAACAAACAAACAACAAGAACAATAATCGTCAATATTTCAACAATCGATTATTTTTCCGAAATCAATATTCTACCTGTATTAATATCGCCGACCGTCGCTTGTTTATACAACGAATACAATTCGAGTAAGTCAGCGTCGGATGGTTGGCTGCTCAATTCCTTAACTTCCTCCGCGGCTTTATTAAATTGCTGGAAACGTTGAGAAACAAGAATGTTCATTTGAAGGAAACACGAAACCCTTCAGATAAGATTATTTGTAAGCTATGGAAACTTTTGTTTTGACTCAGGAATAACAGGTACAATTTACTAGTTACTATCTACATCATCCGACTTATAGTCTAATGTCCCAGTGTAACAGAAAGTCAAACATTACAGCTTTGCATTAGTCATGCCGTTTATTGACTGTCGAACTCATGTCGCGATAAAGCCGCCAAGAGCCTGAGGAAAGTTCCTACCAGGCAGCTATATCGCTCCGGGGTCTTTTTTTTTTTACATTTCGGTAATTCCACGCGTGCTTAAACGGGTTTAAGCCGGCACCGTTATATCATTTTAGCCGGTGTATTTCGAGTTAGCTATTGCCTCGATTGTTTTCAAAGAGTTTTTTCTTGCACTGTGTTGAGCAAAGATCAGTAGGATTATGACGAGCATGTAACACAAGTGCACGGTAAGCGTAATATCCGTCAATTATAACTGGGAACTATGCGATTAGTCTCCATTAGCATTCTTCGAGCTATCCGCGATTATTGTTGCTGTCGCGACACACACGTATACAGTTAATTGTTCGAAGAAGAGATCGTCTCGGAAATACAACACAGTATTGCAATGACCTGCGCGTAATAGAATTGCTGATTCTAGCGATTCACATTTCTATATTGCCACCCAGTAGTGAGTGGCCAATTCCAACGCAGTGCACTGAATCCTTGATGAAAGAAACACACAGGAAAGATGAGTCGATGGGAATAAAAATGTTACTTTACCTCGTCGAGAGACATCTTTGGATGATGTAGAAGTGTTTAGTTATGGGAGTAATTCACGAGGAGAATTCTCAAGGTAGGAAGTGTTAACTATTGGGATGCGCGAACCGACACGCACGAGGTCAACTATACGTATAAACGGTATAAGCCAGCGACCGAGCGCACTAACTCGATACTGGCGTCCCTACCCTCAACCGGTTAGGCATCGGAGGGGAAGACCATGACATGGCGGTAACCTTTGAAACTTAAAGCCGACTCGGTCATAAATTAAGACACTCCCAAACTCCACGTATACCGTGTACTCTACCTGCTACCGCTCGAAATAAATCGCGCTCGCAAATCTAATCGATTTCTTATTGAATGTAAAAATCGAGAATAGTTTTTCTGGTTTATTTCAGGAACAGAATTTTTTAGTTATGAATTAGTAGATGGAACTTATAGATGGAATTAATATAAATGATTATCAGCGACGTTACTCAATTTTTTCTTTATTAATCTACTTCAAGAACTTAATGAACATTTAATATTCATGAAATACAATCAATTCGCATAAGAAAAATAAAACTTCAGAAATACAAAACTTAAAATTATAGATTTAAGTATTAAAATTCACTCGTTGGAGTTAGCCTTTGACCCCAGAGTTTCGTCCTTTGGTCTCACTCGCTTGACACCTCTCGCAGGTGCACGCTTCAGGCACAAGCACGCGTTTACTCAACGTCTTACCATTCTCGCATATCATTTCGACAGTACGACCCGAATATCTCGTCGGCTGACAGCATTTACAATCCACTGCTTGACTCCAAGTTTCTAATAAAAAATATTATCCAAACAAAGATTTTGTTTCTGTCATTGATAAATGAGAAATCTAAATAAAAAAATTCATTGAATCACTGACCAACATCGAAGTAGCTTCTGGACTCACATCCACCGCGACATTCAGTCATCTCGATTGGATTCTCATTTTTGCACATGCCAAATCGTGGGTGATACATCACTAGCATGCCAATAGTGTCATCGGAACCGACTGGATGTGGTCTACATTCGTCAACTGGATAGAAATAAGGAAAAAAAAAGATCGAATGAGAAGAGAAAACTGTTTTAACGCAGAAATTAAAGGATGACGAGTATACTCGTCAAACACAGTGTATACGTAATATGAAATGAAAACTTTATATTCATTGTGACGAATGTACTCGTCATAAGTAATTAACCGGTTAACTATTGTGATTATTAAAAAATATAAAAAATACAGACCCTTCTGATCGCGTGCAGTGACGTTACACTGCTGGCAGCAACCGTCATTGTAAGTGGATCGTGGCGGACAATGCGTCACGTCTGGACAGACCGGTGAGCTACTACTGACCGAAAGCTAAAATTATACAGACTATGTAAGTTAATTTGAAAATTACAAAGCTGAGGATAATGAGACCACTGTCACTCACCTGATCCCCTTGATTCATGCATGTATACGTGGTACAATTGTCCGATGATGACCATGTCATGCCTGGTTCGTATAACGTGTCGTCGACGACGCAATACCGCGGCTTGCACTCGCCGCAGCACTCGTCGGTTGTCGGTTCCACGTATGTCCATCCCTAAACAAATTAGATAAGACGTCATTAGTAGAGTTCTGGGGTATCTTTAATTATCAAACTTCCAATTTTTCCTGATCGTCTTATCAACTTTCTTACATATGTACATGTAACTTTGTAATGTATTAATTACCATAGGACATTGTTTCGAGCAGACTTCGACCTCCTTATGTTTGGTGACGTTAAATTCCAACACGCATAGTTCAGTGATGCAGTTATCCTCAAGAGATTTCCATTTCTCGCCAGGTCGATACGTCTTGCCATTGTACTTGCATCCAGTTTTAGCAATCACTGGACAGCATTGTCCTGGAATATCCTGTTTCTCGATCTCGAATTCAAGCTCGTCGAGTGGTTCGACCTCTGGACACCTTTCCGTGACGGATTGGACGAAAACCTGGAAATTATCGATACAGAAACAGCTTTTCTCTCAATTTCTTTCTTGATCAATAAATAATTCATCGCATAGTTCTATTTTAACTTACGACGCCAGTCGTCGATCCACATGAATATTTCGTACAATGGTCTTGCGAGTACCATTCCTCGCCGATATTCTTTAGCACGCCATCGATATTGCAAGCGATTGGTTGACAGTATCCACAGCAATTGACTCTCTTATTATCGGAAGGTCGATACTCGTAACCCAAATCGCATTCCAAATTACATTCTTGTATCTGACTCTGTTTCTGAACACTATTTGCATTCAGACTACAAGTCATCAACACGCAACTATCATCTGGATCCGGCTGCCAACTATCTCCAACCTAATTTTGCGAAATCAACGTTGTACAGTAGTTTGCAAATGGAAAATATTGTGTTAGAGAAGAATTTTCCTACATTGTAGATCTGTCCATTGTATTTGCAAGCTGTTCGCTGGAACTCTGGACAACATTGTTCCTCCAGCAGTACTTCTTCCAAAACGTAGTCACCTATGTCAGGATGTTCCTCGAGAGCCAAACATTGCTTCGTAGTGCATCTCGACTTGGGACCGTCATCCGTGTACTCGCAAAAACAACTTGTGCATTTTCCATCCATCCACACGTCGCCGATTTTCTTTGGCAACACTTTTTCTTCCTGGGTCAATCCGTCGTGTGAAAACACACTGTGCAAGCACAGATCCTTCGGTGGTTCTGAGATGGGATTAAAATGTTTGGAATCAAGAAAGTTTATCTAAATTGTTTCATAGAAATTAAGGGATGACGAGTATGCTCGTCAGACACCGAATATGTGTAATATAGAATTTAAACTTTAAAGTTTATCGTTAGCGATTGAAACTCTACAAAATTATGCACTTTTATCTTGACGAGTATACTCGTCACAAATTATTAGAAAAATTTAACTGGTTAAGGGTTGAAAAATCGAAGACTCACGGCATTGATAATTCGGACAGCACATTTCTTCGGAGAAAGTACGCTTCAGTTCGTAATAATTTAAGCAACTCGGAGGCTGGGGACAGTGATCGCGATTACAAACACGCATAGGTCTTGGACAACATCCACTTGTATTTAAAATCCTCTCAAAACCAGGTTCCAATTCTTCTACCTCGAGCGTGACTTCCTCGAAATTAGGACATTCGCTCGATGGCAAACATTCTGCGATCACGTAACATCATATATACGTTATTATAGTATGTATACAAGCATAAATTATTCTCTTGACAGTCATTGACGCTAATTGTAAGTACACCACTTACCGCAAATGAACTTTGTACAACCATCGACGTCCATAGTCACTTTCATCGTCTGTGCGAAACCACACTCTGGCTTTTGAGTGTCCTCCACGCAGAATGGTGCCACCGTAGACACCGTTTTTGGTACTAAAAGATAAATAAATTGGAATAAATAGAATAAAAGTAAATAAATTGAGGTGAACAGGATGAATAAATGAGAATAAATTGGAAGAATAGATTTTCGAGTGAATAGAGGTAGTATTATGGTTTAGAGGAATAAAAATGGAATTTTTAATAAAAGTGGAATCATACCACAAAGGTATTTGGCACAACAATCTCCTTCGGTTCCATTTATGAGACTCGGTACCATATTCTCCTCGCAAATGGTGTCAACTGCAGGACACTCAGTTTTCTGACAATATACGACTCCTTTATTGCACGAGCATACTGTGCAAGGATCAAGATACCATACGTCGTCCTGAACATGACCCTCTTCATCGCACGCGTAACATTTTTCACGCGGGATACATGTGTCGTTATGAAGAACTTGACCCTCGGGGCAAAAGCAGCCTTCCGTCAATGGAAATTGACAGTTTCTATTTTCGAATTGCTTAATCGACTCGCAGCTCTCGGTACAGCTACACGAATTATATCTCAAATCTAAAGAAAAAGGGATTATTTATATTAATACCAAATATTTATTTATTCATTGACTAATTTAAAATGTCAAATACATCAGAACTAACTATTGTAATTATGTGTTCTAAAATAATTGAATAATTTACTATATACTATATTTTAATTATAGTTTTATTTGATAATCTAATTGGGCTTGTTTATTAAGTAATTGAATATTGTGGATTTATTCTTCTGAAATTTCGATAGAAATTGTTTATACTTACGCGGTGGACAATTGTAAGGACAGAGATCGTAATTCCTCCATTCGAAGCAATCTCCCGATTGCTGGCATTTCCGGGCATAAGCTTCTAAGATATTGCAGTAAGATCCTCCAGTGCATAAAGTGTCCTCGCAGGCTAGCACATAAGGTGTCGGATCCTCAAGACTGTGACACCCTTGAAATCCTGGTAAATTGACTAGCTTTTTACAAGGATTCTCTCCGATTGGTGGCAAAACGCACTTGTCGTGATACTTGGTAACACAATCATTGTTATTCAACTCGACACCCTTCGGTGGCTCGGTGACCAACCAACTGGCACCGAAATTCTCAACGCTATCTGATAACTGCAATAGTTAATACAATTTTTATACAATTACTTTAAAAAATCCTCATTTTGATACACGTTATTTTCAATCACACTAACAAGTAAAAATATTAAGTTGAGTCGTAAGTAACTTCCGAAGCAGCTAATAATAACTCAACCCAATAGAATTGTTATAAAAATATATTACCTCGCCATTCATCATCTTCAAATCATCTTCCGCCTCTTCATTGCAATTTCCACAGAGGCCTTCCATCCCGCCACCAAAGATGTGCGAAGGTAGATTCAAAGTGAACATAAACTGTGGAAGATAACTGGTTAGCTCCAAATGAACAGCTGGAATGAATAATTTCAATCCATTTCCTGAAACTGTCTCAAAAGTGATCCAGGATGAGTTAAATGGCAATTGATGAACTGGGTCATCATCGACGATAACGTCGAACTCCAGAGACAGTTTGTTCTTTTTCACTTGAACAACGTGATCCTTGTAAAGCACTGTCAAAGCTTCGGTGCATGTTCCACTGGGACAAATACTGTTGGACACGAGGACCTAGAAAAATCGAATAAAAAGAGTGAGAAAAATTAGGTGACCTTCGAAGACACGAGCCAAGTTTAGAATTGTACCTGATAAGTATGCTGATCTTGTTCACTGTTCTTCTGGTTGCTAACGTCCCTAGAGAGGATATACGTGCAATTTCCGTCAAATTGAATATCCTTTCTATCGAAGGTGATAAATTTCGAATCACCAAGCCATTCGCATGTGCAATCCTTGCAATAAGCTGGAGGCACACATTCCTCGCCATTGCGCACGGTACCTTCCGGGCAGAAACATCCCGAGAAACATACTCCTTGCATTACTGGGCATGGTTCTACCTGCTGAAGATTCTCGCAACTTGGCTCACATTTGTTTCTGCAATAATTATCGATTTGAAAATTAATATTATATTCGAACTGAATTGAATTTAGTTGAATTTAGTTCTTTAATTATAATCTATTGCTTCAAAAATCATAATCAGTTTCTTAAAATATTAATCTTGAATTGAATTTAATTAAAATAAATTTTATTGAATTGAATTGGATTGAATTGAATTGAATTGAATTGAATTGAATTGAATTGAATTGAATTGAATTGAATTGAACTGAACTGAACTGAACTGAACTGAATTGAATTGAATTGAATTGAATTGAATTGAATTGAATTGAATTGAATTGGATTGAATTGAATTGAATTGAGTCGAATTGAATTGAATTGAATTGAATAAAATACCTGAAACAATCTTTATGGACGAAAGGCGCGGTACAGGAAGCAGGACAATCATGAGCAGTTCTCCAGGAAGATAAGTCAATGTTGAGATCGGCAGCTTGACATTCTCTGATAAAACTGGTTAATAAACGACACCGGCAATCGTCGTAAGTCAAATTACTATGAAGACAAGTGCAAGTACTCTCCACGCAGCCAGACACGAATTTCTCCAAATTTACTACCGAAGAACAATCGAAGAGAGACTGATCTCTCACAATATTGCAGATTTTCCAAGCTTCAGCTTTCGTGTCGAAAGAACACACCTAGTTTTATTAAACAAAACATAATTCACTGTTCGTTAAAACTGAATATTAAATTCGACGTTTTGCACAAACAAGAAAATATCCATAATTAATATTCTCTCGAAATAATTGTCAGCGACGAAAGTGATATTTTAATATAAATTCTCCAACCTGTGTGTCGCACTCTGGAGTGCCTTCCATGACCCAACTGTTTCCAAAGTGAACAGTATTTCGCGCTTGATTTCCATTGGGCAATTGTCTATCGTTCATTATCTCTCCGTCGAAAAATCCACACAAACCATCGACTTGGCTCATCAATTTTCTCGAAACACCAATTTTCACGTTGGAATTCGAATCGAGTATCGTCCAAAAACCAAATCGATGGGAGACCAAATATATCGCATCCCCTATATTCGAAATTCTCAACCCTGGGATCTTATCGCCAAGTCGAGCGACTTGATTCCGGGTTAAACTATACTCGTTGATATCTATATGCATATCAGGATAAATGACTATTACGTCATCCTCCAATGTTACTGCCAACACTCCGATACAAGTGCCTCTTGTATCGCATTGTTTTTCCACTGTACATAAAAATTAGTTGCGTTTAATTAAATCACACAAAATTAATTGAAATGAATCTTATTAAATTAAATTAAATTAAATTAAATGTAGAGGGTTGAAATTTCAATTCGAATAATAACATTGATACTTACGAGTAATATACCATCTGTTACCGAACATATCCCTCGCGAGAATATGATTGCAAATATCATATTTGTATTCGAGATTGTCGAAAGTGTTGAAAGTTCTGCCTGTTACGTTGCAAATAGCTTCTTGCGGGGGTGGAGGCTTGCAAGCGTATTTCGGACAGCGTTCGAGTTTGTGCATACTCATTTTTTGGAAAGCTACTACGTATCCTGGAGGACAGGACGGTTCCGGACACTGTTCCACGGGTTTCGAAGTATCTAATACTGGTGGAGGCTTGTTTGGTATGCAAGTGAACTGCAGACACTCTGCACCATTTGCTTGTGGGACTTGAGTTTCCACTTTTATGATTTGGTACTGTAACTTTTGCTTTCTAAAATAAAGTAAAGACACACGTAGATAATTAATTATTGCTGAGAAAATAGTCTGTAGATATAGAGAAGAATTAATTTTCAATTTTACCTGGGATGCTTGCCTTTGGCAAAACCTTTTACTGCTCGGTATCCGTGCGGTCTGCCCCAATGACGTGCTCGTGAATGATCCTTCAAGACAATTTTATATCCGGGTGGACAAACTGGATCTTGACACTGCTCAATTTCTGTGGAAAATGTATCTTAACGATGTAATTCAAAGAAACTTCCCTTCCCATCCCTCATTATTCTCATCCAATAAATGAAGTTTTAATAAAAACCGATTTTGTCAGAATAATGTTTCACCAAAAGTAACACTTCAAATATATTCAATAAAATGAAAACTCACCAGGAGAAGGCGTAGCTGTAGTAGACACTTCCGGAACCTGGGATACATCGAAGTGGGAAGAAGGGGTGGTAGCAAGAATTTCGGGACAGTCCTTCTCGTCGTCCGGACAATCTTGCACCCCATTACACCATAGTGTATCATCGATACAGATATTACTAGTAGGACAGTATCGTGTACCCGATGGACAGGGCTTGCAAACACAACTACAAAGCTCGGTCACTACCGATTGCAAGCCTTCCTCCGAACAAGGTTCACACTTCTTTGGCAAACAAGCGGAATAGCCTCCTAAAGTACACACGCACTGTTGGCAATCGCTTGTTTCATACATCGTGCCCACGTTGTATCTATAATTATTGATAAAGTCTCTTAATATTCTGAACAATGCTTTGTTATCAAGAAAGTGTAATAAGAGACTATTGAAACAAAAAACACGTACAATATGTGACCCACTACACAAGGACACTCTTGCTTCGCACCACAGGAATTCCCATTCCACCAATACGGTTCTTTGCAAACACATTCGATTTCATTTTCTATCGACACTCCATCGCACACATTGCATCCCTCAATGGGGACTTGTGTCGTTGGCTTTTGTGGTTCGATGCTAGTTGTTATCTCAGCTGAAATATTTTGTAGATTGTAAGTTGATTCGAAGAAGAGAAAGAAAAATGTGAAAATATAGCGAATGAATTTTTTTCTTAACAATATAACTTGCTATTAGTTAAAATCATGTAAAATAATGATAGAAAATATAAGAGAGAATCTTGTAATATGAGAATCTTTACTCACGATAAGGAAGGAAACATCCTAAAACTTCTACTTTGAGAGCAATGTGTTCGTGCCATTGTTCCGGTTGGATCTTCAAATATCGAGCATGCACAGGTCTCTCGAAGTAATTAGTTTTAACAGTCTCCGCATCAAAATTCCCCAAGAATTCCTTCTCGTAGCCATTGTCACTGAGAATTGGGTTCCATCGTTGATTGTCCATACCGTAAAACACGTTGTACAATGTCACCCAGGAACCATCGCCACCTTTCGTCTTCACCCCAGTTAAATTCCGGGGCTCGAGGAAGTCGAACATCACGAATTCACGAGGACTATCCAAAATTGGCCTCCAAGCATCAGGAGAGGACAATCGAAGATCGTACAACGAATTCGAAATCGATGAAGATACCGATACTTGATCAGCGAGCATCAGACCATCATCGAATCCCATTGGATCCGTGCAGACTAAACAAAGAAACCCACTTTCAACTAACTAAATTCTATAAAACTTCAACATATTTACTTTAATTATTCAGAATTTAATTTTACATGGTTCCAAGAAATGTTTAGAAATTTAGAAATTTGTAGAATTTTAAATTTAGAAATTTCTAAAAATAAGAACCGAACCTGGAATAATCGTTTTCTCCGTCCAAACAGGAATCGTAGTTGGTTGAGACTCTTCCGTTGGCTTCTGATCCTGTGTGATCAATGCATCCTTGCATCCTATTAACTCATATCTCATGGCTATTCCATTCACCCAAGTCGCAGGATTGATTCGAATGATTTTCGCTTCGACTGGTTCGTAAAACTTCTGTTCAACCGACTGATAACTATTAACTGGACCCTGGAAGAGTGCAGGTTGTCCTTCAGCTCCAACGACATAGGAATATATCTGTTCGTCATCGGAAAAGAGAACTCTGTATGACGTGACGAATTTATCATTAACGCTATTTCCCTCGGTGACCACTCCGTAAACAGGAACACGATCCTGGAACTTTATATCCACCCTGAAAAGATAGAAATAGAATAGACAGTTTGAAAGTTTCAAGAAATATTGAGAAATAGTGATTATTTTGTTATTTCGAGGATGTCTGACCATTCGTTGACACTATCCCCTTGCGGCTCCCAAACTCCAGCAGCGTCTTGAGGTGGCTGTTGATTTAATATCGCACCTTCTGGTCGAAAACTGTAATCTTTTATGCTACTGGCGTTGAATAGAACTTCTTCTTCGATCGTATCAATGAGAGGGACGAAATTTTCACTGTAGCATTCTGATGGCGCACTGACTGTGCTCAATAGAATTATATTGTCTTTTCCAAAATTGTTTGGAGTGGTGTATTGATATTTAATTGTTTCGATTCTGCAATCAAATATTTTAATAATACTTAATTTTCAATTATTTCTAATTATTTCTAATAGTTTCTAATTCGTCGTCTAATAATCCTGTAATATTATTACACAAAAAACAGAATAGAATGTTAAAAAGCTTAATATACGTACGATGGTGAAGTCGTGTAAGTTTGAGGTGGTTGAGTCGAAGTACTATAATGTTGAGTAGTAGCGCACAATGACTTGTCACAAGTATAATAATTATTGATACATTGACATATCTCGCAGTCAGATTCTTTAAGAATCGCTCCTGGAACAACAGGCCGACCATTGTGCGATTTGCAAGTGCAATCGGCCACGTCGACGCAAGTCAGAGCGTCTCTCCAGAATTTACCCTGGGAACAGCCTCGTCTCTTTAACGATACGCATCCTAAAAAATAATCACCACAATCCGTAACAATATCAATTTTATAAAACAATATAATTTGTTTTCTCATATTGTCTGTTCATTTCTTAATAGATTTTTTGTTCTGTTACACTGATGTACAACGAACTTTATCGTAAATGCAAAAATATTCCAAAGAAAGAAACTACGAGATAATTCGTTAATTGGCAGTCAACGTGTTAAGAATATATTAAAAACAGTGATGTCAAAATCATTAAAAACAACTGACCTGCGATGCAATCAACATTATCAGTACAGTGACCTTGTTGCACTAACAAATGCAAATAGTAAGAACACGCTTTGCTGCACTGGATAGCACAATCGCTCCATGTTTCTCCATCCCCACACACTTCTAAGAAGAAATCCAGGATGTTAATTAATACTCTTTCACTTATTAAACAAGATAAAAATGAAAATCCAGCGAAATTAGTATTTTACTTTTCGTTATAATTTCCTTCTCGATAGCAGTGATCACACTGCTATTGTACTTTGTTCCATCACTGCTGGAATGAGTCGGAGGCTGTTCTCCAGCGCAATCTGGCCGGATGAGAAGAACGTTCGCCGGCCAGTCGCAAACCTGGATTTCTGGATTAAAGAACATATTTGACCCGCAAGACTTTTCCACGTACTCGTTACCTTCCAGACCTGGACTGCATTGGTAGAATAGTGTGCAATCGTTTGGATGAGGCTTGTAAGGTTTATCCAGAGTACATTGTTCTACTGGAACGAGGGGTGCAACTAAATCACCCCAAAATCAATTATTAATTAATCTTCTCCATATTTAAGTCTCTAGTATAAATTGCTCGCGTGGCAAAAAAATACAATTTCTTGTGAAAAGTGAAATTTAAAAAAAGAGGAGACAGAAAATATCCAAATTCAACTTTTCACCATTTTCAAGAAATTAGTAAAATATTCGTACAAGTCTTGAACAAAGTAAAATGAAATAATTGGGAAATTCTTCGAGAAAAATTAGTCTGTTTTGTTTTTGTTACTTTAATAATGTTAATAAAAGACAAGATAAAAATTATACTTGTCGCAGGGTGGATCGTAGTAGGTTCGTTGCACTGGCATAAAACACTGATTTCAAAATCGATGCAAGGAAGGTTTCTTTGAGTTTTGCAGAACAATCCTCGTTCCAAGCTGCATTCAACATCGAGACCAGTTTCTTTAGGAGTCAAGTGATCTTTTACCGATCGGCATCTAATATCGATCATGTGTTCCCTATCGCATACTGCTGATCTCTCGATCTTCATCTTCGTCATACAAAGATACGTGAAATTATATCATCAAATACCAAAGAAATATAAAATATGAATTCTCGTTATAAATAATGTACCATGTCAATTAGCGATGGTAGCATCTCGATATCCAAGTATTTTTTCCCTTTGACACTTGGATCATTGTTTATCCACGCTGTCCAGCCATCGATGCACACTTGAGGCTGTTCCAAAGGAACGGTACTCGGTTGCATAGTGCTACTAGTGCAAGGTTCACCTTGGCACAATATTTTTCCACGACTGCAATGACAAACTTGACAATCGTCGCTGCTTACTCTGTCACCTTCGTAATATGTCACCTATCATATAAAAAACATCTTTTCCATTACTATTGCAAAATTATGACCATTATACTCTGTTTTAACCCTTCGCATATTATAATTCAAATTGAAATTCAAATGAGAATTAACTGCTCGATATTAATCTACGAAGGAATTACTTTGAATATTTTATAAATATAGATTAATTAGAATGTTATAATTACTCCATCAATTTCCGTGCAAAGTGGTTTGCACATTTGTCTGGGTACGCATTCGTTGAAACTACTGTTTCGGTAGATTTGATCCTGTGGACAAGGTTTGTACGCGCAACCCTCAACGCAAGCATCCTCAGAACACAAGTGTGAGTGATCTTTAAGGGTCATCGAGTTGTCACAGGTTTCGCGAGGGCAGGTTGCGATACAAGGGGAGTAGGTGCTGCAGTTTTCATCGCACTGAATGGGACAGAGCTCTTGACTGCGCCACTTTATAGGCACCCCTCGTGCGTTGCACTCTTGTGCATACGCTGCTAACGCCGTGCAAAGACACTCGCAGTCACCGCCTTATCGTGAAATATTAAATCAAGCAGTTGTTAGTTAATTTTATTATACAAAACTATTAAGAACAATGAAACAATGAACATTTCAATTGGAGCAATAGAAAAACAACATAACTTTCTTATCAATTTAAAAAAACTCAAGATTCAACTTGAAGAAGATGTTTCCTACTCACCACTGTCGCAGGCGCAAGAATCAAAGATACAATTTCTCAAATAAGGTTCGACATCCACTTCCGAATGACAAGGACGAAAAACACTAGATTTCAGAATTCCACATTTTCGAACAGACCACAGCTTCCTCTCAGGATTCTGTTCACAAGGATCATCTACGAATCGCGACTGAGGACAGAAACTATCCTTCTTCCAAGAATCACCAAACAGCATCGCAGAAGCTTCCGCTATTCCCCCGGATGGTGTTTTAAAATCATCCTCACTATTATCATTATAATCACCACAGAGACCAACAGTTCGAGTTTTCCATTTTGGATTCAATCTCACGTAGACCCTTGTACCTTTATCCCACTGGAGGCTCAAACCCAAATCAGGAACATCAACAAAGACAAAGAGACCAGCTGTCCTCAAAGCAATTCTTTTAAAATTCGTCTTTGGCAAATCTTTGCCTCTGGTTAATACAATCGTCTCTTTGTTTCCAGCATCACCCACTGTCAGTGTTATCGACTTGGAACACGCAACCCCTGTGCTACCACAAGGTACATTCTGAATAGCGATGCTGAATGATTCCTCATTGCTCAAGGATCCTTTCACCAGGACGTAATCGCAATCGCCCTGGAATTCGTACATTTTCCCATCGAAGGTTTGGTAATGCGAGTCGCCCCAAACGGAACAAACTCCTGTACAAATTCGATCGGTGCAGTGCCATTTGCTATTGTCACACTGGCAAGTGTTACAGTCGTTTTGGATAATGGAAGATTCAGGGTAACTTCGACCACCATGGTGACACGGACAAGTGTCCTCGCGGATGCAGATACCGTCTGGAACGTCCAGGACGAATCCAGGTTTGCAAATGCAGCCTAATTTGCATGGAGATTCAGCTTCTTCAATTGATTCGTGCATGTTGCTGCAGGTTCTTGGTTTAGATGGAGCACAGTCGCTCACTTCTAAATTCTTTCGCGAGACACAGGTGTTTTTTAGATCCTTTGCTGATGGGAATTCTTGTATTTCTTCTGGAGTTGCTGGTTTGCAATCCCATCTTCCTCCTGAATATTTATAAATCGAGTATAATAAAATAATTAACGCAATATCTTAAATTTATTTAAACTCTTAATCCCTTTTTTAAATCTAAATGATTTCTAAAATATTTTAATAACTGGTATAGTTTACATTTCAAAAAATCTTGTGAATTTAAGATTCAATAGAAAAATTATTCAATTTCCATTGAAACAGTTTTCTTGGATATTAAAATATTGTATAAGAGTTGTTTTTTGTATCAAGAAATTCGTACTGAGATTTTCTAAGCTTCGGAGAGTTTTAGAATCACAAACCTGCACAGGTGCAAAGTTCAGGTGATTTATTTCCTGGTCGCACCTCTCTGTGGCCCGCTTTGAATTCAAAGCCATCGTGGGTGCATGGACACTGGCCTATTGGTATACACTCGCCATGGGAATCTAAGGTCTGACCTTCCGGACAGTTGCATCCTTCCACGCATTCCACTTTGCATTCAGGATAAAGCGATATATCGGCACAAGATCTGGAATTATTTTTAATTTCATCCTCTATTTTTCTATTCCATCCACTATAACTAGAGTTTTTAATATTGTAATATGATTAAACCAAATTAGCGTTATCCTATAATAAAATTGAGCACCTCTGACAGCTGTTTCCGCAAATTTGATACTCCTGGTTGCTCGGACAGTGTATTTGACATTCATTGACTTCCTGGCGCCACAGCATCTTTATTCCAACCGCAGCACAATCCTTTGCATATGCCGCCAAAGTGGGACACAAGCAGGATTCGATTTCCTCTTCGCAAGCGCACATATCGTACAAGCAGTCCATGTAAAATTGCTGAGGATCGACGTGCCAGTGGCAATCTTAAATTGCAAATTCCAAATTGTAGATTAAATTGTAAATTATATTAATATTAAATTGGAATTTTATCGACTCGAAACGCTACCAGAGAAGATGTGACTGTGCAAATGAGAGCAATGCTTCTCTGCTGCTGATTGGCGATTCGGATTAGCATCGCAAGGATGCTTCGACTCTTTCTCAGGAATATCTTCGCAATAGTCATTAACTTTCCACTTATTCGCAAAGGACACTGCATTTTGCTCAATATCACCCTCGGGTGTGACAAAATCGTCTTTCTGATTCGCGGTGAAAGTTCCACAAAGTCCCTTCGTTTGCCCTAAACCAATGATTTAGATCTTTCAACTCTAAGAAAATTTGCGAAAAAACTTTAGAAATTTAAAAAATTTACCATATAATTCAGGAGGTGCATTGACGTAGACACGAGATATTCCATCCCACCATATTTCCAAACCATTTGGAAGATGAACCACCAAAAATATACTACTCGCAATTCTTATTAAAACATTATTCGACATGATTGGTAATTCGGTGAGATCATCACCATTGAACAGAACCTGTCGATTCTGCTTCAATTTCACCGAAATATCGCGATAGAGGATCGTAACTGTTTTCGTGCAGGATGGTGCATCGCTAGGGAGATATCCCAAATGCTAATAAACACCAGTAATGGTCAGTAATTATTATAACAGTATGATATATTGACAAGTGAAAAACTCACCTCAGAGATAGCTCCAGCACAAGGAACGTTTTCACCTTCAATACTATAATCATCACCTTTCATCAAGTAATACTTGCACTTTCCCATAAAGTCATAGTGTTTCCCATCGAAAGTGGTGTAATGAGGATCTCCAACTACCGCGCATCTCGCACGACATCGCGTTTGCGTGCAAATCCACTTGCCAGCAGCACAAGTGCACGTGTTGCAATCTTTTGGTACACTGGTACCAGGTTGGAACAATTTCCCACGAAGCTTGCAAGGGCAATCTTCATGAGAAATACATTTCCCATCGTGTGCGACAGTTCCTTCCGGGCAGAAACAACCTTCCTCACAGTTATCCGGATCGCTTTTCTCTTTAGCATCGTTCCAACAAGAAGCTTCCGCTCGAGGACCGCATGACATGTACACTCGACCATTGGAACACTTCATCGCTGAAATTAATCAACTTCCAATGATCTTGTGATCAATTGCATTTGTACTATGATACTATGGATCATTACAAAGCTGCTGACATAAATCTCATTGCGATTGATTATGTTATAAGAAATTTTTTAAGACTTACGACAGAGCTCGTCGTTTCTCCATCCACCGAGCGCAACGAGTTTCTTTTGCGCGCATTGTCTAATATAAACGTTCATAGTTTCGCATGCGCATCGTGTCTTATCGTTCTCCGCACAAGCACAGTAGTCCCAGTAGCAAGCACTCTGCAGTTTAGCGAAATCTACTGTACTCGTGCATGCTTGGTATCTCTGATCCGCGAGTAACTTCGCGCAGACCTCGATAGCATTACGGCTCTCGATAACGTCTTTCGCACAGGCGTGACGAGTGCTTGGATACTCGTCACAGGATTCTAATAACAATTCCAATCGATCGATCAATTAATAAAATATCTATTAAACAAATGAAAAAAAAAAGGACAAATTATTACCTCCAATATTTTCTGTCTTCCACGAGGAAGCAAAAGCAGATATACTCTTCACTTCTTCCCCTCTTCGACCACGCCAGTCGTCATTCTTATCGCCATTCATAATTCCGCAGAGACCTGCGGTTTTGTTCCACATATTCTCGAGTGCCTCGATCTGCACCATCAACCCGCCATCCCACTTCAATTGCAACCCTAACGAATGCAACAATACCACGACAAAATGGGCAGACATTTCCACTCGCAAACCTGCGAGTTGCACCGGTATCGGCAGTGCTTTTTTCAACGTTCGAAATTGTGGAATATGATTCTCATCCTTAGTCAAAGTATATTCTTTTCCTTGTACGAATAGTTTTATAATTCTGAAGCAATCCTCTTCCGATCTGCATCCTGGACTATTGGTAATTATAATGGCAAAAGTACTATCCTGTGCGTCTTCGACGAGAACATGAGAACAAGGACTCTCGAAGCTGAAGATATTGTCGTCGAAAGTCTTGTAGTGAAATCCACCCCAGGTAAAACAGGTTTTTGGTTTTGGACGCATCTCTTCGATCATGATCATGTTATGACCCGTATTGTCCATTGTGATCTGAGAGGAAATCAGGATCTCTTATCGTGACGAGTATATTACGTATATACTACTATACTACTATCACGACGGGTAGAAACAATTAACTGGTTAAATTATAGTTTAATTCAATACCGTATTGAATGGTCCTTGACCATGAAAATTAGAAAAAGTCCCACTAAGGCCATAATTGTCTTGCTTCAATGGGGTCTGTTTCCCCTTCGAATTGAAGATATCCTGATAAGACCAAGAATGATTGGTTTCCCGAACGTACGAATTGTACGTACTCCCAAGTGAAATCACGTTCATATTTTCACTATATTTGCACTGTGGAATTGGTTGGGGCTCGAACACACCCTTTTCGTACGTGCAAACGTAAGCAGCTTCCGGTGCGAATTCAAACTCGATACCAGCGGGACAATTAATGGTACAAGAATAACTATCACCGTCACCAGTGCAATAGTAACCACCGTTGAATCCTAATTTATCAATGTTGCAAGCGTCCACAGCTGGAGAGAAACAGATCTCTCAGATATAGATTGTATAATATATTGTATAGTTGGAAAAGAGTGTTTTAATCCTCTTATTTGATTTTTACTAGTTTCACTTACAGTATTGACACTGAGCTCCGCGAAATGCTTGTGGACATTGACAGTGATTCGATGGTAGACAGTTGCCCCCATTCTGACAAGGCGGATCGCACACAGCTGACAGAATTATTAGAGGATTATTTATTAAATATTAAGTATGATGAGCATTATTGATAAGGGAAGCATTGGTTCTCAAGATCGAAAGCATTTCACCTACCCTCGCAATCGGGAATCGATACCCAATCTTGTCTGGTTGGCACCCAGAGACCATTTTTACAGAGGAGATTCGTCACTGAAGTGCCATCCGGAAATGCAAAGTTTTCCAAGCACGAAACTGTGCAGGTTCTACGTTAAGAGAGACATTAAAATCCATTTAAATTTGGATCATTTTTCGAGAGAGATCTATTATAGTAAATAGTTGAGTTTTGAAAAAATTATTTACTTAGAATTGCATCTCTTGTGGGAATTTAAAATTGGTGGTGGAAAGTCTATGCAAGGTTTATTTTCGAATTGGCATTGTGGTCCAGTGAATTGATCCGGACAATTACACTGATGCGGTGATATGCAGACACCGTTGTTCTGACACTCGGGCATGCATATCGCTAAAAGATTCATATTTATTCTTCTTCGATTCTTTAATTAATATTCTAATCTAATTACTCACGCTCGCAGTGCGGTACAGAACTCCATTCGGTTCCAAAAATTTGCCATTCTCCAGATTGGCAAGTGATAGCAAGTTGAGTCACTCCATTTGGGAATTTATAGTCAAAGTCGCATGTCGCGATGCATCCACTTAATCAATAAAATACTATACTGAATTATTATTTTAATGGATTCACCGCTGAGTCAATATCAGTGCAATTTATTCTTTTATATTTATACAAATATCTCGCAAATTTCTATTACTTCATAAACTATTGTTATTACTATTTCATCAACTTATTACTATCATTAATTACTACAACTAATAGTAATTAGTGAAATATACCTATCCATGGAGCATCGTAATCTCCCATTAATAGGACTATTCGGCTGTTTGCGACAACCCCCCGCGAATATTCGTCTTCTGCCCCCCTTAGTGCTCTTCACGTGCAAATGTGGTCCAGGCTCATCATTCAGCGGAACATCGGTGCTGAATAGCAAAAATGTTTTAAATACCGCGATATTCTTATTTTTTACCTCAGGTAGAAATCAACCTGTTTACTAACTTCAATTCATCCTCGAGTTCAAGAGGCTTGTGCCCTTCGCCTTCATAAAAGATGCTCCAAATGATCACCACCACACATAGAACTCTTTTCCACAGGATCATAATGAAAATGACTCGCGAGACACATGTAAAACTCGCAGCCACACACAATACGCAGCACTTTGATCCACGCGAATACAAGAAATAATGCATTTCTTCTTTTATATATACCCACCTCGAAAAGGAAATGGGTCGTTGATAAGCCCAGGTCCCACTTGATAAGGGAGTGCGGCGAAAAATATAGGTCAATAATGCTAAACCTCAAGCTTCGTCAGTGATTCCGGTTAACATCTTTATTAACGCAAATTACAAATTATATAAACTTAACTTCCTGGTCCCTTTGTATTTTAATTTATTTTTTTCTTGGAGGGGAATTCTCTTTGTCGCAGAAGATTTAAGGCACATAAATCCCTTTATTGAGTTCTTCAGGTACTGTTATTATGAGCTGCATATATATTCTATTGTGATTTATCGATATTGTCTCAATAGTGCAATGCACCCTTATTCTTCTATTTATGATGAAAAAATATCAGTCGAGACTAGTAATTAAATTCTAATTGACCGTGCACGCTCGCAGCACGTATCTACGCGTAAAATCCCCGAGTCCGGCTATCGTGGTCATTACGCGTATTAATAAGGCCCTAATTAGTCAGATAACAGAGACTGATGAAATAACAACACGGGAAACGGTTATCAAACCGTTAACACCATTCCGTTGTAATGCTATATTGGTCCACTAAGTATCAACTTTTCGGAAAGATTACGCACGCTTGTATCACATATGACTAAGTAGCTACGAAACTGTTTGTGTAAAAGGGAACGTGTAAAAACCGGAGATTCCACAATTAGCTCATCGTTATTGTCTAATTATTATTATCCAAAGCCAGCAATTGGATTTTCGCTTTCTATTCTACGTCAAGCTTATCTTTATCCAAAGGATTGTTATGCAATTCGTATGCGGTTAAAACTGCACTCAATATTTCTGGCATATTCTTATATTGTCTTCCTAGAGTTTCTCCAACTTGAGAATTGTTGATGCTCCATATCTCAAAATATCTTTCGCTTGTGATGTTTTGCCAGTAGGTGATGTTGAATTCTTCCTTCAGCACAATTTTCCACACCTGCGTAAAGCAATAAAAGAAATAGTTTAGATTTGTGAGTTAGACGTAGGTATTAAAGAAATTTAAACTATCGCAAGCTTACGTCTACTTCTGGCACTGGAGTAGGTGCTGGTCTACCACCGTAAGTACCAATCCTATTTAACGCTTGCAAATGATAAAGCAGATAATTGTACGTGTACATTCTCCCAGTTTCGCCAGCACTGAACGTTACGGTCAAGGGGGAACAGCAGCTTTGATATACCGGTGTCCAATTGTCATCAGGATTCACTGCACCCCATAATAAATTAGGCAGAGAATATCTGTGAAACGCAGTCCTCAAATGGCGATCCTTTGTGTCCGATGGATGGATTCCAATTGACGTCAAGTGTTTGCCTGTCGAAATTAAAGTCACTGGTTTATAATTACGATTCGATTAAGATTTAACATGTTAAGTGTCCGGGGTCAAAACAGTGAACTTAAGTGTCGTACCTAGGTAATAGTCTTCCTTTTTCCAATATTTTCCACCTTTCAGACACTTCTCCGAGGTATTAAATCTTTCAACAATTTTCTCCATTGTCGCTACGCTCAAAACGTATCCTGCTTGAGCCATATTGTAAGGCTGACCCCACATTACGATGGTATGTCCCAAGTAATAATCGTCTGTATGATTCAATGGCGCAACTATATACCGTAGATTCTCAGGAATCACTATAGTATCATCTTTTGCGAAAATAATCCACTCTAAAGTAGTGTTTTTCTTCCAAACGTAATTCATCGCTTCGCACAACAGTTGCCAGGAAGACTGTACTTTCGTATTAACGTTAATAATCTTTAACTTAGAATTATGTAGATTTTGGCCAAATAGATATAGCCGATTGCATCTTTGGCCCCATGTGTCGCCAATAGCTTTAGCCAGTTCAATCTTCTCTACAAAGACGATACAAGTAACGTGAACATGCTGCGTCAACCAATCGGATTCTAAAGTCTTAGTCAACGCTCTCTTCTCTACTGGCCCATATAAGAACTCATCCAGATTAATGCTTTTTATTTGCATATTACGTTCCTCGAGCCATTCTCTATAAATCTTTGGCGAAGGTTCGTCGACCGGTACATTTCCTTTTATCCAGTGTTGAAAAAGAATTTCTTGGTCGCTAGAAATAGCCTGGTGCAACGGTAACTTAAAGTGAACGTCCTTCGCCACGTGCTTCTGTCTCCGGAGCTTTTGACAACTCGACTGACCGAGTAACCAATCTTGAGATTGAAAGAGGAGCAGGGCGAGGGAAAAACCAATTCCAAACCCAATTATAAATACGGATTTTAACTTCAAGGATCTCGGGTACATGATTGTACATTGTGTTCTCAACACGTTCTTAAGAGACTGATACAGTCATCATTCGGAAGCACAAACAGCCAAGTATGATGTAATTAATTGAGTCTCGTTATACTTGACCTCCCAATTTACCAAATTCATTTTCTGCTTTTGTTTCCAGTGTAAAAAAAAATCTAGAGAGTAAAAAAACAAGAATTATGCAAGAAAACGTTAGAATCTCGTTATAAAATAGTGCCAAGATATTTTTAATAAAATCTTGGGGAAAATAATGAATATTGTAGTGAGAAGATAATAGGAGAAATAAAGTGACCGTATGGGATTTTTAAAAGAAGGTACTCATTTGTCATATAATGTATCATTCGGAATAATTACCATAGATCTTTGGAATTTTTGTCCTGCTTTAATAACAAGGCAACAATTGTGTTTCTTAATATGAAGCCACGCGGATAATTAAAACAGAATTTTGAGGACACGTCGAAAAATATTCAGCCTCCCACAATTTTTCCTGATCTCCGCATCGCCACATTTCTCTCATCGTAAGAATTGCATTGGAAAATGGGTCAACAGGTGGTGTCATACACCTGTTTCGCATATAAACATTGCAATACTATACAAGTAGAAATTCATGGTAATAAATTCACATACACAGTATTATTTCCTTATCTATTATGATTCTATTACATAATTAGAAGACGGTGAGAGATTCGATGTATAAATAAGTCGCCTATGCGCTATGCAGGATAGTGCATGATAATTACGATTACTAATTTACTCGAACATCGTCCTTTTACGATATACGCAAACTCAGATCACAGAATCAATGTTTTCGGTACGGTTCTTACCAATTGTTACTGTCTGCATTTCTATCATGTACTTCATTCAATAGATTCCTCTTATTTACTTTACGGTACGTTAATAATAATGCCATTACAAATCACACTTTTTTACGTAATTCAGACCCTTTATTTTAGCTATTTTCGGCGTAATCTTGACATGTGTCATTTTGATATGACTTTTAGCAAAGAATTCAAATTCTAACCTACAAAATTCTATTGTTCTTTCACGTACTATGTTCTATTTCTCGTATCTGTAATTACTAAGATTCTTGTTTATTTTACGATACTTTAACATTCCTGTCATCACAAATCACACTTCTTTATCTAATTAAAAACCTTTATTCATCTATTTTCGACGGAATCTTGACATATGTCATTTTAGTAGAATTGTTTTCATACATACATTATGAATTCTAACCTAAAAAATGTTATTGTCCCATTTCTTGTGTTTAGAAATATCTGAGACGCTTATTGTGTTTTCTAGGTGAATACAGAAGTAATTTGGAAGAATCAGAATGAGTATAAACATCCTACAACGAATCCCACTGGTATTGTTCCCAGGATCGTTCGGTAGAAGAATTCACACAGGAAAAAATGGACTAATGGGAATATTTAGTAAATCAACTGCACCTCCAGCCGAATCAGAACTTGATTTATCCGAAGTAGTAGACGAACCGATATATTCGGAAGATCCTGTCGAGCAACAGGAGTTAGATCAGAAGAGGAACAAATCCAGACTCGCGTCAGAGGATAGAAGAAGACTCTTTGATCAGCGCCCATTCGATCAGTCTCTGATACCGTATCATAATACTATTCGGTACAAGAAAAGAATGTTAGGTCGGTATGGCATGAATGCAATGGACGTTACGCCAGGAGTAGCATGGCCAACGCCTGAAAAGGTAGAGGATTCCAAAGAATACGAAAGAGTCGCGTTTCCTCTGACTCTTCACCAGGAATGGGCACGAATCGCAAAAGCTAAAGCACAACGCGAGGCAGAAAGTCGAGCCAGGTAATTCAGTATTGATTTTAAAGTTCTTCCTTAAGCTGAAATATTTAGCGCCAAGGTAATACGCTGACTCTGTTGTCTTCTTTTTCCCCACAGAGATGCAGAAGTCGCAGCTAAAGTAGCTAAAACAGAGAAATGGATCCAGGATTTGAAGAAGAGGATAGATAAGAAGGAAAAAGAGCTGGCGTTATCTAAAGAAAGACGACAGAAGGTTCTCGCAGAAATAAAATACGAGTTAAAAGTGAACTTTGTCGATCAGCACGATCCCAAAGTAAAAGCTTTAATCGCGCAAAAAGAGAAGGTGTATAAGAAGCAGATGAAAGAAGAGAAGAAGAAAATGAAAGAAGAGAAGTTTAAGAATCGACAGGCAGCGAAACAGACTGAAGCAGTCAAGAACTTATCTCTAGCTGACGATGATTCCTCGGAAATGAAATCGGAGGAAAATTAATATATATCTCTCTCTAGAATTAGTACTCATTATTATTACAACGAATTCATTTCACCGTTGGAAATAAAAAAAACTTAAATATCAAACGATAGGTGAGATCATTAATTCTTATGAAATATTAAAATACCACGCAGCTCAGTCAATCTTGTATTTCCGTTACTAATACAAAAGAACATTACACACCGCTATGCAAAGGATAGAAGAAACGATGCTAGTACGTAGTATTAAATGACACGTTCGTTAAAACACACACATTGAGGCACAATTCATACAGTAATATTTTCATCCAAGTCCCAATTCCCCGGGTACTGTCCCCTTTTTTCTCATTAGCAAAGCTGTTCAAGAGTAGATTCTCAAAAAGTGCCTTTTTCCAGTTGATTGCTGCTGATCGCTTAGAAATTATTTCTTCAGCATATTTTCACCTATTTCCTCTCTTGCTGGTTACTTTGTACGGCACTGTGGGTTACAATCTCGCTTTTGTTCCCGCTGCAAAATACAACACTGGGTTTCTGTAGATTCTGCAACCTTGAATCTTCAATCATGATCAATCTCAGCTTGTTCTTCTCCGTGTGTCAGGCCGATTGCAATTGCGAGGGAGACGCTAACTCGTAAAACTGGAGATTAAGTTCTTCGCCAAAGAGATTCTCCGGTGTTATAATTTCTGGGTCGACCATGTTCAATCCCAAACCCGATGAGTTTAATTCAGTCACTAGATATCCTTCGCTTATGAGACCGCATTCCTCTGCGACCACCTCTTTCGAGACAGGATTCAGAAAATCTGTGGATGAAGAAATCATTAAACTACATTCATGAATAGATTTAAGAAGAAATGATGAATTTCAAATTTTACCGCTTTCTTTGATTGGATAATGCAATTCTGTCTGTGCTTGGCTGGGTTGATTCGATCCGTGTGTATTTCCCGTAACCGTCATCGGGACCAAATATTGCACTTCTACTTCCTTTTTAATTCCGCTGAGTATCTGTTCCGCGCAATGTTCCAGCGACACTGAATTTGTCACGTTATCGACCTGTTCCTCGCTGGATTGTTGCATGATACTAGCAGTAGCCATTTCTACTTCGTCGATTGGATTTAATTGGCTATGCGATCGTTAGAATTGATCAATACAAAATTCTC
This sequence comes from Trypoxylon attenuatum, assembly GCA_963989405.1. NCBI lineage: Eukaryota > Metazoa > Arthropoda > Insecta > Hymenoptera > Crabronidae > Trypoxylon > Trypoxylon attenuatum. Next base: position 1,390,730 of record OZ022492.1, on the reverse strand, counting down.
GAACTTTAAGGTGTCGATTATTATGTGAGAAATCATCGATGAATCGAATTACCTGTGATCACTGGAGCTCGCATTTCGCAGAGTATCGTTATCAGAAATACATCTAAAGGTAGTTTTGGCGGATAGGAAATTATTAGAGGCACTTGTGGTAAGAATATCGCGAGGTCTCATATCTGAACGACTCGCAATAGCCCAAAGATGGCCAGCACCATGCGGTGCTTTGGAACCTTTTCGAAAATGTGGATTTATCGATAGATTATGACGCACCGAATTTTTCCATCGATCATCGTTGCTTTTGTAATACGGAAAATGCTCCCTGAAACAGTCATTGTATTTCATCCTGCCATCAAATACATATAACTTATACTATAAAAAAAAAAAGAAGTGGATTAATTTCCATAATGACAAGCTATTACCGGTGTTCCCTCGTTTAATCGAATCACTGACCGTGAAAACGTCGGGAACTTAGATCCCTCGTGAGTAAACGATTTACTTCACCTGCTCGCGGCGATATCACGGTGCATTACGTGTCCCATAATTAATTTCCCCCTATCGAACTACTCCGAAATTGAACGACTCCAAAAATCGTTTTTCAAGCGACTCAACATAGAACGTTACTAATTAATAGCATAAGTAGCGATTCGAATCAATTTCCTCGAGAAGATTAAAAGAATTGAAAGAATTCGAGATGTCTGGAAAGTCTGCGGAAAGGGTTGTTGGCAATTGAACGCGCGTGGAACGAAGATGCAGAAGGTTAAGCGAGGGGTTTGGCTAAGGGAGAGAGGGCTGCTAAAGGTGCTCGGGTGGCACTCCTTGGTACCACGGCCCGCGCCATCGTTGGTACCAAGTTACTACCTGGTACCGAGTACCACTTTACCCCTACACACGAATGCGCACAATTTACTGCCACCCTTCCTTCACCTGTTCGATCGGCAGCTTGACTCAACCCCTTCTTCTTTCTGCATCGAATCTACCCGCAGTACCTCGAAAAATTTCTTTCCCCAAATTCGACGATTGGATAAATAATAATAATAATAATACCAAGACAAATCATGAAGCTGGAAACTTACGAAATCCATTGATAAATAGCTGACACTGTTAATTCACCCCTTTCCTGCAAAGCATGCTCGATAAGTTCGGTATAGGTAAAAGGTGGTTTCTTTGGGCCACTGTATCGAGATGAATTAAAGCTCCGATCATCAGGATTTGAATAACCATTTTGACTAAAATCCTGCACCGTGGTCGCTGAACTTTCATGATTACTATTATAACTTCTCTTGAACTCGCTTAGACTTCCTGTACTTCCGTAATTACGTCCATTCAACTTTGTTCGAGTCCCTGTTGGAATAAAGTTGCGGATCTATGAAGGATCTAGGAAGAGCGATTCTTTCAGGAATCATGAGATCTTCCAAAAGAGAAATTTACCACAGGGACCATTCTTCAAAGGCGCGAACACGGTGCCCTTGTCGTCGGGAGCGTCGATAAATGGGTCTAATTTAAAATCAAGGAGCCAGGATAGATTTCCAGTTTCCTGATCGTCGAATTGTTGCTGATGATTGTTTTGGTTTCTCGAGATCGCGATACTGGAGGATGTAGCTTCCGGTTTACGATGAACAGGATCCGGGGGAATCGTGACGACAGTGCTTACTGTATCCCAATAGATCGGATTGCTTTGATAACTTATGTCCTCGATCAGTCGGACCTCTTCTTGAAGAGGATCTTCTTGTCGTTGTCTTATCGAATACGAGGAGGACAAGGAAGAAGGAGAGGAATTCGAGGTCAATTCTGGAAGTGTCTGCTGAGATCCTAGTTCTGATACCGTCGCCCATGTGCAAGTCGTACCATCGACCAGAAGCACTTCCAAACGAGCTACCTGACAGTCATCCGCAGTTTCTTGACCGGAGACTGGTGAAAAAAGTGTCGTGGTACCGTCAATCACTTCGTTCGTCGAGACAAACTCAATGGGTGCTTGCACTTCTTGCAAATATCGTTTGCATCCATCTTGGCAGTTTTCTTCACAAAAATTCTCAACGTCTAGCTCTTCGAAGATTCGCTTCTTTCCACTTCGTGATTGAGTTTCTGGTAGCTCACGGTTTGGCAGACTCCCGGTGCCTGACGACGGACCAATCATCCTGCTTTGTTTCGCGATCGAACGAATTATTTATCAAAAGTATTCTTAATCTCGATTAAAACCGATCCAAGTATTTTGCTTCCTCGCGGAAAATAATATATGTTTCACGAGACTATTAATGTATTTACTCAACAGATCTAATCGCCTTTTTTTAAACCACTCCAAAATTGGAAAAATAAAACGAGTAAAAATAAAGAAGAAAATGTAATTAAGTATAAACACTTACTTTAGTCGGGTTAATCTCTTCAAACTTTCCTCAATCAATTCAACCGTCAATCGACGCGAGACTTGCAAGTGACACTCCGGATCTCATTACGAGAATTCTCGATCCCGCACTATGATCATATCTCACCTATTCTCTTGATTAATAAATCTCGTTTGGACCGAACTCGCTTGTCTTGTAAAAAAAAAGTGGGGGAGAAAATTGACGGACTAAAAAAGCAGTTGCATCGTGCGCGCACCACCCGCTGCCGTGTGTGATCGGTTTGTAGTCGCAAGCTTCGAGCAAGCGATTCCAGCGTGAAGGCAATGCAAGTAATACCGCGAGATTAACCGCTTTCGAAGTAGCCACACGATCGACTTGTGCCGAATGGCCCTCCTCTGTTTCGTAGTTCGACTGTTTCGACTCGCGCGCGATGCGTGCGCAATCGCGACAACCCCAGGTTCCAGGTTTTATGAGAGATCGCTGGAGAAACTCCCTAAAGGTTGTAAAATAACCCCCCCCCCCCCCCCGCGCTCTACTAGGGCTCCATTGTACTTTTACTTAACTGATTTTATTGTAAAACAGTGTTAAGATTGATGCTGACTTTTCATATTTTTCTAAGATTTTTTAAGACGATACATGCGCTTTATCAAGAATTCCTTCCAAAAGTCGAAACAGTAGCGTTAATAATAAGGATTCACATACGGAATGATAGAAAAAATACAAGTTCATTCTTGTAGACGTTGCGCAATGTGCAATATATGTGCAGAAATAGAATTCTTATTATTTAGTCCTATTGTTCAATTAAGTCAATAAACCAGCTGATATACGTGAAAACCATGCGAATTTGTAAATTCTTTAGAATCTGTGACTTACCGAGCTGCCAGTGAAGGAATCGTAGCCAAAATGTTCGGAAGATATCACGGGAAAGTAACTGTAGTGGATAATGTATCTTGATTTGCTGATCCAATGGAGGAGGAAGTAGACAATTATCATCTTTGATGTTTTCCACTTCGTACTCAATACCCTTCAGTTCTTCTAAACGTTTTATCCCAAATTTCTAAGAGAACTAGCACAAGTTGTTGTTGCACGACACTTCGCGGCACACAATATGGCGATCACTGAGCGCTTCTACTCTTCTTTGAAAACTAGCCCTCGGATTGGTCGAACTGGATACAGCGGAAAAGTAGCTTTTAGCGACCTCTCGCGGCAAGAAATCGAAAAACGCCCCTAATTCAACCTGCTGATTGGGGCTGCACCATCCAATCAGAGTGGCGGTTTTTGAACAATAGTAAAATAGCGCGCCAGACGCCATATTGAGTTGCATTGTGCTTTGTGGTACATCAGATCAGTGTTCGTGCTCCGGAAAATTAGGAATAAAAGTGATAAAAAATAGTGCATTTAGTGAAAACACGTTCGTAAAGTATTGTGAATTGAAGTCAACAACTGGAGAATCTTGAATATTAAGCAGAACGTAACAGAATTGGTAATTATGCATTGATTTCTACATCGATTTCTACACCCTATCAGTGCTAGCCTATCACATATCAACGAAGCTACAATATATTCAGGGTTTTATATTGCGCTTGTCCTTCCTTGAAAGCAGAAATAAAATCCGCCAAAATTATTGGTTATCCAACAATTTTAGTCATAATATTGTGATTAAAAGCTATAAAAGCGTCTAGAAAACAGCACGCGTTAATTATTGAACGTGATGTAGGCGGCGCTGTAATTTCGAGCGTTGTTGGTACCTCGTGGTTCTTTGGTTTGTTTCCCATAGCAAATTACAATTACGTTGGTTTGAGGCTTGGAAAAGTTTTGGAAGTGAAATACAGATTAAACCTGGATCTGGACCAAGATGCCGAAGAACGGCAAACGACGTAATGCTTTCTTTTTCTTCATGCTCGACTACAAAGAAAACGCTGAAAAAGCCGGCCGTCAATTTCCAAACGGCTTGAAGGACGTTCAAAGTGATCCAGAATGCAGCGAACAATGGAAGGTGAAATCAACAGACTTCTGATAATATTAACAATTCCTTCAACCTCCTAATTATTTTCAATTGTTACACATTTGTTCCAAAATTCTGGAATTATACATGATCAAAGTAGATTAGTAAAAATTGATAACTCGGTAATTGAAATATTTCAGAATTTATCAGGACAAAAAAGAGGACACTACGAAGCATTAGCCAAAGGAGACAAAGTAACTTCGCAAGGTGCCTTTGTAAAACAGGCTAGCGACGGTATGCCGATAGCTGTATGGGAAGCGAAAGACAAAATGGAATCTGATTTTCAAAAAAGTATGCTATCGGACATAGATTCCATAATTTCCATGGGTTGCAAACATAAGAGTAAGTTCATTAATTCTGCCGTTTATATAATAATTACATTAAATATAATTTTTATCGTTATATGGTTTACAACACTTTTCTTCATGATAGATCTTGGAAAACTAAAATTCCTCTTTATCCACGCCAACTGGTTTTATGTCACGATAAACGAAAATGAGAATGATTATTTCCCCGCTGAGTTTGCAATATGTGAATTTTCATTGGAGGATGGCGTCGGCAAGGCTTATCACGAAATTATTCGTGCGGAAATCCCATTGGGTTACAGGCGGGATGCGGCAGAAAACAGTCAAAAGTGTCACCAAATTCCGAAGGAATTTCCTGACGGAGAATCTGATTTTTCTCTGATGTATAATCGACTGGAGAATTTTTTAAAACCACATACGACAGGCTCAACGTTCCCTCCTATGTTTATTCTGAATCAGGTGAAAGGACCAGCGCAATCTTTACTGAATCGACTGGCTGACGCTGCAGGTAAACTGACAAGTTATCGTTGTTTATAATACTTAAATCAAATGCGAGATTATTTGCAAGATGTTTTTTATAAAAATATTCTTTGCGCAATATCATTAAAACCAAATTGACATTTCAGACGAGAGTCGTAAAGACTGTTCTGAAAGTAAACGTGTTAAATAATCAAGCTACAATGATAAATTAATTAATTAATTTTAGGCAAGAGACCTAGTATCTTCCGTCTATATAGTTTAGAGACATTATTCATGCGTCTGCAGAACGCAGCTTATCAGAATTCGAAAGGTGCGTGTATGCCCTTGACAGCAGCTGCTTACGAGCTGCAAAAGGACCCATTTTGTTTCGAACGTGGCATAGCTTGCAAAGTTAGTCCTTTTTTGGAAATTAAAACTCCCTCCGTTGACTTAATTAACTGCGTAATCCTTCTCTGGATTCTTTTAGTTCCACGATCACACAGAGAGCACATGGCAATACTGTAGCTTATCGATTGTCAAACGATGGGGATTTACCTTGGCGGATTATTGTTGCGAAGGTTTAGGTATTAAAATGATTCCTGGTCTTCATTGTCCGAAGAAATTATCCGCAGAAGAATTAGACTTGCTCAATGACGCAATGCACAATTTGAATCGATGTCCTACTTCTAAAGAAGTGCCAATGACAGAGGTAAGAAGAATTCGAATTTTCAATGGAAAGTATATAGTAGTCAGTGTGGTATCTGAAAAAATATCTTTTCGTTTCTTAGGTCGGGATGAATTACCTAGAAAATGCGTCGAGAACGAAATTGAAAAAACAGGAACAGCGTCCTGTAGAAAAAGTAATTCAAATAACAGATCATAGTAAGATTGTGCCATCAACGAATACAGTTCCTCAGAAAGCTGTACCTGTAAGTTTATTCGAATAGAAATTACACTCATACTATATAATTATATTCTACCAATCAACAATTTTTATTATTCTTTTCCAGCTTCCTGAAGGACCACTGCGAACACTAAGAACAATGTGTCAGTTGATAGAATTGATTTTAAATAATTATTATGTAATATTTTCATAAAGAAATGTGATTAAATAGAAATCAATTTACAGCGTATGCAATGAAAGGAATGTCAAACACTGTCGTGCCAAAATTGACTGAAGAGGACTTTCCAACTCTCGGTGAGAATTAGATTTCCAGTTTAATGAGCGTAGTTAAGATTCGTATAAATTGTTTTTTTTTTTTTTTTGTTAACTAGGAGGAAGAGGAAGGTATCTCAAAGGCAAATTAAAGGAATCAAAAACAAATGTTGGAGGTAATCTTCTTTTTCTCTCTTTTATATTAAATTAAAGATACATAAATGTACAATGAATGTATTCGAAAACGAATATTTTTATGTCGTAGGCCACGGAAAATCTCTAAACAAATGATTACATACCAAAGATCTTATCCTGGATTTATTCGTGTATTATTTTATACCTTTACTGCAATTATTCAGACTCTATATATACCAGAAATATAGTCCTCATGAAATGTTTATTATCATTATTTTTCTAATAAAAGTATATTACTTGGCATTTAAGACTTATCAATGAATTTTGCGAATCTGATACACAGTACAGGTAAAGAGGAAAGGAATATAACGAAATTAATACAATCCGATATTTTCTTCGCGTTTTATTACAAGCACGGTATAAATATGTATACAATATATAATATTAAATTGAATAATGGCTTAGCAGGAAATAAAAGCGTACATTTACGGGTAATGTTACCATTTACAGGATATATGTATGTATATAATAAAACTACATGCATATGTGCACGTATACTTGGCATTAAATTATTATCCTTGTCTCAGTATACGTTTAAATATCCGTGGAGGGGTGAATAATATGTAAATGTGCGTGTGACTCATCGTACGTTCGCGTGTTTAATATATATATATATATTAAAAAAAAAAAGAATCTGTAAATGGAAGAGGTCAGATGGTTGTCGCCCAGACTTGGGAAGTGCAACGCGGTTTGATAAAAGTAGCCTGTTAAGAAAGCTACTTCCGGTAGCCGCTACGCGGTGGCAAATACTGATTGCTACCGCCGTCGCCACCAAAATTGCTACCTCTTCCTGCGAAAGAAAAATAGGAAATATTTTTTAAATTGGGAATTTTTCTAGGAAACGACAATCATTGTACAATAAAGCCTTGGTTTACGAGTGTAACAATGACACCAGCCACGATTCTTTTTGAAAAAAATAAACTGAAGATTAATTTGTTTTATGGATTTTTACGTTATACTGTACTTTGAATTACATAGTCATTTTAATGTGTATATTTTATGGATTATGGAACGAATTATGCTCCTAATCCGAGGTTTTACTGTATATGGGATTTAAAATTTCACTTACCACCACCTTGATAGCTTCCGCTGCCTTGATATCCACCAGATCCACCTTGGAATCCACCAGATCCACCTTGGTATCCACCAGATCCACCTTGGTATCCACCAGCTCCCCCTTGGTATCCACCAGCTCCACCTTGGTATCCACCAGATACACCTTGGTATCCACCAGATCCACCTTGGTATCCACCAGATCCACCTTGGTATCCACCGAATCCACCGGCGCCTCCACGTGAGAACTGAGCCTGTCCTTCGTATTGAACATCCGCGGTGTAACCATTCACGTCGTCAGCCATGTACTTGACAATTTGTGTCCTCGAGTCTGGCAAGAGAACTCTGTATTCTCCTTGAACGACGTTACCATCACTGCTTTCGCGCTGCGAGTAGTCATTGCCACTTGGTGGATCAACCACTTCATACTGGAAGCTGTAAGGCTGTGGCTAACATAAGATAAAAATATTGGATAAAGATCTTTGTGGATTAAATTAGTAGATTTATTCAAGTGATTATATTCATCTTACTCTTCCATCATCACGATTGTATCCTCCACTGCCGCCTTGGTATCCACCGCCACCTTGGTATCCTCCACCTTGCTGATATCCTCCACCTCCTGCATTATCGCCAAATTGCGATGGAATGTATGTATTCTGTGGCCGTCCAAAGTTACCGTCATTGCCACCACCTCCTGGTAATCCGTATGCGGTTTGTGGTCTTCCTCCTCGGCCACCTCCTACATCGCCACCTCCGAATCCTCCTCCTGGTCGATTGTACTGGTAGCCACTTCCACCGGAACCGCCACCCGGTAGCAATCCAGCGAGCACATTACTACCGATGCACGATAGCACTAACAAAATCGCAGCCGACTGTCCAATGCAAAAAAACAAGAAAGAAAAACAAATTGAAGAAATAGTGATAATAGGATTACGATGACAGAAGATTTCTTGTTACTATAAAAACCAATAGTGGAAAAAATCCGACTATCATTTCGCGAATGAACTCGTTAGTACAAAGGTAAGTTATAAAAAGTGTTTTTTTTTATTCTTAAAATCAGAGTAGAAAAACGATAGAAAGCAATTAGTCTATTGGAAATAGAACGTTCGTTGCTGTAGATCGAGTATCTCATTTAGGGTGGATACTCTTAAGAGTGTGGTATCAGTCGAGGAGTTCCGCGAACGACCTACCTGATGGTAATTCATATTGCTGTATGAGCGAAGACGCGAAGCGAACTGAGAAGATGATCCACGGCAGAGTTTATATACCTCGCGGACCCTTTGTTACAGTTTATCCTTAGCGTTGCACATCCATGCGATGTATTAAGCTGTATATTAGAATGACCGCGTGTCCGCGTCCGTGTCCGTGGGTGTGGGAGGTGGAGAGGAGCGCATCTTCCCTTCACTCGGTGATGCATCATGGGAAGAGAGATACATCCCGCTGATCATTGAAATAGCTTTAAATTTTAATTGGATCCACGCACGTGGCCAAAGTAGCGGTGGGAGAAAGAGAGAGAGAGAGAGAGAAAGAAAGAAGAAGCCGGGGGGGCTGTTCAATTCTCCGAATGGAAGAGTGATGCTCTACGACCTTCCACCTGCCATACTTCCATCGATCATACCAACGATCAGCCTCGATCCTGCTCTCATTTCGTGCTTTTACCATTAATTTTTACTTGGGTAAACCATTCGATTCAACCCACGGGCATTCGACACTGCAAAAACTCTTGGTACCAATCAGTTTGTACAAGATTCACTCTCATCTCCCTGTTCTTTTACAAATTCCACTGTCTACCCTTCTTCTTCTTAGCGCGGCTCAACAACGCAGTATCTAAAATAGCATGTATTTAAAGTACACCACGATTGCATCCCGTCCATTAAGCGCGTCGTAAGGCGAGAGGAACTGCAAGCACGTATTCTAGAATTCCTTATAGAGAACATGCTGATTTCATCTAAAGGTGAACGCATTAAAATATTGAAACACGTGGCATGGATGAAAGGCGGATGAAATGGAAAAGGTATGGACCCTCGGGAATATGGAAACAGTGTTGTTGCTAGTCGAAATGACGGAATCATTTCAGTACCATGAAGAAGAAGAAGAAGAAGAAGATGATGATGATGATGATGATGATGATGATAATAATGATGATGATGATGATCCTTAGATAATTAATAGAATAAGCAAGCCAACGTTGTTATCTCCACTTTGCTTGAGGTGATTCCATACACGCTCGTCGATTAACGAGCAACATACCACTCGATATGTACCTACTTTCACTTAAATAGAGTACGATCTTTGTAGTGCCCTGTAAAATAGCTGACAAGAGCTTGAAATTATGACACTGCATAAAGTTATTTTGTTCACTAACGATTATAGCTCGGTGGAAACACTGGTTTTCGTTCGATTGTAAAAGTCAAGCAACTTTGGGCTTCGGGTTAATATTGGGATGGGTGACAAAAAACCCACCAAGGGATCCCTCTCCCCTCACGTTATTGTTGTTGTACATATAGAGTGAGTTCGGATTCCACTTAATAAAACAACTATAAATCCAACGACATTATGACCCATAAGCAGAGTCCGTTCTGAAAAAACACAAACAACAACAACAACAATCCTCCTAGTGCAGACGGTAGCACCCGTGGTTTACTCCTACTACTTTGTCACGGTGGCCGACCACATCTTGAACAGCGATACGCAAGGGAGAGGCTGATTAAGATGTTGTGTGTTACCACGCGTCTTTCTTCTCAATCGATGTTAATCTCCGTGTAAACATCATGTCAACAGAAAAGCCAAGAGAGATGGGAATCCTAGAATAAATACGTGGAGATAAGAAGATGATTCGATCCGAAAATCGGGAATAGACTGGTTTGATGAAGAAGCATCACTAGCAGCAGCAATAGAGTACATTAATCAGATATTACGCAAACTCCTCGTCTTTTCCACGGTGTCCGTGGGTTATCGTCAATTTATTATAATTACTCGCCTTCGGCTGATCGGATGGTGTATATATCTACTCGCTCGTGCCCCCGTGCGTGATTACCGCCGCGAATTTGTTTCTTAATCTGATTTCGTAATACTGCATCGTGGATGCAGCAGCAGCAACTTTAGTGTGTTCTGTTCACCGATTCTACAGCGTGTAACCCTAAGACCAGCTTAATTAGCCCCGACATAATTATTACTAATTGCTGCTGACATCGACGGATCCTCCTTCTCCTTCTTCTTCTTCTTCTTCTTCTTCTTTCTGAAGAATCGGATCGACATGCGGTGAACGCTTCGCTCGGTTTCATCGGGATGCGCGTCGTGTGTACTTCGTAATCGGGGATAAACGCCAATTACGTAAGGATCGCGATGCGGAAGGCGCGCTCGTGGATCCCCATGCACTCCTTCGCAAAATGCTACCTTCAGAGAATCTTTCGCGACCCCCGGAACCCTCGTTTAGAACTCATTGTGCCAGTTGAAACTGGAGGATTGACAGCTTCGATCATCGTTCCTTTTACTTTGATACTACCGTCTACTAGAGGCTAATTATTATCAAGAAACTTATTTGCTCTTCTATTATTTCATGCGATTTCGTATACATCACGATTTAATTTATGTTACTTTCTGATACTTTGAAGTAATTGCAATCCTTGTAACGCTTCTGTTTTTAGTAGTCTCTCATTAAATGTATACTTTCAAATAAAAATCTTTTATTTCGAATATATAGAATATATATTCTAAAATGAAACACTCACTTGCTTTTCTCTTATTTTCTTTCCAGTAATGTTTCTTTAGCAGTAGATTTATTAAAAAAATGGCAAGTATTTAAAAAAGTGTTCCAAATATGCTATTCAACGTTTCAAAATCGATTGTCAGCCAAAGAGCAAAACTACATGCTCCAAAATCTTCAGTAACAAGCCTGTTGTAAAAAAAAGTAGGCCATTCATCCGGAGCACTCTCTGCCTGTCAGAACACATCAGTTCAGGAGACGTCTTTTTTAATTACCGATTCATTCGATCTTCGAGCCTGTCTCGATCGACGTATTGTTGCCAGGTAGAAATTGGCGCTTATTAAATGGCCTGATCTCACCGGATTGGCGAAGAATCTTCGATGCCAATATTCGAAGAGAGAGAGAAAAAAAAGAGATAGTATTGCGCAGGAATCTCGCTTTGTTCTCAGCTCTCCACAGGGTTCACGAAGTCAAGGAAATGAGGTTTCAAGTAGAGCGGAGGGATGGCCCCGCGAGGGAAGTCTTTTTGAGTGTTGTAACACGTTCGCCGATGGAACGCGCCCGCGCGAGACTCATCTTTTGCCAAGAGAGCGAACGGCCGAACGCATTATCGGTTACGTAATCTTGTCTCGGGGCACTCCATTTTCGTAATCGTGCATCGTCAGTAGTAGCAGTAGAAGCAGAAGCACTGACGCTGCTTAGAATTCTTCCTTTTTTGTTCCTTTGTCAATGAGACACCTTCACCTTTACTCTCATTCGGGAAGAACGCTTCGAACGAAGGACAACTTAATTTAATAATGGAACCAACTCAAATGATCCATTACTATTTCAATACCTACAACTCACGACCCAAATATATATATATATCTCTTCGCGTTATTTGCACCAAAGAAGAAATCTCACCGACAATGCGAAATCGTACAACAGATGCGAAATCTTTTTGTCAGAATACCTGCAACGATGCAGTATAGATTAAAGTTTCGCAGCGGGTCACCCGCAGTGCAGGAAAATAAGGTGTGTGTGTGTGTATATGGAAAATGGTATCGCTTGCTAGTAGCACGTGGTCTTCGCAACGTCCGATGTGTAAGATTGCTCTTACATAATTTTATTTGCAGACATTAAACGATTTGCATAATCTCTCGAGTAGCCAGGTGATTCTCCGATGAAAACAGAAGATTATATACTCCTCGGAGAAGTACTCTTCAAGTACACACACCCTGAGAATATGTAAAAGTCGTTTAATCTAGATCGTAAGATCCGATGGAAACCGCGAGATTTCGCGTTCTTCGTTAAGTCGATCATTGAAGAAGATAACGATCAAAGAAGAAATTGACAGGGTGCATCCGCCCATATGCGCAGCATCACGTACCTAATTCAGAGCATTGTGTACGTGTGTCGAGACTTAATGAAATTTTCGCGAGTGCAATTTAGGTGTTACATATCAGAGAAAGTTCGTCCTCGCGGACAACGCGTACACAGCCATTGTGAGCTTCCTGATGACATAACTCCAAATAACAAGACCGTACAAAACTTTCCATAGTGGCACGCGTACTGATATATATGTAAATATGTATAATATAACTCTCGGATGTCACCCCATCCGAGTATTAACTACGCTTCAACTTTGCTTCACTTTGGTGATCGAACGGGAACCGATATTTTCAAGGAGGCAAAGACCGTTGACTGCGACATTTTTTACTCGGTAGCCTCATACACCGTAGACGCGCTAGTACCGAGTCGATCGAGTGGTTTTCTATTGCCCCACGTAGAGGATCGGTTTCGTCAGCGGCAGATGAAACCATCTGGCTAATCGTCGTTGTAGAATTCCTCTCGTTTCTGATCTCCACCGTGCACCGTGTTCCTTTGGACTCGCAATCGTCAAGTATAGGCACGGTCCAACATAGAAATCGAGTAAACCCAACCTTCCTTAAACAATATCGTCTGCTAATTTTAAAAGATCCGTTATTCAACAGCTGTTGAAAATTGAGAGAAATAGGATATGATTTTCGATTAATGGAATTTTGGTGGAAGGGGTGAATTATGGTAATAGCGAAACTTATATCAATTTCGTGTATTCCAAGTAAATTCGTTGATTACCAAGCTAGAAATGTTGGACATTGGGCAAGGGGTGCTGAGTAAAGTGTGACAACGTGACTCTTCACAATCGTCAGTTGTGGTCAAGAATTACATTTGCCATGGCAGTAACTCTGTATTACTACCACTGACTACCATCTTGAGTGTTACCAACGAAATGACAGGGTTTAGACACTCTCATAGTACACTATTGGTTCTTTTATTAAAAAAAACGAGACACCACTATGCAATCATCCTTATTATCCTATGTCGCTTGGAACTATAACTAGTGGAACGACGGTCCATACGTTGGTGCTGGTACTCCCGGATTGTAACTCGTACGGGCGCCAAAGTTGTTGTACGTGTCTACTGCATTCGATCCAAATTGGTAATTATAATTGTTGTTATTTCCATTGTAGTTTCCACCACTAGGCTGTCGGTAGTTGTTATACCCATTATTATCTGCAACAGACGTCATAATAGAGAATTCAATGGAATCTCAATTATCCGGAACTAATCACAATAGAAATTACTCAAATAATCTCATCGTTGACTTTCATACAACAAACGTTCGATTGAAAAATACCAATTTTCTTCTCTATTATCGAGAACATTTATTACGATTGTATAAAATCCTTTTTTATCAAAACAAAAACAATAACAAGAAATTACTTACCCCCGTTGTATCCACTTTGCCCACCATTCTTTCCTTGGTATCCAAAGTTACCTTGTCCAGCATTGTTGTAATTCCCAGGATTATTGTTATAATTATTATTATTATTGTTGTTGTTGTTGTTGTAAGCGGGATTGTTGTTGAAGTTACCACCACCCTGATTGTTGAATTGATCAGGATAGCTAGCGGTCCCTTCGTATCGTACTTCAGCGTGGAATCCAGTTCTCCAGTCTGCGGTATAGGTCACGATCTGGGTCCTACCATCCGGAAGTTGCACTCGATACTCCCCGCGGACTGTTTCGCCATCACTGGTCTCTCGTCGGCCGAAATCATTTCCGGTAGCTTGGTCTCTCACCGCGTAGTCAAACTCGTAAGACTTTGGCTGAAACATTGAAGAAAGAAAAAAAAGATTCTCAAGATATTCTATGTTAATTAAGAAATTTCAAGAATGACTGTCAAAATGCACCGAGACAATATTCGGTTTACATTTCATAGAAGTCTCATTTAATTCCCAAGTGCCGATCGTCATTACGCAAGAACACGCACGCTTTCTATTAGACCATCTCGTGCAGTATATGTGCGAGATGCTTTCGTAAGCTAATTTCGAAAAAGTGGGGCAACTGCGCGCCACGAGAGCATCGTAGCCAGAGATCTTCTTCAAGACCAGCCATTAAGCGATTACAGAAACATCGTGGATTTCTTCGATGCAACAGGATGCAACGTAAGTTCCATAATACGCAAAAATCAGAGTTCTGTTCCGATGTTCGTCTTCCCACTGATTGGGAAGAAGAGAGAGAGAGAGAGAAAGAAAATAAATGGGAAAAAAAAGAAAAAAAAAGTGTGCCATCAGTGTGCGTGTTCCGGATATTGCGTAATATTCGAACTGCACACGCAGAGTTGATCGATGGTGTTGCAACGAAGTGGTATCATCGTTAGGAGAATGTAGATTGATATGGAATTAGTAGCTGCCACAGTGGAAAGTTCGTGACGCCTCATAAGTGACTTCTATCGCTCTCATCCATTCCGAAGGATGTGTGTACGTATCGATTGCTATTGGCTCACGACTCTAATGCGTATATACATACTTTCTAGCGTAATCGCTCTTCGCCATTCCCATCGACGAGTTTGAAAAAGGAAAAAAATAATGACTCGTGACACTGGTGGAAATGTTGGTCGTCATTGGCGGATCACGTCATTTTGTACTAGCTCATCCATTGAACAAAGTGGAGCAAGAAAGATTTACCGTTTCTACGGTATAAGACGCGAATATTTTTTAATCTACGCACTTCAAGGAACTGTTTGACTGATGAGCTCTTCTCTATACAAATATATTGCATAACCTGTGATACCTTTTAAGAAACTCTCATTAGAAGAGTAATGATGAAACTTTTGGTACCTCGTTTGCTGCAATCGATCGCGAAAAATACTCTCATCCGCTTCGCGAAATTTATTATTTTTCACGCTCTATCATCACACGAGGATTTACTGTTCCGCGAAATTAATTGTTCGCGGGTTCACACTTTGCATAGAATGCTATTGCGAGTGAAAGGACATTCCTTACGAGTGTATCGTTATGAAAGTATGTGCCAGGACATAATGTCACTTCGATACAGTCACTCATCAAAAATTAGACACATCCTAATGTACTGCAGTACAAAAAAAAAATCTCGTATTCCACGATAGCTCAGTTCGTTTAATGCACTTCAATTTAAATTTCTATTTCTCTCTATTAAACTGTCCATGTATATAAATTAAATTTAAATTAAATAGACAATTTAATTTAAATCCTTAAATAGATAATTTAATTTAAGGAAGTTAAATCATTCGTTTAACTAATTTTGTATTTCGAAGTTAAAAGTGTTGAAAAAATCATTGAAACCGCAAGTACTTTCTTTTTTTTTGGGAGGGGAAATAGAGCAGATCAACGTAACAAGAGGAGGTCGACATCACAGAGATCTAGTCTGAGAATCAGTGCACGAGATCCTGAGGCAAGATAGTCTGTCTGTGGGCTGATCGCTCAGATTCACCGGGCCAGAGGCCTCGCGGGCCCCCTCGAACGATTAGCTAACCAACAGCAACGATTTGCCGTGAATTATGCTCGCACTCTCGCGGTTCACCCTATTAATATCGTTGCGTCAGGCATCATTTGCGCCATGACTCGAGATGGTGCTCGAGACCACTAGCGTCATCCCTACCCTTCAACTCATCCCCCTCATCATCGACATCGACTATAAAGCACCTGTGCATCTTCTCTTCTTCTCTGGATCCCACGTTATCTACTTATATTCACGTCCATCTTCAACTTCATCCAGAATCTTTCCCTCGAAAATTCCCATCAATTTCCACTATAATTTCTCGCATTTCTTCTTTTCCTTATTCTTACTATTAGAAATAACTCTTCTTTAATAAGAATATAAATAGATTTCGAAATAACTACTTTTCACTTGAATTTCTCGATAAATCATTCGATCGTTGATTTCTATCGAAAGCGATAAATTTATAGATCGTAGATTTGATTTTGTAAAATATCAAAGTGCGCTCATGATTCGTCCTAGATTTTCGTAATTAGCTCGGACACACCTTCTTCGAGAAAGTTCAATGCTACTTTGCCTTGGAAGATGTAGATCGAGCATTCTCGCGATTAATTATTTATTCCAAGTAGGATTTATCAAAAGAAGAAAGATTAAAATAAGATTCTTTGGGAATTGTTAGATTAAACGATTATAATAATTAAAATAAATTACGTATGCTAACCTGATTGTCGACGTAATCTTGGTCATTGCCGTTGTCACCATAACCGTGGTTACCAAATCCGTTGCCTTGGGGTCCTTGGTTGTTGTTGGGTCCGGCATAGTTCCCTGGTACACCGTACTGGTTGCTCAAGGGTGGTTCGCCAACCGCGAGACCCAGAGTTAATAGGAACACTAATGATATCTAAAGAAAAAAAAACGAAACCTTAAACAGTCTTTGAAACGATGCATATGTACATAAATATACACAATATACGGTTTATGTCTCTCAGATGTAATTGCCATGATGTTTGGACATCTTTTGTCTGTGGCGTAGCCTAATTGAAAGTGCGAACCTATGGAGTAATGGCGAAAATGGTATCAGATGAATTCCCAGGCGTGCGCCTATAGCGCGTCACTTGAGAAAACGAGATGATCAAACGACGCGCTCGGTGTAGGCGAGGAATTAGAACCACTCGCGTTCCTCTTTTCCTCTATTTCTACTCACACCGTGAGAAAGTCCTCGCGATTGCGTCAGCGACACTTTGCAAAACTTGCGCAACAGTAAAATATAATGGCAAAAGAATTAGAGAACCTTCCAGAACAGTCACGCGAATTCTCCAACGATTTCCAGTAAATTTTCCGTATCAAAAGTGATTCGTTTAAATTGAAATTAAAAGGAATTGAAAAAATTGAATTCAATGAAGGTAAATTGAAAAATCAAAACTGGAGTTAATTGCAGTAATTGAAAATCTTGGTGGAAAGAAAAATTTTATTAAGATCGTGTTGTATGAGTGATTAATTGATTGATTGATTGATTGATTGATTGATTGACGGAATGAGTAATGTATCAAGTTCATCCCTATTGGTACCCATGCAGCCTCGACGATCCTACGAATTATCTCGCACACTATGATTTTCCTCTTATCGTCTTTGTGGCCGAGAGATTAGTCCACCCAAGGTGCAATTTAGCAAATGAGATCAGTGTTTGATCCAGGTTACAAGGATCATGACTCATCCCTCCCGGAACCACCCTGTAACCCAGTCTCAAGAAGCAACGAGTCAAAGTTTTCCATGAAAAGAAATAATCATAGTGTATATTTAATGATTGTGGCTTCTTGGAAACACTGGTTACCGACAAATCGCCAAAGTCAAGCAACGTTCAACGTGGTTAGTACTTGGATGGGGGGACAAAAACCCTCAGGAGGAAAACAACACGTTACTGTTGTTCTACATATAATAGTTTGAATTCCACTTAATTAAAACAACAACTATGGGTCCGAGGGCATACGACCACAACAACAGTGTGCCCCAAAAAAACAAAAACAACAACAATAAGCACAGAATAAGAAAACAGGTTGCTTGCAAGGGTGGCGTGCCAGGATAAAAGAGAATTCTCGATACTCACAAACAGCAGCAGAAACAACCCAAGCTCCATTTAATCATCTCAGCAACAAAGTGCATGTCGGCGAGAGATATTGTGTACACCGAGATATATATCATCACCACCACCGATCGATCACACTTGTGTGTATAGTAGTAAAGTCCAAGTGAAAAATAACACTGGGATGAGGAGGATGATGATTACCTGTCGCACGATGGTATCCATAATCGTAATGTGTGTGTAGCCACGCGTCTCGAAAAAGCGAGCAGCGTGAGGAATCGTGTAATGTGGCTTTGAGGCGGAGTGCCGCGGTCTCTTATATAGAGAGTTGCTCTAGATTTACGAGGATGAATTCGTTTCCTTGCGCAGAGGGATTCGCTGGGTGGATCGCGTCGTTGGCGGGCTAGCGCGAGCGAACCACTGTAAAGATGTGTAGCCACGTGTTCACACAGGTTCACATAGGATCGTGGAAAGCACGTTGCTTAGCCTTCCCATTGTGCGATTTTGGTTAGACGTCTCTCGCGCGCGCGGCACGCGAGAAGAAGAAGAAGAAGAAGAAGGAGAGAGAGAGAGAGAGAGAAAGAAAACTCTTCACTAACTTGGAGAAAGCTGATTACCTCAGCGCGTGGGACACGACGCACCCCAAGTGAGGCGGTGCGCGGTTTTCGAGCCCACTAATTAGCCAATTGAGTCTTAATTAAAGCAGGGCCAGCGGCCATCCGTTCCTCGTAAATCCGCACTTTCGGTGCTTGCCTAATTCTGTAATCCTCGACTGATTCCGCCTAAACAACTGTCCCGCCTGATAACCATCCACTCACGCCTCTTGAGCACCTCACCAAAAGGCTCTTCCAAAGCTGTGAGCTAATTCTTGCGAACCTGAGAATCCGCACTTTTACTCGCTGATCGGCTAAGAAGAGCACGCGAGAGAAGGAACTTCATATGGGAAGGATTCGTAGTATCTTCCTTCAGCTAGAAATGTACCAATACCTTCCTAATCCGTAGCTTAATTGCTGTACACATCATAGCTTTCTAATAATTACTATTCACTCGCCCAGGGTAACTCTCGAAGGATCTCCTTAAGATCCTAATGCATCCAGGATGCATTCCTAGAACACTCGGTTCAATGGTCAACTGCTAGACTAGTGATCCAGAACAAAGCAATCCACGTGGGTGATTTGTAAAGATCGGCCTCGATCCGCCAAAGCAGGATCCCAGGTGATCTCATTGTATTCACGATTGCACATCGTCATCATCCTGACTCCAACTGACCACTTCTTCCCGTTGACTTAATTGAGTCATAAGCAGAGATGATCTCTCGCTTTCGCTTTCATCCGGATACGGCAGGGCCACGTACAATATTTTGCCGCCTTTCGCTCGTGAGGATAACTCTAGTACGCTCTTGTCCTTGAAAGGCTGTGAGCGCGACGCAGGGCCGCTCCCGGCGAAATCCAGAGCAAATGAACACATTATAACCCGGGCCTTACACGAGAGCGTAAACTCTCCGTTTGCGTCAAACAGGCGCGAGAATCTTGTTGAAGGGATCTACTCTACTCATATGTGTTATATTATGTACCTTGTATGCATGTAACTACCGAGTGGCGTGAGAATATCCCATAATCTCACTGCGAGAGCAACACGGCACGTGTAGCGTAATCGCATGGATACCAGAAGCAGCGAGGATCGCTGCAATCAAAATATTTGTCGAGACTTCGAAGATCGAGTATGTTAGGTAGAAGCCCTTGCGCAAGGCGTGGAAACTTATCCTCGAAATTGCGGATTCGACGAACGAATACCTTGTAGAGATATTCCTCGAAGACGTCTCAGAAGATAATATCGCGATAAGAACGAACAATACAGTTGTTAATGTCAATATCAGCTTAAGCGTATATCGAATTAAAGGACCCAACGTAATCCTGTTCTCCGATCCCGTTGCTTCATCCTTGCTAAATTAGCAGCTGCAATCACTCATTACCGTGTAACGATCTCTTCTACGGCTTTCTATTAGTTTTCTGCGCTCCCTTGAGTCTCCCTCGCACCGATGACTTACCTCTAGCAGTGGTCGTACTTCACAGTGCGACTGCTAGCAATTAACCCCACGGTCGCTTGCGCAAACATCGTTGACCGGCATTGTTTCCCTAATGAAATTACATCAACGAATTATTCATTTTTTTGTCGAATAAAAATATAATTATTCCTCATTTTTTTGAAATTCAATTCTGCAATTAACTAGTTAAGTTTTATAGAATTTGACGTTACGAGTCTACTTATTAATAATAGCTTCTTTCATCGCAAAAAGGGAGAGGAAGGGGAATCAACAATGTTGAAGCTTTCGTAAAACACAGTTTTTATACAACGAACGAAATACATCCAACCCTACCATTATACTGTACATCAGTCTTTATCACTTACTGTGCAGTTCGTCCGGGTTTTCTTCCACCCGAACGCTTGCTTAAGCTAATATAACAGTATTCGTTATAAAGTAGATCCCTATCTTCTCTGCACACCAACATTATTTAATAGCAACGAGTCCTAATAGTATTCTCTTAATTCTAGAATTATAGGAGTAATCTTATAGCTACAACTCTCTTAGCTACTATTTCTCCACTTTCGACGCAGTTTTCTCATCATATTGTACCGATGGTACCATAGGAGGCTTGAACCCGTATTCCATCTTCGATTGTCTGAAAGTACCCGTATTACTCGGAAGAATCTCCTGTCGGGCTCTACGCGATGATACTCCACTTGGAACTCCAGATGGATTTTGGACATCTATCGAGGAGTATTGCAAACTTTTCGAAGGTAATCCTCCAAAAGAATTCGCCAGTTGAAGATTCATATACTCTGCTTTAGATTTCTCTTTGTCATTCACAACGTAAACACCGCGACGCCTGTATTGTGGATTGATGACCAACGCTTGGTACGATGGTATACTCGAATAATAATTCCCATAAGAAGTGTATTTTCTCGAAAGTGGTTGATTTCCTGGCTGCCTATAATTCTGATCAACGAACTCCGAAGCATTCGCTTGATTCTCATCGAGAACTGGTCGATTGTTCGGAAGAGATTGGTAATAATTCTTCTCTGGATTCCTGTTAGGGTGACTTTGAAGATTTGGAGGAAAATGGGACCCAGGAAGAGTCTTTACGTATTTTGGAATCTCCAATTGATAACGAGGCAAATGTCCTGGTTTTTCAAGGAACTTTTCTACTGGATAATTTCCTTGAATCTGTTGCTGAACGTGAACTGGATACGGTTGTACTATTAGTCTCTGGACAGTGTAAGGTATCTTCTTCTCGATCACTTTCTCAATGTGAATCGGATAGATGTGTGGAATGCGAATTTGTTTCTCGATCACACGATCCACTGGGACTTGAATGTGAATGGGATATGGATGCGCGATCATCACTTGTTTCTCGATAATCTTCTCCACTGGGAACGGCACTTTTTTCTCGACTACCTTCTCAATCGATATTGGATGCGGCACGTGGACTGTTTTTTCTATCACTTTTTCCACGGGATAAGTTTTACCGACTGGTACCAAATATTGAGGCACTTTGCGAATTTGACCTTCGAAATTCTCCCCATTAATATCTTTCGAAGAACTTATCCCTAAAGGACTCAACTTTGTTGCTTGAATTTGTTCTTGTCCGAGAATCCCAGGATTGATACCTTGTGGCAAAATTCGTTGGAACTCAAATAACTGTTCCTTCGTTGGCTTGCTCAATTCTTCTGGTTCCTGAGATTCACCCGGTAATCTCGTGTTCACTTGACTTTCACTGGGAGCGTATTGTACATTATACTCTTCGTGCTCAACCTGACTTGGCTGAACTTCTACCGCAAAATTCGTCTTCAATGGAGTTAGTTTCTTGAATTCTGTCTCAGTATTATACTCATATCGATTACCATCGAGACTCAACCGAGTTGCACTCGGTGGCACAATTCTGTCGTCTGGTATCTCATTGCTCTTGTAGCTACTGAAACCTGTTTGCGGCCGTCGATCTCTCCCCAGTGAATTTCCGGGAGACTTTTGAAAGTGCGGGACAAATTCCACAGGATAGTGGATCTCCTGAACGGGAGCCGTGTGATAAATCTCGATAGACTTCTGGATTTCCACAGGTTGCGTGGGAGTTTTCTGTGTAACAGCATCAGAAATCTCCTGAGGTTCTAGAATCTGATCGGTTAAACCTGATGGATCTTCATTGTAATCATCCGATGGAATCGCTGCGATATCTTCCGGATTTGCAACAGGTTTTTGGGATCCAGGTGACTCGGTATCCACTTCCGGAAGTTCTTCAGAAGCGTTGGTAACATTCGTTAGTTCTCCAGCATTGATGAGAGCTAATCCAGCTTGCAGCGGACTCAACACCATCGATGATTGTTGTAGATAACTCAATTCAGAGGCTTTTACTTTCTTAATTCCTTCGAAGGGTGGTGCTCGAGGAGGCATCAACGACGGACTCGGTGAACTCGGTACCACATTATTTTCTGGGTAGTCCGGCGCTGGTGTGTACAAGTATTTCTTCTGTCGCGGAAAGTCTGGCACGACAATTGGCTTGGAGAACCGGACGGATGACTGTGGTGAACTCGATGTAGTTGAACTCGTGGAAATGTCACTGGCAATTGAAGTACTAACTACTTCAGTTTTCTTTGAATCCGAGTCCGCTGCGGGTGAAAGGTCTTCTTGTCCACTTTGCAACCGAGATACTGCTTTTAATTTAGTACTCTTTACCGTGTTTGTACTACTCTCATACACGGGACGCTCTTTTTCGTCGATCTGGTTCTTCACCGAGTTCGGTGGACTCTTTCTACTCGCTTGGGAAGCTCGGTAAAGATTCTCCGAAACTACTATGACTTTATTTCGTACAGGAGTTCTATACGTGTCTTTGATAGAAGATACCGGTGTGACTCTTGCACCGAAGTTACCGCTATTTTCTAGTGCTATAACATTCTCGGTTACCGAGAATCTTAATGAATCCGCGTCAGGATCTGTCGTAGATAATTTACTCGACTTCCGGTTGGTGCGTGGAGGCCTCTGCAATTCTGTCGATGATTCCTTGTTGTCGAACTGACTCTGATCAGCTCCGGTGAGAGATTCATCAGGCTCTAAATTCACGACGTACGGCTGGATAAAGCGAATTGTTGGCCGGCGATTTGGAAGAGGCTTTTCTTCACTCTGAAACCAGTTTAACTCGGTTATAGACACTTCTGTCTTACACTGACATAGATCCAGACATTGTATTTAAATTAGCGACTCATGTAGTCTACACGGATTATATTAATATTAGATTGCTGGGAAAGTTATGTTGTTGCTCCAATTGAAATGCTCATTATTTCATTGTTTTTTGTGTAATTTAGACAATTTTGGTATTAATAAGAAGCTAGTAGTATTTCCCGTTTTGATTTTTTATAATTACAGGTGTTTTTTTTAATCATTCAATTCTTTCTTCGATGACTGATTATTTTTGTCACCCATCCGAGTATTAACCAATCCCACCCTTACTTTACTTCGCTGATCTGTCGAGAACCGATTTTTCCAAGGAGCCACAATAGTTAGCCGATAAAAACAACATATCTTCCCTACATATGCTGATCAATAGAAAACTACCTTATTAATATTTTCGGCAGGTTCAACGATTTCCACAGTGACATCCTCAGTGGTAGATTCAGTTTGCTCCGCGTCATTCGAATAATCTGCTGTCACTGAAGAAGATTCATTATCCTTGTCCCTTTCCTCATAACTAGTCTCTTCGCTTCCAGCATCGTCCTGGACCCGTTCGTTTCCTCTATCATCCTTAATCTCGTATATATAACTATATACTGGGGTTTCCTAAAATGATGCAAACTCATTATAAGCCTCCCTAGCTCTCAATGAATCCGTCAAGTGCGATTCAATGCAAATCCGAATGTGGCGCGTGTTTGTCTGGTTTTGTCGGATGTACATATACAGAGAGTGAGGCCCCGTTACAACCGCATTACGCTCTCACCTGACCGTGAAACACACGGCGGGCCTACCAAAGAGAAAATAAGTTGATTTTGCGGAAAGTGAAACAGGATACAGGATTGTTGGGGGTACCAAAATTAAGCCGAATGCGAACAGGTTTTATATAAGACTAGTAACTAATTGTAAGTGAATTCGAAGTAACGATCTTGAGATTTGTTTCAACCGTATAGTAACAGGTCGTTAAACGCGAAAAGACACTGCACTGGGTGCGGTTCTTGCTTCCTTGGACCAACTGGAGAAAACTGGACCCGAGCGGAAGCTCTCACTCACTCAACTCATCCAATACTCATTCTTTTTATTTTGAATCTATCTTTCTCACCTTTTTATTCTCTTCTCTTTATCCTCTCGTTCATCGTTATAGGCAATCACTGAGCGAGAACCCTCGTTGAAAGTTTTAGAGAGGTAGACCCTAATAAGTTTAGCGGTCGGAATATAACCACACGCAATTTTTCGGATTCATTTTCGCGGAGGAATGGGAAGAGAAAGGATACTTTTACGTTTGTGCGATCGCTTGGAATATGGGTCTCTCTCTTTCTCTCTCAAAAGTGAATGTATGTATGTATATCTATGTGTGATGTACGTATAGAAAATTGGCAAAGATTCGGCAAATGACGAACCACCAAGAGAAATCGTTTTCCACGAAACTCTTTGTTTATCGCGAGAACCTTCGCTCGACTCTCACTAGTTTTTCTTTTGTCCGAGAGGTGCAAGATTGCAGCCCATGTTTTCCCATTTCTCCTTCCTTCTTGGTCAAACGGTACCGGAGAAAGGAAGGACGAACTGGAGGGAGAGACAGCATCGTGCCATACAGCAAGTGCACCTTTCTCCAGCCTCCGATACAGCAAGGGACGCGAAATTACAAACCTCAAGGTCAGGCTGACTGTTCTTTACCCTCATCGATGCTGCCTCACCAATCTCATTTCGAAAGCGAAAGATCGCGAACCTGAGTTTCTCTCCAAGGCCGAAAACTTTGAGCTCGTTACTTCCGTAAAAAAAATTCTCGGAACAGAGAAGGTTCTTTTAAGAAACCCACCGAAACCCGGGTTTCTAACGTAATAAACCCTGGGTTTTATCAGAGAAACTTTACAGTAATAATTAATTGAAGAGGGGAAAAATGAAGAGAACCGTTGTAGTGATTCGATTTTATAAATAATAATAAAAAAGGGGGGTGGTTGAGAGGTTCACGTTCTAGTTTCATAATGAGAAAATTATTCGAATTAACCCATGATCGTTATGAATGCAAAAGAAGAAGAAGAAGAAGAAGAAGAAAAGTTTTATGGAAGAAGATGCGCATAGCTGCTTCCGGTATTATACAGGATGTATACGGATGGCTCTTGGTTACTGATCACCGAGGTACATAAAGTGGCACTCGCTGAACGTCGTCTGCCGCAAGTAGATCGAGGTTAAAGATTTCTATGCCCCAAGGTGAAGGATGTCTCTGCATTGCCCATCACTATATAACGTCGCTTCACCATACAAGAAGATCTCGCTCTCTGTATATATAAGATCAACCAGCCCTTCCAATTCGCAAACTCCCGCATCACTTCAATTTCCCTCTCTCCAACAACGCGTTTTGATCTTCGCAAACTTCATCAGACAAATCTCATTATTCGCTCAAGCCTGTAATCCTGCGGTAGCGTAGCTTCAATCTCATTTCGTTCGCGGATATCGGACGACGATGCGTCCGTCCTCGTGATCTCCCACTTTGTCAGGAGACCTAGATTTGCATAGCGGATGCATTCCTCAAAATTAGCGTGCATGGCGCGATACAGTTACTCGCCAAGATGCATTCAAGCGTTCCTTAAGAAGTTCGAAATGAATTCTGGCAAATTGAGTCGACCCAATTTACTTTGAATCTTTTTATAAAATCTTTTCTAAAAAAATCTTTTTTCTTTTACAATCATTTTTAACTTGGGACTTTTTGAACACTTGGGAAGGAAAATGGTTGAAAGGATCGAGAGGAAATCAAATTTCCGTGGTATAATTGAGTTCGAGAATATAATCGATGAAAGGGAAGAGAAAGTGGTTCGGAGCAATGGAAATAGGTTTTCTGTGTACGTATATAGAGAAGTCACGTATCTCGTTGATCTTTCATGAGGATTCCTCGATCTCGTCAACCAGTACTTCTTACTACATTCGTTTATAAAAGCGATTATGGAAACGTGGGAGCTAACTATTGTGCAACATTGTGCCTTGACATTGGAATAAGTTATTCTTCCGAAGAAACTTGTCGATCGGAGTATATAATTTGTTATTTTCATCAAGAAGAAGAATTCTAGCTTGATTTCTGAATGAATTATAATCTCTGTAGACACTATACACGAATTACAGTACCTTTTCGTTGCTCCAGTTCCCACGCGAGTCCTGCGCCGAGATCGCTGATACGGTCACTATCGCTATAGTAAAGAGGACCTGAAATCATTAAATCACATTGTTGAAGCTAAAATTGGGTGACACAGATGCAATTTCTTTCTCAATGATCCCACGAATTTTCTTCAAGTCTCTTCTTCTACTTCATCCTTGTTATATGAATCGCAATAATTATAAATAAATTTGTGAATTAGAAACCGATGGAGTTTAATTGCAAGAAAGTGCGATTACCAGTTGAAATCAGCAAATATTCGAACGTAAATCAAGTTCTTGATGGCATTACGCGACACACACACATACATATGTGTACATAAGAGGTATTTCATGGAAAATGTACGATCCATCAGTGCGTTCCGCGTGGTGAACGTTTATGATTGTCGTGTCCGCATCGTTACTCACTTTCGTTTTGGCGAAAATGATATTTCTATTGGATGATCGAGCGACTGCGAAACTCGCAAAGAGCCATTAGATGCAGAAAACTGCAATAAGGAATGTTGTGGAATCGCGGAAGTAGTTTCGTGTGCCGCTCGACAGCACGAGGAAGAGAAACAATTTACAATTTTCCTTGCTCGAGCTACGCTTTAAAGAGAAAATTCCCTTTTATGTCATGGTATGTGTATGTGTCCAAACACCTCCGCTTACTTTGCACACTTCGTTTAATGACAGTGCACCGTGGTAGAAAGAATCTCGCAATTAGTTTGTAGACTATTAACGCAGAAGACACTTGAAGAACAATAGGGATCTCTGCTTGAAATGAATGCTTCTCATTTTCTCTATCTCTCTCTCTTTTTATCTTACTATACACCCGTCTTTCTCGCGACTTTGTCGATCCCAGTGAGGATCTTCCTCATAAATATTTGCGATTAAAATAACATGTGTTTCTGTCGTTGAAACATTCAGCGATTTTGTCACTAGCCACCGTTTCCACGTCTAGCTCTGTTTACTAATTGTATCTTTTTCTCGCTGAATAATGCAACAGTTTTGTTTTAATATACATATTGATATTATACAGGGTGTCCCATTTTAATCTTACACTTTGATTATTTCCGAAAATATAAGTTATTCGAAAAAATATTTAAACAGAAGATTGTTTTTCCAAAGGGGGACATCCAGTGGTGGACTTTGTTATATAAAATTACGTGTACATGTATGTAATTTACGTCATTGAATAAGAAATCTGATAATGCCCAATGATTAATAATTTATTTAGCGAAATACAAAAATTCGTAAGAATAGTAATATTTTTTCCAATGGAATAGTTTATAATTTGCAATAATAATGTACACTTCTCAACAATTATTCAATGGTTACTAATAATAATTATTAGTCGATATAAACGAGTTAGTAAAAACACAAATCTAAAATTGAATACTGAAGAGATCCAACTGCATAGGTCGATCGCATTAAAACGAACCTAACGAAATTATCAACTGACAAACAATGAGATAAGTAGAGTAAGACTCACCAATTGTCGTCTCATGTCCGTGAAACTATGCAAGAGGGTCCAGAGAGTAAAGAATTGCCGTCCGGTAACGCCGAGTGGCGGATTCGCTCTGAGGAGGCGCTTGTCCTTGGTCCGCGAATCCGGAAGTAAGTCTCTCTCGTCCTTGTACGGTGCCAGGGGCACTTTTCAGGCTCGATCCCGATGCACGCACTTCGGAATGGAGTAGTGTACTAGTCAGAACCCAATGCGGCACGATACAGTTGACTTCACTTGTAGCTCCAGTTTTCCCCACCCCTTTGAGAAGAACCCAGTCGCATGGACCCACCTGTTGTCCACAGCATCCAATACTACCGACGCATCTCTCTCAGGCTTTCTTTCTCCTTCCGATCATTCCTTGCAAACTCGGGAGATTGACTACTCCCCAACATCATCGAAATGTCGAGAAAGTGACATTGACCGAGAGCTACTATACTCCTGGATAATTCCAGTTCTCTCCTACCTTCCGTATTGCATACTTGCTTCCCTTTCCTCCTTTCGAGTACATATGTATACACATGTATATGTGCTCTTTCCTGTCTCTCAGGATTTACTCCTCCAACTATATACACTCCTTTTTCCCCTAAGACGAAAGAAATTCACCGCGCGTGCCTCTGCATACCTACCTGACTCGCCTTCTTTGCCGCGGGTGCATTTTTTTACTTTCTCTCATACACACTTACTCATCGCAACTCTGACTATATATATATATATGTATGTATTCATTCTCAGATGGATGATCCACTGTTCATCGCTGCAACTGATTTATTTCCCAGTTACATCGAACTTCCAGGTGTCTTCATCTTCCTGGAATCTTGATGCGATCGATAAAATATAGTAGCTTAAACGCAAATAAAATCATCCTAAGACTCATTTAACTGCTCTTCATCCTACTTTATTTTATTCCACTCCAGTTAGCACCTAGTTAACAAGTTTTTTCATACTATCGGAAAAGAAGAGAATTAGGAGTAATGGACTAAAAGGGGAATGGTCTGTTATATGTTTAATAAGAACTGATATCTATACTGGTGTGGTATATACTTTATTAGCGTATAGTAAATTGTATTGAAGTGAATTTTTAGAAAGTATCAATTGAGATGTTAGATTTATGCATCATTCTTCGTATGCTGATTAGAAGAATTTCAATTTCGATACTGTGAAACTTTTACTCCTCCATTCAATAGAATACCGAACGGGTTGGAATTACATCTGCAAGCTGACCTATAAATAGATGAAACATATATCCTGCTATATAGCTGTAACTAGTATCATCGTAGCCAATTTTTGGCACATTGTAAGGTGGACAATGATTCAGGGCTATTTCATCTTGAGTCTGCCAAAACAGAGTCTTTCTTCCTCATCAACTATATCTAGTAAAAGTATTTTAGTTCCTCTGAAACTGGCGAGTGAACAAGTAAACAGATTTGAGGAAAAATTACTTCCTCCAATTAAGATTCCTTCGACTCAACTATAATTAATTTTCTACCGTAATTATCATTACCACGACAGATAATTGTCGTTGATAATGATGACATTAGGATGAAGAAGACGTAAACGGTGGAAAGAAAAAGAAGAAGAAGAAGAAGAAGAAGAAGAAGTGACTCGGTGTGAAAGAAGCCTGATTAGTCAGTGTGAATGATTCGAATCGCGACCGTACCGACTTGTGTTCGGCGCAGCTCTCGTTGGAATGCTTTGCAGTGGATGGAGTTAAACTGCAACTGCCCAAATCCATAGGATCGCGCTCTCGAGTAGCAAAGGAGTGCTCATTGAGAAAGCTAACTAATAAGAAGTAACAGAAACTCAACTAGTGTAGTGTTCGAGAGAATCTCTCAAATTTTGGACCAATTAACAAAAATAGAAGAAGAAGAAGAAGATTAATTACGATGGCTTTTGTGAATGGGTCTCTCAATTCCTGGGTGTTAGTCTCGTAAAACGACAAGAAGAGGCGCGTTTAGACGCGATGTCGATCGAGGAATCATTCGACTAATAACGGCGATCCACGAGGTTGAATCATTGAAGAAACATCATTAAAGTGGATAACTTTTGATCAAAGTTCCTTTAAGGTTTACGAATATGCTACGAATGCGTAGGTAAGGCTACAACTATAGTATACTATTAAACTCTGTTAAATCGCGTTATGGAGACACTTACACACATAAACCGGGCGCGCTCGCGCTCACACAAACTTCTAGATATATATATATACAACACACAGACATTATATTCACCATCTCGATATGTTTATAAATACTGGCTAGGAGCTTCTGTTTTTTCTTCTATTCTTTTGCGAGTAATGATTGCCTTGCCTTCCGTCATGTCGAGTCCTCATAATGAAGAGTAAAATGCCACCCTTTCGAAGGAAAAAGTCTGGAAAATCTTTTCCTGTTAAAGTCTGTACCTTGGATGCCGAACTCGAATTTAACCTCGAGGTTAGTATATCACGATTTATGATAATTATTTTGTATTACGTCTCGTAGTAACAATACGAAATACGATATTGTTGGATCGATTAATTTGTTATAGTGGCGATCGACAGGCAGAGATTTGTTCGATTTGGTCTGTCGAACGATAGGACTTAGGGAAACATGGTACTTTGGACTTCAGTACGAAGATGCCAAAGGTTTCATCTCCTGGTTAAAATTAGACAAAAAGGGTATGTAAT
The DNA here is from genome assembly GCA_963989405.1 of Trypoxylon attenuatum. Lineage (NCBI taxonomy): Eukaryota > Metazoa > Arthropoda > Insecta > Hymenoptera > Crabronidae > Trypoxylon > Trypoxylon attenuatum. The sequence continues at coordinate 1,360,143 of OZ022492.1, read as the reverse complement.
CTTTTACTTGGAATCCTTTTTCGTAATAGATACTGCGTATTCGATATCTTAACAGGAAAGGATTATTTTCAGTGCAGGACCAATGTATCTCGCAGCAACCGACAACTCCGTTTATGTTCCTGGCGAAATTCTATCCGGAAGACGTAGCGGAGGAATTAGTGCAAGAAGTGACACAACATTTGTTTTTTCTTCAAGTTAAACAGGCCATTCTTTCCATGGACATTTATTGTCCACCAGAAGCATCAGTATTGTTAGCGTCCTATGCCGTTCAAGCAAAGGTACGTAAAGTATACTAGAGTTTGACATAACGATATTTAATGGAAAAGTAACGTAACGGGGATTATTGTTAGTATGGAGATTACGACGAAGTATCGTTCCGGCCTGGAATGCTCGCTAGCGAAAATCTATTACCTCAGAGGGTCATAGATCAGTATCAGATGACGCCAGAAATGTGGGAGGATAGAATTAAAATCTGGTACGCCGATCACCGTGGCATGTCTAGGGACGAAGCCGAAATGGAATATCTCAAGATCGCACAAGATCTCGATATGTACGGTGTTAATTATTTCCCAATTAGCGTAAGTGTCTACGATGCTTTTTTGAATAAGGAGAATTATAAGTGTCAAAGCGAAAGATAGTAATTCTTTTAATTCGATCGCAGAACAAGAAGGAAACTGATCTTTGGCTTGGAGTTACCGCTCTAGGACTGAACATCTACGAGAAAGAAAATAAGCTAGCTCCAAAGACAACGTTCACTTGGTCGGAGATACGTCACATCAGCTTCGACGATAAGAAGTTTGTTATAAAGCCAGTGGAAAAGACATCCCCCAACTTTGTATTCTTCTCACAGAAAGTTCGCATGAACAAACTGGTAAAAAAACAGTTAAATGTTGGCAGCTGGGTGAAGGGATTCATAGCTTTAGGAATGGAAGAACATACTAGTGACAGGACTGCTCACGTATTATTTGTTAAGATCCTGGACCTGTGTATTGGCAACCATGATCTGTTTATGAGGAGACGCAAGCCTGATTCCATGGAAGTCCAGCAGATGAAGGCGCAAGCGAAAGAAGAGAAATCCAGGTAAGTTTCGAAAAATTGAATTAAATCGAAATTCTAGCTAATTGGGATTCAAATATCATTCATTTGTATCGATTTACAAGGAGGCAGATCGAGAGGAATAAATTGGCGCGAGAGAAACAGCTGCGTGAAGTGGCAGAGCGAGAGAAGGCTGCGATGGAACAGAGGCTTTTACAGTATCAAGAAGAAATACGTCTAGCAAACGAGGCTCTTGTAAGTTTCGAATCATCAAAATACTCAAACAAAGATATAAAATTCGCTTTTAACGCGTTTCTCACACGTCAACAGAGAAGATCCGAAGAAACGGCGGATCTCCTAGCGGAAAAGAGTCGAGTAGCCGAAGAGGAAGCAATGCTCCTAAGTCAGAAAGCCTCGGAGGCTGAACAAGAAATCACTCGCATACGTTTGAACAATATGAAAACGGAAGAAGAAAAGGTACACCTCGAAAGAAAAACTAGGGAAGCTGAGCTGTTGACGGAAAGGCTTGTTCAAGAGTCAGAGAGAAGAGCAGCGGAGGCGGAAAAGTTAAAGGACGAGTTGTTACGTGCTCGGATCGCAGAGAAAGAAGCTAAAGAGAAGCTTTTAGAATTCCTCAGTCGAAACGCTTATACTGCTACAATAGCCGTGAGTATCATTCATTCTCATTCGACATGTGGCTTGATTCATTCTACATAAATGCATGGTGCCCCAAAATGCTTGAAGCTTCACTCGCTACGAAACAGAATTTTACACTTCGCGTCGCGACGTATTAACCAGTTAACTATTGATGACCAATTCACAATTTTTTATTGTTCTGACGAATATATTCGTCATGAGTAAAAAAGATAGTAAACATCAAGACGTTGAATTTTATTATCGATTAAAAATTGTATGAAGTTATTTTTAAAACGCATAATCCACCTTTCTGAAGTTTGTACATTGCAAGAAAAATTTTAACTGGTTAAAATTGATGAACGACAATGATACAGCTTTCTCGAATCTAATCGCGCGGCTTGCTATTTCCATTTCGAGATTGGCTTATTCATACAGCACACAGGCATTGATTTTCTGCACGCGTAAAATCAGAAGAGTGATATAAGGGCTACAGAGACACAGACATAAAACATAGACACGTCGATTTACGACAGCCCGTGCCGAATCTGTTCCCATCGACGCAAGTCTTGCCTTCGGACCTCCAAGCGGATCTCCAAACTTTGCAGTTGGATTCAGAGCCTTTGCCATCCGATCTGACATCCTACGACCTGATCGCGGACGGTGACGTTGACCAATTGTCCTTGGAGATCGAAAAGGAGCGAGTTGATTACTGGGAGAAGAGTAAACATCTCCAAGAGCAGTTAAAGGAACTTCGTACTGAGATCGAGGTGATGAAGGTTGGTGAGAAGCAGTGCGAGCTTGATCAACTTCACGAGGAGCAGGTTCGCCTCGGCGAAAATAAGTACAGTACTCTAAAGAAAGTGAAATCCGGCTCGACTAAAGCTCGTGTTGCTTTCTTCGAAGAGTTATAGTATTTTTTTTTTTTTTATTGTCCATTGTATCGAGAGCACATGGATATAATAACGTGGTGTGATTTGAAACGCGAACTACAAGAGTTTGTGCGGACTCCTGTGGAAGAAGATACACGTACGCCTTGTATACGTTATAGAATACTTGTGAGACGTACGCTTTAATCCTTTAAACAGCATATTGGACAAAGCAGACTCAGGCTGTGACATTGGGCAGTGTGAGTGATGAAACTTTCATGCCACGATGGATCAACGTCCTCATCAATTTTTCCACTGGTCGAAATATTTGCGGATCACATGAACGATACAATTCTTATTCGATATCATTGATCGGAAGCCGGTATCTTCTCGTATTAATTATCTCTAGATGTTTATCTCGTTCACCGTTCGTGCCTGCGTTTCGTTACGCTTCCAATTCGTATAAAAAAAAAACGGTAGAAAACTCTTCTCTTTCCCCCTCTCCTTCTCTTCCTCTCGATTTTTATATGCCTCGATACCAGTGTTTTAAAATCCTTGAAATTTTAATCCTATATACAAAGCAATCTATGTGTATATTGTACGCGGACTCTCATCGGGTGTCTATTGTTGTAACGTTAATCTATCGAGAATGACGGAATTGACGCAAGTGCCTACAAGATTGATTCACCCACACACAGTAAGCGAACACCGTACACATTGACTCCCCCCCACATTGTATACATACACACGCACACAGACACCTTTCATAGACAAGGGACACGGAAAAGAAGGATCCTAAAGAAAAAAGTTACGGTCTAGTCAAGCTACTGTGAGAAATAGTCCGATTATGCCAACAAACTTTTTCGGCCCGATTCTCTTTAAGCGGAACCGGAACGAGTACTGTGCGGCGACACTTCGCCAGCGTGTGTTTCTTTCTCCTTCTTCTTTATTTCTTTCTTTTTATTCTTGACACGAAGAGCCTCTTGATCGCAAAAACAGGAAGCATCGGAAAAGTCCCCCCCTCCCCCCTTTCCCCCCCATTGTGCATCGAACATTGGCAATTTCCAGCGCGAAATAAGAGAAGCATGCATCGCTCGCGATCCCGCGAGAATATAGCTGCCATAAAACGAAAGTATGTGATATGAAATTTGAAGAATATTTAGAAATTTTCTCTTCTCCCTCTCTCGCTCTTTATTTCTTTCTTTTTACGCGACGTATTTAAGCCTGCGATATTCTTATTGCCACGAAGAAACTTTTCGAAAGGGAAGCATCGATTTACGCTTGGAAAAGTCTGATAAATTAGGATTTACCTATTAACGTACATGTTTCTAATATACATCGCAAGAGGAGCACACACAAACATACACACACATATACACACACGTATGGTTGACTGTTATAAGGAAAATTGAACGAAAGCATTCCCCAAGAGGACAAAGCCTACGCGATAAACTTTATACCTGTTCTATCTGTCATATTGAAAAAAAAAAAACGCTCGATGGCCTCTAAGGATCGTTTAATCGAAAATAAATTAAATTTTCGAAAAGGTAACGAATATTGCATAGAAAAACCCTCTCTCATAAATAGTCATGCTGCGTTTCATGGAGGATGGAAGAGGCACCAACAGGAAAAAGGAAGCTAACTCTAAGTGCAAGCCACTTTGGTGGAGCAAGCTGTTTACTCTGCTTTGCATTTAACAGGATGCAATAATGTCCTTGGAGTCCTTTTAGAGGAAGGAAGGGGAGGAGTTGCATCCGCCTCCGTAAGGTCATTTCGATAGAAAGCACGTGCGAGGATAGCAAACAACCCGAGTTTTTCGACTTGACCGCGTGGGTGGTTTAATTATTCCTAAAAACAACAAACTCAAGAAGCAATCAACGGAAGAGAACGATATTAGGAGTGAAAGGATAGTTATTTTTTTTTTTTCATGAAGCATCATTTAATCCTTTCGCCAAAAGTATCTTATATTTGACGATCGATTTATTACACATTTATATTATTCTGGCTTTGGACATACGGCCTCTAATGCGACCCAAGCAAAAAATCAAAAGTCGAACGAGCCGATCTACACACTCTATAGTCTCTAAATCTTGGAAGGACCAATGTTACAAAATTAGCATACCTATATGTGCAGAAGACTGCCAATAGATAAACACACACGATACATACATATACACGTAATACAACATTAGAAGCCAGTGCCCGAGGTAAGAGTCTCGTCGGCAAATTGCTCGATCTTTACCGTCACGAAATTGTTGAAAAGTCCACTGGATATTAATCGAACTGTCGTCACACCGTAATCCACGATTTCACGGTAATCTGCAAGGAAATAAGCAACGAACATCAGGATCTGGGTAAAAGCAGTAATCAAGAGACAAAGTCTTGTCTCGGGCCAAGTAGAAGAAGACAAACTTTGTATCTATTCCGGAGACAAAAGTTATTTTTGTCTTTGCAATGTTAGAATTCCATAAAGAAATTAATTTTTCAAATTTTTATAAACAATAAAGTATTTTCCAGATAGAATGTAGTCCAATGAAATTATGTGTCCTAGAATCTGCGTGACAAGTCGCAAGCACTGATTCAATTTCTCCGCAGACACTAATTGCATCAGCGACAGCGTTAATGAAATCGAGGGGACTCGCGTGAATCATGCAATTAGTTGCGGGCCTCTTGATTACCTGATTTTGTATTCATGCCGCAAATGGAGTCGAGCAAGTGCAACTTGGTCGTATCCAAACCGTAGCTACCTCCGATTTGAACTTGATCTCCTGGGCTTTTTTCATCGCACTATAGAAGGGGGAGAAGAAAAAGAAATGTAATTAGAAGCCAATCGGTAGAAGAGGAAATCGTCAATCGAGGAAATAGTTATCGGTGAATACAAACTTTACGTAATATACCATCGTCGAGTGCGCGAACGGATCCGAAGAGATCGATCGTGCCCACTCCAAGTGCTGAGATTTCCACGATACTTGGATAAAGAGCAGTGTACGTGCAATTCACTCGGTTACCATAATTGCGCAGGGTGAATGGATCGGTCATACTCACGGCCAGCACGTTGCATGCTATTAAACGAAATACTCCCCTGAGATATTTTTATTCCATGTATACAAATCCCGTCCAACATTCTTGTATGCAAGATAAAATTCAATAGTCGCATATTCCTACGTGGGAGTATTTCAAAAGCTTGATATTCGTAATTTTAAACCAGTGAAATACTATGTGAAAATGTTCATTTTGAAATTAACTATTCCGACGAGTATACTCGTATTCAAACAAAGTTAATTTGAAATATTATTAATTGCATTCATTAGCAAATGAAAAAGTCCCAGCTTGTTGTTGCAACTGCACTATACAGTATAGTGTTAGAAACTGTGAATTTAATGATTCGAGTGTTTTTACACGTTCGCTCGATTATCGATTAATATGTAAATATGTTAAATATCGGTGAACCGATGATTTGCAGAGAATCAGAGTGAGAAATCTACAAACTATAGAACTATACTCACCTATCCATTGACACATCGATTATTGTACACAATAACTGTAGGAATTAGCTACGTATTGGCTAGTTCTAGAAATATTACTGCGTAGGAGTTACAGTAGATTAAAAAAAAAAAAAATACTTATAACATGCGATACCCACGCATAGGATTCTTGGGATATCTTGCGAAGACGGTGAAACCTTTTCCGCGTTTTGGTATCCGATACTGTACGAGTGCAGCATTTTGGTAACTGAGAAAAGCCTTGGGTGGTTTTGTGCCGCAGAATTCATTGACTCTCTGCTCAAGAGGCAACGGATGATCCTCTGCACTTGGGAAGACTTCAGCGTTTAATTCCCAACCATCAACCACCTGTGACACGAGCTACTTAACCGCGCGTGCTTCGAGCAACGGGAGACACAATGGATTAAATGAATTAAGCTTCCTTACAGATATGAGTCCGTAGGACTCACAGGGCACGTTTGCGTCAATGAAATGTAGTTCGACCCTTCGATCCGGTTCGGTTAAGAAATACACACCACACACGGTCTCATCATCGTTTGGCGACACGTAAGCAAACGGTCCGGACTCCGAAGTGACGAACATGCAATCTATATGTAAAAGGATCCGTCAGTTTGGTAAATTCTCGAGGGTACGAGTCTAAGTGACTTGAGGATTTCCAATTGGACCTACCATTGATTTCTTTGATCAATTGTGGCTTTCTAGAAATTTGATTCCCGGCGTGGGGCTCCTTAACGATACTGTTGTATCGTGCCTGAAAAGTGGCTTTGTCAACGCAGGTACCTAAAGTGGATTGGGATCCATCGCGTACAAAAGGAACACTAACAATAATCCCCCCCGGCGCAATGCGTTCATTTCCAATCGGCAAAGAAATGCCAATTTATTTCAGATTATAGCCAATTTACTTTGTACATGCTATCCACGACTCAACTGGCATATACAAGAATTGTGCAGATTAAAAATGAAGCGAGAGACAATACATTAGGATCGAGTAGAAATTACTTTATGGATAGGCAACGTGCTTACTGGTTTAAAGACTCGCTTAAGTGAGTCTCTAGAGAGAAAGATGTAACGGTACTTATCTCTGGTTATTGCACATCTACAATAGCACGTTTCCCCGATAATAACCCCCGGCTGACTCAATGTTGCAGATTCATGCAAGAATATAGTGAATAATAGGGGGGAGAAGACGCTTGGGAATAGTTTATGACGACGACACATAATAAAGCAGTAGCTGGTCGGTTGGGTTTGAAAAAAGTCAGGAAGGATAATTGTAATACCTAGAGGCAAGTAACAAATGGGTGGAAGCCTCAAGTGCTTACCTGTTGCTTGTAGCGCGGATAATTGTTGTTTTGCTCGATCGAAGCAGACACTGTACCGAGAAGGCCAGCGACCACGAGGAAAATAGCCCTCGAACACGTGCACTGGAACATATCGCAAAACTTCGATCGCGAGACCAATTAAGAGGATTAAAAAAATTCTCCTCTATATTTTTTTCTCTCTCTCTCTCTCTTTTCGCAACCCGACCGGTTCGACGGATTAGCAGAGAAAGGCAAGTGAAAGGGATAAAAAATAGGAAAAAGATTGAAAGATCTCGAGTGAGGAAATCGATTGCGATTGGTAACTCGTGTTAGAGAGCAGCTGCGGACGACTCACGGAAGCCGACAGACTCTCGATCATAGCAAGGGATGGTACTCTTATACCAGTACGTATTCTCGCCGCCGTTTCACCTCCTACAACCCTCGTGATTCGGTCATCCTCTGCGCATCCCTGTCTCTGCGCCCATCCTCCTCCTCCCATTCACCCCTCGCCTGGTTTCCTTGTCTTTCTCTGGCTAATGTTACCACCGCCACCGACTTCATCACCACCCCCGAAACCCTCCGAAACCCGCCGGAACCCGTCGGAACCCACCACTTCCTCTCGCAAGCCACATCAACGGCTATCGCTTTCGAACTCGAGATGCTCTTTCGGGAAGAGCTTCCTTGCTCGATGGGACCACTGAGAAAGTGGATTCCATGTAATGGAGATTGAGCATCATCGCGCACATCAATTCACGCTCGGCTATTTTTAGGAAAACCGGGATTGCCAGCTGCGCCGTGAACCTGAGACTAATGTCCTGGTGAATTGACTCGAATTGATTACGATAAATTTTCAAGCTTTCCTATAATATTCATTTTTTTACATCAACTTGTTTTCTCAAGGGGAAAAAAAGATCAAGAGAATTCGATGAATAGTGTTGGAAAATTTGCGAAATTGAAAATTGGTAAAGTTCATTCGAGACTTGATTTTATTCGTAGAGTTATGTTAAGTATTTCATTATTATACGGAATACTATTCTCGAGGGATGCGAACCGCAGCTCAGATTCGGCTCCTCGAACACCCTGAGGGGTTGGATGGGAGAAGCTTTATATATACATTTCGTCGAATAAATTGACAGGTAGCGTACTAGGGGGAACCCGACAAATAGATACAGGAGCAAGCATGCCTGAGCAATCGAGAGTTTGCTTACCATTAACAAGAACGTAAATTATATACGGAGCATGGAATACACCCGATTGGAGGGGGAGGGGAAGAGGGTTCTTTTTTTTCTTGGGATCAAATAAAAGAGTACCACGCGATGGAAACTATTCGCGTCTACTCGATAAGTATCAAAGTAAACGGGGCGTACGTGATTTAATCAAATTCAGCAGCTTTGCTGGCTGAATAAATCAGTCGCCTGTCCCAACCCGTGCAAATTCCTCGGCAGTTAGTAGAATATTGGGAAACCGATGGCTCTGCAAATCTCTCCCGGATCAATTTGCAAGAGCTTGAGCCGGGATTAATTCCTTCTCCATGAATTCAGCTAAATACCGTTTGCGATTGGATCATTGTTACGTAACTCTTATTCACTTATTAGTCATTACATAAGAACCGTCGACAGGAAGTTAAGGTCGAGTCGGCAAATAGGGCCGATTGTTCAGGTCAAAGTCGAGTTGCATTGGCTGGCCACTCCTGTCGTTCCAGCCTTCAACCGGAGGCGCATGATACAGTCCATAATTCATGCCATTCGTAGCGATCCTCTTCAAACCTTGGATACTGGATAGTATCAGAGCCATCTTCGCGAGAAGTAAAGCTTTTCCTCCAAGAACTGCCAAGAATTGAAAGCCCATCGGTATCAAGACAGATCCCATCAATACAGCACCCATCATCATCATCGACATCATGTTGTTGTGCCTGCGCCGATGTCGGCGCCTGCGACCTGTAGAACTCACGGGACACGTTATTCTCAAAGTAACAATTGTATAGGTTCGAAGATAAGAAGAAAAGAAGCTTAGACTTCTCTTACCTACGAAACCATTGTCATCCGAGTGGGTCCGAGAATTATTCAAAGGGGGTCGGATAGTGTCTACCAAATGATCAACGTCCACTCTGAACACATGACTACGCAAAACGCGTAGCACTCGATTGAAGATGATGTTGGTCCAATTCGATTCGTCTTCCTCGCTAGAAGAAGAAGAAGAAGAAGAAGAAAAAAAACGTCCAGCACATACATAATACAATGACCAGAGGAGCGTTATGCATGCCGCCTACAAAGACCATCACTCACCCGGTCGAGTAATTTTCCGTCACGTTGATTCTGTCCCCCTGGAAACGGATGAGGTCGAGCCCGTCAAAGACAGGAATGACGTCGTCAGCAAGAAGGGAATCGAGGGCAGTCAAAGCGCGCTGTTGGATGCACTGGCGAAATTTTTCTAATGGTTCCTCTTGGCCTGTACTGTTCCAAGATATTGGGGGGCAATTCGTCAGAACACCTTGCAGGCCACTATACCATTTTATCTTTTCCTCGCAATCCCCTTGTCCTAATGCCAGTAGCAGCAGTACCAAAGCGTACAGTGCTCGGCGAGAGTGCATCTGGATCGAAAAGCACTTTGCATTAATGCTACCACCCGTTACCACTTTGTATGCGCTGTAAATCTTGAGAACGAATCGACACCGTTTCGAAGTCGCTGATATTTGTCACGGGATTCTTCTCTCTCTCTTTTTTGCAGATATAGAGTTATCGTGGACTAAAGACTCGGAATTCTTTAATAATTAACACTTTAACTACTTTTATCGTAGTAATTAAGAAAATATAAACGTCGAAGTATTGGAATGAAGAAATTACACTTTGGATCAGATTCTTTTAGTTAATATCATCCGAAGTAACTCCAGGAGCAAAATTAGATATATTCTATAATTTATGGAAAAATGAGTTTTCGCGAAGAAGAATTCGGAAGATTAATCTCTATTGGAACCGCGAAATTTACCTCGAACCGCGCCGCACGCAGCAACACTTTTCAAAGACCCTCTTTAGAAGTCGAGCGACTTTCCGAGGACTATCCGCGATAGTTGTCGCACTGAGAGCATTTATACGCCAAAGAAATAGGCTAAGATACCGTGGAAGCACTGATTACGACTCATCGAAGGGCATCAAGACAACGGTCAAAAGGCGGCGCGTTTTACGCTCGAGCAGGAAACTTGGACTGCAATCATCATCGAAAATGTACGAGCACTTACGCACTACAGTAGAATCCCTCAAGCGTGGTTTCTTCTCACGACTCCCTCGAACCGCTGCAGTCGTTTCCTGAGAGGAATATGTACAACGCCGTTGCACGATTTACGGAATCATTTCAACTACTGCGGGTCAATGAACTTCTTGCCCTTCCGATCGACCAATAATTACATGAATTTTCCATTACATTGAAATAATTCTAATTGAATCAAGGGGAAGGAAATAGGAGGGGGTGAGTAAATAGCATTTTCCTGCTAAAATGGGAATTTATTTAAACCCTTCATACCATCTAATTCGATTACACATCATACAATTCGATCCAACCATCCCAGGTAAAAAGCTAGATATCTAAAGAAAATAAAAAAGAATTCAGTCTTTAATCGAGCGTACACCATTATCGCGGATGGGTTCGCCAGTTATGTCTTGCAGACATAAGAATTGTAGCTGCACATCGAGTAATTATCCCCCGAGATTGTTTCCCGTTCCTCGTGACTTGCGCATATAGCAGCTTCGTTCACTTTACCACCTTTCAACCGGCATCTGCTACGAGGTATTCCAGAATTGATGCAAAGTTCCAGAAGTGCCCATTCTTCGATTGAGCCAAGAGAGCCCTCCTCGCTCAAAGAACTGACGGAACTGTGGCGCGAAGGTGCGCTAGTCGACTTGACGATATTGCGCGGTTCCTCGACTTCATAGTTTTCCGTCCGATTGAGTATCGTTGGCGTGCAACTGGCAACATGGCTCCGGGATGAACTGCAACCATTCGATAACGTTCCCGGGAGCAAATATCTACTGGTACAACCGCTGCTACTACCCGCGGCTGTCGATAAATTCGTTTTTTCCATAACGAATCTACCGCTTCTCGTGACAGATCGCGGTGCGTATTTATTTCTATCAGACTGCTTTGACGTAAAACGATGATAATTGCTTGACATATCCATGCTAGAAGCTTGCTGCTTATGCGTATTCGGATACTCGACTTGCGTAGCGACATTTCTATTGACGCAAGTTCTACTCTCATGATAATGATCAATTTTTCGCGCGGTTACGCTGGACGGAGATGTCGACGATACGTTCAATGCCTGAAATTCAGATACTGAATGAACTGTGCACTTTAAGCGTACTGTAGCAGGCTTGTTTTAGGAAATCGTACTCGAGGAATCCCAGATCGAATGCACTGTGCTAACATAATATCTTCGTCCTCCTCCTCTTGTTCATCTTCCGAGAGACATATTCTATCGACAAATGGCACTTCCGATCGTCTTACTGGTTCTTTCATTTGTTCGCGATAACGAGATGGATAATATGCCCCGGATGCCGGGGATTTTCTATTGTGCGAAGTGGAAGGCTTGGATTTTTCTAGATTCTGTGTCGATGGCAAGTTTGTCAACGACGACATGTTCAATCTCACCTAAAATCACAGTATATTGTTTAAATCAATCATTAACTTACGACACCTCTGAGGCGTCATTGTAATCTAACGAGTTAAAATCATTCTTAAACTCAAGTTGATAAAAGTACCTTTGGCATTGCTGATCTTATGCACTCAGTCAGGATTGCTTCGTCATCCGAGTGATTGAGACTGTCATCGGAGAAATCGTTTTCTGGTTCGATTGCAGTACGACATAACGGTTTAACGTGGGATGTATTCTTGCTACTATGACCACTTTCAACTGGAGACGAAGAAGGAGTGCCGCATATATTGAATCTCGCTGGTACTATTTCAGCTTTCGGTGAAAAAGGAATACAATTCGCTGGAGGTGGTGTCATTTGGCGAACTTTCGGCATACCAGATTGTATGCACTCATCCAAAATCTTCTCATCTTCGCCAGAAAGATTTGAACTCTCATCGGAAAGATCGTTTCTATGACACTCGAGTTCACTCGACGATTTCTCCTCTTTGATCCTTTCCACGTCTTCCTGGACACTTGGCATGGATAAGGCTGAGAGATTCGATTGAGAACCGACTGGAGAAATGTCAGCTGGAGTATCCTCGGTACAATAAACGTGTACGGTATCCGGAGCAGCGACAGTCTCCATCGGCGGCTTAGTCGTCTTTGAAGCAGCAGCGGTGGAATTTTCGACTGCATTAGCTGAGACTCGACTTTCCAATCGGTTAAGTTGAGAATTTCGCGGATATCGCACCAAGACATTAGGAGCTTCCACTTTCACCGGCTGCTTCATGACTCCAGCTGTCTTGAACGATTGTCTGTACCGATTATTTTGCATTCCCATGCTGATACAGGCCGCCAACATATCCTCGTCGTCGTCGTCACCTTCGTCAGCATCGCTCACTTGCTCCTGATCTTTCTCGGCTCCAGCTTGACAAGCCTTCTCGGCATAAGTCACTTTTTCACGCGGCAGTTCGCGTCTTTCTTCGTGTAAATTCTCTTTCGCAATATTGCTCGGCACATTCTCGTGTCTTGCTTGTGTCTTGTTATTGGTATGCGGAGTTTTCGCCTCGTCGTCGATCGTCAACGAACTGAGGCTTGTGGCGGTGGAAAATTCAATTGGTGTTGATTCCTCTTTGAAAGTCGCGATGTCGTCCTCGAACACACTGGTCCTTGGTGGATGCGCTTTCGAGTAAGCTGTAACAATTTGAGAAAAATCGAGGCGCTCAAAATTGTAGATAACGATAAGGTTGATATATAAGCAGCTGTTTTGTTTCATTAGCGATCAACAACATTGCATACATAAATGGCGAACCGGCGGTCTTACTGCTTCCTCTGGATTTTTGCTAATGAATTCTGTGGTTTTTCGATTACGCGGACTTGGTGGAACTGTCTGGGTCGGTGAATCGGGCAATTCGCTCGGTGATACAATACCACTAGTTCTGCGACTAAAAACACAAATTGAATATATACATACATGGAAATTTGTACCGTCACAATAAGGAATCTTAACACTTTTGATAACATACCTAAAATCGCTCACAATGGAGCTACGGTCATCGTGTATAGAATGCTGTTCGAACCCGCTTAAAGAGCCCAGAGAACTGCATCTCGAAAACATTAGAGGAGTTTGTTCCGCATAAAAATCTTCTCCACCAAAAGTAACTACTTTCCCTAGAATTATTCGTAAGAGCCGTAAGTTTAAAGGATTATACCACAGAGATATTAAAATAGGAAATCCAATGAACCTTCTTTATCGATGACTCTAGCATTAGCTTTTGGTTCGATAGAACTGTCCGTTTCCGATGGTGTTTCCAAGGTTTCCGAATTGAGATTACTCTGCGATGCTACCGTATTGTTGATTTCTGTAGAAGGCACTGGTTTCGCTCCATCCTCGCTGGGTGTCTTAGAGCTTGTCTCCGATGTATTCTGCTGCGTCATGGTACCACCAAGTGAACTCAACGAATTCACCCGAGGAAATGCATCTGGTGTTGTACTATCGTAATACCTGTTAACTTTCTCATCGCCTAGAGACTCGCAATCTGGCTCTAAAGGAGGTCCAGAATTCTTAGACGTGCCGGTAGTCTTTGCAAGCTGCAAATGAGTTACTGGAACATCCTTATGCCTCAGATTACTCTGTATCGTCGTAACTGCACCGCTTTGCGCCACAGGCGATCTTTTAAAGACCGTATCAGTAGCATCCTTCTGCGCAACCTCGAACGCCTTCTTACTAGGTTTCTTCGGTGGATCGATCATACTTTCCTTAGAGTCCTCGAGTCTCAAATCTGACATCGAAGTCGCAGTGGAAAAATTAAACGGAGTCTCATAAGGAGTGCCTTCGGTACAGTAAGTCTTGACGGTATCCTCTTGAACGCTCCCAGGGAAATATTCATGAGGATTCTCCTTTTCTTCATCATCCGTATCATCCTCCGCGTATCGCAAGCTATAATCCGTCGGCTGATCCAAATCGGTCTCCGCATAATCTCCAAAAAGATCGACCTTAGCTTCTCGTTCACCAAATTCCTTTTTGCTCCGAGATCCTGCGACGCGCACCTGACTTTCTTGCACCGATACATCTCTTTCTTGGTGTCTTCCATCCAACCGTATATCTCTCTCAGTGTATTTTTTACTATAATCAACTGGCTCCTCGGTCACTTCTTCCTCGTATGTCGAAGCCTTATTATGATCCATCTCGATACCGATTTCGATCGTGAAATATCTAGCTCCAACGCTAATCCTTATTCTGAGGTGTAACTCACTTGCTCGATGGATCAGGTCGACTTCGTTGGAGCTTCGATTCTAATGAGATGGAATGAGCAAAAGGATTTTGAGGTCATACGACTTGACTGCCATTAATAAACGTCCTGATCACTATCCGCCATTCCTCCTTGAGACAAACTTGTTCTTAACCGCGGTATAGATCAAAGTCAGCTGTAGCCGCCATGTTCTTCGTGGGCGCATTTCCCACGAACACTATATATATATATACACTATATATATACATACATACATAAACCGAAGTTTAAAAACTTCCAAATTTCCAGCATCACCCGGATAAAAATCCTGCGCATGCACTTTTGCAAACATTAAAAATCACTAAAGCACAAAAGGAGGGTCATTAAAGAACTCGAATAGGAACATCTTAGAAAATGGAAAGTTGTACTTATTTATTCAGAAGGTTTTGGTACGAAAACTATAAAACACATTGGTTATTTTCTTTTCACTCAAGAAAGTTTGGTTATCGATAATGGCAAAGTTGAAACGTCACACGTTTGGTAGTCCAAACGTGCCTTAGTTGGTTCAGTATTATTTGAATGCCTAACGTTTATCCTCTTCCTCTACCAATTTGTGATCCTCCAGGTTGATTCTGCTGGTTCAACCAAGGCGCTGAACCGGTACCTCTCCCTCTTTGGTTTTGTCCTCTGCCTCTTCCACGAGCTGAAAATAGTGTTGAATTATATTCGAATCTTCGCAGGAAATTCTTGTAGACGATTAGATGTACAATTATCATAGCGTGTATGTACGAACCTTGAGCTCGTAGTATAGCAGACTTCCCTCTACCCGCAGCACCAGAACCTTTCCCTCCTGGCCTTTTAAACATTGGTGCATTTTTTAACATATCTGGTAGTATAAGAAATCTTATTTTCGATCCTCTAATGTACACATTTTCCAACTGAGCTACACGACCGTCTCTATAAGTTACTGTAATATTTTGCATTTGACAGTTCATATTATCCTCCGCTTCGATTAATTTCCCTCGAAATACTTCGCCGGTGTTGGTTTCACAGGTTATAGTATGACCCTCGGCTTCGTGAAGCACTTTTATTGGAACGCCGATCGACATCGTAAACTTTTATTCTTTGCAAACCACTCACTAGTGATCTTTGCACTTATATCGGAAAAAATTGACGGATTTCGAGAC
The DNA here is from genome assembly GCA_963989405.1 of Trypoxylon attenuatum. NCBI lineage: Eukaryota > Metazoa > Arthropoda > Insecta > Hymenoptera > Crabronidae > Trypoxylon > Trypoxylon attenuatum. Next base: position 1,344,262 of record OZ022492.1, on the reverse strand, counting down.
TTTTAAGTTCCACGAAAATACGCTTCTTATTTACAAGAGTTTCGCGTATAGTGAATACAAAGTACGATCCCGCTTGATTGATGCAAACAGAGTAAGCGAGGTGAACATAACCTCAAATCGTCGCTAGAATTCGCTCGGGGCTACATTTTCAGGTGAGATAGTATTTCGGGGGGTGACTGTATAGACATCTGACGGGCAACGCGAGAAACATACTGGCGAAGCGCATTTTCAAATATATAGTTTGAATCGAAATAATTGTTTTTCTTTATTGTTCTGATCTCGTTAGAGAAATATCAGAAGAAGGCATCGAAACGGGAAGAGAGATTAATAAGAACGAATAACCCGTGCTTTATTTATTAATGCCGGTACTTGACCTTAGACGGAACGTCTACGTTTTTTGCGACGTCTTAATAATTTACCATTAGACGTCTGCACTTGCAATGCATTTTTTTCTTTTTTTACCTGCTTCGCTACTAATGCACATACTGACAGGAGTTTAATTTATTCGCTAAAGTAATTGCCTTTCTGCTACGAGGAACTAAACTTATGCCTTCCGAAATCTTTTGCGGTTGGATTCTTGTTCCTCGATTCTATAGCTGAACGCGATTGCATTAGGTTGCGCCATTTTACCGAGAAAGGTGAAATCGGTAGAGAATTCGCCGAAATCTACACTGTCATTGTCTAATCAAATTTTATTGTATAAAGCTCGATCGAACGTGAAATATTCCCCGCGATATTCTCAATTGACTAAAAAAAGCCGCGAAACTACCGTAATTTTACATTTGAATTACTGAAGGGTAATAAAGAAGAGGAATCGTTTAAAAAGTGTCTCTATCGAGATAAAACGAATTGTTCGCGCTTTTTTATCCTTCGAAAAAAAGCACGTACCTACGGAAACTGAAATACATTGACTCGTGGCTCGTTTTCCGGCAATAAATTTACATATATTTTGTTTTTAAATATACATAAATAGAGTCCACTATAATTATAAATGTTAAGAACCGTTGAACGATCATTCTGGGATCAAAGGTAGCGAGGGGGGATTGCTAGTAAAGGGTTTCTCGAAGATTCTTCGTATGTGAGAGGAAGGAATGGTAAAAAGGAGTGGTGTTTGTAGAATCGAAACTATACATTGATAGAAGAGAGCAAGAGAAACGAGATGATCGAGTAAAAGACAGAGAAAAAGTATAGCGAAGAGGGAAAGTGGTAGCGAAAGTGGTAACGAGGTAACAAGGTAACAAGATAGCAAAGGTAGAGTAAGGGACGGAGGACGGGAAAATCGCGTAAATACGCTCTGAATTAGTTCGGTTAGGCGAACCTAATGTCTAAAGCAATTTTTTTTTTTCAAAGGGATGGTAATCGCAATCATGTAATATATTAAAGTTGACCTTACTTTTAATCGCTTAAACATACTAATATTGATCTTAGCAGTTACAAGCATCGTTTAGTTCCTTGTATAGTCTCAATCCAGTACGCGGATAAATTACTGAATAAATCGACTTTTACTCTTTCTTCCCTTCACTAAAAAGCCATCCACGCAACTTCCGTCATTCGCTCTTGCGCTCGCACGATTTATCGCGCTCTTTTCTACCTCCTTTTTACGTATATATCGCACTCTCCTCTTTTACACTCAATTGTCAGTCAGGCATTCTCGTCCCCTTGCGCTTACTCGTTTTCATCGGTCATTCGGTCTCTCTCGCTTTCGCTAGGCAAGATATTTACGTCCATATCGCGAAATACGGGTGTCTTAGTTAGAAAAATATGCTATACCTAAAATAGGATGAGTGCCGCCCAAAGGGCAACCGTTTTTCAGAGTACCCTCGATATTATTATTGATAATCGATGTTTGCTTCTCTTCATTTTCTTCAGTTTCTTGCTTCTTCCTCTTCTCATCTTCTTCTTCTTCTTTTTCATGGGACGACGAGAGAAAGAGAGAGAGTGAGAGAGAGACTAAAGGCGTGCGTTCGCCTAGGCAGATAAAGAATTACAGTTTCTTCCTAACGCGAAAGTCGAACTTCGAAACCAGCTTCCCAGGCGACTTTCTACTTTGTCAAACTTTGAGACGCTGACTCGCCAATGGGGATTGGTTACTTCGAACTTCACGGGAGGTTTACGAGAGTTAAGAGTCAATCAAGATCAACCGTATCTTCTTCCACATCGTTCCAAAGTTAAGACCCCCAACTCAGTACTCTGATCCAACTGGTGCATCGACGTGCAGTGGATACGAGAGTACAGTAGAGGGACTTTTCCAAGCTGTTCTAGCTTCTAGTCTCCAAGCTTCTTGCAAATCCGGGAAAGCCGTCGCACAACACTCAGACTTCTTGATTCTGGAAGGATGAGCATGATGATGACCTGGGTTGGCTGGTTGGCTTCCTTGGATATTCAGCTGAGGATTTTCCTTTTTCGGGGTGCACGTGTGTCTGTATCGGTGTTAATTCGCGTGATGCGTGATGGTAAACGCGCTTCTCAAGGGCGAGTACACATATATCCTTGGGATGAGGGGGGAGGTTCAAAGGAGCGAATCAAAGCTCCTAGCTCTGTTTCTCCTGATGTCTTCCAAAGTGTTCGCAGCGTCCGGTATCTCACAGGGGAACCGGGATAGGAGAAATGGGATACGCGTTTAGCGTTGTTCAATTTCGTTTTATCGCTACATTGGTGTTAGGACACGATGTACATTATAAAAATACAGTAAAAACGCGTTACACCAACATGGCGCGTTAGACGAAATGATGACGAATGCGCATTGAAGATGTCGACCGTTGCGACGAATATATATGATTGGCGAAGCGATGGTGTGATCGTGTCTAGCTCATCGCATTAGTGGGACAAAACTTCGCCTGGTTCTGCACTCCTGACCTGGGTCGCGTATCGAGGACAACACCCGGTTGCGCGCGACCCGCAATAAAAAAAAAAAAAGAAAAAAAAACGCAAAATGGAGAAAACTTTAAAAAGAGCTCTCTTCGCTCGCTAATCGAGCTCTGTGTGTGGCCGATTTCTTTCGGGTTCTAAGGTTCGTCTGCGTGCGTGTCTATATGTGTATGTATGTATGTGTCCTCTGTTTATGATGAGAGCAAGAAAAAACTGACACGCGCGCTCGAGCACGGCGTAAATAACGACGATTATCAACATAATTTGAAACATATTTAATGAGGAATAATGCTGGTTATATTCACGTGAAATTGGACATAAACACACAGTACTACGTATATCATTGCATTATTTATGAATCAATAGACTAATATACTTAATAATTATTAGACTAATCGTTAACCTAGGATTGTGATCACCCATCAACGTCAGCCACTACCTAAGCAACATTCCCTTTTTTTTTTGATATATGAACGAAACCGAAATATATATATATCACTCTATATATATATATATATTTATATATATATAAAAACTTTCGATCAAAAACCCTGGACTCTCGGTGGGACGTCTCCAAGCGGACTGATCGCATCAAGAATCCTTCGTTCACTTTAAAAACAAACTTCCTACTCTGGATCTTTTGCGTTTTAAGTAAATTAATAAACGTAATATAGAATAATAATAATAATAATAATAATAATAATAATAATAAACCGTAATAATCGTAGAGATAATAATAATAATAGGTAATAGTAGTAGTAAGCTGGCAGCAGTTAGTAACCAAATATATTCTCGATTAAAACTCTCGCTAGATGACAATCTGACATGGCACTGACACCCCATTACGAAGCACTCGAATATCTTCACAAGCACGCGCGCACCCATTCCCTCTCTCTCTCTCTCTCTCCCGCGTGGGCTTTCATTCTCTCTAACACACTGGCATACACACACACACGCGCACACAACACAAACATACATAGAATCTCGTATCCTTCTTTTGTTTATATCTATTTTTTTCTACTGCCGTCAAGCATACGTTCTTTGCGACGTGCGTTAACTTCTTCTTCTTCTTCTTCTCTTTTGCTACTTTTTTTACCTCTTTTTGCAATCTCGCCCTTTCTTGCACACGCGCTCTCTCGCTTCGTATGTCGTTTGTTCCTCTCGGTCAGTCCCATTCTCTTCTTGCACGCTAATTATTCTACAGAATCGCGCAAACATTCATACGTATAGATCAACCCTTTTTCACTCATTCTACCCTTTAACATTCTTTCTTTTACTATCACTCTCTCTCGCTCTTTCTCATTCGCTCGTTTTCTTTCTCGCTCACACTCGCATAAATTCTGTTTCACCCCCTCGATGTGCAATCAGCTGCCAGATAATTTATCTCGTTTTCTCCGTGATTTATATTCTGTTTTGTTTATATAGTTATATAACCATTTTCCCAACGACTACGCACTAAATAGTTCAAATTTTTTGCACTTTTTCACCAATAACAACCGGATTGTTGCGCCGAATCTCTTGAGCGCCCATTTCTCTGTAATCGAATTTGCAGTCGTGCTTGTCACTGTATCGATGCACAGAGCAAAAGAGTCCTCCACAGCGACACTCGAATCCTAAAAACGATCAGGAAAGATTGTAATGGAAAAGTGATTCATCGAAAACAGAAAGAGAGACAGTCGATCAGCGTAAAAATTAATATGGAATTATTAAATTTAAGAACTTACCGGTCAGTCCAACTTTTTTGCGACAGAGGGCACATCGATTTTTCTTCTTCTTAGATTCTTTGTCAGTCTCTTTGCCGTCAAAGCAATCATCGGCGTCACCACTGCTAACTGATCCCTCTGCGGCTGCTCCGCTCGTGCATACTTCGCTTTCTTGATCTTCTCTGTTAACCTAATAACACCGTCGAAGAGAAAGGATCTCAGTAGAACGCAAGCGCCAAATACACTAAGAATTAACAGATGTATATACGAATTGTCCAACGTATATCACTCACTTCTTTGGGATTGGGCAAATCGCTCGTTGGCTGTGGTATAGTGGGAATGGTGGGCTGAGCGGTAGTCCCTGTTGCGGCTGGACTACCAAAGCCGCCTTGCAATGATCCAGCATTACCAGATACAGCGGTTTGTGAGGATGGTACCGTAGCTGCGGATACCGGGGGTTGCTGCTTCTTCTTAAGATTTTCTTTATAGCAGAGAGAACAAAGGCCATCCGTAGCGGGCGAGCCATAAAATCCACATCCACTGCGGCACAGTGCTTGCATTGGGTTCGACTCTCGCTCCATTCTGTCAATATCCTTTTTGTTGGAACCTTCCCAAGTTTTAAGGAAAATTCTTCCTGGTTAAGATCCAACCGTGAGAATTTCGGTCGCGAGAAACGGCTTGAAGTTGTAGTCAACTCTATTAGGAGCTAACTAACTATTCCTTGCCACGACTCGCTCCTCGATTGCTCCCTTATGACCTTGAGTCACCATGTACCTGCCTGTTAGACAAACAATAAGAATATCGTATAAGACAACTGGTTATTAATTAATGAGCAAGCACTTTCCTGATAGCCATTTCCAATTCTTGAGTGACATTGCAGATCCAAAACATGTCAATAAAATTCTAATGAAAAAATACTAGTCGACCCCGCGCGCGGTCTAGTGTCCAATTTCAAATTTCCCGCAATTCTATCCTTTTGAATCATATTAAACAGCAATGTACTTATCCGCGATGTTCCTAATTTTCCTCTTGGAAGTGGTCGACCTCGCGTCGCGCACTTCCACACTACGATAACCCTTCCCCCGTGTATACGTAACGTAGCGAACAAGAGCCCGAGTCGAGACGTTATCAGAAAGTAAAAGTCGAGGCGTAGGAATTGCAACGCGATCTGTGATTTTGTCCAAGAGAAAATTAGGTGCGTGAGCAGATGCGAATGAACCGAATATAAAATAACTGACAGGAGCACCTTTCGTCCCGAGGATCACCCAAAGCCTATGTAGCGTATACGGGATGATATTCCTCTCTCTTTCTCTCTCTCCCCCCTCCCACCCTCTTTCTCTCTCACCCCTCTCGCTCTCTCTCTTTCTCTCTCTCTCTCTTCTTGACACAGTATGACTTAACGAAACGCGTGATTAGGAAACGCGATATTACTCACTTTCCCACACGCATTCGTATTATAACCGACACACAACATGGAGTAAGGATTTGTCGAAAGCATTGAAACTCCGTAGTCCGCTCGAAGAACGTACCACCACCACCACCAGCACCACTACTACGACACAGCGTGCACACGCGAATCTCACGTAAGGAATCGCGTCCGTCACTGCGTGGCAAAGAGAAGCACGAGAATGAAACGTGCTAACGTCGTCGTCGTCGTCGTTGGTCCGCACGAACCGTGTTCCTAGGTTCCCAGAGCTCTCGGTTAGCCTCCTAAGTATCGGGGCGTACTTGATCTCGCGCGGCGGTAGTAGTATACACGGCCTCGATGCGCTATCTTTCACACAGCGAATTTTCCTCAAACGTAACCGAGGAACGATCTTTCTTAATTGTTTCAATTTGTCCGTAAACTTTTCTCTCGTAGTGTTCACTTTTTGGGGGAGCGCCTCTCTGCGCTCGATACTACGCTTCAAGCCGAGGAACCTATGCAAGGACGGAGGAGAAACGATAACGACGACGACGACGGCCGAATGTTTTCATGATGGCGATCGCTCGGACATACGGCCCCTTTGGGCGAACATACAAACGACGACTGCGATCGGTCGAGCACTATGTACAACTGAGCACACATCACCACTAACAACAATTGAGAAACTCAAAACTTCTTGCGATATACACAATTCCTATGATTTATGTATATAGGTGTCTTTGCATCGTTGATGGCAAGATGCGCACCTATTTCTCCATGTTTTTCTCTCCCTCTCCTTCACTGTCATCGCGAAGTCTACTTTCTCACTTGCACTAGCTTTTCTATCTTCCGCTGGTGGTTTGACAGCGGTTCACCTTTCTGACAGCACCCCTAACGCTCCAACCTGCTGTTTCCTCTCATTTGCTCTCCCTCTCTCTCTCTCTACGGTCCTTTCTTTCTTGTTACATCTTATTTCTACCCCCCTCTCGCGACCCTTGTTCACTACCTAGTAACAGCTACCCTCTACTCCTCTCTTTGGAGAATCGGCATGGCGCTTGCGCTTTGGTGTGCATCATACACACACACATATATCTATATCTATGTATTATACTCTCTCTCCCTCTCCCACTCTCGTTCTCTTTCTTCCTAACGGGAAAATCCTCCCCTCCGAACCTCTCGATCGCCTTTACCCTTTACTCCCCCCCGCCCCTTTTCCTTTCGTTCCGCGTTTTCGAACGACCTTGCTTTTACGCGGCTCCCAAACAGAAAATTCGAATGCTTATTGCTCATGATGATTCTTCGTTCATTTGCAATAATGGCGTGAGTAAGTGTATATACATATTGTACATATGGAGGTTGTGTAGCGTGTGGGAGGAAGGTATGAAGGCACACGCGCGACACAAGTCGGTCTACTTTACCACGACGCAACCAAATAAACCCACAGATGGTACAGTGGCACAAGCCAACTACGGACGCATGCATTCAATTTCGCGTGGGAGGACACAAAGACAGTATGTCCGGCATGAGTATTTGTAGGATGTAGAACTATCCACAGGTTTGCTACTGATTCATGGAGATACTAAGGCGAACGGATCAGCAGATGTTCACTGGGAAGGAAAAACCCTTATGAATTGAAACGTGTTTTCGCAACGTTGTAAGGAACCGAAAACCTGGTGCAGTACACAAGGTTTATAAGTTACACTATGTATTCACTAACGAGCAGGGTAAACCTGCTTTCGCAGGTCGATTCCCTGGAATTTGAATAGGCAATCAGGGTAAAATTGAGAGAGGAAGCATTTGTAATTTGATTGTTTCAATTATTCATTAGTTTAAGGAGATTCTCGGGATAGAAAACAGTCGCTTAAGTATGTATACGAGTGGACGTAGAAGTTTATAGAAGCGTTGTGGAAAATGCTCCCGGAGAACAAACAAGCTGATGATATAGATCATGAGAGTTCAATGTTGTTTTTCAAAGGATTCTCGGATTCGCGAAACAAGGCCATCTTTTAAAGATGCGCTTGCTGTTTCTTCTGCCTGGATGATGATTTGGGAGTTATTTACTTGTGTTTCCTGCGATTTGCGAATCTCGTTTACACTTGATTTAAGAAGAAATTTCCGAGTTTGTTTTAAAGAAACTAAATCTCACGAGAAGATCGACGTTAAAGAAACAATGAATTGAAGTCAATGACGCGAAATATTGTCAAACATCGAAGTGGCTCTAATTTAGAAACGAAGCAAACGTGTGTATTGAAAGAGAAGCTATACATATATCCGACGAATCATCAAACGCGATCTATTGTGGAAGACGGTAATTCCCAAGTGTTTACGATTGGCAATTGCTTTGACAATTGCTATATACTCGCACACGTTTCCAACCGTGAGTCTTGATTTTTCGCGCGAGAATTGATCAGCTGCGCGCGATTGGTACAAAGCAGAGAGTATGACACAGGGAAGAAAGCGAAGCTAAAACATGATTTTGCCGCATTCACCGATTTATTCACATTTCCAAACGTCCGATGATCCCCCCCGAACCGTAGTTCGCGTAAACAAGTCAGATACATTTTTGGCTTCGAAACAAAGCGTTCCTTTGATCATCCCCAACGAACGAAGACCCTGACCCGTGTTCGCGACAAGACAAAGCAATGTTACTTTGTTTCCGCTTTACGTGGATCCCCTTGCGAGAAAAGGCGATCTGACTCAACCACGTGTCACCACATTAGGAACATTTGGCGACACGTTCGCAACGTCGAGTATATCTATACATATGTATGTATGTACGAAACTCATCAGAGACAACCTCCACACTCCAAATACATCAGTACATAATCGCGCCACGCGTATCCTAAAGCCTCTAATCGACTTTGTTCCGTCTATCGTCGACAGTTATCCTCTCTTGGTTTGTACAATACAAAGGAGGATTACGTTAGACGGACAAACGTAGAGGCCACGTTGATTGGTGACAACGACGAAAACATTATAGAATAGAGTAGAGGAAAGCTGCTATGGCTAATAGAGTATGGGAACTTTTGGTGCTGTTGTTACTGCAGTTAGGGCAGCTGGTGTTACGGTAGTATTAGGACGGTGGTGCAAGTGCTGGGCACTGGGCACATTGCTGATGCAAGTGTAGGAAACAAGAGGCGAGAAAGGGGGGACGAAAAAAAGGAGGCAAAGCCTGGTGTTGTAGATAGAGGGCTCGTGGCGCACGAGTATCGTTACAAGAAGAAGGAAAGGGCGAGTAGAAGAGAAGGCTAGAATCCCCAGAGTAGAAGAGAATCAAGTGGGGAGGATGGGATAAATGCATAAGTGTGCATTCGTTCTTGAATCGAATCGGCGCTGGCATCGTGTGCGGATAGAGCCATGAGAGAGTGAGAAAACCAATGCGAGAGCAAAAAGGGAGAGCGAGAGAGAGAACGTGCGAGCAAACTGAACAACCAGTACGAAGGAACGAACACTAGATAGAGAGACATGGCTTCCATCCTTGAAGTTGTACTTTAGTCAGAAATTGCGTCGTTCCTTTGTCCGGGCAACAAAGTAGCTAGAGCTTCAATCCAGGATACAAAAGATGTCTTTTGAGTCGTGATATCCTACGCGCTCGAAGATGCAGTCGAGTGTCGCTGTACTCTGGAGCAGGAAAGGTGCGACTGACTAAGCCGTGTGTAAGACCACACGACGACTAGGAAAGGAGTGGCGAGAGGGGGAGCGGGAGGATAGAAGGGGGAAAGAGGGGGACGGCGATACACCGCGAACCCTTCGCCACGGTATGCGATTGCGTATTGCAAATTTCGCGGCTATCCGACGAAAATAGTCGACGCAAGCAAGGTAGGAATGGTATTGCGACACTTACCGAAGGCTGCTGCGGTGTAGCAGGGTGCAATATGTCAGCTGACTTGACGCGTGACCGACCGTAATCCCGTGCCAGTATCCGACATAATTCTCAACGACACATCAGCCTTCGTTCACGGATCCCCACTGTGTTCAACCCAAACACTCCCGATACGATATTAGAAGCACTTATTTCACCAGGCACAAAAAAACAGGAACGAAGAGCTAACCCAGGCGAGACTGTGGAGCCGCACGCTCTTGATCTCTCTGAGGTAGATCGCGAAAGCTACCGAGCACAGGAGCAAATACTACCGATGACTGGTGTAAAGTTAGATCTCTTACCCTCCCCTACTCTTTGACGAACTGTTCGCTTGCCACCTTCGGTACTTCCGGAGAGACACGAATCATCACGAAGACTAACACTGCTACCAAACTAGCGATATACGAACGCTAGATTTCACACTGCGGCTATTTTGACCCGCAAATCATTTTCCTCTTTTTATCTTAACTTCTTACGGTGAAAGTTAAGTTTCTAGTATTTAGATTCTATTTTAGATTGATTCTTTTGTAATAGAACAGTTGATTTTTCTCAATTTGGTTCAATGCAATGAGAAATTCTGATTGGAAATTTGGAAATTCGAGTCTTGGCGCGATATAACTTTTGACTATTTCCCTATACGCGACTGTGCCAACCATTGAGTAAATAATATTCCTAGATGTTGAGTGATCATTGAATTCTGTCGCTGATTGGCGCAATCCTGACGTTCCTATTGGTCGAAGGACCAATAAGCGACTTCTTAAAGACGCCGCACGGGATTGGGTGCACACCATGCGGATTTGCGAACACCACATGCAGACTAGGTGATGTTAGGTAGTCTGGGTTTACCGCTCAATTTACCCTCGGTACTCGTTCAAACCAGTGAATGTTTTTGTTGCCGCGTTCCACCAGCCGCATTTGCGATGCGATTAGCTACGGCAAGGACTTTCTACGTACGCCGAATGCACGCGCTAATGTTATATTTTACAAAATACGAGAGAACGCGGATTTGTTAGCGTTCAGTTCACCTCAATTGGAGCGTCTCTAAACGGACTGTGTTAGGATTCGGTCAAGTGACACGTATGTTTCCCTCGGTTCTTTTCTTCCTCACTTCTTCGTTATTTACTGAATACGAGAAGCACTTGAGGTAAATATGAACACGCCACAGTCGAATAAGAAAAAGGGTCGAAATAGAGTGAGTGCAGTGAACGAGAGCACAAGCCCTACTACTGCTGATGGATTGACTGTACAGGAGACAACGAAGTTTGTTTTGGTGAACAATTGTTTATTCATTGACTACAAGAAGAGCACTGTTGGCAGGGTACTAACAAGTTTCATATAAATTGTTGCGCAGGTGAATCCCATCGGAGAAGATACGAATAAACCTTTTAAGATAGGTATCACCGATGCGATACCAATTATCTCGTTAGAGGACAAAGCAAGCGTATCGGAAGAGAAGGGATCTGGTCAAAAAGGACACTCGGCTAGCGATAAGGACAAAGACGACAAGACTGTACTCAATTCTTTGCCGGTAGCTATGGTCAAGGAAATCGAAGGGTACGAGGGTCAATTAGGAGAAGCTAAACCTCTCCCGAATTCTTATATTCGGTTTATGGAAAGAAGCGGAGAAGAATTAGATGGTAAGGACAACAAGTTTATTAACAAAGTATCTTTCTTTCGCAAAAAAGAACCTGCAATTAAGCATTATTATAACAGCATGAGCGTTTATAGGAGAAGTCGAGTATGACTTGGACGAAGAAGACACTGCTTGGCTATCTACGGTAAACGAACGAAGACTAGCATCTGGTCTTAGTCCGCCGCTGGAGCCTGATATGTTTGAATTGTTAATGGACAGATTAGAAAAAGAATCTTACTTTCAACAACAGACCAATGGAGGGGGTGGTATCGCCGCTGACGAAGATGCAGTTTGCTGTATCTGTATGGACGGCGAATGCCAGAACAGTAACGCGATATTGTTTTGCGATATGTGTAACTTGGCTGTTCATCAAGACTGTTACGGTGTTCCGTATATACCAGAAGGTCAATGGCTCTGCAGGAGATGTCTGCAGAGTCCTTCGCGAGCAGTGGATTGTGTGCTTTGTCCAAACAGAGGTGGCGCGTTTAAACAAACCGATCGACCAGCCACCTGGGCACACGTCGTGTGTGCCTTGTGGATTCCTGAAGTTCGATTTGCCAATACTGTTTTTTTAGAACCTATCGACAGCATAGAAAGTATACCAGCTGCACGTTGGAAACTCACGTGTTGTGTCTGTAAACGCAGAGGATCAGGTGCCTGTATTCAATGTCATAAGAGCAATTGTTATGCAGCGTTTCACGTGACGTGTGCTCAGCAAGCTGGTCTCTGTATGCGAATGAGAACAGTACAACCAGCTAACGGAGAACCAATGTTGGTTCAAAAAACGGCTTACTGCGAGGCTCATACTCCTCCGGATTATCAACCGTCGACAAATCCTGCGGATGCTAGAAGACGAGCAATAGCGAATAAAAAGAGCTCATCGGCTCCTGTTATTTCTATACCTACTATACCACCGGAACGGATCAAAGAAATCGCGAGGTAAATAATAAATTCAAGCTTTAATCCTTTCACTACGAAAGGCGTAAATATACGTCTTGCTGTTTTATCTTCTGCTCGATTAAAAAAGTTACATTTATTAGTTTAGCAGAAGGATTACCCAAAAAGAGCCAACTTATTCAACGTCTTATCGCTTATTGGACTCTCAAGCGTCAGTACCGAAACGGTGTACCGCTTTTAAGGCGACTTCAGAGTTCCCATCCACAATCGAGACCACAACCTCTGGGTGAACGATTATCACCGCCTCCGGATAGCGAACTTCGCGAAGAACTTTATCGTCAACTTAAGTATTGGCAGTGTCTTCGACAAGACTTGGAACGAGCGCGTCTATTGTGCGAACTAGTACGGAAACGAGAGAAGTTGAAAAAGGAATTGATCAAAGTGTAAGGATCTCAGGATAAGGATATTTACTGAGGTATTCGAAGAGAGGCGATAAATATTCAACTTTATGATTATTATAGGAAAGAAAAATGTCTCTGGTATCAATTACGACCACTCGAGAGCATTTTATACGCACTGTTGGACGCGATCAAAGCGAAAGACGTGAACGAAGTATTTGGCCAACCAGTAAATACCAAAGAGGTACCAGACTATTTGGAAATAGTCTCGCATCCTATGGACCTTTCAACTATGCAGGTTTGTATATTTTCAAAACTGATCTTTCATCATCCGCAAATCCACGATTTTAAATATAATATAATACATATGTCGCGTGGCAGGTCAAGTTAGAGAGGCAAGAGTACGATTCGATAGGTGCTTTCGAAGCGGACTTTAATCTCATGGTGAACAACTGTCTGGCGTATAATCGTAAAGATACAATGTTCTATCGTGCTGGAATAAAGATGAAGGAACAAGGTGGTGCGTTAATAGATCAGGCTCGCAAAGATTATCCAGAACTGGAACCAGCAAGCGAATCCGAACCGGTTGGCTCTAAACCTCGAAAAAGGGATAGAGCTAATCGCGTGCGTGGCGAAACAGAGCCACAACCAGGAGAAAAGGAAGTCGGAGGTGGTGTCAATAGAAGGACAGCTGTATTATTCACGCGTAAAGCTCGAGCTCGGGCCAGTCGAAGTGGACAAATGGTGATGGTGGATGATGAGAGGAAAAAACAAAGTGATAGCTTTAAAGTTTACAGGTATGTCGTATCTTTCATTAAAATGCGATACTGCTATTCTTATCCCCTGTTTCTTTCGCAATTCATTTTTTACAAGCAACAAATACTAACGATAACGGTAAATAAACGTTCTTCAGATAGGACCTTTTTTATTATTTATTTAAGTCAGATAAAGAGAACGTATTATTATGCTCTGAAGAATATTTAAATCGTGTTTGTTTTTCGATAATTGTCTCGTAATAAAATAAATTTAATAAAAAGTCGAATATGTACATATTCGTTAAATTTGCATGTATGTTATCTCTTAACAGGAGCGGTACAATGGATAGTGATGTTGGTGAGGCTGAAAGCCAATCATCGAGTTGTAGTAGTTGCCCAACAAGTAGATCCACCACACCTGATCCCCAAGAAGAAAAGCAACAAAAGCAAGTCGCTCAAGAATCAAAGAAAGAGAGCGAAGTGAAGCAAACTTCCACCGTAGGTGGTGGATTGGAAGCTTTGCAACTTGTCTGGGCGAAATGTCGGGGTTATCCTTGGTATCCAGCTTTAATAATAGATCCAAATACACCAAGGGGTACTGTTCACAAAGGTGTACCGATACCAGCACCTCCGGATGACGTTTTAGCACTCGCCGTTAATTATAAGGAACCGGTCTTTCTCGTGCTTTTTTTCGATACGAAAAGAACCTGGTTAGTCTCGTTCTTCTTTATTCAAAGTTTCATTAATGATAATCGTTATATGTATTTTATTCATATCTATCTCTCTCTCTCGTATCGACAGGCAATGGTTGCCAGGCGAGAAACTCGAAAAACTCGGCGTGTCTCAAGAATTGGACGAAGCAAAGTTAATCGAGTCGAGAAAACCCGCTGACAGGAAAGCGGTGAAGAAAGCGTATCAAGAGGCTCTTCATTACCGCAAACAAACTCATAATACATCGATTAACGCTGCCGGTGCGACAGGCTAATATCCAATTGTCCAAGGTGCACGCTGAGTCACTTTAACGACCAGATTGATTATCTGTCCTCTTTTTTCCTCTTTTTTTTTTCTTTTTATAAACAGTTTATTTTTATTCCCAACATAACAATGCATAAATTCTAAAAAAGAGAATATATTTTGGTATACAATGATATAACATGCAGCGATATCATCACGGTTCTTGTACAGTTAGTAGTGAAGTGTTGCGACACCCCGATATCATTCACCACTCAATTCGCCGGTTTATAATGTTCTTTAACGTAATCCATCAATTCTTCCGAATACATCTGTAGCCTCGAAGTCATCTGCAATAACAAGAGCACACAATCACCATGATAATAGTCGAGAGTATTCTTTTTTTTTCATCTCAAGATTACACGTGCAAAGGTGCAAGTGCAACTTACCCTAACACCCCATAGGTCCTTTGCTTGGCGACAATGATTAAGATCCATTTGGACAACGAGCAAACCATCCTTGCATCTACTGAGTCCAGGAGTCCGAGTACCATCAGGCGCGGTCACGTAGCTGGAGCCATAAAAGTGTCCAAAATCTGCATGTTCGGGAAGACCATCGCCCGAAGTAAATTTGTTAGGGAATATTTCAGTTCCCACGCGATTAATAGCGCAAGTGAAATAATTATTTGCCACAGCAGCGCATCTCGCCTCGATTGGCCATAACGGCTCCGATAAGTTGGCTACTGTTGCCGAGGGATTGAAGACGATCTAAAAGAGCATCAGTCGAAGAGATTAGGTATCATTACGCGGAGAAAAAGCCGGATATGACTTATTACCGAGATACGTGTGTGTTGTATTTCGTACCTCAGCACCGTTTAAGCCAAACATCAGCCAGTTAAGAGGATGATGTCGTCCGAAACAGATGTTGATCGCGATCTTTCCGAAAGGTGTTGAGAACACTGGATGTTTCATGTCGCCTTCCATGTAGTAAGTTGACTCGTTGAAGTCACCAACTCTTGGAATATGATTCTTACGATGCTTTCCAATAAGTTTGCCATCGGGACCAATAACTGCGCAAGCGTTCCATATGGTGTCACCGTAATTGCTGTCTCTCTCCAAAATAGGAGAGACTATTACTATTCCTGCGCGTTGAGCCAATTGCCCTAAGAATTGTGTAGTTGGTCCATGCTCAACGTCCTCAGCGAATTCAACCCAAGGATACTTTTCTCTGGTGCAGAATGCAAATGGCATTGCTGGAATATTTTCATCTTATTATTTTATAGTGTTTCGCTAGAACCTTGTAAAAGGTTTAACCATCGTTTTATATAGTTTTACGTACTCCATGCTTCTTGGAAACAGACTATGTTGACTCCGCAAGCAACCGCGTGTTCAATATATTTCTCCATCTTCTTGTGCATCGCGGTTCTCTGATCCGCTATTGGCTCGGTCGTTGGCAACACTATGGCATGTTGGATCAAACCAACTCTAACGACTCTTGGTTCTCGCAGCTCTTCCTTCACTACGCCTCCTATGCAATATCCCTTTACTTCCAAGTCCTCTTCTCCAATCCATTCTGGCAAATCTAGTACTCTATCAACAGATTTTTTTTCAATTTAGAATAATTTCATCCTAAATTGAACTCGTTAATAAAGAGAAACATGCTGATACCTATAGAAATAAGGAGCAATAAATAAAGAACTAATTTCTAGATAACAATGCGCAAGTAATGCTGTCAGGGTAGGTATGTTTGTTTAGTCCATAAACGGAGTATGTTTGTTTGATGATAATTTAACACCGATAAAAGTAATTTTTATATTGTCCTATTGATAGAATTTTCTTGATTCTTTTGTGAAAAAGAATATTTTATGTATCCTGGAGAACTGGTAACGCCCAAGATCAAAGTACAGAGCAGAAAATAGGTAGAAAAATTAAAATGTAAATTCTTACTCTACTGGTCGACCGTAAAGGACCCGATTCACTTCGGCAAGCTCCTTCTCCGGTAGATGTTTTTGCAGAATCTCGTCTATAGTTTGCTGGAACATCTTGACAGAACAGTGTATCTACTCACTGTGTTTCCAAACTTAAGTTCTAACTGTTTCTGGCTGCAGCTGATCTCTCGTACTCAAAGAGACCGGCAATGTGGCAGTATATATAACCAGTTTCGTAGATATATAACATTTGTTTTCGCTCAAAGCGACATCTGGTGGTAAGCTTTTTTTTTAAATCTCCAAAACCGCCTTTTTCTTCATTCAGATATCAGTCGTACGATATTTACGATCCGTTGGCTGACATTGGGTAAAAAGGAGGTGAATGCACTCGAAGGTAAATTTCCGATGCGTACGGTTCAAATGATTAAACGTGAACTCGCAAGTGGTTTTTTAAGTCATTGAGCAATATTGACATTATCATAGGTGATTAAGTGTTTTCTTATTTTTCTACTTGTTGCTTTTCTACCTTCTCGAATGATTTGATTCTGACGATGCATTGATTTAGGGACGAGAATGGAATTCACGCAGGAGAATGCGTTCGAAATGCTGAGAAATTTACAATCACAACGACAACGTGAAATTAATAAGGCTGAATTTGCTGTCTCAAACAATGCTGCGTGTTCATTGAATCCAAATAGCACTTCGGAGGATGTAACAAGGAAGCAAAAGAAATTCTATAGGAATCTTCATAAGCATATAAATAGGCAGGAACCTGCGGATTATTTAACTCCTAGAACGTCTGCTTTGCACGCAGAAGTTCTGCACGATATGAAACAGGAAATCAAGAAGATGAAAGCGTTGCGAAAGGCTCTAGAAACTAGACTCTCCGATATAGAAGACGATATAACTGGGTAGGTATTCTCAATTTTTCCACGTTGGAAGTAATATCAATGAAGGATCATCGTTAATGTTTCCCGCAGTTTGAAGAAGAAGTTGCAAGGGTTAAAAGACATGCGACAGATGCATTTAAACACCCCAGAAACTACGGTGGAAGCAGACGAGCAATCGTTGGCTTTAAAACAAACTATTGCGAAGAAGCTTTTCAAGGAAGTGAAAGCAGATTTGCATGCGGTCGTTGATACTATGTTTCCTTCGAATACTACGCTCAAAGAAGTTTTAGCGGTGAGGATAGAATAATGTAAGATTCACAGCGGGAATATTGTTTTTTGTTGGATTTATACGAGTATAGCTGTACGTTGCAGGAGATAACGCAAGAACGAGAATCAGATCGTAACGGAGGCTATGTCACAGTTACGCCGGACGTTTTGCAACCCGTCAGTTTTCTGATAGAAGCTGGAATTGTTCAGTTTAACAAGAACGATAAAACTCTAATTAACGTTTGTGATCTATGATACATGACAACGGATATTTATTTATTGTTTCTCTGTCCGTTTCCAAAAAGACTGGGGAAATGTATTTTTATATTATATAAAAGATAGTCATTAAAATTTATTATTCCTTTATTAATACTAGTCGTGCTAGTCTCTACCACATGAAGGGTGCTCGCTCTCTCAGCACTCTCACTCCGATACGCTCCCATTCTTGCCTTCCGATCCACAGTTCTTGAGCAGATTCCAAACAGCTTAAAATTGCTGCGCCTTTCCAAGCGGTCATTCCAGGATCCATCTCTTTTGGTTGCGTAATTATATCTAATTGTTCTGCAATTTAAGCATAGGAAATTAGACCAGGGCTTTCTTAACAGGAAACTCCATATTTTTACTATATAGACGTACCAGCTCTGTACATATATGGAATTTGCAATGAGATTCGATTATGCAACCACATTCCAATACCTTGAAATTTCATTCCGGATCCTACTACCAATACGCAACTATACATCTTCCTTTTTAAATCTTCCGTAGCTAGAAATTATGTACGTTGAACTTGTGTCTCGTAAGAAGTTATATTTTTACATTAAAATTATTCGAAGTGTGTACATACGACAACGATCAATGCTTTGCAATACAGCATGATCAAGACCAAGAAGTTGTTGAGGACCAACGACAAAGTCTCTTGGTGCATCGAGATCACGATTTGACAATGTCATAGGTGCTGAATCAACTGCATCAACGACTACTTCTTCTTCAGCTCCAGCTGTTGGAGCAGCAGCTTCCTCTTGCATTTCTAAAGCTTGTTCCAAATTCTCTTTCATCCCCCTCCGCTGCAAAGACCTCCGCTCAGTCCTCAAGTTTCCAAGTTTTTTAAAAAGACGATAGATTCTCACGTAAGAATATTGTACGTACACTCGTCTCTCTCAAGTAATTCTCGTCGTGAGGATCTTCCGGATCGCCCATCGAACGTTTCTGTATGTGAACGCTGTGAGTTCCTGTAACTTTAAACAGTTCTGGTTGGAAGAGACTCAATGGTGCAACCAGACATTCATCCCCGACCTGCAGAGTATATTTTTCTGTCTGTTGCTTCGGCTTTCGAACGACAAAAGTCTTTTCCTGTGATCCACATACGTTAAGATCAACGTGGCAAAAATCCTTTTTTAATTGATTCAAAAGAATTGCATCAAGTTTCTCGGATGGATCACAAGTTTTGTAAGGAAACGCGCATTTTTGTAGTAGCCAGAAGAACGTTTGCGTGATGTCTCCTCCACCGTAATCCATTCGGACTCGTGTGTTTCGATGAGATATTCCATCCTCAACGCAGGAAACTGATGTCTTTTGATCACCAACGTCAACTACGCATGCATATCCGAGACCAGCGCCAAATGTAGCCGCAACGTGATCCTTTTTTACGAGGGATATATTTGTAAGATTAGTTGAAAGCGTGATTCTGAATAAAAGGTTCGCAATGACTTACTTGAAGAAGAAAACATCCTCCGAATCCAATTTCACATAGCATTAGAGTAGTCAACTCTTTCAGATAATGTCTGTTATAGATATCGGGTATTATTAAAACTGCTCTGTAATGTTTCAAGTCTCGCAGCGGTATATCCATTTTCTCCGTGAGCACGTATTCCCAGATAGTCTTCAAATCTGCCATAACAGCTCTCAAACTTCCGCCAGGTCCAGAATGAACATTTAACTCTCCCCTTTTATACGGAAAGTGAACGTTAAACTTCTCTTCTGGATTTAGGGAAAGAATATCATCCCCAACGATGATGTCTTTATCTGCCTTGAGCCATTCGACGGTACACGGTGAAGATAATTCTGCGTTAGAACGCCGGTTGAACGCAGCTATTTGCTGAGGAGGAGTGGCGTATCTTCTTCTTCCATCGGATTGTAAACAGGATTGCAAAGTATGCGATACTTGGAGTCTTGATTCTTCCATTGCTTGCGTCAATTCTTTTGTCTATCGAAAGGAAGGGAATGTCAAACGTGGTGCTGGTAGAGATTTTGAAGAACAGGAAACTTACCCGTGGTATCGTAGGGGGTAATAAAGGATCCTGGTACTCCGATCCACCTGGTAAACGTTTCCTAGCAACTGCGTTTAATATCGTATATGGATTTAGGTCAGATGCCCTTCCCATCCTAAGATACATAGATCCTGGATGGATTATAATGATCGTCTGCGCCTGAATCTGCTGTAAATTGATCAACGCGAGTTTTATTAAGTTCAGACAGTGAATTGGAAGATTGTAACAAGATACTAATAGATACCTCTGCGCAGGATTCCTGAAACACTGGCATCTTGGAAATACCCTAAGATATTCTTTCAACTATCCTAAATCTTGATAAATCATATATACAATTGTATCGTATAGGTTAGAGTTTTCCATGTATATCAACAAACGCCGGCAGCACAACAAAAATCATCCGCATTGGTTTGCGCAGGTCTACCATACACAAAAATCAAAATTCTTTCAGTTTAACAATTATTTCTCTTTCAACAGAATTATTAATTTAAAAAGAGATACATGATTTTTTTAATATACAGTTTTTCATTGAATTCAACTTTCTTAGAACTCAATCTTGTTTTTTCTCGAAGAAGGAAATATTATTTTGTACAGTTACATAACCTGATCGCTGAGAGCTGAAACTAATGTCTGACTGCGAGTTACTTCAAATCCTGAAACATATGTGTTGGACATGCACGTGCGGAGTGCGTCCAACGAATTATTATTCGAAGTGTTTGACTGAAAGAATGTAAAGTGCCCAATATAGGGCATTGGTGTTGAAAGAAAATCAAAGTGCTTTGGTCTGTTAATTGAGTCAAGATGAGTACGATATTGGAGAAGATTGCCTCGATCGAGGCTGAGGTAACCTATTCGGAATTCTATAATTCGTGAATGGAAACTTCATTAGGAACCGGCTACTATAATAATGAGTTTTTCTGCAGATGGCTCGGACCCAAAAGAACAAAGCTACTTCTGGTCATTTGGGTCTGCTCAAAGCTAAATTAGCGAAACTTAGACGCGAGTTAATCACTCCTAAAGGCGGTGGAGGTGGTGGAGAACAAGGCTTCGAAGTAGCTAAAACCGGCGACGCACGAATTGGATTCGTTGGTATGAGATTTGAGACCTATTTTTAATATTTTAACTCTCCCATTGCGTGATTTTAGTTTATTATTAAGTTTGTAAGAAAGTTAGGTTAGTTTCTTGAAGATATTTTTGAGGAAATTTTGTTTAGGTAGTTTTTGATTATTTCTTTTGATCTGTTATATGTGTATCCTTCGCTTTATTATTATTCGCCTTATTATCAGGTTTTCCTTCCGTCGGCAAATCGACTCTATTAAGTACACTGGCCGGAGTGTATTCCGAAGTAGCTGCGTATGAGTTTACTACGCTTACTACTGTTCCTGGTTGTATCAAGTACAAAGGCGCAAAGATTCAGGTTGATACACAGCCATTTTTCTCTACTAATAATTTATTCTCCTACTGCGTAGATTAATAACAAAATACTCACAGTTACTAGATCTGCCTGGAATCATCGAAGGCGCTAAGGACGGCAAGGGACGTGGTAGACAAGTAATAGCGGTAGCCAGAACGTGTAGTTTAATTTTCATCGTCTTGGACGTACTGAAACCGCTTGGGCATAAAAAAATAATTGAACACGAATTGGAGGGATTCGGCTTGAGATTAAACAAGCAACCACCGAATATTACGTTTAGGAAAAAGGACAAGGGTGGAATCAACTTTCAAACCACGGTAAAAGATATCGATTAATATCTTCGATTAATATTACGAAAGAGGAAAGATAGATTTAACTTTGTCGAATAGATTTAAATACTACCTTTCAAATATGCTGAGATAAAATTCACTGTAATTATAAGACCGGAATTTGACAGAAAAACTAAGGCAATTCCATTATTTGCCAGTGTGCACAGTCAGAGCTTGACTTAGAGACTGTTAAAACTATTCTCTCGGAGTACAGAATTCATAACGCTGACATCACCTTGCGTTATGACGCAACGTCCGACGATTTGATCGATGTGATCGAAGGAAATCGAGTTTATATACCCTGTATTTATTTGCTCAATAAAATAGGCAAGTATATTTCAATTTTTCTCAGGGAAATTATTTTAACATTGATCGAGAATCTCATCTATTTGTTATTTCGTATCTTTAGATCAGATAAGTATTGAGGAACTCGATGTTATTTATAAAATACCACATTGCGTGCCTATTTCCGCGCATCACAAGTGGAACTTTGACGACTTGCTTGAAAAGATGTGGGATTATCTACAGCTTGTAAGAATGTAAGTCTAAATTTTTTTTTCATTGAGAATTTACTAATATTATGCCTCTAGACTTAAAAAACTCTTTTTTTTCTGTTATTCAGTTACACTAAGCCGAAGGGTCAATTGCCAGACTACAATTCTCCAGTGGTTCTAAACACCGAAAGGAGAACAGTCGAAGATTTCTGTAACAAATTACATCGATCTATCGCCAAAGAGTTTAAATAGTAAGTATAGCAATTGTTTTTTTCCTCTTCCAATATCTTGTTTTACCTCCATTGTTCGTTGTCCTTATCATCAATATTTTTAGTGCTCTTGTGTGGGGATCTTCCGTGAAGCATCAGCCGCAAAAAGTTGGCAAGGATCATGTCCTATGCGACGAAGACGTTGTACAGATCGTGAAGAAAGTGTGACTCTTTATTTTATACAATGTTAAATCTAATTTTAGGAGAGGAACACTGAATTATTGTTGTATATTTAATGATACCTCGTTTCCCCCTATTAAGCTCAACGACTCACTTAGTACTATTACTTACTTCGATCGAACTTTATTCAACATCCCAGGAATTATCTCAATTTATCGCGAAACTTATGAGAAATATTTTTTAGGAATTTTACAATGGATCGATTGTCGCGTAGAGTTGGACATAATATTATATGTATAATATATTTTATTACACATATATTATGCATATATATGTATACGTATATATTTGAAAAGAATAATCGTTCTGACGAACCTGAACGTTATATTCAACCTAAATCTTATCAAACTTGAGAATTACTATAATAATTGAAGAAGAAGAAACCTTTTAATTACTTATTTTGACTTATTTTGTTAACGCGTTCCGTGCCACGCTGTTTTTTCCCAACTTGCTCATCAGGTCGTGTGATATTTATAAAATGGCTGAGTGTACCGCCGGTGGTACACGCGGCACGGAACGTATTAACCATTCACGCCGCTAGAAAATATTTACAGAATACTGTATTAATCCTTATTCAACTTATAGCTAAATCTCTATAACGTCTTTAGAATATACTCTTTACGCTGTTGATCCAATAACTTTTCCAAATGCTCGCAACGCAATTTACTGTCGTTTAGTTCCTGCGTAAGATTTCGGATCACCAACATTTTCTGTGTCATTATCAATTTGATCCTACTGTGAAGCTGTGCGATCGACGTCTCGTGATTCAAATTGCTCTGACTTATCTCTTCGTAGAGGGACGCTATTTTGTCTTCGAGTTCACGTTTCTCCCCTTCTACTTCTTGTCTAGCCGCCTTTTTCGCATTGTCCTTCTCCTCGGTCAACCGGGTTATCGTCTGTAATCGAAATTCGTGTGTTAAAACAATAAATTCAATGAACCTCATTTTACTTGATTAAGTTTCTTCTTTGAAGAAATTGGGTACTTTTATTACTTTTATCGTGAAAATTAAAGTTTATTCTATATTTTTCAATGTGTATAAGAAAAAAAATACCTGAGTTGCAGTATTGAAGTTCGCTATGTATTCTTCTAGCTTATTCTTGCTTTCTAGTAAAAGTTGTTCAGTGTCATCCAGTTTCTTTCTTAGATGCAAGAATTTCTCTTTCTGTAATTTCTCGCTCTCCATCATAGTTTGCATATCCATATCATACTTTTCTGTATGAGTTCTATAACGATAAAAAAGCGAATGTTTAAGGTTTCAATTAACACTGAAACTTTTATTAATATCAATTAAAATAATAAAATCGAGTACTTCAACTTATTCTCGAAGCTCTGCCGAAGTTTTTGTTCCGATTCTCTGGATTCCTCTTCGAGTCGCTCTATCGCGAGCTCAATTTGCCGATCTCTCTCTTTATTGCAATCATCCCTAATCTTATTCTCCGATTCCTCGAATTTGGCAACCTGTTGTCGTTTGTACTTCGCGAGCCACATTTCCCATTCGGTCCTCAAAGATTTCTCAAGATTTCTTTTTTCATTAGCATACTGTTGCTTGAGTGCCTCGGCTTCTTTCTATGACGCAAAATTCTCTTTTAACTATCAAACAGAATTTTATTCACTGTAATACCTTACCTGAAACCGCGATTGATCCTGTTGCAGCGTTGCTTCTCGATCCGCGTCTCGTTTTGATTGTTCCTCAATAATCCTCGTTTTTTCTCTTTCAACTTCCTCCTGTAGCTTCTTCCGGTCCATTTGAAACTGGGCTTCTCGCTCTTCCAGACTCTCCTTGTACCTTAAAGAACACGATCGATTGGCGCAATGCAAATAATAATAAATCATTTAAAATCTGAACAAGATATAGAATACCTGCTCCACAAAATATTCTTCTCGTTCGTCAGCATCTTCTCGTGGCTGGCAGTGAGTTCCAGTCTCAATTGTTCCAGCTGATGATTGCATTGGCGTACGATCCTTAGCTCAGCATCTTGCAATTCCTGCATATGAGCATTTCGCAATCTCTGGATTTCTTCCTCGTGTTGAGTCACCATGTTACGCAATTCTGGCTCGAGACCCTTAACCGTCATTTCCTGAAGAAATCAGAGATTTTTATTTATCATTATTAAAAGAGAATTAGGATAAAATTATAAATTAGGAAAAAGTCACTTTTATCTTTGAAGTTCGTGTCTCGACCCATCGTTCTCTTCGGATCTTCTCCGCAGCGGCACAATGTTCTTTCATCCTTTGCAGCTCGACAGCGTGTCTCTCACTAACAACCCTAAGATCTCGTTGAACCTTCGCATCCATTTCTTTCAAGCGCTGTGTCAGTGAATCACATTTCTCCGTCAAGTCAGTTTTTTCTTCGATCAATTGTTCGATGAACTTCTGATGTCTCGATACGATCACTTTATATTTCTCTTCCTGTGATTGTAGTTTCCCCGCATGGTTCTTTCGCAAAGCATCGAATTTCTCGCAGGCAATTTTACGCTCGGATTTTAATTGATTCTTTAGCAAGATTATCGCTGCTTCCTTTTCCTCGAGTTCCAATCGTGCCATGTCTAAGTCTTCTTTGAACGCGTACTCCTGGCCGGCCTCGATCCTGCTACCGCGATAAGGTCAGACGTTGCATGCTCAACGGTAATTACCGCTCAAGATAGACTTGCTTAAATTATTACACCTGTTGCACTTTCGGTGTAGAGACCGCTGGCTCTTGACGGCAACCTTTTCCATCGATCCGTTTATTTCTGGGATGATCCTTGTCATTTCATCCATGGAATCTGCCCGTCAAGCGTAACTTCTGGTAAGAGCATTATTACGAAGCTAGAGATAATTGAGATAACGCGATACCTTGCTCGAGTTTCCCTAAGAATGACATCAGATCTTCGTACGTTACTCCGCTCGGTAGACATCTTCTTCCTGATGTGTCTCGCTCGGGTTCGAGCTATAAAGTTTACGATATAATTTACTAATCAAAAAGATTCACTTAATAAAAATAAATTAAAATGCATCGAATTAATTAAATCAATTCAATGAAATTTATTGAATAATAAAAATAAGAAAATTGAAGAAATAAGAGTGATTTTTAGGGAACATACTTGCATAATGCATTTTTTGCCTTCGAATTCATGCTGCAGTGGAACTTTCATTGAGATTGTCGCTGGAGTTGGATTAAGATTCTCTAATTCACTCATTACTGTACGTACTTCTTCGAAACACGTGCTGTTGGGTTCAATTATGTTCTGATTGTAATCGTTAATTAGCGATTTGTTCATCTTCCCGTTGGGTTCGTAGAGATCCTTCACTGACGAGTTGTTTTTAATATCGTTGTTATTTAGTCTACTCTGTTTCATTGATAATTCTGTGTTTTCTTCTGCATTTCCTGGGGAAGTTTTCGACAGTTTTCGATCCTTGCTGCTTTTCACTGTGGAATATTCTTTGAGGGGTGGCTTATCGCGAGTTTTTGGATGCGCAATATTGATCATTGTCACTGATCTTTGTTATAATACAAGGAACTGAAGTTTCTGACGGGCTGCTCAATTCTACTCGCGACACATGAAACCCCTTGGCGACCGTAGTTTTCGTTGGTACAGTAACCGAGAAAAGGGTACCAAGGTAACGCGAGGGAAACACTGACGCATTCGTTCCAATGAATGCACACAGGATCCGCCCTTAACGATAAAACGCTAAAAAATTAAAAGATCCTTAATCCCAGCAACATTAAAAATGACCAATTATTATGCAATTAATAATATGTATCCAATTCGCTTTAATCACTTAATTCACTTTTAGAAAATAAAAATTAAAGTGAATTAAATGATGAATCGAGTGGAACGTACCATGGGATTTTTTTAATTTAATATGCTTTTTTCTAGACTGACATATTAATAAGTTCCTTTATCAATGTCAACTGCGAGTGGCTCATTGCTGAAACAAAAGAGGGGGTCGGCCGCGCATATTCGCACACCTCGCGATTCATGTAGCAAGATTCAAGGCTCTCACGATTCTTGCATTACGCGACACGCGATCGTGTAGGATTTGAATGTGTATTCAGGCCCCGCAATAGCTGCCAGTAAAATTAGCGGTAACCATATTATTAAACCTCAATCAAATAATCACAGTGATTCCAGGATAGGTATATAATACTAGGTTGCGAGTAAAGCACCTTTGAAGGGTTGCAAATCTCAATTTTTCGCGAAGTAAGCTACCTAATAAACAAGGGTTGCGTTCGGATTGTGAATTTGGCGGGGTTCCAGGTTGCATCGGTGCGTCCATAAAGAGACAAACCGGGTGGTCGGTAGGGTTCAAAGTTCGGGTTAACCAGGGTAGGATACCGGGTGGTGGATGTTGAGCGAAATACCGACGGTATATTCCGGAGCATCGTCCCAAGGGTGGGAGCAGTTAGTGGATCAGGGGTGAGAATCGTGATACCGGCCGAGTTGTAAGGGTGTGCAGGGGGAGGTGAGTAGAGATCGTAGAATTCGTAGATGGTCGCAGCAGAGGGAAGCGCCGTTGCTGCCGTTGCTGGCATCGACTCAGGGATCCTACGGATCGGGGTGGCTCGCTGGTTCGGGGTCCAACGGATGCGGGCGACGCAGGGTGAACTTACTCGCAGTCCGAGCGGGAAGTGGAGCAGGAGCGGTAGCGGTAGTTCGTTGGAAGAGCGAAGGGCGAATCGAAGAGTAGCATAGAGAAGGAAAGAAAGAATCCGCAGCGCGAGTAGTGGAACAAAGAGAGTTTGATAAAGATAGAAGGAGATCGTGATAGATAGGAAGAGAGAGAGAGAGAGAGAGAGAGTGGGGCGAGGTTGGGAGGCTGTCACGGGCGGGCGCGACAGCGTGGGTGCAGATGGAGAGCACGAGAGAAAGATAGATAGAGAGAGAGCGAGAGATCAAGCGAGGGAGCGAGCATAGAGTGGTGGGCGCGAGAGGGCGAGGGTGTTCGTACGTACGTACCGAGAGAGAATCGATCTAAAACTAGGAGTCGCCGCAGTAACCGCCGGGAGGAAGCCACTGTTACAATTTGGCCCCATATGCGCTAGTGATTTCTTAGATATCGGGTAATTGCAGCGCGAGCCGCGCGAGCATGAGCTCTTCCCGGTAGGTGCTTGCCCACGTTAGGCTGGGCCCCCGCGTCCACAGCCGCCGCCGACGCCGCCACTGACGCCGCCGCCGCCGCCGTCGTCGTCGCTGCTACCGCGAGAGGAGTAGGAGCCTCGTTCGCGTCGGAACCAGTGCGCGCCACGGCCCTGCTCCAGCCTCCCAAGGAGCCTCGAGGGTACCTCGAGCGGTGTCATCGTCCAAAGGTGACGTCTACCGGTGTCGTTCAGTGCTGTCGTCCAGGGGTATTGTCCAGCGGTATCATCCAGCGCCGCTATCGCCGATACCCGCGGAAAAAAGAGAGAGAAAGGTGTCTCGATCACCCTGGAGAACGGCCTGAACGCAGTGGCCCGCCTGAAACACCGCAGAGGAGCAGCTCTCGCTTGTCCAGGGGGTGGGTGAGCGAGCGAGAGGATCGGCCGAAGGGAGCAAGCCGAAACAGAGAGGGTGTCGGAGGCCAGTGAGAACCAGTGGCGGAGAGGGCGAAGAGAGTGAGATCGTGACGGCACGAGAACGAGCGAGGGAGCGAGGGCGAGAAAGGGCGAGAAAGGGCGAGAGCGGGAGACGGAAGGGGACGGAGAAAGAGAGAGAGAGGGTGGGAAAGAGAGAAAAGGAGAAGGAGAGTGGGTGACGGAGTGTGTGAGGGAGAGAGAGAGAGAGAGAGAGAGAGAGCGCAAGGGTGGGCGGACAGCACTGCACGAGAGCATCCCGTCGCCACGATAATGCGACGTGCATCTTTGGTCGTTCCTTCTGAATAAGTGCTTGCTGGGACGGTCCCTTACCTGCAGGGATATGACGTAATGGCAAGAGAGGTACGCATTGCCCGTATTATTTTATTTCTCGCTTGGACGTACCGCGAATTCGAGGACTACCCTTACATTCGACGCGACACTTTCCTTCCCTAACGCGACCCTCTCCCTTACTCGTTCCTTCGGTGGACCACC
Source organism: Trypoxylon attenuatum (assembly GCA_963989405.1). Classification (NCBI taxonomy): domain Eukaryota; kingdom Metazoa; phylum Arthropoda; class Insecta; order Hymenoptera; family Crabronidae; genus Trypoxylon; species Trypoxylon attenuatum. The sequence goes on along the minus strand of OZ022492.1, from coordinate 1,315,724 downwards.
CCTGACCCTCGACTCGAGCTCTCGTTAGTGCCGAACTGCTCTGTTAGCCGCTAACGCCGTGGGCTACTTTATTTCGCGACTGGCTTTTCTCGAAATCTACCCGAACCACCCGGCGGACCCTTCCCTGTCCTAAACACCGTCCGCCTGACCCACTTCCCTTGCGTCGTGACCTCGTGACACCGAGGATCACGATATCCCTCTGCGTTAGTTCCTCATCGAGATCCTGGAGCATCCGTCAACCTGAGGCTATCGTCAACTTTGCAACGTACCTTAGCCAATATCGTATTCCATTCTTTTGGACTACCGGTGCAGTGCCGCGACATTTTTTCCATGAAACACCCCTTGCCAGGGTACATTCCTCTTTCCAAGGCGTTAAAATACCACCGAAGGATTCTTTGATCCTCCTGGAAGATTTGCCTAAAGTGATGGTCGTTCTTGGGAAGGGTGCAATCGTCCACTACGGTGGATTGTGTTTCTTTAAGATCCTTTCGGGTCATCAGGATCACAGAGCAAGCTTTGTGTCAATGCATTTTGGTTGTCAGTGGGTTTTTGGGTTGTTTACCGGGATCGTGTCCCGGTTGCAGGGGTTTTAAACCCTATTGCTGATCCGCATTCGTCAGAGACAGAGAAGTAGACGCGCGCGCGCGAGACATTCTCACAGTGGTCCCTCGCATTATTTATCAGAGTTATGGGTTTTCTCATCGTTTTTATTCGCGAGTCGGGAACGATTGAATCAGGTCAGTGTTTTCGACCATAAGTTGCGCATGCGTCTGCGCCGTGTTCGGTTAGCGCCTCCCTGTTGAAAACTAGGGAGAACCCAAACACCGCGGTCTTCTTTGGGTTCCTCGCATTATCGTGATATCGTTTGAAACTGGCACAGGGTTGTTATCGATGCTCGGGAGTATGTAACAGGCTGTCATAGGGTTTTTGATTACTCGGGAGATTCGAACCCATAAGAATCTCATTGGCCAACTCCTTTTTTTCTTTGGCCCGCCCTTCCCACAGGATGAGGAATCCACCGTTGCCTAACCCTCGAACGCTCTACAGTAGACTGCTGATAAAATGCTAATAATCATAATAATTATCGACGACAGATCGTCTGCGGCAAGCGCGTTCTCTTACGACGGGGGTGAGGGCGCGGTGCGATTTGCATAAGCGCTCCATGACAAAGCGATTCTGTCGGGTTGCACCCACCCTCTTGTCTTTCGACACTTGACTATAAATTGATAGAGCTGCCAAACACAATTAATCGATGTTGGGAAAAGGCCTATTACCAGTTGCTTCTAAAAGAGGGAGGGTGTATGCGAGTCTGCTGTAGCCTTACAACCGCTAGCGATACCCTTCAAAATCCACATCCGTGTGTCAACTCCCTCGTTCCTCGGACGCCGCGTGTCTTCGACTTCCTTGACCCGACTACTGCTACTACTATTACTACTACTACTACTATTACTACTACTACTACTACTACTACTCTTCCTCACTGGAAATAGACGGTCTAGGAAAGGAGGTGAAACTCCTGCCGAGGATGTATATAGGTATCCGATAATCATTTCCACCAGCCGGGGTGTCGCGGTGTCGGCTTTGTTTAGAATCCGCTCTACTTACTTGTTAGTCGTAGCGGCGGCGCGTTAACGCGTGCCGTAAATTAGTTTCTCATTCAGACGAGAACACGTTCACGGTGACAGTGGACTTAGGCATGCGAACCGATAAGCGGTTACGGTTTCCTTGCACGCAATTGCGTTTTCCTTCTACTCAAAATTCCACTGATCCATTCGATAAGAACATACACAATTTTCACCTAATAAACGCTAATAACAACAAGCAAATCCATCAAAAAGATTCCCTCCGAATTCTTCCCCTCTGGGAATATATTATCCTCAGAGTGTTTTGTTTGCGTTACACAACCCCTACTGCAAATAAACCCTTGTCCCTTTAAACTTGGGGGGAGGGGGAGTCGTTAGTGTGAATTGATCAGTGAGATCGATGCTTGAACACACGTATATACATGTATGTATCCAGGTTAATAATCACTGATTCTAGGGTCAACCCCCTGGAATCGAGCATTTACCACGCGGGTCCTTTAACGCCTTCCGCATTGTGTCACGCGATCAGTCTGATTTGCATACCACTCATTGCGCTTTATGCTTTCGACAAACTGAGCCAGAAATCCCACTAGCCACCCAGCTGTACAGCTAACAGTATTCTACATAGAGACATATACACATACATATACAATACATGCATATACACAAACCAATTTCCCTGACACAGCCTCGTTTCGTTTGGTTCCAATTAGCGGAGAATGTAGATATTCTCCGAGTAGTCCATCTCTGACTGGATGTCTTTACCCTGACTCCCGTTCATTTCTGTGCAGGAGTTACGGAGCAAGAGACCATTTAAGATATGGGACAGTTGGCGTAACGTAAGGAAGGGACTGGTCGTTAGCAATTTCGAGGAACTGATACACCGGGGTAAGAAGCATCGTCGATTAGACCAGAATTAGATCTGCGAAGCAACGACAGTCAAGCTGCAGAATGTATGTAGTCGAAGAGAAAGTGAACAATTGAGCGCATACACGCGCCCTCGATCTCTGAAGTATCAACTGTCGTGCGAGCATATCTTCACCGAAGTACATATGTACTTTTCTTCCACTTCTTCTTCTTCTTCTTCTTCTTCTTCTTCTTTTTGTTTTTTTTTTATTATACCAAAGTCATTGGGTTACTAGACGCGAAACGTTGCAACGAATCACTCGGGATGAAGTGGGGGGAGTTGGATGAGACCGATCGTGAATATTCATGCGAGTTATACGTATGTGTGCTGAATTCCGATGGATTGAATGTCCTTCGAATATCAAGCTACTATATGTACATCTCGCCACTTTGCTCTCGACAGTCTTTCGGGATTTCTACTTCGCGAGAAGATGAGCGCGTCCGGGCGACAAATCGGGTATTGTCAAAAGAGGGAGCTTAAAATCGCTTATCGGTGACGGAAGTCACGAGTGGTTCAGGGTGAAGAGGATCCTAATCGGATTGTGCCTTGCTTCTAGGCAAGGAGAAACTGGGCGTGCCACAGAACGAGAATGTCTCTTTAGTGCTGGAATCGGACGGCACGCAAGTCGAGGACGGCGAATACTTCAAGACCTTGGCCAACAACACGATCCTCTTGCTACTGCGGCATGGTGAACGCTGGTGCCCTACTGGCGTCGACATAATACGTGCCGGTATAAATTATCAATAGCGTTGTGTTGTTAGCACTCGAGAAGGATGATATCAATCGAGATGCATACGTTACGTAGATATGTAGATCTCTATAGTTGATATCAATGTAGTATATGTATGAAGTAGTACAGGCTAGTCTAGTTGCCCTGGCAGGGTTTTAGCTGCGGTTGAAAGGTCGCGAAGACCAATCGAGGAATGCGGATGGGCAGACCGTTCGACCGTCGACTGCAATAAGCGACTGGCCTCGATGCATAGATAGGATTGGCCTATAAACTACTCGGATAAGTACAGAGAAACCAGAGGAAGCCTCGCGCAATTTCGACGCAGACGTTCTCCCTACCACCCCTGAATCCCCTTTGCCACTGTGATTTCCATACGTATACGTAGGGATGAACTACGATTATCTTGGATTATTCTACTAATGGACCAATCTACAAGTTTATCTCGCGAATCGTGTTCTCTTGCTCGAAGCCACGACTCATCAGAAAACTGCAAGCGAGATATTTCGGAAAAAGAAGGATCCCCGGAGGCGAACCGTAATATTCTTAAGGGTGGCTTTCACTGGCTCGTAAATAAGAAAAAGTGATCTTGACTAAAGAGGGAAATCCAAAGGCGAGTGTAGGCATGTCGCGTCAGAAATGTCTTTATCGAAGGATGATACCTTTTTGGCTTTGAGAAGCGTCTCGTTAACATCCGTCGCGGGGGTGAAACGCGGCAGGCTCTGAAGCGGAATCGAGCGTAGTTGGATAACACGAGAAGCGACACGCGCACCCCATATAAACCATAGATGAACGCGGAAACTTTTATCTCAGGCTTTCATACCATTGAGAGTAAACAAGCTATAAAAAGTGAATGTTAGTGAATAACCGAGTTGCGATACCTTTCCTGTCTCTCTTTCTTATGCCACGTTGAGTACCACCCCCATTGGCATCATCCTGCCATTGGGTGAGGTTTTTCTTCGCTTCTTTTCTCTTTATACCTTTTTCGCCAGGGTTACGCGTAAAAATAACCGTGACGCCTTTTTTTCCGGATCCGGTGGCTAGTTGTCGCGCGAACTTGAGCGCTTTATCGCACAGTGGCTCGTTGAGCGGGCTCGAGCGGAATTTAGAGCGAATCGATCGATCAGAAGAGAAAAGCTGTCGACACGAGCAATCGCGTGGCGCGATAAGATTGTTGATTTTTTCGAAGGGCTCTCGAACACTCGCGGCCCTTTTACCATGCAGGAAATCTAATTACACCGGTTGAACTTGACAGGCCACTCTACAACTGAAATTCGCATGCAAATCACTGCCAGCAGCCGGAGGAGTTGCACGCCACGGGCTTCCTACTGCCTCGGGAAAATGCAGAACAGCGGCCTCGCCGCGAGATCCGATAAGGTCAAATGTGAGCCAGTCGCGAATAGAGGAATGCGCTGACTCCCTTTTCTGACAATAGTAACGCGAGGTACTCGAGTGGGCGGTACACATCGATTTATCGACGAGACCGTGGCCAGAGATTCTTCGGAGACGAGTCACGCGACAATTCGTCTCACGGTGTTCCGTTTTCTCGTGGGCTCAAATCACTCTGCTTTCTTCGACCCACGAAGTTACCGTTTTTGATTGGGCAGCAGGTTATTTCTCACTGAGATTTATCGAGCGAAGATTTATCTAGTGTAGTTTCAATTTTTAATTACACGCCTCTTACCTTGAATCAGGGTTTCCTAAGTTTCAGGGTCATTCTCTAATCGCTTGGAGAATTATCAATAGTCGTTGTTGTTTGTTTAAATTCGGGACCGATTGCTGTGGTCATAATATGTCCCAGGATTTACTGTTTTAAGTGGGATCAAAACCACTATGTGCGCAACAGCATGTGGTGTTTCTCAAAGATGGGTGAAAATCAGTAGTATCGGTAGTCTATGTGATACTTGGAGAGTAGCGTAATTTTCGTGGGTTTTCTTGACTAGTATAACCCATTGACGATGATTTACAGCGATATCGGCGATCCCGAAGATAGTCTGCGAAACGATTCACGCCCTGGAGCTGCACGATGAGACACCCTCGTGGAAAATCATGGACAATAAGGGAAGGGTCACGGTGGTGCTGCACTGGGACCAGCGTTCGCCGTCGTCGTCGCAAGTGCAGCAACAACAAAAGGGCCCAGATGCCCAGAGTTCGAAATACTCGCCAACCAAGAAAGCCGACTTGAGTGGTACTCAGCGGCCTTCTCTCGTCATTCAGACCAGCTTGGACAAGCTAAACTATGGTAGCAAGTCGAGCCACGTGGCTGGTGAGATCGGACCCAGCAGATACAGCAGCCCTCAAATCACTGTGATAAATCATGACGATATGGTAGGTGCAAGTAGATTAATCCCAGCTAATCTCTTCAACTTTTACCCTTGTAACTCTCTTCTCTCTTTCACCACAGGAGCAACAGCAGCAACAACAACAGCAGCAACAGCAGCAACCACAACCACCGCGACACATCCCAGGACGACTGGTGAAACAGAGTACGAATTCCTTCGACAGCACGACCATCCATATCCACACGCCAGAGTGTTCCAATCACATTCATCAACCGGTCACGCGGAACGGGAGTCCCGTGAACGAGGCTGATGGTATATCCGCGGGTGAGTGCGACTTCCACTGCTGCGCCTTGCACGAAGAGGGTCGTCGCATCGCCGTGCACAAGTCCGTCGCCACCTCGCCTATCCAGGACGCCCAACATCAACAGTATCAACCGCATTACCATCAACATCAACAACAACAAACCCAAACACAGATGCCATCTCCGCAACCGCCATCCTCCTTGTCAGACGGAACTCGGAGACCTGGAATGGGAAAGGGTCACGTACGATTCCTCGACACAGCCGACGAAGAGTCGAGCTCACGATTGGGGGGCGGCAATTCCGAGGACCCTGATTTTCACATGCACCATCATCATCACAATCATCATCAGGAACACGACAGCTCCGAGTCCGAAGCAGAGAATACGATAATGGAGGATGAATTCGTGACATCTGAAAAATTTCTACTGTTGATCGATCAACTAAGAGCCCCTCAAAAACATCTGAGCATCAAAGACATCGGTATAATTCTCGAGCAACTCAATACGAAAATTCTCGATGTCGAGCGGTTGGATCGCGAGAGCGAAGGCGATGAGTGCTACAACTGGACGATCAAAGCGATCATACGGGGCGACGTTCTTTGCGATTTGGGAATCCTCTATAATGGCAATTTCTATGCGATCACCGAGCATCCTGGTTATAAAGAGGAGTCTGAGGAGAATAATGAGGATAACGAGGAGGAGGAAAATAGACTTTAATACGATGCTGTTTTACTAGATAGATAGATAGATATACACCTATTAACGGTTATTATTAACATAGTACGTACGAAGCTGCGGGCTAGCCCTGGCCGAATCTCGGATGCAACCACCGATCAACAAGCGGTTTTTCAACCACCCAATTCCAAAAAAAGGGCATTCGCGCGCAATTTTCTCTTGCCAATCTGGTTACAGAATCATCGTCGCGTGGTCGCGGTGTGGTTTCCGGTTGGTTGTATGGTGGTGGTTGCTGGAGAGGCTGCAGGTAGGCAGGCCGGGGCTTCGGGGGTGTGTCTTTGGGGTGACACGAAGGCCGACTCGTCACGGGGTGGCGAACGGTGGAATAAAAGGGCGCGGGCACGGCGAACAAGCGAGGGGACAAATGTCATTTTTTTTTTCCTTCTTTTTTTTCCCAATACGACAATTGCATTTTCACTAATGCGGCCCGAACGCATCGTAATTGAAATCATACGATACCTTATAAACTTAGCTCTAAAAGACGGTTGTTGAAATATGTACTTATTAAATAGTATGTATACTTGTAGGAAACATTTTTGGGATTACGGACGTTCATTCCGTAACCGTCCACAACACTGCCCTATCTAGAAAATGAGGAGAAAAGGCGCGAGGAAGAGAAGAGGAGAGAGAGAGAGAGAGAGAAAGAGAGAAAGAGAAAGAGGGAGAAGGGATGGACAGGAGAAAGTGAAAAGAAAAATGGAAAGACAGAATTTGTATCCAAGAACCAGGTTCTAGGAATCCTGGGTTCTAACACTTTTTTGAGAAACAGCTCGGAATGCGATCATGACGAATCGCATTCCGCGAGAGGCTTCCCAGAAGCTTCTCGCGTTAGATGCTATCTAGACCAAGGAACGCGAAGCGCCTCAATCCCACCGAGGATCCACCGAGTGAAGAATTCACGATGAAGGACTTCGACAAGGAACACACGGAGATGAAGAGTCTCGTATCCGATCATGACCTTTCGTCGGAGTCTCTCTTGGTATATGTACTCGCGCACATGACTTTCCCACATTCACATGCCATCGACGTACGAATCTCGATTACCGTGAATCCAGTAGACAACAAAGAAGCTAATAATAATCGAAACCTTGTTGGACTTGTGTTGTCTGACTCACGCGGAACCTGATCGCCACGAACACTGCATGATCAAATGCTTTTGTCAAAAAGAGGGGGTTGAAAGCGCGAACGCGTAGAAACTTTGCAATTTTAATATATTTCTATTGTAAGTATACAATTCGGTAATGCCCGACCGAGTAGTCATCACGGCATCACATGGCTGGTGGGGTACATACGCAGCTGTACCTCGCAGCCAGGAGACCCTTTATACATATACATATACTATAAATAAACGTATACAGATATAAATATAAATATGAGTATATAAAATACGATATTACGCTCCGTAGAAGACTCAGTGATTGAGAACCGAGTCACCAAGGGGAGACAGATACGCAGTAAGATTGCAATATACAGACAGATTATTATTATTATTATCTTTCCGTTCGTATCCTGATGGATGAAACATTCACTCTGCCGCAAACTCAATAACTCGCGACTCTGTAACATAGAACTCATACCGGAAATTTTTCTTCTTCTTCTTTTTTGATCAATCGGGTTCTACCGATGCTTACGAGAAGGCCGGATTCTTTCGCGGGTTTCGCAGATTCTCCCTCCGTATTCGTAGTACCAGTTTCACTGTCAGTAACCGCTAGTGCAAACCAGTATACACCCCGGAGGTCGAGAAACACGCTGAAAGCGATAAATAATAATACTAATAAACGAGGAGTAATAATAATAACGAATAATAAATAATAATAATAATAATAATAATGAATAACAAATAAAGAAATAAATAATAATAATACTAATGAATGATACTAATATTAAACAAGCATTATAACGAGTAAATAATAACAATACCAACAACAATAAAGGGAATAAAAGGATTGTTATAAGTTGTAACAATTGTTTTTTTGGTATATGCAGATACAACGTAAGCAGCGCAATGAGGAGTTAATATGGCCAATGGAAATTTCGAAGATAGAATATTCGGGAATATCAGGTATACATAATTCCATAAGGGTGTATCCCTGCTCCCCTTCTCACTTGATCTCAAACCGGAAGTAGAACTTTGGAGACACAGATCATTCTGCTGGCAGAACGCGCGGATTTACTTGAAAAAATTGTTCTCGACTGGTCATTTTCGATTCTGATCCACTATCTTCTTCAATCTCCGAAGATTTGGGACTCGTCGTATCTGACTACAGGGTCCAATTTGCTCCAGCCGAGGCAGTTTCTGTAAAAATGGGTCAGGGGGAGGGTGACAGGAGTCAGGGATCCCAGAATCAATACTGAGAAAACTAGCGCAAGCAACCTCGCATTAAGATTACCTCTGCGTATCTGCATTACCGCATTAATTTTTTGATTACACATACACATACACAAACATACACAGTGAAACAGACACATTTATCCATCCACACACTTATATACATACATGTTTCAACCACGAGGATCTCAGTCTCCGTGGAATCGAGTTTACTGATGAAAATCAGACCCGATCGACGAGTCCATCGTCCTTTGGACAGTTTCGAAACAAGTCTTCCATCGTCCGTGGAAGCGTGTACTTATTCGAATACTTGACATCTAAGTCTCACGTAATCGGAAGAAAAAAAAAAAACAGTTGTAGTCGCGACAGACATTCTGCAAACGCATTTATATAGATGATGAATACTTATAAATACCCACCGACACACACACACACACACGCGTACACACACTACTACCGCCCCCTAAAAAAAAGAAATAATCACGATTCGCAATCCTAACTGTGCACTGTCAAAATGAAACATAAACAAACGTAGTGGGAATTAAGGGTTTTTTAAAGCATTACGGACGATGTACTGACTTTTTTAATCACGTTTTATCACGTTAACGTAGTACACATATATATGTATAGAATATTAAAAATATATATGTGTATATGTGTATTTACGTAAAAGACACACGTATAAAAATGAGGAGGACGATAAGGGGATATGTATATATACGTGTGTACCTGTGTGTATACAAATACATGCAAATATATATGTATATATACATATATAATAATATGATTAAACAAAAATATATATATATATATATATATATATATATATATATATACACGTGAGTGTGCGAATGCCTGGAGAGTTCAGTAAGTGATATTACGCCAGAGGAAGAATGTAAATAATAAAGAACCGTATATATCACGATTATTCCATGAGAACCTATATTTGCCACGTATGTATATGTATAAACACGTGCAATTGGATGCGACGAGAGATTAGTAAGAAGCAGAAGCGATATCCTAAAAGAAGGAACGATGAAAAAATACGGGAGAGAGAGAGAGAGAGAGAGAGAGAGAGAGAGAGAGAGAGAAAGAGCGAAAGAGCGAAAGAGAGCGAGAGAGAGAGAGAGAGAGAGAGAGAGAGAAAAGAAACGTCTGTCGAACAATGTTCCGCGCCGACGTCGAGCTTATAGATAAACGTTAATTAATCTTACAATTAGTCCGACCTTTCTACGATGACTGCCAGCACTGTGAATCACTCGACATTAGAACCGAGGGCTTGGACAACCCTTTTGCACCCTTGTCATCCGATCGAGATAGATGAAGAAAGATGAAGAGAAAAAGATAGAAAGAGAGCGATCGATTATTGGGATCGCTCGATCGATTGGACTCACGTGCATCCGCATTCGCTCCCATTGACCCAGAAAATTCTCACTCGTAATTGTTAGAAGTCATCGCTACTTCCGAGATCGTCCTGGGATATTCTTATGATCGATTAAAAGGGATATTCCAACGATCGACGGTGCGAGATACATTTAGCTAGAGCGAAGTAAGGAGATACATAGAGATATAGACGATGAATATCCTGAAGGGGAGAATCGATTAGACCCTCGCGTCGAACTTCCGTATCCGGAGGAATCGATGAGAAAGCCGTGCCCGTGGAATCCTAAACCTCACAGCCCTCGTTGCCTGGATCAAATCGCCATAGATCGATGCCCGAAGTAAGTGCCAATATCGATATCGCCACTGGTTTTGTTCCTCTTACTTGCCCCCACTCCTTATTCTAACATATTCCACGAGGAACTACGATCGATTGGGAGGTCCACAGGCTCGCGTGAGGCTCTTACTTTTCGACGGCATCGATCGGCAGGATCCCGCAATCAGTACGTTTAACGCACTCGCTCAAAACTCTAGACAATTAGGAGTACGTCGCCTGTGAGGACGTCGATTTTTCATACCAGTTATAACAAAGCGCGAGTAACGATTGCGATTATCGTGGAGTATGGAGAAAGAGATAGAGAAAGTGAGAGAAAGTGAGAGAAAGTGAGAGAAAGAGAGAGGGAGGAAAAGATGGAAAATGGTGCGGTGAGATGATCGGAATGGAGAAGGGGTAGCTGGTGTGGGGAGGAGATAAGGTTGGCCGGCACACACACACTGGACGAAAGTAAAGTGACACTAGAGCGATCTCATGAGAGAGACTCATTGTAAAATTCCCCGCGGGACGCCGAACCAGTGAACGCAAGGCGTCTCCGACGAGCCCATCTACCCTACGTTCTTCGTGCGGAATTTTTCACGTATTCCTATTCTCAAGGTTACCGAAATGTTAAACAATCCTAATCTTCTTCGCGTGTATGTACTGAGAAAATAAATAAGAAACGTAAAGGATACCAGAACTGCCGGAGAATAAGGCTTTTCAATAGTTTTTCGATCATCCTATCTCTTTTTGCTTTTGTTTCGAAACGCTCCCACTTTCTACCAGCAGGACGTTTCTTTAACCATGTTTAACTTATCGACGATCATTGCAACTTACCCTTATTATTCTTTTTAAATTTCTACGACCCCCGCCAAGCGTGCTAGCCGCACGCTCCAGTTGCGATATTATGTAACGCGAAATCCAGCGAGATTAAGCGCGTCGTTTATAAATGAAGAGTAGAACGACGCGCTTCGTGGAACTTGGATTTTCGACTCTAATCGGGGATCCTCTTTCGTTTCGCGACACAATTTCCTTTTGCTGTTAATCGCAGAGAGATGGAGGGAGCGTTCTCGTTGTCACCTGTCCCTCGAACGAAAATCAAGAGGTTTTGATTCTTCCAAAATATTCATTAAATTTATTTATTGTCTCTTGTACTTGGCCCGAGACAAGACCTTGTCTCTTTTTCTTTGAAAAAAAATGAACCTAGCTATAGTCAACCAAATAGCACTATTTCTTTCCTATATACTATAAACAAAGGTTTCAACTATCTCCTGTTTTTTAGTTATCTTTTTCTAGGACAATTTTAGCATCAAATTGAAGTTATTCTTTTGTTCCGAATTTTGGTCTGGTCTGTGTTGCATTAAATGGCAGACAATTCTTTAGAGTTAGAGGTACATATACAATATCCTTCATGCAATATAGAATCGACTGGAACTCGACAACATACTCGTATGGAACATATGTCTATTTCTCTTTATTTCTCTGTCCCAAATTCAGGTCTGTGGTACCTTCAACAATGGAACCAATAATCCATACGACATGAGAAAGTATGAAATTTTATGCCCTCTTGACCACTCTTTCACGAAATGTCGATGTATGACATCACGAGGAAAAGTACATACATTCAACATATATTTGAAAGGAACTTTCACGTATAAGGATAGATCCGACGAATATCCACGTTGTGGGTAGAATGCGGTAGGATTAAATTGCGGTTGGCTAGAAATAACGATAGGATGAGCACCAGTAGCAAGTGGTTTATGCAAACTTTCGTCCTTAATCCAGTAAATCGGACGTGCGTCAACGTATGAGTACTCAAAAAGAGCGAGAGAGAAAGAAGAGAAACACTGTGGCGTTGGCTGGAAAATTAAAGGATTAATTTGCAAGCAGCGTGGTGACTCGTAATTAGAATCCGAGAGAGAGAGCTGAATGAAAGAAAGAAAGAGAGAGAGAAAAAATTGGGGTGGCAATTGCAGTTATACTTTTTTAGAATTTCCAAGTAATTTGACCCTGTATCGTTGGTTAGAAAGAGTGTTACAGAGTAGGTGGGCCCCTGTCTTCGGTTTATATCGGCCTCGCTATCACGGGGCACGCTAATTTTTTGCCGATCGACACAAGTGCGTTTCAGGAATCTCACCCAAATCGGTGAAATGTATTTTAATTACGGAATGATTTGTTCCAAGCGCTCCTGCAATTCGAGCGCATTCCTCTGCTCTGACGTCAGCGAGCTGTGCAGCCCCCCTCTAGCCCCCAATCCCGCGCGTCCTGAAATACGCTTTCCAGGAAGCTTCTCGTTCGCGGAAAGCGAATCAGAGCCTGCCAATTCACGAGATCGAGCTTGCTTCGTAGCCGCAAATATCAATCAACGCTCTTTATCCTGCGAACGGATTTTAGCCGTTCGCAATAATTCTTAATGAATATCAACGACGGTTAATTCTTCTTCCAAAGAGACAGTTAATCATCCTGTAAAAATGTACCCTTATCCTTCAATTATTATTTTCACCCAATATTATTCAATTGTTTCTTCATTAACAATTTAATGAATAATAAAATCCGGCCTCGAGGTCTATGAAAACTACCCAATTAAAAAAGACCAATTTCGATTGACTTTTTACAGAATGATGATACCATTGACAGATGCAAGATATCTTTTTAGTGCAAAATGTCACGCCGACCCTGCATCCGATTTCCGGTGAGGTCAATGAAGAAGCTACCCATTACCAGGTGAAAGTTAAAGAGCAGAAGGATAAATCGAGATATTTTTATCCTATGGAAAAAAGAAGAGTATCTAAACGCACCACTGCCAATTATCCGGATGCTATTCAGCTTAATGAGCAAGTAACTTCACCGGCAGTTGCAGCGTCTTCTCACACCTAATCGGGTGTTGGGAGGTTGCTGATGCTGGTACTGGTGCTGCTACTGGGTGAGGGAAGCAAGCGAAGCCAGAGTCGCAACCCGGTTATAATGCGGGAGTTTCGAGTGACCCGGTGACGCAATCGAAAGGCTAAAGGTCCCAGCCGCTCGAGCGCGAACTCTTTGACCGAGAGAGACTCGAGTCTCGAGAGCAGAGCGCGCACTCCGCTCGAGCTTTGACCTTTCCCCATCAAAGCTCGAATATTTTCTCTGGACTACGATTCTACAGTGGATACCTCTACGCGTCTCCTTGCCGATGAAGGATTCTCTCCCAACCAATTGCCGGTTTTCGGTATACAATTTTCCTTTCTTCCTTGTATCACTCGATGGAAATCAAAAACTAATAACCTTTTGACTAAATCATTCTGACAATTTTCACTTTAGAAAATTCTTTGTATTCAGTTTTTTTTTTTCTTTAGAGACAGAGAAAGATAATTCTTTTGAACTTCTTCCAATTTTCCGCAAGAGTTTTGTACGATTCTTTAGAGCTTCTTTTACAATTATAGTATAATAGCTGAGACAATTAAACGGCTAAGAAAGTTGGTCCTTGAGGTAGGAGCAAAGTAGGTTTGCTTAAAATTCTAGATTGTCTCCCTGCGTAGTCTATTATCTTCTTGGAAAAGCAAGCAAGTGGTGGGCAAGTTGAATAGCGTACTACGAAAGCAGGATTCCTGCTGCTATTATTTTCAGTCTACCAGCTGTCCAGCCTGTTTTTGGTCAAGCGAACGCTTCACCAAAATCCCAAAGGGCTTTGTTGGACGTGGCCTAAACTAATTCGAGCGAAACTCCCTCGCAAATACGGATTTGTCGCTCCTCGACTCTCGACCTCGGTCCCCAGCACACCTACCGCGACAACAACACCGGTAACTTTGCCAAATTTCCGAATACATATTCCCCGGTGTGACCTGCAATTACATTTTCCTGCGGCTTAGCCGCATTACTTGCAATCACTGCGCACAAAGATAAACTTTATACAGGTATCATCTTCGAATCGCGAGTAGAATTATCGATCGATTTAATTTACAAATCCTCGATCACGCTATACTTGCTGATTGTGAGAGTGAAACTAAGAGAAAAAAATACGGTGTTTCGTAGCATGTGAAAAAAAGTCTTAATACCATACCACTTCGATGTTAATACTGCTACTTGGCCGACTTTTTTTTTCGTTCTCAATACATCTGTGTGCTTTTTGTTAATTAATGCTACAGAGTTGCAGATTTCAGTGAGAAGTATCAGCGCGTTTAACACAATTACCAAGTATCGTGGAATATTATTTATTTGCATGAAAAGGTGTGATTAAGTATTATGGATGAAGATAGAGATTTTATTGAGCTCGTTACGCGCGACTAATCAAAAGTGTTCTTATTCCGGTGAGCAGTATTCTATAATTGAAATCATTGAGTGTGCAATGCTGATCAGTATTAGTGGCAACAGTACTATTAACTATTAATACTATTAACATCGCCGCGCACAATGGAATCCTGCTGGGTCAAGAGTTATCCAAGTGCACACGTACCCGACAGACCTTCAAACTCGATTATCTCGAAAACGAAGCAATATAAGCTGAAATTTTATTCTACATTCTCCCGACCTACCTTTACACGTGGAAAAACTCGCTGTTGCCTAAAGCTCAATAGATAGTACGCGAAATTTCGACAAAGAATTTTATATCTTTATTTCATTATTTTTAACAATATTTTATTCTCATTCGTGACAGAATAAGTTATCCATACAAAAACAGCTATAAATATAAATATAAATATAAATATAAATGAGCCGTTCACAGGCCAGATTAATGAAGTTCACTTTTTGAAATATTTCACAAAGTATCAAAGCACTTGATTCAATAATAGCTTCTTTTATTCCAAATTAAATTTCCCAAATAATAGAGATCATCACCATTAATCAAGAAAATTCTATTGGTCATCGAATAATAAATAATTTATTACAAAAGCCATTCCAATTAATTTCATTTTCTAATGTAAACCGTTTCAATAAAGAAATCCATATTTATCCATTATACAATATTCATTTAAATTTTTAATTAACCAGGAATTTTCAAAGGCAATCTATATTATTTCATCAAATCTCCCCACTTCCTGCTTTATAAAGTTAACTGATTTCCTAAATAAACGGCTCAAATATGAGTATGAATATAAATATACTATATTTTTCATTAATAAAGAATTATTTCTAAACTCACCATTATTAGTAGACGCATGTAATTTATCAAACTTACCGAAGTCTTAAATAGGCTTCCGGTCGAGCGTAACAAAGTGTATACGATGATATTATGGTGTTTTTGTTCGGTAACCGTCAGCGTGGATACACAATAGGTGCTAGGGATATCGTACCTCGAGATATAGGCCCGATGTTGTGAGTCTGTGTTCGGTAGTGGAAGGGTGACTCGAGTGAAGTCGGGCGACGATCGTGCACCATCGGTAACGCTAGATTACGCTCGACCGCTCCCGACTCACTTCTCACGGATCACGCGTACGCGTCGGACGCGGTGACCGAACTCTTCGTCCTATCGATATTTCACTGTTATTCATCCATTATTTAACTAACTTTCCACCTTCACCAACTATTTCCTGCCTCCGGGGACTTCTCCACTTCGATGTAACCAACGAAAATCTACTGAAAAGCATGAGAACTATGCTCAATGTTGCCCTACATCCTCTGCTTCTTATGGTATCTTTCTATTATTTCTCTCTTTATTTCTAACGGTGAATGATATTGTTACGAGTTGATGTCATCTATATATTTCGCGAATAGATACACGTCTAAGGAAGATTACAATAATTATTAGTCTCAGATTTACAAGACGTCGCGAATAAAATATCTCTACCAGTGGTATGTGTCTAGTCAAACACGGCCGGTACATACAATTTCGACACAGACTTTGCTGCGAAATGCTTATGTATACGATTTCTTACTGCTGGCACTATGTTTACTTCGCTTGACTGACAGATATGAGGTGGAAATAAGATAGCGTCTTCTATTTCGTTGCGGAACGATACACACGCGAGTCTTGTAATTCCGAGCATGATGATACTTATATCACTGTTTACCCTGTCTTTCTGTTTATTTTTCTCAGAATTATTTATCTCTTGTGTTCGGTAGATAATGTTACTTATTATGTTGCACTTATTATACGCACGTGTTATCTACCTATACTTCTCTGAGGGTACAATGACATCCTCTCGTTTATTATCTCTTCGGTTTTCCTAACGTATACATACATTCACCAGTGTTACAATTTTATGCCTCCGGTAACAGCCGTTGGTAGGAGGTATACGCGATATATATATATATGGATGAATAGGTATAGGTAGGTTTACGTTTGAGGTATCGTCGGGACACTGGCTCGTCGAAGCATAGCGATAATAAGATTTGCGGTAGTGGGGATGCTATAGGCAAACTTGTTTACAGCCTTCCGCGTCGTGTTTGGCAATTCCCAACTCACTTGGTTTGGGTCTAAGAGGCTTCACCAAACATGTTCCATATGCTATCACCATTTCCTTATTTCTCTGTTACCTAATAAACTCTTGCAATTTCGGAATCTGGTTCGAGACACAATTCCAATATTTCTATACTCAACGGTGCAACAATAACTAAATCTAAAATCTAGGTTTTTGGAGCTTAAAGTTATTTACTCATACAAATCATTCTTCTATTCTCGATATTATTTTTTATATGTTAATTGCTGATGCGCAGCAAAATATTTTTCTATTCTTCATGTTTTGATGTCTATTTTGTCGTATGGATTAATGTTTTACATTGGCAGGTGACAAATTGAGTGAAATAATGTTGAGTAGAATGCTTTGTGCTACTCTCGAATTTGACGTAACGTAATTTAGAGAACACTTTGGTCTCCGATTTCACGAATTCCACGCAGTACATACCTAGAGCGATATTCCGTCAATTGGCGTCGCCTCGGAGCCAGCCGCGCATTTATCTCCGTTGCATTCTTTATGAGAATATACGCGAACGGCAGCAGTAACGCACGTCGCTGGGACATTTTAGACGCGCGCGCGATCGGCGTCTACCTACAGGATGTTTCAAAAATAACTCACCAAAATTTCTCGTTTAATTCTCTCAGATTGTTCTTTTTCAATGATTGAAACATTATTAAATTTATCTACAAATTAAATGAATTTTACTTCTTCATTATTATCGTTATAATAATCTTTACGATAAATTGCAAACCAAAAGAATCGCGCGACGAAATATTTATCTAAAGTGTCTTTTTATTTCGAAATATTTTTGTAACTTAATAATCGCGGAACTTTTTTACTCAGTGCCAGCGTATTTTCAATGCGATTTTTATAACTTGCCCGAAAAATCATCGGTTTTTTGCAAAGAAAGAAATTAATTTATTTGACACGTAAAGAGTATTATTGATAATTAGACGAATTAAAGTACATGTCGAAATTCAATTGAAATGTTGATTCGGGTGAATTTGTGACATTTTTAGTTCTCGATAGGAATGTTAGTGCTACCTTAAAGTATTTTAAGAATCGTATTACCACCGCACGCGACCGAATTCGGTGTAGATACTCGGAGAAGGAATTTTCGAACGTCTCCGGTAATCTCCGAAATGTCGGTGCCAAGCGTGAGTCGTTTCAGAAGGGAACTTTTTTTTTTTTTATCAGTTTCTTTAAGCGAAGTGCAAGCATTCTCGCAATGCAACCTTATATGTATCTCTATCTCGAAAGCGAAGAGTTTCTAGACCACTCCGATATTTTTTCATGCTCGTCCTTATTTTATTTCATCCTTAGGGCGAGTAGAATACGATAGCGAAGTTGCATGTACATACATACATATTGCCATCTACTTCTCAGAAATTCTACATATAATATACCGATTCTTTTCCAATACATACCAACGGTCGATAAATGAATTCTTGACTGTTAAATCGAGTCGTTCGTTTTGTATCGAGAATAAATATCGGAACAAAAAAAAAGAAATTGGAATAAATCTTTTGTAGCTTTTTAACCAAGATAACTTTGAGAAATAATTCACTGAGATAATTATTTCTCATTGAGGCTCTTTTAAAAAACTAATTGCAAACTTAAGGGCTACGTACTACTGAACAAAGGCTTGTTGAAAGATGTATGGACGCAAGTATCATTACTCTCATTGTTACAAGACGTCTCTAACTATGAGCTTGTCGTGGAATAATAGACTCTGTGTGTTTATCTAAAACCCATCAAACAAGACGTCGGGTGGGTCAGGTAATGTAAGCACAGTGCTAACACTACGTAGCTGTAAATAAACTCCTTGTCGTAAACATCCTTACTCTGCCAGTACAGGGTCTGCACATGTGCATAGTTTGATGTTTAAAAGTCGTTTTTCAGTGTTTACGAACCAGCAAAATCTTACAATTGCGAAATTGATTCGTCTTTTTCTTGTTTAATCTTGAGATACTGTATTAATCCAAATGTATATTCTTCAAAATCTATTTTTATATTATATTTCTTTTTTCGAGAACCATTTTTCTCTTTTTCGTCTCGAGTGGTTCGCGTTCGAGTGCTTCGGTTTCTGAAGCGCCCTGTATAAAGGTAGATGCTACATAGACACACTTACACACTTACACACATGTTGCAAGGCCCTCAGTGGCGCAGTAGCAACAGGATTGAATGCTGGCAGGAGATCGGGCGCCATGGGAATCGCGGTACGCGAACGCCCGAGTGAAAGAGTCTTAATAATTTACGAGGGAAACTCGGGACGATCTGATAATCCGCCGTCAGTCATTTTCAGAAAACTTAGCCCCAAAGGTGTTCCCTCTATCTACACTCTCGAGAAAGCGCCCTCGGCTCAGAGCCTCGGTTATCTTGGAGAATCGCGCACGTAGACCAGTTTCAAGCAAATTGATTGCGGCCTAAGATTTTACCCTCCAACGACGCAGCCATTATCGTCCAGCAGAAAGTGGCTGAATAAGGCTCAACCACTTCCATCCCCCTTGAACGGTGACAATAAAGCACCCTCGTTGAATTTCTTCCTTTTTTTTTTTGAGACTTCGATCGTTCTTTCGAACCTAGACCTTGCGTGTTCTTGACAAATCACACGTTCTTCTTATTTCTTCCCAGTTTATCTGACTAGTGGAATAATCACGTGGTAGCTACTGCATTTTTATCGAACGATGGCTAGCGAATAAAATTCTAGTCTTATTGGTGATTAAAACGTGAAACTTTAATTTCGCCATTTTTTCTTAAAGTTCTATTGCATCTTTTTCCCCGAAGCATCTCTATCGGAAGTTACTTATGACTCCAATAATAATATTTAGCAAATGTCTCAAGATAGATGAATCTCTTTACCTTCGACGATAAGCCAGATACTTATCTGCTTGTACTTTAAGAGAGACGTGTTGGAAATAACGAAGAAATTGGATTCTCTCGACGTTTGATTTTAACCTCAGGTGAAATTCTCTCGACTAACCTAGTAGCCCTCTTAACTATAGGTTTAATGTCGCATAACGCTAGAATGTCTGTGTGTGCGTGTACCTCGTTTCGGCAGTTCTCCATAATCGCAGTAGCATTTCCGCACTGTTTCTTCGCGGCGTTTCGAAATGCGAGCTGTAAATGAGAACGGGGCGCTCGCTGTGTCGCGCTGTGCCGCGCCGCGTGCACCGAGAGTTGAGCGGTGGTCTGTGCATACAGCTGCCGTTACTACTTACTGCTTCTACCGGTGTTACTGCTACTGCTATACTACTAGTGTAGCAGTAGTAGCAGCAGGTTTTCATTTGGCGCCAGGCGCGATTTGTCTTGCGAAAATTTTCGTTTGACTCCCTCTCAGTTGAAGGGGAGGGGGAAGGTAGACTAGTCGGTCCTAAATGGGTACGCGAGCGAAAACAAACGTTTTGGGAGGAAGTTTCAAGCGGAAGGTTGGCGACACAGCTGGCTAATAATCTTATTTTCGCGCGTTCACTCGCTGAGCTATCGATACTCTCTTCCTTTCCTTTTCCTTCTTTCATAACTTAACTCATTCCTTCTCTCTTTCTCTGCCCCCCCCTTTTTTCTTCTTCTTCCGCTTAGCTCTTCCTGTCGCACTCACTTCCGCCCAGTATCTCTGTCAAGCTCTCCGTTACTCTCCCCCCTCCACCTCTCTATCCTCTGTTTGCTCATCCGAAAAAAGTTAATCGCCAAAAGTTCACGGCGGATTTCGCCACCGGCGCTGAAAAGAGGGAGAGGGCAAATAGGGGAAATGGCGCGGAACGGATGACGAAGTGCCACGGAGTCCAACCCCGAAAGTTTGCCCCCGCAGAAAAGAAAACTATCTCGCGAGCACCGAAATTACGCGGCTTAAATGAAATAACGAACGAAGTTGACGAGTCTCAGCCCCCCCTCTGTCCCCCCTAACCGTAAATTCTTCTCCATCTTCTTCTTCGTCGATGGAAGAAGGGACAGAGACAGGGAGGGGAACGGAAAGAATTAAGTTGGTCCAAGGGGACAGAGATATTTCATCGGATCCTATAATGTCGAGTAAACATTCCCCAAATATTGGCACTGGACGCTTCAGTGTTAACACCTTTCACCCTTTTCGTATGTCCCCACTTGTATCCGGACTTGTCTAGGGTTACACACTCCACGCTAACATGATTTACCGGATTTCTTTGAAGGGTTGTTCGAGGGGTAGATAGATACAATTCTTCGGAAGGATTTTATTTGATAGAAATAATATTTCGAAATTTATTTATAGGCTTCAAATTAAGATTGATGTTTCAATCGTGTCCCAAGAGAATTCTAATACGATATGCAATTCTCTTGATCGATTATCGTGGAATTTATCATTATAAATTCATAACTTTCGGTAGAATTAATCAATTATTCCTGAAATTTTGCTGTTCATTATCGGCGAATTGATATTGCCGCTAATACGATTTTACGAGAATTAATAGTTAAGGCGGTAATTCAATTTTCCTGCTGATTATTGTAGACCAGTCAACACGATCAATTACTAGCGCATTATTATTAATTATACAGCCAGGAGTTTGGCGTAAATAATCGAAAAATATCAGTTTGTACCTTGCCAGATTAATAGAGAATTTAATAACATTCAGCGAGAACATAATTTTCCCAATGTTTCCTGTAGATTCAAATTACTAAATACTATCGATTATTTATTAATACATCAATATCAATTTATTATTTGGTAGTAAGTAATTAAATTATGCAATGAATTCAATACATTCTACGATTATTCTATATAGAATATTAAGAAAATGATTAATTTTCATTTGAAAATTATCTTCACTCGTGGAATTTTTTACCAAAGGAAAATTTCACTCTGACGTCAATATGTAGTTGAATATCGTCGTGTGGAAACGTAATGGCTTAGCATAACGGCGCGTGGGAATATGTAGTTTCGAACATTACTATTCGACAGCTTCTCCAAACTATCTCTCGAGGCTAGCTTCAGACAGTGGAGCTTTTCGTGAGAGGGTTTACGAGTAGAAGCACGAAACGTTTCGCAGGGTCTGAACGTTTTCGCCCATGAGTCCGTGGCAGTCGGCAAACAAATTTTTAAGCATCCGCACTGCGTCAGCAGGCGCGTTGACCGTGAAGATGTTACTGTGGATATCTGCGGTTTTCCACCCTTCGCATCTCTCCCAAGCAACATCGGTAACTTAACTTCTAATTTATAATAATTGCGCTAGCTACTAACGAGAAGAGGTCTTTTGGTAGTTGCTCCTTAACTCGTTCTCTTGCTTCCTGAATATTTAATTAACTCTTGTAACACCCTGGGATTCTCTTCTCAAATGAAGAATATATTTCGCTATTCTCTTCTTATTCTTTTTTTTGCGCATTTTGGATAATATAGCACTCGCAAGAGTTTTCATTTCCTTTGTTAAACGTACACTTTTATTATTTATAGAATTATATTGCGTTGTTTGGAAAGTCATTTTGTTGAAAGTGAAAGAGGATTTTCGTATAATGTATAAATATTCTATTTGCTATATCACCTGTCAAAATATATAATGACAATGTGGCTTAAGTGTGAAATTTACTGTAAAAAGTTACAATTAAGTCCTTGTCCAAATAGTTGCGGCTTCATTGAAATATTCGGTTGAATTGAAGAGAATTTAATTGAATGAAATTCGATTTAATTAAATTCAGTTTTCTTTTCTTTTATTTGATTTTAATTTCAAAGTAGATTTTGGGATTAATCGATTGTTCTATGTGGAGAATTTTATAAAAAAATTCTTTCCAAGGAAATAGAAGATCCTTGACGGAGTTGAGAAGATGGGTTTTCCTCGGGATTGCCCGAGACCTTTCCTCGCGAGGCTCACCAGTTTCATTTACATTTCCAAGGTAGAGAACTTCTTAAACAAAGCTCGGCGTATCGCAAAGCTCCCGATAAGATCAATCCAAGCAGCGGCACTGATAACGAGGCCGGTAATTCTAAACCCCGCCTCATTAATAGTAATGGGCTAAATTTATAAGATCATTGTTTCACCTGGGCGACGCTTTAACGACTTTTTAACGGTATTAATAAGACGACGCAGCCCGATGTTTCGAATTAATTTGAGCCGCGAGGGAAAATCGGACGATTGATTAATCCTGCCGATGATTAATTCCAGTTCGCGATCCACAAAACTTTACTTTTCCCCCTTCTCTCTTTCTCTTTCGCTAACAGCTGTTTGCCAAAATTCACCGGCAAAATTGACGGAAATATTCGCGCTCGGAGTTCTTACTGACGCAACCTATATATGGAATAATCGAATCTGTAGTTGAATATCGAAAATAATATTGAAAATCTAGTTAATTAACGCGAGATTACTAATGGGAATAATCAAGGTATCAACGAAATCAGTGTCAAGGTATAGAGGTCATTGGCCGATTACATGATTTAAAGCATGAAAACCTTGCCAACTAGCATTAAGAGAGAGTTTCATTTGCTGGAATGCAAATCATTCGGTACCGATACACGCGATTATTATTATTATTAAAATTAACTCATTGGGACACAATAGAGAAAGATCGATTATCAAAAGTAAATTTAATTTCCTATTTTTCTTCTTCCTTTCGAATTCTTCTCTCATCTCCCTGATAGGTCGATTTAGCAGGACAATGGCGTGATAAAAATTCGACTCGATTTTTTCCGGACAAAGCTTGTTTCGCTCAGGGCTCGCTTTTTTCTATCGGTTGCATACAAACTGTGGGGTGCCCTCCTGTTAAGCAAACTCGCGAACGCGCTCGCTTTTCCCCAACTGTTTTTCCCCGAATTAGGCAGTTGCTCGTTCGCTGGCTGAGTGTTTTTTTTTAGTCGGATACACAGAGAAAAAGAGAACGAAGGGACGATCACTTGCTTAAACAGCTTTTATTCCTCGAGAATATTCGACGGTGAAACCTGCCTGGTGAAATTTCGTTCGAATTTAAGATCACACTGTGCCCCCACTCTTTCTCTCACACCCCCCCCCCCCCCCCCTCTTGCGTCGGCGATTCAATTCTCAGGGTGAAACCGCATTGGTAATAAGCGGAGGATGAAATTTTTCTTCCTCGGTTACCCGATCTACGTTTTTTCTCGATTTGCCGATCTGACCGAAGTGCTATGCCATTTTCGCAATGGGCTTTTTTGCTCTTCTCGCGATAGGAAGCGATTTTTTCCAGAGGATTTTTAACCCCTTCGCACACGGATGTCACTTGCAAGGGGGACAGCAAAAAACTCTAGGATATCTGCATATCTCAGGTAGAATTGCTATTCCATTTTACAATGTCTGTTCCTTCTCGATTTTGATATAAATCGAGGATATTCGTTGAAGTGATTAAGCGATAAAGTTCGAACGAAGGATTATTAATGAAATGATTAAAAAATCACTCCTGTCGATAATTTAATCGGTAGTAACCCGATCTCATCATCCAATTTTACCGGAACTTTGTTGAGACGTTTTTTGTGGCCCAAGTGAATATGCAGGCTCTCTCGTTAATTCATGAAAATATGGGCCATAAAAAGCGAGCTCTATAGCGCTATCGTTTTCCCCCATAATAGAGATGTATAGCAGCGCGAAGACCGACACGATGGAAACGAAAAAACAACCGATGAAAAACATGAATGAGCCAAAGTAAAAGGATTACATATTCCTGTGGTTACTAAAAATATTTTCTTATAACCACCGAGAGAATAAATTTTCTTCATTGAAAAATGGGGAAAGAAATTTCCTATAGAATTTTTCCAACCGAAGCTTCTCTTTTTCCTGAAAATTTATTCTAACAATTAGCCTTTAGTTCCCCTTCATTTATCGTTATAATTTAATTATTCAATATTGTAACGAAGCAATAGAGAGACTTTTCACGATTAATTTTATGGAAAATCAAGGAAATTGTTTGGAAAAAAGTAGCTAACGTTTAGTTGGGTTTAAGGAATATTTGTTAATGTACCTTCTGACAGAATTACTAGTTTTACTGCTAAACTAGGTATTTCTTGTTCCTCCATGGTTCTAGGGTAAGTGCTGTGTCTCGTCTATCACAGTCCTTTTACCAGAAAGTAAACTACTTTCTGCTCTCGGAATCCCGAACCTCGAGAAAGAGTCTGAATCATTTACCTTATTCCAATGTTAAACTCTCAGGTATAAATTAAACCCTGGGTAAACGATTTCTTTTCAACCCTCTTAACGCGTTGACCACTAGATCACTCATACCAATGCGAACCGCAGTTTCGTCAGTAAAACCAACTGCGCTTTAAAACTACTCCCACAAGGGTCAAACGTATTTCACAGACGTAAGAATATTTAATGTCATTAATTTACATTTATAAACAAATTTCTCTCAACACAAAATTATGTCCCTTTCGAGGGTGAATTAAAGCAGTAAAATACAGTTTCCTAATATTCTTTAATTAAAATCGTATTTATTAATTAAGATTGATTAATTGCTTCTGTATTCATAGTTTCATATTGCGCACCTGTGAATCTTTGCAATTGGCGGTGTGACAAGTGGGTGCCAAAAATTTAGTCCTACTTTCGGAAGCGGGTCACGTGGAACCGGTGACACTTGGTAGTCAGTGTGTTAACAGCTCTAAAAGCGGTTCAATGGGAAATCGGTCGGGGCGGGTGACAAAGCGATGGGACTAGCAGCTTCGCGTATTTGCAAGCTTCTCGAGAAGTGCGAGCGAAAGAAAGTGTGAGAAGGTGATATATATAGAAAGAGAAAGAGAGATTGTGAGAGAGGGAGAGGATGAAAGAAAAGAGTGGGGGAACCGGCCCGGGGCGATGTTGGATCGCCAGGTATGCGGATCGCATTCAAGGCCCGTGAAAGAGTCATTCACGTGTTCGCCCTCTATATATAGATTGTCCCGTCTGCTCGTTCCTCGAGCGATTCCTGGTTATTATTTATAATCCATGGGTAGGTTGCTCCTTAAAAATAAACTAGATCTGACGGATCTGTGACAGTCATCGTACAAGATGTAGAGTGGACGAAGAATCTCGTACATAAATTAACAATACACTAGCAAGAAACACCTTACCATCGACCGAGAGAAAGAGAGAGAGAGAGAGAGAGAGAGAGCCTCGAGCACCAGCCTACCCACTTGAGGCAGCCTCTCGGTGTTTAGTTCACCGTGGAAAATGCGCTTTGAAACCTAGCATCAAAGCCGCCCGCGGACTCGTAGATCGCTGCCGATGCGTGGAACTTGGATTTCACGAGCAATTGTTGTATGTGTGTCACTGTGACGTCCGAGGTATCGCGCGCGCGGGAGAGTGCGAGAAAGAAAGAGAGAGAGAGGAGAAGATGTAGAGATGGAGAAAGAGAGAGAACGAGCGAGTCAGGCATAAGCGTATCGCGTGACACGATTTGTCTCACGTTCCACATTTACATCTCTGTGTTGGAATTATTCCGATTGTTTGCCATCTCCGCCCTCTCTCTTCTTCTTCTGTCCTGCGCCTATCAAACTCGAGATAATTACACCGCGACCAGAGAGTCGTAAGATTTTTCAATTTTCCAGTCGTCGATCAAAGGGGTCGATGGATCGCGCACGATCAAAGGGCGATTCTTTGCGGTTGGAGGAATGTGGCGGGTGTCAAAGCTTCAACAGAGAAGACGAGAGAGAGAGAGAGAGAGAGAAAGGGTGGGAGGATCTGTCGACAGGCAGGATCCGCCTGGTGATTTCGGGAGTGTTTTTAAAGAGGATCTGCTCCCACGAGTGGTGCAAGCTGTCGCAGAGTCCTCGCACAAAACTTTGCCCCGTGGTGGTGGCCTCGCGGCAAAACAAGGAAAAAGTCTGCATAAACACGCGCCGGTTTCACTAATGCTAGCGCGGCGTGGCACCGCGCCCTCGTGCTCACCCCGGTTGCCGGGCTATAACGACTTTCGAAAGCGGTAGGTCGGGACTCCGCTTCCCATTGATTACCCCGCGCCTTTTTTCTCTCTCTCTCTCTCTTTCCTGACTCGGCCCCTCTCCCACTCTCCCACAACCTCGAACTTGTACAATAGTCTCGTTAAGAATTTAGCGCGAGGCGGCTCTGCAACCTATTGGAGAAATTTACGTAATCGGGGGAGGCGCGAATCAATTACCACACGCACCTTGATGAAAGGGGGGTAAACGGGTTTGCTAGTGGTAATGTTGATGATAGTAGTAGTAGTGAGGACGATATGGTACTGGTAGTAGTGCCACTGGCACCACTGCTGCCGCTGCAATGCACCTAATTAGGAAATGACGAAAATGCTGCGCTTAGCCTGCACCCTTAACCGACTATGAGGACGATCACGATGATTACGGTTGTTAACATGAGAGTAATTTGTACCCTTCTCATTGAATATTCCTTCTACTCTAGTTTAATGACAATGCAACGCAAGATAGTGACAAAAGGTGAGCCCCCTATTTTTTTTTTTTTTTTTTTCAGGGGCACGAAATTTTACGAAGCACCCTCCTATCGGTGGCGCGCGCAGTTTCTCCATTAGCGGATCGCCACTTGACAGATATATTCCTGGCTGGTCAATTACTCAGGCACCGCTCGCGTCCCGGAGGAGTTAATTGTCAAATAAGTATGTCAGCTTCGACAAGGTCCCTTTGTCGTAAGTAATGATCGCCGCGGCCCGCTTGTCGGTACGTGCTTGCCTCGTTCCAAGGCCAGCAGAAACCACCGCTCTCTGCGTCTCCTCATTCTGGCGGCCTCCGAAATTAGAAGCACGATGCCATGGCGAGTTGCCATGAACGCCGTTCGAAGGCTACCGTCAGCGTGAGAGGGACTCGAGTTAAGAGAGCTCAGTAGAAAAGCCGGTTCGGGGTCAGACGTTCCGTTGGCTCGTGGAGAATGCAGCTGCCGTGTGTACGCAGCCTCTCATCTTCTGCGGGATTCTCCTCTAATGCGGTAGAATCTTTGCCGACCTTCGCGTCTCTCTCTCTCTCTCTTTCTCTCTTCTTTGAAATCGGTTTTGAAAACGAGTGACTGCTAGGATTGGGTTCGACAATTTTAGCCGATTTTGCGGGAATTGAGAGTACAGTTTCGGTGGGACGATGAGCGCGAGTATGGATGCGCGCCACGCCACCGCTGCAACGCGCGCTTAACCGGTCGCTCTATCGACGCGTCTTCCCTGCTCGCTCGCGAGAGGATCTCATTGTACGGAGGCATGCCCTGTCGCATCGCGTGCCCAGTGACGTGTTCCCAAGCCGCGGCTCTAGGCGGGTGAAGGAAGCTCCTTTCAACCCTGGAGAAGCGGTACAGAGTAGGGGATGACGTGCGCTTTAGACCCGTCTTACTCGCACTCTTTCCTCTGTCTCTTATTCACTCTCTTTCTCTCTCTCTCTCTCTCTCTCTCTCTCTGTACCTCCTCTTCTACTTCTGCTAACCAAAGTTCCCGGATCTGCCGGAAACTGCTGCTCCGTGGCAGGGCGGCCGCTTCGAATGGCAAGCCGTTTGCGGATGTATCGAAACTGCGAGGCCCTTACAGAAAATCTGAGTTAATTAGTGAGGTACTTGAGTCGCCGTAGACATTGTTCGGGGGAGAGATTGTTGATTCTGGAATCGAGTGGCATAATGGCTCGACGGAACGATATCAAAGTTAGTGAATGGGGCCTTGTTCCGGTGGCGGGGCTCACAGATTGTTCGTCCAGCGAAACCTGCCGAGCGCTACCAGGTGGTGGAGTCCGCATCTCTGTATCGATGCTTGATCCGTGGTGAGAAAGGAGCCAGCGTGACCACCACCACCACCACCACCACCACCACTACCACCACCACCACCACTAGCGTTACCGGCAAGAGAGCACTGCCTCCTCCACCCTCATAGACCAGAACTACCACCTCCACGGCAGCAGCGGCACCACCGGCAGCAGCGCGTTATTGATTTGACAGGAATGACGGGAAATGGCGCAGGAATCGATAAGAGGTGGTGGTACCGAAGGTGGTGGCGGTCCGCGGGTAGATGGCAGCCAGGGAGAGAAAGCGAGAGCGACAGAGAGAAGAAGAAGGGATGAGAGGAGGATAGAGAGAGATGGTGGAGCAAAGCACCGAGAGTTGGGAGAGGCGAGCGAGCGGACCTGCTCGCTGGGTGCACACGTCGGAGAGGGAGTGGTGAGAGAGGGTGGTCGCACGGACGCCGGGCGGAAAAGCCACGGAGGGGTAGGGAGCGAGAAGCAAAGAGCGAACCGAGAAGAGAACGAGGGAGAGACAGAGAGTAAAGCGTAAAGAGCGAGGGGGTGCTCCAGTGAGACCTGGAGAGGTGGTAGCGGAGAATATTTTCATACTCCGAACTCTCCCGGCGTAGGTAGAAGATGGCAACCAAGGCGTGATTCGAGACCGGGAGCTTTTCTCCGTCTGCCCCGGGGCTGCGTTCCGCGCACGCACGCACGCACGCATTTGGGTTCCAATAGGGAGGTGGTATCCTTCGAGCGTAGGCAGGGAGGGAGGGGTATGATCACGGAAGCGGTGCGCTAGCGTGGTGCATTATCGCGGGTCCAGGTTGCGAGGAGGTCCACCGGGATGTTCCGAGGGAAGCCGAACCCCTGGTTTCTCGGCTCGTCGCGTCGCGCCGGTCTCTAGCATCCCCTATTCCACTTGCTCGCGGTCCATCCTTCTCTCTCCCGGCAGCTTGCGCGCTTTATAACCCTTCGCAGGCTCTTTCTCCCTTTCTCTCTCGCGTTGAGATCCCCGCCCCCTCCGACCCTCCCTTCCTTGGTCTCTCCCAGCCCCTCTTTCGGAGCAGTCGCTCTTGCTCCACTGCCCCTCTCCCTCTCGGTTCTCACTCACTCCGAGCGCTCAGCCAGGCGGTCTCTCTCGAGTAATCTCCCACCCTGTGGCTGCTGGTAGCTCTCTCTCCGTGGCTCTCTCTGTGGATCTCTTCTCTGTCCGTCTGTCGGTCGGTCCAGCCGGGCGTCCGCCTCCATTCGGTCGCTCCTCTGGCTTACTTTCCCGTCGGTGTCGGCTCGGTTCGGCTTTTTTTCTGCGGTGTGCGCGTTACTTCTCGACGCCAGTCCGAAGACGTCCGTAGACCTCCGTAGACCTACCGCGTAGACGTCCGCGTAGACAGGCGTCCCCGGTTGGTTTCGCGGCTGCAGCAGCACGCTCCTCATCGAGGAGAATCTCGCGCGGCTCGCGAGAGACGGAGGAACGAGAGACCGTGCGACACGCTCGCTCGCCGCGAGAACAGCCCCGAGAGAGAGAGGGAGAGAGCGAGCCGCGTAACCCAGTCGTGTACCCAGCCGCGTACTCATGGTCCAACCGGCGGCCAGGTAGTATCGCTGATTATGCGCGACATGAGCACCACAACCGCCACCAACGTAGTGTTTTACGAGCGTCATGTAAAATGGAATTAAACAATGTTGTTAAGACGTAAACATGTTTTGGGTACACTGTGGACTCTTTGTTCTCGTGATTGCCGTACCTGGATTTATTAGCAGCGCCGACAGCACTTCCAAAAGAGGTAATCACTGTTTGCTTGCTCTCCAAAGAACGACCGTGCCCCTTTCCACTTGTAACGTTCGTACACCCACGAGACTCACCCCAACCCCCCTCCCCCTCCGACGGGGACCTACCGCCGTTTTACCCGACTGCCTGCCTGCCTACCTGTTAGCTTGGATTATCGTGCGCTTCTTCATCGAGACTCCACAGCTTTTACCTTACGACGAGAGATCCATCCACCATGTCG
Organism: Trypoxylon attenuatum; assembly: GCA_963989405.1. NCBI lineage: Eukaryota > Metazoa > Arthropoda > Insecta > Hymenoptera > Crabronidae > Trypoxylon > Trypoxylon attenuatum. Next base: position 1,285,172 of record OZ022492.1, on the reverse strand, counting down.
CGCTGCTGGGTGCGCCAGCTCGCAGCATCCCCCGGTCAAAGCTGCTCCACCACGTATCCATTGTGCCTTGGTGTCTCTCCTGTCTACTCGCCTGCCAACCTATCTACCTGCTCTCTCTCTCTCTCTCTCTTTATATGTCTCTCTGTCTGTTTCTCCCGGTTCCCGTGTTTCGTCGACTAATCAAAATTATGGGAATGTCATCCGTTAGAATGACAGTCGGGAGGATTTTCAGTAATATGGGAGTAACAAGGGTGAAAGCAGAAGGGCCGATCCCGAGATTTCGATGGATTCGTTAGCCAGGAGAGCCAGCCAACATGCCCGGCTGGCTCGATCGCTAGCTCCCCCGTGTCCTGGGCATCCTCCTCTCGCTCTCTCTCTCTCTCTCTCTCTCTCTCTCTCTCTCTCTCTCTCTCTCTCTCTCTCTCTCTCTCTCTCTCTCTCTTCTCTTCCTCGCCTTTCCTACCTCACGCTCTTTCTCTCGCCCTCTATCCCTCTCACTCTCGCTCTTTTAGCTTCAACAGTCCCGAGCTGATTTATGCTCTCCGGCACTCGATCTCGTAATTTCTGCCACGATCTCTGCCCTCGGGTCCCTCCAGGTTCATCCGGATTCCTCGATTGTGTCCCTTCTTGTCCATTAACTTGCATGTTTGCTCTTGCCCGGTTGTTCGCCAGCCTATACTGGCCTCTTGCTCGCTTGCTTGCTTACTTCCTTGCTTGCCGCTCTCGTTAATGGCACTGGTATCCTAGCATGACGCGGTTACCCTTGCACACGGGATTGCCTGTTGCGGAGAGCTCAGAGATTTTTCGATCCTAACGCCACTGGCCATCGACCGATTAATTTGGGACTGCCCGAGCGAACGTTGTCACCCCCCACCAAACTCTCGATTCTAGGGGTAGCTCTTTGATCAGCCTCACGATTTTTCAACTCTGGAGTTGGGCCTTATCCTGGGGCCTGAACCCTACGAGATTATTCCTCTCGAGAATAAGGGAATTAAGAGTCTGTGCATACGTGTGTGAGTGTACCAGTCGCGGCGCGAATGCCGCCGGCGGTAATCGAGCACCTCGCCGAGTCTCCAGGGCAGATACAGTTTCTCAGGGGTATTTTTACTGTAAATCGACATCGACGGCTCCAACCCCGGAAAGTGTCGCTTGAGGCAAGCTCGTCTCACCCTGGGGAACCTTCTACCTCTCCCCTCCATCACGACTAGTACCTCAACCGCCAACCTCGTCGGTTTCGCGTTGCTCCGTCAAACCTCTCGGAAAGCTCGTCATCGTCGACGTCGTCATCGACATCCTCCTCCTCCTCTACCTCCTCCGCTCCGCCAACAGGATAATTGCGAATTATCGACGTCCCCGCGCCCAGTGACTCCAGCTCATTCGCGATATTTCCGTGATAGAATTCCCTCGTGGTATATTTAGATCGCGTAATTCCTTCGAAAAAACCCGCCCATCTCAATGGGGTGCCGTATGGAAAAAGATCGACACGATTAAACTTGAGACCCATATAACATCCGGGCTGCTCGAAAAGATCAGGGCTGGCGCAAGGCAGGTTCAGCACGTTTGCCAGAACCTGGCCCCGCGTTTTGGGAGGCACCATGGTCAACGAAAATTACCCGGTTAAAAAAGACCAATTTAGATTGATTTTTACAGAACGATGATACCATTAACAGACGTAAGACATCTTTTTATGTGCATTCAGGCCCCGTAAAATTTTTCAACTCGGCCTCGCGAAAGGTCACGCCGGCCCTGGATAAGATGGAATATTTTAGAATGAGGGAGACAGAGAGAGCGAGAGAATACCACGGCCCAAATCTCAAGCGATACGTAAGCGTTACGTGTCGCTGCTTTCCTCTTTCTCCTTTCGCTCAACCCCCTCTTTGCCATCGTAATCCACCGAGTCTGTGCATTATTTATGTTGTTATCGTCAGCACTAGGTAGAAAACTACCCGTTCACTTTGCATGTTGGGCAAAAGAGTGGTTATGTGCTACTTCTCTCTGTATATGTCTATCTTGTTCGTGTTCGGGTTTCTCTCTTGGTTAGAGAGAGTGAGAGTGAGAGAGAGACAGAAAACGGACAGAGTCCTGCGTAGAGCCACACACGCGAATCTATGTTTTCCAGAGACACCGCTTCACCGGCAGGCCGTTATCGCTGGCGCATCGATTTTCCTCGATGATGCATGTTGCCGAGGTGTACGCGACATGTCCGCCTCGCGCGAAATATTGCCCGCGATCACGAGCATCAGGGGAAGGGGCAGACGCGCCTGCTCATCCTCAGTCGAATTGGCCCCCGGTGCCAACCGCTTCCGGGCATGACCTGCCTCCGGAGGCTATTAGAAATTTTCCAACTAACCGCGCGCGCATTTCGACCGATTGTTTTTTTAATCCAACCCGCATCTCTCGTAACCCCCACCAATATAACTCTTAATGGAGAGGGGGGAAACGATGCGAAGTTGTTGGAAGAGAAAATCGTCAAGTTAATTTTACAATTCGGTATTGTATATATTTTGTCTGGTGGATGATTCGAGGTTGAAGGAATTATATTTAAATGTAGTTAAGCGAGGTAATTGGTGAATATGAGTCCAGTGAATTCGGATTAATTCGTATTTCTCCGAGGTGGGGTAATTAAGGGTAATACAGGAAAAAAAGTCGCAACGCGGCAATGGTGAGGATCTCGTTAGTCAGTTGCGAGAAATTTTTGCGAGCTGCTATTATGCGTAATTAAGGCTCGATTCAGCCGGGCGTCATAAACAGGCGCAAGTGCACGGCCTGCGTGGCCCAGAGCCGATTGATTAATCGGGATGATAAATTGCCTGGCTATAAAGCCTGAGCGCGGCATGCCCGGATCGTGAAGCCTCACTAAGATTCCCCGAACAGATTGCTAGTGTTTTATTGCACAAGAAGAAAAGAGCTATCGCGATTTGTGACTCGGCCCGCTTGTTTGTGCAGTGGTTTTGAGGACGATGCGCAATTCTGTCGAATTTCGATGCTTTTTACGCGACATCGAAGGGGCGGGGACCATTACGTTACTCCAGGGAAATTTAATGTCAGAGAAAATCTGTTACTTGCGAAAATAACTTGTTCACGTATTAGAATAAACAATCGAAAAATAATCTAAAAAATAGCGAATTATATTATCAAGAGACAAGGTCTCGTTTCTATCTCGTTTCATTGTCTTCGCAATGGTAAAACTGCATAAACAAATTAATTTTTCAAATTTTTATATACAATATTATGGTAAATACTAAAAATAGAGGGACACTGAATGAATTAGGGTCTCTTCGCAGAATTCAAAGTCTGAGATAAAGATAGTCTCAGGGCCAGTGATTAACACATACATATATACATATATTCGTTTATTTAATATTATTTAGAGTGACAATAAAATCGAGATATCCAGATAAAAAGTCCGTAGTCACAGTTTCAATTTCCTCTAATTAAAATCAATTTCGTAATCACGCAATTCTAACCAGACCGCAGTGTATCGATAAACGCACGCAGTTGGAATACCATCAGTGACATTACCGCAAAGCTAGCAATTCGATGCTTTACTATATCAATTTATTGCTCCACCAATTACACTCAATTATTACGTATAAATTTCGATATATACAAAAGTGACGTTATTAAAAATTTGGATAGAGCTACTTGGGTTTGCAACAAAGCAGGTTGAATTGCAAGTTAGACTGGAATTTCAAGAAAATCGGTATGGATGAGATCAAAAAAAAAGGCAAAGTTCGCGAAGCCGATTAATTTTAGCCGAGGGCGTGACGTGACGCGACATGACGCGAATCGTCGTCGTCGTCGTTGACGCTGGCGGGGTTTTTCAGTACGCGTGATTTGGCTGTGGTTTTAATTCGATGGAAATGCTGAAAGATCCTTGCGGCAGTGGGTCTCTAACAGCGAACGTAGTTTGCGCGCGCGCCCGCCTATATTCGTCATACACTCTCCTCTCCTTCTCCTCTACTCCTATCCCTCCTCAAATGCGGAATGACGTCATCGAAGGCACGCGAGAGATAGGTCACAGTGCACTGACACACATAGCCCGGGCTCGATTTAAATTTATACGTAGAGGCGAAAATTGAAATGCAACGACGATCAATTACACATAGCTTAGCCGTCTTCGTCCCGTGGATGTACGATGCGAGAGATTAATGGCGAAGCAACGAAAACAGAGTCACAATGAGCTGTTACACACTGTTTTTAGTTTGCCCTGGGATTATTGTTCTCGCGATGTGCTGGCTTGTGTTTCCTGGAGGATGGAGCTGAATAGAGACCAAATATATGGAGAAACGTCTTCCTTTCTTTTTCTCTTTCCTCTATTTTTTTTTTTTTTTGCACTTCTTTCTCTCCAAGGTTTAAATTGGGACAGTTTTTGGGAAATGGAATTTTCCTAATTGCCGCTGGAAAATGGGATTGCGGTAATAATTGGTAATTCAAGTGGTTTCATTGGAAATTTTTAAATCGATCTTCAATGATCAACGTTATTGATCTAGATAGAATACGAGACGCGATTCAGTGAGTAATTTTATAATGAAAGAATCGTTAATGAATTATTTCGCGGCCTTTGACAAATCGAGTGGTAATAATAGAGCTACTGAAACAGTCGGAAGAAGTAGCTGCGTTCCGAAGTAGTTTAAATCGAACTCAATTCACAGTGAATGCAATTAAAATGTATCTAAACGTACAATATCTATATCGAGGAATCAGATATCTTTTTCTCAAGTTCTCAGTCACTGGTAGATATACATAGATATGTGTGTATACGTATATATACACACACAAATATATTATATACACTGAGAATCGTTAGTGAATCGCCAGTACTTTTATTTCTCCGGATCGTATTTTTATTTCTTCGCTACGTGCTTTTCCCAAGCGCAGTGATTATCGTTGGTACGATAGAACTATACGAACGCAATCATCCGTGCTCCCCGCGTTAAAGCAACCGATGAGAATTATATTTTCTCTGTACGGGTTCAGCTGCTGGTCAGAGATTGAAATGAAACCTCAGTTTGGAAACGCGAAGAAAAAAAACGAATAATGGAGGGGATAAAGAAAATAAGTTACGAAAGGTAAAAAAGCTCGATAAAGATTCACAAGTACAGAATAATATTAATCCACACAAGTCGTTTATTAAAGCAGGTAAAAAGTTAATTGTAAAAAAAGTCTCTTTCGATTATGGAAGTAAAGCTTGAGAATATAGACTTTATGGATTATGTCGATGATCGAAATCGTTTGACTAAATGCAAAAGGGATTTCCAAGGGTGTGATACAGAGGGATGCGAATAGGGAGTGTAATTTGAAGGAGGCTTCAAGACTTGGCCGTCCTTGGCACTCTCTCTCTCTCTCTCCTTTCTCTCAAGAAAGAGAAAGAGAGAGGGAGAGAAGGTGCTTCTGGTCCCAAGGGTCTTTCGCTGCAAGAAGGGGTCCGCGAAAGCGGCCACGGCAATTTGAGCGCACCCGCCACACTTGTCTAATATGTGCAATTCACCGCGCTGCACTGTGTGGTATAAAAGCGGGACAAAGCTCGCCTTTAAGCGTCCTTTTCTGATTTCTGAATGCCTCGCTAAGGAGAATATTTGGAACGGTAACCTTGGCGGGTCCACCTTTCATTTCGTCTCTCCTTTTGTCTCGGGGCCAGCCCTATCCCCACCTTTTTCTCTCTGGTACACTCTTTCCCTCTCTCTCTCTCTCTCTCTCTTTTTCTCTATCTTAAGCACGCGGCATTTTGCCTCACTCCACACCACATTGCCTTACCTCCTCCTACGTCTCCTACGATCTTTTTCTTCTCGTCACTGCCGTCTCCCTTTTCTCCCCCGAGCCCTCGATACGTACATCTTCCTTCTCCCACGTTACACGGCTACAACGCTCGCTTTTTAGTGCGACAACATTATTCGGGAAGATTGTTGGGTAAATAGGAGATTTATTGGGTGAACGCGTCTCTGCGTCTCGTTGGTTCACCCTCCAGGGGGTGAAAGGGGGGGGGGGATTATTTGGAAAATTTTCTCTCATCCATTCTTCTTTTCTTCATCTTCTTCTTCTTTTATCCTGACCCTTCTTCCGAGACTCGGAGATGTTTGCTTGTTTTAACGAGTGGCTGGAAAAGCTCCCTCCCCTCCCCCTCTTTCCCCCTCATAACCCTCTGCGCCCCGAAGGCTATGGAGGAATATTGATTTTCTCTGGCAGCCCTGCTTCTTCTTCGGGGGGGTTGTCCTGCGTTCGGAGCTTTGCGCGATCATCTCCGGATTACTGAATGAAAGACCTAGTTTCCAAGGTGCTTGCCTCCGCATTCAGGATTCTCCATTCGCGCTTGTGTTTCGAGCGCTCCTGCTTTACTCTTCGTTCTGCATTCACCAATTACTTCAAATGTCTCTGATGATTATTTCTCTCATTCTCGTTTCATCGTTCTTAGCAATTTTTATCATTTCGTTACTCACCTATAGGACACGTATACTTAAAGATTTTTCTCATTGTTCCTCCTCCCCCCAATTAAGGGGATGGAGTAATTAATGGATAAATTTTGGGTTTCTCGTATGGTACTGTAGCTATTGAAATTGCGACAGTAGCCAACGTTCGTTCGACTGTCCGTCTGTCCGGTTGAGGATCGATCAATTCGCGTGGTGCAATTAATCAAGTCGACCGGCGAGAAAATGATGGCCCGCGGAAGAGTTTTCAACGTTCTTGTCCCGGGCAAGATCCACGAGATTGAAATGGCAGCGCGCCAGTTCTAATTTATTGGCCTTGTAGGTACTTTTAATACATGAACTTTTGGCCGATTTTCGGCTGGGGGGAAAAAAACCGGGTGGAAGGGGGGCAGGGGGATGGGTGAGTTGCAGAAGAGACGGTACATCTTTCTCGTTCTTTTTCTTTTTCTTTTTTTTTTTTTTTTGAACCCTCTTCGTCTCTCTCGAACTTTCTTTCGTCACTGCTGCCACCCTCAAACCGACCCCGACCCACCTTCGGGCAACTTCGCCCCCGACAGAAATCTTTCATAAATCTTCCATTATTATTTTAATTGTTTTAGTTAGGTGAATTGCCTTAAAGTTGATATTGATCGAATTATCTATGAATTATCTTTGTCGCATTTGAGCGCAACTTGCACGTAATGTAATCGTAGATAATGGAATATAATCGACGTTGTACATTGGTATTGAGGCGGTCAGGATTCTGCTGTATAATTAACTAGAAAATCACTTTTCGATAACCACACTGCGAAACCGACTGATATCTGCTTTAGGATCACGTCGAGGTAATTGTCGGCACACATGTATTTCCAACGGTAAAGGTCATCAGCTTTACCGTTGTCCGGGTGCGATCGCGAGTCAGTCAGTATCGAGCTTGACGATCGTTCAGCGCAACGCTCACGCGAGTGGACAACGCGCGAGGTCGGACCGAGAATGATAGTTATCGGATTCAGGCCTCTAATCGAAATTGTTGTAAACCAAAGGTAAAAGTAGGTCACTTGAAAGTGGACACCATCCGAAAATCCCTCGTCATGTTCCTTCTCAACTGATTCTCAAATAAAGAGTATAATAGTTCACTCAGAGACTCTTTTGGTAATGTGGATAATCGAGCACGTGAGAAAATCGATTCCTCGCGATAACATCCTTCCTGTCATTGCGCATAAATATAGAAACCATCGGTGTTATCAGCCATTTTCTTGAAATAACTCTAAAACAATGAAGCTTTAACAGGGTTAATTTTACTCTGCTACTTTTTTATTCCAATCCAATTTTGATTTATCAATTTTTTTCTTTGATCTTTGGATTCTAAAAATTTGTGTTAACGCAACGTGTCCCTTATCCGTTTGCCGATCGGGGTCTCCTATTCATTGGCGAGAGGTAAACGAGCACATCTGCATTTTTCGCTCGACACATTTTTTTTGAAATCCACACCCCGAGTCAGGGTAAATATGGGAGACGGGGTGCATCGACACGCGCCCCTCGGAATATTCATGGGTTTACGGTGGGAGGTCTGTTGGATCGTCCAACAACGTTCGATCCCTTCCAAATTTAGCTCGGGATCGGCTTGAGAGCATCGTGAGGGTAGTAGTAGAGGTCGAGGTAGGAGGGTTGAAGATAGAAAGAGATAGAAGAGGAAGATGTCACAGGGGTCGTTCCTCTTAATTTTTCAAGGTATTTAACGGTAACATTCACACTAAAGTGCGTACGATCTCGGGTATTGAACCCCGAACATCCCTTCGCCTGGGTTCGATTTACTTCGGCGCCCTTTTTTCCAGCTGGAATAAGCACATTTACCTTGCTACCCTCGGTTGGGGTGAGTGGGAAGCAGAGAAATAAGAGGAAGACGGAGAAGGGAGAAAGCTGCCTTAGGGCATCCTTCGGTCTAACCCTCCTCGTTCTCTCTAATCGCGCGAATATCCTTCCGGACGAGGGGGTGAGTCAAACCCAGCTGAAAGGAGGGGGGAGACGCGACGTCGATCGATGGAACCATACCACCTAGCGATCACGTTTCCGGCCGATTCGCTGGAATCTACCGGCCATCGGCCTGAATCAATCTTTCACGAGCAGGAGGATTCTACGTATGCTAGGGGCCTCGGCTACCTCAGAAATAAGTAATTAGTGGACTAGGTACTTCCGTGGTTTACTACTATCATGGTTAGAATTCTCCTTCTCTATCTCGACTAAGGTTCTTTCTCTCTTGGTCTACCGATCAATCGGAAGCTGAATTTAGAGCTACGGCTTTTGGTTTATTATTCTTGGCCACTTGGCCGTCCCTGTCTTCTCTCAAGACGTCCCTCCTTCTCGATGTGCCTTGAGGGTCGTATCGAACGACGATCACCGTGCAAAGAGAATACTGGGCCGAGTGGCGAACGCTACTACTGCTACAAGCTGCACTAGCCTTTATCGCGACGTCCTATCGAGCCTGCCACCATTGGTGCTCTACCCTCTTGAGAGGCTGGCTGGCTACACTACCAAGCGAACTTCAGCCTCGAACTACTACTACCATTCGAATTGGGCTCCGGAGAATTCATTGTCTGATTTTCTTCGATCGACTTTTCGAGAGACTTTTGTTTCGAAATGGGAACTCGATCGACACCTTGACTATACAGCCTGAGACAATAATTATGACGTACAGGAATATTTTCGTCAATTTTGAAGGTATATCAACTTTGCTTAGAGAAGGGATGGTTTTTAGTTATTAATGTTAACTTGAATGGATGTATCTACTTTTTTTGTCAATATTCTGAATGCTGAGGTCAAGCCGAATTCAACGAGCTATGACAAAAGATGAGCGGGGGTAGTTCACCCCCTGGGGGTTGTAAATTTTCCCCTTTGAATATTTCACAAAGTATTAGGTGTAGCAAAAGTTTCCTCAACATGAGTTGCACGGATTGAATGGAGCTTCCATTTTGCAGTATTCATTTCTTTCTATTATAATCATGTTTATAAATTTTTATAAACAATTATGTTCTTCTTATTGCATGTACGTCGTCAGATAAATTTAGAACTAAGGAATTTCGGAAGATAGGAAAATATTGTTAAAATATAAACGCCAAAATTTAACAATAAACTCATTGGTAAATTTTGTAATCGCACTGTTAAAAAATAGAGGAAACGAAATAGGAAGTAAACTAGTTTGAATTTCTGCAGTATAGTCAACATGTTGACGAAGGCAAAGTGAAGAAAAAAGCTGCTGCTAATAGTTTTGTTGTTTTTTTGGACCGAAGCCCAACACGGTGTACGCAATCAGTTATTTTCACTGTTCTCCGGGATTATCGACCTCGATCGCTTTGGCCTGTTGTCGGGGACAACACTGGAGTAGAGGAACACAGAGTACAGTCGTGTGATCCTTTTTTGCTTGTTACGTGGGCTCGAGGTGTAGACTTGGCTCGTAAACAGAGAGCTGAGCGCTTAACTACCTAGACATTCGTCATCCTCTACTTTGGATGAGCTCGATGTGTACTGAGCGACGACTACAAACACGTAGAGGTAACACGCAGTGTAGCGGAATACGATATCGTTAGCCATCGGGTTAAATATCGCTGCAGGCAGTGTAGCTGTGCGAACGAGGGATGAAAGAATGGGATATTACTCTACTGTACTGCTGGCTCGATGGGGAGTTTGCACAGGGAAAGTGCCTGATAGGGGAGCATTATTAATGTGGAGAGCGTAATTAATGACAGAAAATGAGTTTGTTCAGCTTGCCTCTGTTAGGGGTGACTTGGATGAGGCTCATCCTCTTTTTCCCTCTGATTTCTAGTCAACATTGATAACCCTCGTACAATAGAATTTTTTTAAACATTTTTTTATCCTCTAATCACTTTACTCCATTTTATAGATTTTTATTAGCACAGTTTGAATATTCAATTATGAAATATGATTATTGTATGAACTGGTGATAGGCCAAATCGATTAACTCTACTTTTTGAAATATTTTCGTTTTATGAAGTTAATCGGCATTGTATCGCCGGGAAAATAAGATCGAGTTTCATAGTTGTTTATAATCTACAGGGAACTTTGTAAGGTAAATACACGGGAATTCGATTCGGATGAAAATTTGGGTGCATGCAAAATATACGGTGCACTACGCAAAAACGTGTCGATACACAGAATCTGGCGAGCACTGATCCAAAGATAGCCACACTTGTTGTGCGAGACTCCTGAGAATAGCTTGTGAAACCAAACAACTAACCATTGGGGTGTTCGAACTTTTCTGCTTGCAGCAACTTTTAAATACATATTTCTCATTCATATTATTTATTGTCACATTTAGGAATTCTTCCACTTTCTTTTTCCTTCGACTGAATCCGAATCTGAATAGAAATTTAAATAATTAAAAATTCGTAACACAGATTTCTTTGCATATTCGCAAATTAAATAATTGTTGCAAAAGTATTAACGAATATCCACTTGAGTTTCAATGAGTTCTAGGAGCATGTATGTCTTGACGAAATCCGTTGGAAATAGGTTGAATTCGCGGAAAGCGGTGTGGAATAAATGCGACGGAAAATCCTCGTCAGAAGTTGTTAGAGTATTCCCCAAGCTCGAGGGATTTAGGCTTCGACAACCGTCGAATCCGATTCGTGCAATGCGTTCCACTCGCGAGGATACAACACCTCTGGAAGTTGATGGTGGCTTCCAAGAAGCGTTTCTCTATTTCCGCTCCAATCTTGAACAACCCTTTTACTATTCAGACAAGTAGATTAAACTCAGAAGAGAGTTTTTCGAACAACACCTATTTCATAGTTATGCGAAACATTTCCATCTGACGCGTCGCAAACTCGTGATTCCTTCTCGCCACATGTTTCTCCAGCAAAAAGAAGAAGGAAAAACATTGGTGAACTAATTGGCAGAGTTGTCGCACGTCGTTGCGTGGTAAATCAATTTCAATAATGAAAGCGAGGCGGGTCAGACTGTTGGAATGGTTTATCTGTGAGTAGGGCGAGTAAGCCGGACGAGATTGACAGGCTAATTCGGGCGTGCTTGACACGGCTACGCTTCGTATCTCGCATCAATCTCAGCGAGTAATTAATTTGAATCGGGAGTAAAATTAAGGGAAACGTTTGTTGGGAGTTGGAAGCGAGTCTCTGATCGAACTGAAGTAATTACTTTAAAAGTCCAAAGGAGGACAAGAAACTGACGGTAGCGAAGAAGAAGTAAAAGAAGAAGAAGAAGAAGAAGAAGAAGAAGATGATGATGATGAGCGGGATACTGGCTCCTGGCAGCACATGCTCGAGCATTTAATGAGCTCAGAGATTCCCCGGAAGAGACCATGGATAAAGTCCCGATGGCCCACTAAATTAATGAGTTTTCATCGGTTAACGAGGTGACGCTACCTCCTAATTGAATATCGTACCGAAGCACGTTCCTCCAAAAGTCTCTTTGACCCCTCAGTCCTCATTGGTTTCTTGAGGGACAAGTGAGCAATTTTGCCAAAAAACATTCGCCGTGCAGTTTGACTCTTGAGCGTGTGGAATGCTCGATCACGCAAGTCCGTGTTGAGTGGGGGGTACAAATAGAGAGAGGGGGGGGGGGGGGATGGTGGGAAAAAGAGAAAGAGATACCTCGGCTCGTTAGTAGCGGACAATGCTCTCGCTCGGGATATTAGAGGGCATCGTCTGATTTCGGTTCACCGAGCCAGCGCGGGGGGTAAGCTTTGAGCGGTGGAGCCGGATAAAAAAACCTGTCGGATAATAGTCTCGCGCGCTTTGAACAACCTGGGGATGGAGGCGGATAGAGAAAGGCTTGCGAGAAAGGGTTTTTATTCCCTTTCGAAATACCCTCGTTTCTTTCTTTTTTCTCTCTCTCTCTCTCTCTCTCTCTCTTTCTCCTTTTCCTTTTTTTGGCCGAATGAAATTCCGCCGTTTCCGCGCTTTGACGCCGGGTTCAAAGGGGGCCGCGACCCCTTGGATATTACGGGGTGGCAGCTTCCGGTAATCGCGTTGTCAGAGTAACGCCACGCCGAGAGGAAGAATTAATCGCAACGACTTCTCGCGAACCAAGAGAACCGAAACGTGTCTCCCTTGCCCCCCACGTCATGCATCGCATGTATGTAGGGCCCATAGAAATGAAAATTTCCGGGAGATGCAACTTTCCACGGTGAAAAATTGCTTTTCTCCGGAAGCTAAAGCTTCAGCCCTTTCCTCCGGAATGTCCCTTCGAAAGGGGTACAAAAAGGGTACGGATTCCGTACCCTAACATTAACCCAACTTTTTGTAATGTTTACAAATTAAGTGGCAAGGCGTTTGGTGCATCAAAACAATTTACAAATAACTCAAGAAAAGACACTTTTGAATTATTAATATAATATAGATAATCTATATTGGTATAAATATTCGATGTCTAGTCGGTAGTTTGCAAATGATTGACGTGAAATTATTGATCTGAGGGGAAGTTCCGCGTGCGTACCCCTTAGTTGGCATAAACTTAGTCTTTGCAGAACGCGAAACAAGAAAAGTGTCGTCTTGCGCATCTTCCTAGCACGCTGGCACTTGGAGCGTCGACTCTGAATTTTTATGAACCCACCCCCCTACCAGACTCCAGTGGCGCGATATTCTTATCGGTAGTGTAGCATTGAATAATTCAGGGGTCGGGTGGCGAGCGTTAACTCGTTAGTCGGCGGTGGCTCCTCTCTCTCTCTCTCTCTCTCACTCTCTTCCGAGGCATTCGCTCCTCGGCTGACCTTATTCGCCGGGGGCAGCCGCGCCTTGTTAAACGCGGCCCGCGAAGAAAAAGCTGGGTCGGATTAAAGTCCTAAATTCGTGGATCCTCGAGAGCTCGAAGCTCCGCGTGGAATACAAGAATCGGGAGAGCTCCCGGCCGCGGCGGGAGACGAAGAGAACGGAAGAGGGAACGAGAGAGTAGCTGAGAGAGGGAGAGACCATGTCGGCCGCTCTTGAGTATTGATTCCGCTCCTTTCGCTCTGCCGCCAGCGCAGGGACACCCCTCCGGTGCCTTGCGAGAGATGCTGGATTCCCGCTTGATCCCGAAATAGATTTAGTTATTTCGCAAATTTACAAAAACTCGCGCTGAGACAATAATAATATTCTGAACAGTCTGATTCTATATCATACACTCGTATCAATAGTTATTAATATTTATCTAGTTTTACATAGTTTTGTTCTATTCGAATAGTCTGACATAATTGTTGCGGGTTTAAATAGATTTGAATCTGAAAATAAGTAGAAATCAGCTTATATTTGGGGGGCTCATAAGAGACCGGGAGAAATAAATAACCAGGGAACGACAGGTCAGGGCCCTTGGGGCGACCCGTGTCATCATCTCGAATATCGAAGAGGCTGCTTTTTAATTAGTATCGTCGGAGGGTCGCCAGGTAAATAATTGCGAGAGTCAGGTCGGAGGTTGTCATCCCTAACTCGTCGGGTCCAAAGTCATCCGAAATGTGAAGACAGAAATAGAAGGATCCCAGGGAACGAAAGCCTCGGTAAACACACTCGCGCACCAGGGGCAAATTCTAGTCGACTGGCAGCTCATTTTTCTACTGTGACCCACCCTAAAATCGCGGCTGACGCTTGAAAGATTATATTTCACCCTGGCCAACGATGTTCCACTCTTTGGTCTCACTTGTTCTCTGTCACTTCACTTACACCAATATCGCTTAGCTAATTCGCCAATCGTGGTTCTACTAGCTGAGCTTCTAATAAATTAGCAGACTTTGCTGCGGTTGCGGTTGTGGCGCTCGAGCTTCAGACTCTTCTCTTTTCTTTCTTCGGCGACTTGGAACTTACGCAGTGTCGGGCTAAAGAGTAACAGGGTCAAATAATGTTTCCGGAGCAGCCGGGATCACTTTTGAGCTGGTGCCAAGCGAGTTAAGAGATGGGACGGGAGCCAATAAATAGCGCGTCTTCGTCTTGAAAAGAAGATAGAGAGAGAGAGAGAAAGAGCATTGATTCGAACAATAGACGCCAATGCGAGCGTCGACGACGGATAGATTCTTCTTCTTCGATAGAGAGAGAGGGGATGCATATTTCGTTGAAAGTTTCACGGCTCGTAAATAGAGGTTAATTGAAATCGTATCGAATCTAGGATCTTTTATGCACAATTTCGTGCACTGAGTTTGGGACCACCGGGTAGGAAAGCCTCTAGAGATTCGCCTACCATCAAACTCTCGACGCAGGTGGGGTTTAGAGTTCGATCGTTACCGGGCCATCAGCCTGTTTGGCCGGGTATAAATGAAGTGTCGGGTGCAGCAGGAGCTGCTATCCGATCGCGCCGCTTAATGAAACTCCGATACTGTCAGAAATGACCCTGTAAAATGGCCCGCAAGTCTAGTTAACACTTTCTGCCATTGGATAATTTTCTTCTCTAATCGCGATAATTGCTCGATTCCGAGCCTTTTTACTTTAACTCGGCTTCCAGTTCTTGTCAGTTGGGACTTGGATGAGAGAGAGGGAGAGAGAGAGAGAGATAAAGAGGAGAGTGTCATAAAAAGAGAGAGAGAGAGAAAGAGGGATGGTTGAGGTTGAGCTGTGACACTAGCCTCTTTGGTGTCTTCTCACGGTACTCGATATCCGGGGAATCAACGACGACGATGAAAACGACTCCAGTGGATCCGTGGTAGCTGCCCGTTTCAAGGCTCTTTTATCTCGGTGCTCGATCGCTCGATGGCAGCAGAGGTTGCTCGTACGATGCGGACTCGCTGGTAATCACGACCCAATCACCGAGGGAGCACCCATCATCGAGTACGTCTCAACACCAGCTATAACCACTTGCGTGATATTTGTCTTAGAATTCCTTCGCTTTACTGATATATTGAATCGCAAAGCGTTTGAAGTCTGAAACGAATGCACGTGAATCTTCATCCCTGGTAGACGCGATCATCGAGAAGAAGGGCTCGGGTGATGCTAGACTGGGAATCGTGATCGAGAGGAAAGAGAGTGTCAACCTGTTGTGCGACGCCAGTCGCTGCCATCGTCTTATCTCAAGGTTCTGATTAAAGCGCCGCGATCGAGAGCGACCCGGCACAACCCCATTCACTGTCCTCACTGCTTTCCAAAGGGCCCTTGAAACTTTCGGGCCGCGACACTTGCATCCGACCACGAGGACGTCTTGCCACCCTTTAATTCAGTTTCCCTCGTCTCGCCCCTGGAATTCGCTGCTGCTTTCAAATGGGGTTTCTATGGGCGAGAGCTCCGCCGAGTGCTACATCGAGTGCTCGCGCCGGGCACGGTGTGCCCAGATGCATTATGCACACGGATCATCCCAGGCCCGACCATCCCTCTATTCAAACTCCAACGCAGGGCTGCCGCTTGCGAGTAATCTTGTTAGGCAATCTCTCTCGGTGCGAGAGACCAACTTTTTTCACCTACGTTGTCTTCCGATCTCTTCCGTCACCACGGTCTCGGATTTGCGATGGTCGTCTTTTACACTTTGCTACTCGAACCCATCGCGAGGGACACTAGAATGATCGGAGTAGGTAAAATCGAGTCGTTGGCAGGTTCTTATCTCGCAGAGGCATCTATACATTGGATATAAGTAAAGCGAGTAGCTTTTACTGTTTTTCTTTTGCTCTCCATTTCAGATTTTAAAAAAAAACTGAATCCGCATCTATTATAATTGTAACAAAATCATTCGTTTGGCTAGTTATTGAAATCGTCGTATAGTCCGCATCGACTTTTCACTCAGAATTCCAGTGTTAAAAGTCCCGAGTCCCTCGTATTGCAGGCTGGCCTGAATCGATAATGGGCCAAGAGAAGAGAAGCTAAATCAATAGTTAGTTCCTCGAATTAGGTCTTTTCGAAAGCCGAGTAGCTCTTATAGCCGTGGTAAAGACAGATAGAGGTAATCGTGGGTAGTTCCCACTGTTGATGGGATCGTCGTGCTTTCCTCTCGTGGCCGCACGTCCGCACAGCAAACGCGAAGTAGATAGTGGAGAGAGTAGTACGTAGCTAGAGTAAGTAGTTGCAGCGCTACTCGGTCAGGCAAGTCGGAACGTGCAAGTCCCAAAGGACCGGTGACAGTCCGCAATGCACAGAGACTTCGAGCCAGGAGAAGACCCAACCCATCGCTGATTTAACATCGAACTTGGCTCGGTTTTCCAAGTTATTCTTGGGAAAAGAAGACTGGACTTTCTCTGAGTATTTTATTAGCGGAATTTTGCGAAGAGAGACACTAATTTTTCGGAGAACAAAGTCTACGCGAGTTTAATATCCAAATCAATTCTTTCACTCTCCTGGACTCTCTTGCATTTTGGCACAAAATTGTGGCGAGAATCATAGTGATTCGCGTAATATTGGGAATTCGAAGTCTGATTCTAGACTCTAGGGACTCGTTTATAACGCTGGGTGCGTGTTTACCGAGAGAGCAACTGCAGCTCAGGTATTTCATAAATGTTGAGAGTAAACAGCGACGGTAAACAGTGAGCGAGAGATAAATCTAGAGCAGCGGGAAAGCGCGGGAAAGAGGAAGAAATGCATAGAGAGAGTGAGAGAGAAATTCGAGGTAAAATCATGAATCTTCTTCTCTCTAAACCCCTCGCGATTGCATATTTATTTGATTTCGTGCCTCCTTCGGTAGCTAGGAAAGAAGAGCCTGAGGTAAATAGGACGAGTCCTAGGTCTCTCGCTTCGCAGTTGGTCGTTCCGTTTATTTTTCCAGGCGATTTTTAGCTCCCTTGAGAACCCAGCTGAGTGGGGGAACATCAGGGTGCAGGGTGTGCGGGTGAATGCGGGTGACAAAAGAAAATTTTATCCTTGGCCACTCGTGGAAAGTTTGCCTCGTCCGTTCTATTCTATTCGCAGGCTGTTAGCTAGCAAGTGCCTCCGACTTAACTGCCCTTGCCTTGAGACCTCTTAACTTTATTACCCGCGGAAGCGGCAGCTGTCGATTCCTCGGAACGTCTAAGACTCGCTCTCTCCTTCGGGATTATTGATTTTTTTTCTCCCGCGACGGAATAAACTTGGCGTCGAGCGTCGCGTCGCCTGCAGTACCCTCTTTTCCTCCTTCACCTCTTTTTCCTCTTCTTCTTCTTCTTCTTCTTCTTCTTCTTCTTTTCTTCTTCTTCTTCTTCCAGCGTGCATTCGCTTCAATTTTCCAGAGCCTCTCGGCCTTTTTGTTCTAGCGCAGGAAACCGAGGGTGGGCCTCGAGATTCTCAGTGAGCACCAGCTCATTTTCGGGGATCGTTCTTGGGTCCTTCTTTTGTTTAGCGACACTTGTTTCCAAGGAAAGTCGATCCGAACCGGAGAAGGTGACACTCGGTCAACAGGACCCTCGACGAAGCTTCGTTGTGTCGTGCAAGTGGCTATTCTCCTGTGCTATCCTGTTTTTCCTCACCCTTTCGACATTCTTGTCGCTTCGCAGTCTCGTGAAGAACGTCTCACGTGGCAAAGACTCGTTTCTCGACCTATAACGCTCACTCCCAGGAAAACCTCTCCGACGGAATTCGTTATCGGAGGAATAATTCGTAGCCGGCCGGAGAAACACCACATACTATTGAGCACATAGTACTTCGGATCCCACTTAAAACAGTAGATTCTAGGGCATATGACCTCAGCAGTCTGTCCCGAAACAAAAAACAGACAAACAATAATTCGTAGCCGTTTATCGCACCATATTGTACGTACATAAGGTACAATAGCCAACGACACGTATCTGTCGACTCGCGTGTATCTGACATCCGGCGTCAGGTTGCTCTCGTAGCAACGGCGACAAAAGCCGGACGACTCGTAATTCTTTACCTCGACGTCATCCTCGACCTGATACCGGAATTTCGGGGAAAAAAGTTGCGCATCTCCGGTAACGTAAAGGGAATGAAAGAAAGTTCACTAGTTGGGATACATGGTGCAGTCACATCTGGTGAGGTTTGAAAAGACTCTGATTATGGTTCTGGCAGATTGCTAGTAAAATGACAGACTTACTTCCTAGACTGCCAAGTCTTCATAGGAGTAGAGAGGATAATACGATTCGTGTTCCTCTGAAACTCTCTGTCCCGTTGATGTTCCTTCTAATATCCCGCAGGGTGTCTGCACCTTGCTACAACTTTCTGGACACATGTTAAGATGTACCTTTACCCAGATTCCAGTGAGCATGACAGACTGTTCGCATTAGAAGTTTGCACCGTGGTACCTTTGCATGACGATACATGTCAGTCTGTAGGAATGTCTTAATCTCGTGTTTCAACCTCGAACAGTATCCTTCGAAAGTCCTATTATCGTATAGATCTATATGCAAATATCACGCGTCAACTTCCGGGACAGTTGTACATTTCGAATGGAGATTAATCACTCTCGTTCAATAGCTCACCCTTACCTACTTGAATTACCAGTAATTCCCCATCACTCTTGAATATGTAACAACAGTTGGCAGTGTAGTCATCGAATGCACATGCGATTCCCGGTGCAATTTCCGCAAATGCAAAGTAATTGCGTGGGAGGGCGTTAAACGGAACCGCTTTCGATCCATGGATGTCGGTTAAGGTAACTTGGAGGGTTGCTCCAGACCTCTCTGTCAAAGAAGTGGAATGTAAGAAGAGTGTCAATCGGGAGTGGCAGCGAGTTGGCCTTTGCAGGACCTCCGCAGTGCTCGTATTAAAGTGAGAACAAGCGAGAGAAAGAGAGAGAGAGAGAGGAAAAGAGAGAAAGAAGAAGATAGAGATGAAATATCGACTGTGCCCGGATCCAATAATTACAAGGCGCGGCCGTGCACGTGCATACAGTTGCGCTGCTAGGGGCTTGATTAAAAAGAACGCGGCTTTCGTGGAACCTTAGCAGCCCACCGGAAGAATGCACCAGAGCTCTCGTTCCCTCAGAAAATTAATACGTCTCCAGTCACGTCCTCCAGCTCCTCAAAGGCCTCTCTTTCTCTCTCCCTCTTTTCCTCGTGGCAAAAAATTCAGACTGTTTCGCGGCATTGCTAAAGATTTCGTAGCGTTGCTTAGCGTCTCGAGGGAAACAAATGCGATTGGAAATCGCTGGACTGTTCTAGGTTAAATTCGTGACCCTTCTGTTTTCATTATTTCCACGCTTGATCCTCTACAGTGAGGAAGAAATTTCGAGGGGGGCCCCCCAATGTGATTTCTGCGGTACCCCTTTGAAAAAGAGCTACTATAAAAAGGTCAGAGAGCGTTTTGTTGGTTGAGAATTTAAGCCGAGCCAGAGGAATAATTAATTGGCTCTATGGGGAGCTTCGATACCACCAGTGCATTCTTATCTAACCGTAAAACTGCGATAAACGTCGTGATAATGGCTCGCGAGGCTCGAGAGTGAGCTGAGCGAATAGTAAGTCGTTGGTATCCCGCAGCTTTCGCGATTAGATAATGTGGCTTGACGGATTTTACGAGCTATAAAAATGGCTTTTACGAAAGCGTTAATACCACGTGCCTCTCGCGAATGCCTCTCCTGAGCCTCGAACGAGAGAAAACCACCCTGGGTCGTAAACAGTAACTTGAAACAGGATTCTGATGGTGCTCGGTGCTCGAATCGCTCCTGGAATAAGATAGTTTCAGTGAGCCTGATTCCCGGAGATTTCATAGGATTCTTTTATTACTTCGATATAGAGTACTTTGAAAATCGTACCGATAAATACTCTGCACTCTGATAAATGAACAATTAGTCGCAATGGAGAAGAGTCGCTACCAGTGTTTCTTTTTTCTTTAAGAGAATTACTCTTGCAAGCAATCTCTTTAATTACTTTAACTATTCATTTCGAAGGAAAGTCATTTCCCTCGATAGTCGAATTATCAGAGATGAGTTTTCTCAATGTTATTCCCATTAATTTATCCTGGCATTTTTATTACACGGCCTTCGTGCCGAGGAATAGAATTTTCCTAGGAAGTCGTTGATTCACCTAGACGAGCGTTCCCATTGTCAGTAAATGCGTAAATATTTGCCAGGACCAATGCAGCTCCTTCGTCCATTCTTCCTCCATTTTCCTCTCACGACCCTCTTTCAGGCTAATAAATAACCTGGGTGGGAGTAGCGCGGGTCGAAAGGCGAGCTTTTCTTCCAGGAGCAATATTAAAATACCTCGGTAGAGGGAGAAAAGCTGGAGCACCGTGTCGCGCCGTTTAAAAAGGATTAAAGAAGAAAAAGTGGGGGGAGAGAGAGAGGAGAGAGAGAGAGAGAGAGTGGGGTGAAAAAGGAGTAACCGCGCCCAGTGGTAAAGGTTCAGTAGTGGTATTGGATCGGTTGGCCGCGAGTCACTGGGATTCTGATCCCCGAGAGATTCAGTGGACGGTGATCGTTCCTTCCATTAAATGGCGAGCCGCGAAACTAGTTCTCTTCTTCGCGATAAATAGTTCCCTCGATTCGCTCCCAGCGAAAAAGAGGAGGAAGAGCGACGAGGGAAAGGTTCCCTGTGGCAATTTATCTCGAACGTACGAGCTCTTCCATTAAGGAGAGAAATACCCCCACTCTCTCTGGTCAAGGCGCCGGAGAGTTAGCCGAGTGGAGGGGATTGGGACTCTTTGAATCAGCCAGAGGCCTCGCGCAGAACTCTTCTAGGTTTAGGATTACTACGCGCATATAGCTATATAAATGCATTACAGGATCCTCTTGCTCGAGAGCAAAACACGATGAAGATGCTCGTCTTTCAGGAATTACTTTTCCAACATTCCAACCCCCCCCCCCCCTCTCTCGAGAGAGAGAGTCCATTATCTTCGTGGATTTCTTTTCCCGATTATTTCCTTTCTTTCCGCTTCGTCGTTTCTTTTTTGCTTCGCAAGAGTGCAGAGTGTCTCGAATACGAGCGATCGAATACCGCTGCACTCCGCTCGCGCGAAAATAAAAAGGAAGCGAACGTATAAGTGGAGGCTTCTCGAGAGTAAGAAAGGTAGAGAAATAAGGTGAAATATGGGAGAAATAGCAGGTTCGCTGTTGACAGATTAGGGTTTCTTCTTGTGAACTGTTGGGGGATAAGGGGAGGGGATGTAAGAATGAGATACGAGAGTCAACGATGAAGCAGATAATAAAAATAGAAAAGATGTATCTATTTTCGATTATGATACAATTATACTTGATCTACTTATCGAATTGAAAAAGCTACCCTGAAATAATTTGTAAAAAGACAGAAAATCAGCAGTCGGTCCAATTAACATTCTCCAATAATTCGAGTGTCGAAAGCTTCTCGAGAGAAACGGTACACCACCACACCATCTCTCTGGCAAGGTTCATCGTTTTTGCGCGCTAATTCCCGGCGACTCCCCGTCAGAAATCAATTTCCGAGCATTTTGCTTAACGAGATCGTCCGCGTGCCGATTATTATCCATCCGATCAAAGAAGTCTGTTGGCGCGTCTGTTCAGTTAAGCGTTCGCGCATGTGCATTTCCTTTTGCTCGCGTTCTAGCTAAATGGCCAATTCGACGAGAGGATAATGCGTGAAAGGTCAACGAGCGGATTCGGGGCCCTCGTTAAAATAATTGCTCGCATCGTAATGAGGCAAACTACTGTTACCCGCGCATTGTGCACTGCGCATTGCGCGCGATTTTTTCTCGCGAATAATTGTAACTGCGAGCAGGAGTTATTTGCCAAGGGGACGAGTGTCCCGTATGTGTGTATATGTATAGGTATGGACACACAAGTCACTCCTGCTAACAGGAGATACGTGCTCGCCTGGCCGACAGCAATTAAACTTACTCTAATTGCAACGGCGGTAAACAGACCGCGCGCGGTCTTCTAACAGTCAGGAAAATCTCGCCGGACAATCTTACCTCGCGATCGACTGGTTTCTTTGTTTCTAATTGTCTTAAAATTGCTTTTTTTACAATTTCTGAGAATTAATTTTAACTTTGATTCATATATAATAATTTTATCTTCTATATGAATTTTTACCTAATTGTTTTTTTTTTTAAATACGTTTTTAAATATATATATTCAATTTGTATTCGCGAGCTCGGGAGTCTCTTTTTTTTCTGTTTCCACTTCTACCAACAAGTGGTTACAGAGGTGGCATTGTAAACGAGCGCTGTTTATTTTCACTCGGAATTTAATGGCAGAGAAGCCCGCGGCATTCGGCTGAAGCTTCTCCGGGGTGGGTTCTCGCCTCAGAAGCAGCAGCTCGCGAAAGAGTTAATGTAATTGGCGAGGGGTCCGCGCTGTCATCCAGAAGAGAAAAATATTGCGGCAGAGGAGCCATAAATCGCAAGGCGACTCGGCTCGAATTCCGTAAACAAGAGAGGATCGGTCGCGAGAGGGAGCAAAAGGGGGGACAAAAGGAAAGCACTCGACTCGCGACGAAAAACGAGAATGAGAAAGGACGAAAGGAAGTAAAAAAAGAATAAGAGAGAGAGAGAGAGAGAGAAAAAAGGGGGGAGGGGGATGAGAGTTCTAGATTAACACTTTCAAGATTGGCTACGTTATTGCGAGTTCAAGAGAAAAGAAGATTACTAAGTGGAATGTGGTTCTCTGATTGGTTGGCTTTCATCTCTAATTTGACTCCGAACAAAAGTATCACGTGTTGAAATCAATCGATTAGAAAAAAAGAGAACATTTCTGAGACCATCTTTTTCTGGACTACCAGTAAATCTAACGATTTACGTTTTACGATATTCTCCACTTTTTTGTCCATTTTTTTTTCAATTTTTATTTTCCTGAAAAACGTTGAAAAATGAATCGGTAACTCATACACTTTAATCGGGCAGCAGATAATCAAGACAGAGATCGTCGAAAATTGAATCGGAAAACCGCAGATCGTTGAGAGATTCACAAACGATTGGAATAGACGGGTGCCATTAGTTGACTCATTGATCATCCCTTGGCTAAATATATCAAGCACCAGGAGCGTGGGACTATTAATTAGCCAGCCGCCGCGGAAACTGCGGATATACACTGGCTGCAGTCGTGTCCAAGTTTTACGAGCTGGTGGGTCATCCATCATCCTGGAGGGTAGTGGAGCGAAGGGTGCATCCACGGAGCTTGCGGAGAGCAATGGATCCGCGGCTGGAGGCGATTTCCGCGCACGTTTCAGTGAACCAACCTCGTGAATATTCAGACTCGAGTACATTCGACTGATGGGATTCCACGGTTCGCGAAATCGAGCCTCTTCGCGAAGGGGGTCGTTCGCTCGGTCGATCCTACCAACGAGTTTACTCGTCTTCGATGATAAGAACTGATCCAACGATGTCTCAAAACATAATTTATTTACATAAATATTTAACAATAATCTTTCTATCTTATTTAATATTTTACACTAAAAATTACAAATCAATTAATACCAAGGGATGAATTGAGGGAGAATTGAAAAATTGTTTAAACGATACCTGGGACATAAGGACTTTAATAATATTTAGAAATGATGGTTAAATTATGGCTAAAACGAGATAATTCGAAGGAATATCGATAAAGGACGAAAAAAGGTGTGTCTCTGCGAGTAAGAGAAAGAGAGAGAGAGAGAGAGAAAGGAAGAAGAGAGGGTCATGAACCGGCCGCGATTCCGGGTGTCTGTTGCGGCTTTACCACCGCGGCTAACGACTCGACGAACGTTTTAGACCCGCTACCGTGACGCGCAAATGGAGAAGAGATAATCCGCGCATCAGAGACTTTCAGACAAGAAAGTAATTGCCGTGACAACTACTCGTGCGCGACGCCGCTTCAAACTTTCTCACAGTTTTTGGCTGAAAGTATTCATAATATCTGTGTGTATCCAGAGAAACCCAAGGTTCTGTAAAAAAGTGCCCTTCTTCTCAAGGCGCGTATTTCCCAACTACCTCTCCATTTCTCCACAGATCGAATTTCCCCGGTAAATTTCATGGCCGAGCTTAATTGGAGCACTGTTGCAAGCGAGCAGAGAAAGTTGGCGGATCGAGTGCCCGATATTTCACCTCGCGATCGACTCGAGTGTCGTTTCCTTGAGAGGGTGCCACCCCTCAAAGGGCACAATAAGCTCACGAACTCGTCGGTAATGTCGGCGAGGAAGTAATAAGGTGCGATGCATTTCCGTTTCCGTACCGAGGTCTGCTTTCTCCATTTAGGAAATTGCATCCTTGAGAGGTGGACTCTTGAAACTCACTGAAATCTGCTTTAACCAGAAGAAAATTAAATTCAATTTCTTGTTTGTTCTTCGTATATGTATATCATACCTTTCTCTCCCCCTTTAATTTAACCACTATATCGAATATCACCGGAGTATATTTCGAAGATCCCCACTACAATATCGAAGGGGGGGGGGGGGGGGGGGCCTCCCCCTATTCGCCGAGTGCATGGCATCAATGTTGATCATGGGAATCGTGGTTGCAAAGTAAACGACATTTGACTGGCGCAACAAAACAGCCAACGCACCATTCGATCATAATCCAAGCAATCTTCGTCGGTGCAATCATCACGATAGTAGCGGCAAGAGGGAGTGTGCTCGAGCGAAACAGGACGAACAAACGAAGCTAGGGGATACCTAGAGCAGGGAATGCAATTGCAGTGCAATAGAGAGAGAGAGAGATTGAGAGAAGAGCATAGGAGCTCCACTCGCCCGGCAGTAACACTCTCAGCAAACTAAGGAAGTTCGTCCCGTGTCAGCGCAGTGGCCGCCCACACCAATCACTCGCGGAGGTCCCGCATAAACTGCCGATGGAACTGGGAACTTTAATTGATTGCGAGTTAAGCGAGAACTAATCGCCAGCCGCGGCTCTCCAGTGTTCCAGCTTTCGTGTCCGTTAAACAGGGAAAAGAGGAAGGAATCAGAGTTGGGAAGAGACATCGTCCAACAGGAAGATGTATCTTTCGAGAAAACGATTAAATATCAATCCAAGAAGAGAAAGGTAGGATGAAGAAGAAGTGGTTGGAAAGTGGTGGAAAACCTCGATAAATCATATCCAAGTGATTACCGCATTGGGAAGCCTCTCTCGGTAATACCTCTTCGGAATAAAATCCACCGTCTGATTTATGGCTTACCTGTTCCACTTGCGATCGCATTCGCTCTGCTACCGGACAGCGAGAAGACAAATCCTAAGTGTGTAGTGGGTTCCTTGGTGCTTTTTTTTTCTATGAGACTCGATCCTGTTCCAAATGGAATTTTGGGGGGAGGGTTAGTCATGACGGAAAAGTCAAAGGAGCACTTTCTCCCTTGTGTCAACGAACACCTGGCTTGGACATTCAGCCCTTTTAACGGGGAGTTTTCTTGGGAATTCAGCAATGGAGGAAGAAAATCGATTTGTCTGTCCAGGAAAAGCTGCCATTTACTTTGCAGCTTGTCTGTGTTCTCACTCTCTACCCCCCCTGCCATCCTTTCTCTCTCTTTCTCCTTCTCTAATCCGCCCAGCAGCTCTTGATCACCCCCGATCATTTAACGCACCGTTGAAGCGATTTCGAGGGATGAACAGCGAAGCGTCGGCCGGGAAAATAATAGGCTCTCCGCACCTGCGTCAGCTGGAAGCTCAGGTGTCGCGTGAGCGGAAAATTTTGACCATGATCGCAAGGCTGGCTGCAGGACTGGCGGAAAGAGAGAGAGAGAAAAGTTTTGCAAGTACCGAACTATGGAGATAGAAGTTTGAGATAGAAAATCTATGGATCTTCCTTCGAGAGTGGTAGGGATGAAGAAGAGCTGCACCGGAGGACCTGGAACTTTGGAGCTGTCTGGGAGTCCCTCACCGAGGGTCTATCGATTTGGGTGTCGCGCGTACGAGTCGATCGATCAATACGAAAGACGCTTCTCCGCGACACAAAGTGCTGCACTCTGGCAAACCGGAGCAAATTTTCGTCGTGGCTCTCTCCCTCTCTCTCTTTCTCTTTTCACCCCACTCTTCAGGGAGAAAGAGATAGCTTGGCCACTCGTGATCTCGTGGACGGCCACAAATTCATTGAAAACTCGATCGCCGGAACCCCTGAAATAGCCAGGGAACGTTCCAACGGGCTGGAGAATACGTCGTCGAGAGCTACGGACGAGATCCTCGATTCAGTCCTCGCCCTCCCCCAGTGCTATTAGGACCCAGTGGCCGAGAGCGAATTCACCGAGAGCATCCAGAGCGAGCGATAAAAATGCTGGGTCGAGTATCGACTCGCTGGCATGCCGCGGCGAGGAGCAGCGAGACACGGCGAAATCAGACGAGAGGAAAGGTGCTGCCTACTGCTGCTACTGCTACAGCGTGGCAGTACTCTTGCTCCACCCTCTCCTCATCTGGGACTGGCTCGTTTCTCCTTCTGGTCAAAAACCACTAAGCTCGTTTACAGAGAGGGTCGAAGACGGCCAGGAGATAGATGGGGCTGTTAGGGGTTTGCGAGGTAGGCGAGAGAATGAGGGAGAGGGTCGAAGGTAGTGATCGCGAGAAGAGACAGGCTAGAGCTGTTGGTAGAAGAGGGTGGATTCTAGGTAGAAAGGTGCTTCCAGCTATTCCGTGAGACGCCAGACGGACGGTTTCGGGTAGTTTCGACCGGTCGCTCCCTGTGTTGGATGGCTCTTAGTCGCGGTTCATGATCGCGCAGAGGAAAGCGTAAATTCGTGGCGTCCGTCGTTTGTGGCGCGTTGTTGGATGAGAATCAGAGAAAGAGAGAGATGCTAGGTAGATGCCAAGGGGCCAAGGGTCCAGAAGGCAGAGAGAGTAGCTCCAGGGGTGGACTCTGAGCCGGAGAATAGGGAGGGGGCCCACCAGGGGGCCAGGCAGACTTGGGCCACTGGAGGGAAAAGCAATCAATCTTTGAGAGGCAGATGAGTGCAGGAACCTAAAATATAGGGCAACACAAATTTAGTCTGGCTGCCGGTCCACGTCCACGTGTCGACGTGAATGCGCAACCGCCCGGGTTTGTAATCGATATTGCCGACAAGGCACCACGCCCTGCACCTGCGAGATGTGCGGGATATGCAATGGTACCGAACGCTCCCAGATCCGCGACCCTCTCTACCTACCTACCTACCTACCTACCAACCAACCTACCTACCTACCTACCAACCAACCTACCTACCTACCTAGCTACCTACCTACCTGGCTACCTACCTACGTACTTACCTACCTACCTACCTTCCGACCGACCGACCCACCCGCTCTCTCTCTCTTTCTCTCTCTCTCACTCGACGTCCATCCCCAGCATCACTGCCCGCTCTCCTTCGCCGGCTCCTGGTCTCATCTTTTCTCTTCTCTCCGCTTCTCCTCAACCCAACAAATTTCAACCCCCTTCACCTTCCTCCTCCTCTTCTTCTTCTTCTTCTTCTTCGTCTCTTCTACTCACTTACTCTCCTTCGCTACTGCCGTTCCGCGGTCCACCCGGCGCAGCCAGCATCAGACTTCTACCCCTATCCTCTCGTACTCTCCCCGCTTCGCTCGCAAGGGATGCCTTGCTTCCGACACAACCGAGAGCCTGTTTCCCTTTCGCCTTCCCGTTGCTTCATCCGGGCACCGGCTAGTTTCTCTAGCAACCCTTCTGCCACAGGGTACATCTCATCCAATCGCCTCGTCGAATGCTGCGCTTCGTGCCAGCCGCTTATCCGTTTATTCCTCCGCGGCGAGGAGACTGCAATTACGGCGTGATAGCGAGCCTCCCTAGGACTCTGAAAACCCGTTCAACGGGGTTTGTGGTTGTGGTCTTCTACTTGGTCGAGAGAACCAGATTTATAGGGGTCTCTCTTCGGTGAGTCGCTTGGATCATGATGGTGGTGACGATCCTGTGAAGGATGCTAGTTGCTCGCAGGATATTCCATCGATAAAGAGAGAGAGAGTGAGAGGAAGAGAGAGGCTCGGTTTTATGGGGCACCGCGAGGCTCTTGACATCGTTCCACCGGTTGTTTCGACCCTCGCACTTTCGCTCGAGATTCGCCACGATATTAGAGGGTAGAATTCGTGCAGAGCCACGAGCTCGAAGGCGGGTCGCGCGAATGGCCGAGGAGGCGGGAGAAGGAGGAGGTGACGGCATAGAGAGAAGGAGAGCGTGGTGGAGAAGGAGGAGGAAGAGGTGGAAATACGAGCTCTCGCTCCAGTTTTCCCGCGAGCGGAGGGTAGAATTTTCTCGGGCGGCTACGCCCTTGCCGCGGCCGGACACTGAATGGGCTACAGGAGAAGTTACGTCAACGTAGCGGCGAGCCAGTTGAAAAATATTCGATGTCTCCGTGCGCACGGTCCCCCTACACCCAGATTGGATTGGTCGGCCTCTTTTTTTTTTTTTTACTTTTTTTCTTTCTTTCTTCTCGTTCCCTACCACTCTCTGTTTCTCTCTTTCTCTCACTCGAGCGCCCTTTCTCCTCTTCTTTCCGCTCGATAAATCGGCCGGTACCAAGCGCGCCGGCAGTAGCATCGCCGCGGAAATATCGTTACTCGTGGACTATATAAGTGGATTCCCGGCCTCCGCGAAACCAACCGGCACGCGGCGGTGTGTATCGCTGAAAACGCTTCCGGCAATGACAGCGAAACGACCTTATGCTCTAATCCTCGATAAGTTAGAGCTCTCGTGCACTATGCTCTCTCGACTATCCTATCGCAACAAAGTAGCTTAAACCGTAGACGCCACTTCCATTGGTCTGTAACTGACCCAACTGATCGCTTAACAATTTCCAAATTTCTCATGGTAGTCGCGTACCGTTCGAGTGGTCGAGAAATTAATTGTAATAGAAAATTGCAACCGGGATCCAATTGCATTAGGCTAACGAATGTTAAGGAAGAATACACTCGTGCTAGAGCTACTCTTGTAATTACTGAAACACTTTTCGAATGTGTATTTGAAAAATGTCGCAGCTTAACTCGAATTGACAACGGGATGGAAAAATCTCAGCGGAAATGTTTGCGTTAAATTCGACCAGGCATTCTTTCACGGCTTAGCTGCTACCGTAGTTCTACGCTCGGAGTAGATACAGATAATCGCTGGGAGTCCCAGTGTTAACGCTCGCGCAATCCGGAATTTTCTCGCCCCTCAGGAAACTGCGTTCGTTATATTCCGTAAAGTTAAATTCATGGATGGCAGTTGGGAAGTTTCGCCATTAACGGGAGAACTGGGGGAACAGTTGAACAATATCTTTTAAAAGTATTGCCATCAACTCCAGATTGGTAATAAACAAAACTGGAAAATTTACGTATATACGTTTGAGTGATTTATCACAGTAAAAACAATCCAACAGTAATAATAAATAATTATTGCGATAAAATGAATGATTTTAATAACAAAATATTAACATTGCAACGACAAGAGTAACTCCTCTCTCCGGAATAGATAAAAAGTCTGTCTTTTTGAATCTATTCTTCTTTTATCAATAATTTAATCCTTCATGGACATTTTACTTCAACATTTTAAAGTTGAAGTAATATATCCTAAATGGTGTATATGAAATACCAGTTCCCGTCAGATCACCGAAGTCAAGCCAGGTGTTGGGCGTGGTTAGTACTCGGATGGGTGACCAAATAAAACCCACTAAAACTGTAGATTCAAGAGCATATGACCACAACAATTGGTGGTTCCAAAACATAAACAAACAAGCAAAAATAAATATGAAATTTACAAGATAGAGATATAAAAAAGAATGATTTGAATCTGGGAATGATATATCCCTTATCCTAGATCACTCGAGAAGAATTTGTAGCAGTCTTGGAGAATCGGTTGAAGCATATCAGTAGTCAAGGGTTAATATACTCGTTGAGGTAGTTCGAGGACGAGGGACTTATCGATTGCGCGGAGTACACGTTGCTCCTATTACCAGGGCTCCTCGCTCAGTGCACCGGAGAAAGGGTCCCGATGGAGCTTCCCTTTCTTCTCCCCCCTCTCCAAGGATCCCCACAGATTCTCAAGCGAGTAAGGCAGTGAGTTTCGTGCTCGAGAATCTCTCTCCTGGCAACCATCCCACAGGAAGTGCTCGCATGCAAATCGCAGGTTGCTGCTGCATACGTAGAAACGCATCAAAGCAGCCGGCGGGCATATATACAAATACAAATACATATAAGGGGGTCGCCGCTTCGCGAAAGCCGCATAAAACAGAGTCACGCGACAGAGGCTCCCAACATCTCCGGAGCTCATAAATTCCAATGGATCGCTGCTCCCTGCTACCACACTGTGAGCGCCAGCTTCTCCTTTAAGCGATAAACGTTTTGATGCACTTGGACCCTTTTAGCGGTTTCTCACTCCTCCTCTCTACGTCTGTCTATCTACCTCGCACTTTGCTATCCGAGAACCGCGAGAAGAGGGAAGCTTTGGGAGCAATGTTCGCCCTGAGAAATTAGCTGGTTTCGGGAACCAATGTAATCCGTTGAATAAACTGTTGAATTGTGGAATCTCCAGAAATAGAGAATTGCTTTCGAAACCTTGATCAGTTCTCACTGATAAAATTCATTCGCAATATGTAAATTAATAACCTTCGAAACCTTCTTCCTAATTATTACTGTTTACTAGACGAAGAAATTACAAGTTATTATTAAAAACAGGTTTTAATTATTTTTATACTCCATGAATAAGAATATACTATATTATACTTTATAAATTATCTCTGTTGAAAGTGTCAAAATAAAAAGAGAGAATACAGACTTCTTTGCAGAGAGCGATAAGAACGGGGAGAACTTGAACCGCGAGACATTAAACTCGGTATGCATGAAGCTAGCGTAAAAACACGTGCACATGTAAGCGTGAGAGTACCATTGACATAGTTTTTATTCTCCCTCCTTGCGATAATCAATATTACAATTGTTAGCTGTCGTCTGTCCGACATTTTCGTTAGATAGGGGTCGCATTATAATTACCGTCGAAAGAGATTATTGAGGCAGGACGAGTGGCGGTACCAAGAGAAACATAGATAAAGAGAGAAAGAGAGAAAGTAGAAGGGTAGATTGAAAATTTCCGTGGCATTGTCGAGGTTGCGAGGGTAGCAGGAGCAATCTTGATCCATGTATCGCGATGTAGCTCGAGCATAACTCGTTGTTCGAGGGAGGCCGTCCTCCCTAGGGATCGGCGGCGAGATGCGAGATGCTAGATGGTAGTAAGCACGAGAAGGAGAGTCGAGAGACCGCGATGTGGCCTCGTTTTTGCAAGCGAGTAAGAGAAACGAAGCGAGAGCGAATTGAAGCTAAAGCGAATTTCTCGAGGTTGCAAAATGCAAAATGCAAGCCTTGCGGAAGTAATCGGTCAACCGCTCACGAATTTATTTCATATTTCCTTCATCATTTATCTCTCTCTCTCTTTCACTCTCTCTCACACTCTTATAACCCTTAACCGAGAAAAGTCACTCTTTACTAAGAGCAAAGTAATTAATTTTTCTCCGCTATTTCTGCCTATCGACGACTAATTGCCGGGTGTTCCGCCGCGAGCATCCTCCGTATGCGGTCCGAAGAGAGAGTGAGAGAGAGAGAGAGAGAGAGACAGAGAAGTCCAATCCGTTCCCGCAACCCCTCCGCCTGATTCATCCGGGCATCGGCTCGAGCAATTACCCGCTCTCTCAGCTCGGATCGATTTGGCCGGCCGTGTGTTGGCCGGCGATATCGCCGCTGGAGATAGAGTCCTGGCGTTAATTAGTTTTTCTTCGATCCGAGCAACGGGATCGCGCGCGCGGGCTTAGAATCGGACGCCAGTTGGGTTCGAAATAAATTGGAGGGGTTGACAGCTGGGAAAATTCGGACTGACGGCCCCTGACGAAACCTCGGGCCCGTTCTCGTTTGATGCTAATGCCCAATGACGTGGCTGGGGTTTCGTTCCTTCGCGAACTCGTGGAAAATCGGCCCCGATCTCGGGTACCTAGCGCGTCAGGTCGACGGCCACTCGCCCCGAGGAAGTGATTAATTGTAAAAGGAACCTAGAGGAAAGGGACAGAAGTAAGAGAGAAAGAGAAAGAAGAAAAAAAGGAAATTGAAGTAATTCCGAGCGTGTCGATTATCTCCGCGAGGGGTTTTTCTTTTTTTTTCTGGGCACGACTAGCTGAAAGTCTCCCCAGGGGCAAGTCCTATAGAACCACCGTCATTGACTATCATCCATTCGAGGCCCTACTCGCCTGGGGCTTATTTTTCGTATACCACGGGAGGAACTAGGCCACTGGAAGCCGAGTCTCTTTATCCGTACGCCGACCATTTTATGAATTTTGCGAAACCCCGCATGGTACGAAGATGAAAAAGTTTCGCGGGTTTTAATGAAACTTTGCTGAGAAGAAGTCCCGTTGTGTCCCCAGTTCTTCTTCTTCTTCTTCTTCTTCTTCTTCTTAGCGTCTTTCCTCACTCCTATGTCCAACTCCCTCCACGATCGACTTGGATTATTATTACCACTAGCGCCCTCTGTGCTTCCCAGACGTCTCTATTCGAAGACACTTCGCGGTGAATTCGCGTTTCGGACAACTCCCTCCACTCGCTCGAGTCCTTCGTAACCATACTCGGTACTCTTTGCCTTAGTATCCGAACGAGAAGAGACCGTGGAAGTTCGCATTGGTCTAAACTCCCTGCCGAAAGGGGTTAAAACAGTGCCCTCCGACCTCTTTTATCCCTCACACCTTTATCCAGCACACTTGATTCTAAAAATAAGCCAGTATTTCACACATATATTTCATCACCCTGTGAATATGCAATTTGCCCCAACTTCTTCATAACAAACACACTCTCTTGAATCGATTCAACACGCTTTCCTTTGGAAACGATTTAACCATCGATCTTAGATATTTATCGCGGCACCTTTGAGGTCTTAAGATTCTTAGGAGAGGGTTGATATTTGATCCGGACGAGAGCAAGTCTCTGATCAAGATCAACGGCGAGCAAGGCCAGTGTCTCGACACGTGAGAGAGAGAGGGAGAGGCTCGAGCGAATTTGGCACGCAGAAGGAGCGTGCTAAATGTGCAGCTAGTACTGCGCTGTCAGGGTTTGCGGGCAGAAAGTCAGCGGAGCGTGCTGCTCACCGATTGGTAGGTGCGCTCGGACGTGAGCCTCGATCAGCAGAGGGAAGGAACTTGGGATGAGCGAACGAGAGAGATAGGAGATGAGAGAGAGAGAGAGAGAGAGAGAAAGAGAGGAGCAGTGATCGAGCATGCCGCGCGAGGTTCAGCATCGGCTTGCACTCCTGCGGCCGGAATTTAGGTCGCCCGGCTGTTTTCAGATTTCCATCGATCCAACCGTGTCCCCTCTTGAGGCCTATCGGGCCCGCTTCCCCTTCATCCCGGACGGATAAGCCTCGAACGCGCGATTCTGCGAGCGATTCTCTTTTGGCCCACGCATGATACGTATATTATAGTCTCGTCTTGGATTCAGATTAATTCAGTCACCTCCAGGTTCTCATATGTATCAATTATTAATATTCTTATAAATCGGCATCTATAAATTATTTTAAGAATATTACTACATTTTTCTCAATTTTTCCATTGACGATTAATTTTTAATTACTAATCTGATGGGTTTTAAGTTTTTTACGAGAAAATTGATAGAGAGAAATATGGTTATATTATGGTTATAGTTTCGCGAATCGTATTGTATTATCGGGGGAAAAATTGTGCGGGTGGTTGCCACTCGGGAAAATACCCTAGGGCTATTGTAATCATTTTTCGGAGATAAGGGCTCGTCGCGAGGATCCTCGAAAGATGCGCGGCCCAGCGAAATTCCCGGTCAGCCCACTCGGAATTCCTTTAACGGTGGGAAAACGAGGGAGAGAGAGACTCGGTTTCGTTTGTCGGTCGAGTGGTTCCTCGCGGAATTTCCAACGTGGACTCGCGGATTTTTTGGCGAAGCCGCTCTTAGCAAGCCGCCGCCACCGCGACCAACCCTCTCGAGTGTGCACCAACGCGAACATCGATTCCAGGGTGCCTGACTCCTCGGCATGCTTTCACCAGCTTCTGTAGAGACTGCACTAGTTAACGCGGTTACTACTGCGTCGGCCACCGGTGACCGACACTGCTTTCTCTAAGTGTTAAATATTGTGCGATTCTTATATTTCTTGAAACATCGAACTCAGATTCGTAGTAAAATTTCTATCATTTCAACAGTTGTTTTTGCAAGTCATTTCAACATTGTCAAAAAATTGCAACCATTAATTTTGACTTTAAAGCTACCTTATTTAACTTTATTGTCAAATTGTTATTATTGTAGTGATTCTATTTGCAACAATGTTGCGAAAGAAATGCATTTTTCATTTTTGACTTGAAAGCTCCCTTTCTATTTTGAGAAAAATAGTTATACTGAAATAACTACGAGTTTAATTATATCCTGTTTAAAATTGTAACTTGGTATTGTATTTAGCATGAGCTTCAATTACACAAAATTCAAAGAATGTTTTATGACCAAGTTTTTCTTCCGTTTCTTGTTACAGAAGCAGACTACACTTTAGATGATTCCTTTTGGAACGAGGAGACTCCTGGTGGTAAGTTTTATCATAGCGAAGCCTTTCGCGCGAAGCCTTTCCTCGCCGATTGCGTTGTGATCATTAGGAAATCCCAAAAAGCAAGCGAAAGCACTTGCAACTAGCAAAAAGAATCTCGAAACAATGAGATCCCACGTTTTTCGTCTAGAGAGAAAGACACTGTTTTTTTTTTCTCTCTTTACGTTTTTTGGTGGGTTGAAGAAAAACTGGGTCCGGACTTACCAGGGAGTTTCGCATATATTCGAGAATACCAGTGAATTAAAGGCGAACTATCCGATGCGCGGTTCTCTTGCGGACGTAATCGCACGAGCGGAAACGAAAACTTTAATAAATACGTGGAAAGGCGCGAAGAAGGAGGTGGCTTTGCCACCGCATTGCAGCACTCCCCCTTGGAAACCTGATCTGCGGTTACATCTGGCTTGCCCAGGCCCGCTGAGCACGCTTTATTGTTGAGTCAACAGTGGTGATTGCTTGGAAACGCGAAACTTAAATTGGGGAAATTTTCAAGCACGACTATGCCTTGTCCAACTCTCTAAATCTCAGGTTCCCTCGTTTCTTCGTCATGTGTCGGTTCTCCTAAAGACTCGAAAACGCTATTAATAACTTGGTAATTCTTTGCGAAAATCAAATTAGTGATTCTAATTTTAACCCTGATTTTTTAACTCTCCCAAATAAAAAAAAACTGATTCAGAACCGGTACACGTAGTAGGCAGTTGTTGTTTCGTGAGTTACTTCACTTGGCTGTCAGAAAAGTTCAGTTTTCGAGTAGGGTAGCGTGGTTCATTTAATTTTCACTCTGTCAAGAAACCGAGGATGCAGAAATCAAATCTCGTCCAAGTTGAAAAAGAGGACGTGGATTGGTGAAATGTTGAAGGAATCTTTTTAAATAAAATATAAAGAAAATCAGTTGTATCGTAAGACAATGATAAAGTCTTATTCGAGTTACAAAAGTTTGTTCGTTTACGACAAGAGGTCCCAAAATACGAAGTGTAATCGAGTTGTCCTCTTTGATTGCTAAATCAGATATCCTTTGCTTTGCACCAGAGAACCAATTGAATATGAAAATTATGTGACAGTGGTAATTTATTCGCGACAAAAAAAAAGGAAGAAAGAAAAAGTGTCAGAGGGGAGTTTACTTCGCTTGAAATTCTCGACTGGTACCGCATAATTACATACACGTGTCGAATATAGACGCGTTGCAGTCGCAACGGTGACAGGGACACTCGAGTAAAGTAAACGAACGATATCGTACGATATATCACTATATGCGCACCGTATTGTATAAACACACCGCATTGGACAATGCTTAGTCAAATATTTATCCGAAGAACCACTTTAGAACAATTGGCAGGAATTTATCTCGCAGCACGCGCCAACAATTATTACTCCTCGATCACTTTTAAATCACTCATCATTCTAAATCCAATTCCGACAAATCTCTCTCCGTGTTGAATTAGCTTCACGTAAAAAAGGACAATTGGCAAACTACAGCTCGCGAAACTCATTCAAATACTGATTTTAAACGTCTGCCGCGGATATCATTGACTCGTACTACTGAAAACCGTGGAATCTCGAATATATCGCGAAAAATATTCATTTTCGAGCAGCGTTAGTTAAAAAGGTTTCATGTATTTGGTGAAAAGGAGGATTTGCAAGGGGTTTATGAAAGAAATTTGCAAAATCGAAATGAAATAGAAAAATTAATTTGAAATAAAGCGAGGAAAATACGAATTTTTGTTTTTTCTTCATCATTCATGCTTTTGACCGGTTGCGTGCGATTTAAATTGGAAAATTTGCTGGAAAGGTGTCCGACAGATTTTCCAGGAAATTATTATTCAACCTGATATTTAATTAGAGGGGTGAGAAGCTGTGTGTGTGTGAGAGAGAGAGAGGCGGGTACCAACCGGTTAATCGGCCGGTCGACCAACCAACCTACGGATATCTATTTGAGGCCGAAAAGTAAATCTCTGCGGTGAATTTTCCTTGTGCATAATGCGCATGCCAACCGGAATGTAATAACCTGTCGTGTCGTTTGAATTAATCGCAATTTAGTCGTGGCGCCCCCGTGGAACTAACAATAATCGGCTTGGTGACGCCGCCAACGTTGCCGACGCCGACTAACTTAATCACTCGTAATCTTGAGGCCGCGGAAATTCAATTTGCCATTCGGCAATTTACCAGTCCTGACAAGCATTCCGCACTACGAACGAGGCGTGCCAGTGAATTCACTCCTTCCCAGCGCGGTTGGAGAATGACAGAAAGGGAACTTGTTCCCTTTTGAACTGTGTGACACTCCTCGCAAGTCAACTTGACAGTAAACTTCGCTATTGTACTCGAGTATAGTGTTGAAAAAATAATCTTTAATTAAAATATTTAACAATTCATTTTTCTTACCTATTGTTCCTAATAATTATGTGTTCGTTTATTCGAGCGAACATGGAATATGTTTGTATTGTTTGTAAAATATTGGAAGATTTATCCTATGAATGGTGAATAAATTCATCGGATAAATTCACCAGTCGTGAGTCACTATAGTGTCCGACCATAAATAGTAAACGGCCAAGGGAAGATGACACTTATGTGACTGGAATATCGGCTCGGGCGAATGTTAAGGAGGACGTTCACGTAGCCGTCTTACCGTGCATTTCTTTACTTATTTATCGGACTACCATATCGGATAGCGCAATCGTGATCCGACTGGAATATCGCTTGGTGGACTACTGGAAATAGCCTGACACGCTACTTCGAGCATCTATCAACCGGAACTCGGCGGCCCATTCGGAAAGCTTGCACGGCTATTGAGCAATAATCCTGAAAAGAAGCTTTCCATCATTTTCCGTCTCGGTTTTTCCAAATTAATCGTCTAAAATTCGATCCTACAAATTGTATAATAAATTTGCAACAAATTCTCCTCGGCAATACAATTTAAAATAATAAAAAAACTAAATCTTGCAATATTACGATTGCTACTTTTAATTTAAAATCTTTTTCATTAAAGACTATTATTCATTAAATCGAATTAAACTAATTTCTTTTTACTATTATATTAAAATCGCTTTTCGTAATTCAAAATCGTAACTTTGAGTCGTAGTATTTTTTATCCGGGACTGCGAGGCACTGTAGATATAGAAAGAGAGAAAACTGTGGAACGAGCTTGCGGAAAAACGTGATTAGTTCGCGTCGCGAGTGCAGCAAGGTCGCGCGTGGCCTCTTTCGGTGCTCTCGGGCAATCGACGCGGCGCGTCCCGTGTAATTAGTCGCGCGCGGTGAAGGCAGCATAGAATAATTGATAAGGTCGAGCAGCGTCAAAGCGGGCCGATGGTATCGGGCCGTCCTCTACCATCGAGTAATTATCGTCGCGTTGCTTTTTTCAATGTTCCCCAAGAAATCAGGAAGCTAATAATTTAAGCGATAATAATATAATTGTCTCCCTTCTCTTTTCCCACCCCTTTTTTCTATCACCATTTTCCACTATTAATATATCTAAAATTAGTTTATTCCTCTACTCAACTCCAATGTATTTCATTGAAATTCTCCGAATTCACGTTTGCTTATAGTGTAAATTTAATTAGCTTTTTTATCGAAATTCTAGGAAATACATATTAGTAAATCCTATTGAAGTGAGAAAGAAAAAAGATTGTGACTGAAAGTCTATATATCGTGACAGTAGCACTTAACCAGAGCCCTTTGCTCTTCACTATCAAGTCGAAAATGATCTTTGGAAGAATCGGTGTGCCAACTGGGAGATCGGGAGAAGGACAGTGGTGGCAGTCTGAAAGACAGAGTAGTGGGTTAGCTCTTTCGTTGGGGGAGGGGGTCCTTAATTAATGCGAGGGGTAAGGTAGTCAGTTCGCGAAGAGACTTGACTCGGCACGTCAAAGCGTTTGCCGTGGATGTTCCTTTCCGTAGTACACTCTGCCAAAGAGAAAGAGAGTAGGAGTAAGGGGGTGGAACAATTAGCAGGGCTTAAGAGCGAGAGGAAGACGGCTTCGTCGATTCGAAGCCCTCGAGCGATGCCACCTTGCTTTGTGAATCGTACCTACTACTACGTCTCTGCTTGACACTCCTAACTTTCCTCCTGCTTTTTTTTCTCTATTCCTATTTTCCCCTTTAACGTCGTCAAACTCAAAACCCACCCCTAAATTCTGTGGTGCATTCGAAAAAGTTCCATTTTAACGAAGGATTCTATTAACTCGTTCATCATTATCAGGATCACTGATCAATTTGTTTAACATAATTCTACGATAAAGATAAGCAATTAACTGATCCTGAATTTAACTTTAATTGGACCACTTGACACGAATGAAACTCTAATTGAATTTCGCGAAATTCAAATTAATGTACAACTAATTTGAGAGTGATCTAACTTGGAACATATTTCGAGGAGATATAACAAATTCAACGAAAACAAATTCCGAGTATAAGTGAATATACTAATTAATTAATTTCGTGTATGGTTATTCAATTGGATGTTTGCAGAGTGTTGGCAAACTAGAATTGTTGAAGGGAGAATTGGAGATTATTTGATAGTGTCTGGATCCTTCATTTATAGAGGGATGAATGTTAGGTAGAAGGATCTCTAAGAGAAAGAGAGATTTGACGGTGAAGGAATGATCGATGGCAAGGAAAGGTTTCGACAGCAAGAGAAGCTTGTATGTTAATGACCGGATGCCAACCGAGCTTGTAACAGCCCTTAGCAGCACAGATGAAATTAGAGAGAACGATCGTGAGAGATAGATTGGAATGGGACACCTACACACACGCGCGCGCGAGAGAGAGAGAGAGAGAGAAAGAGAAGCAGATCAGTAGGAGGAGTAAATTAGGACATTCGATTGAACGAGAAAATTGATTTCAGTCGAGGTCGAACGACTACTACGAGAGTATCGACAAAACCAAGAGCTAGTACGAAATATTGGGAGCCACTACTATCAGATCATCTATCCAGTGCAGTTACGGCATCACGAGAAAATGGAGATATCCACCAGAGAAGTCGGCGTGCCTAAGGTAAAATTATTTCTATGTACTTTCTTCTCATCTAACAATCTCGTGAATAGAAAGTTACTTTTTACACTAATATACAAGGGGAGAAAATGCAATATGACTTTTCTCCTCAAAATTTTACCCCCAACAACCCTGTGAATGTTGCACGTTAAATTTCGAGACACCCTGTATTCAAAAAAAGGAATTGTATTGTTTTCAATGAAAGTTAAGTGAACCAGAACAAGTATTTACCATTTGTAGAGAGTAAATTAATTCGATCGTAAATAGTCGGTTCGGATGCATATTTAAATCCTATCGGCCTGGAATCGGAGCAAATGTTAAGTGACCGTAGGAGTTGCGAGCAACAGATAATCCTACTAATTGATTCGAGGAAGAAAAATAAAGTAGTGAATAGTACATAATAAATGTCTCTGATCCTGAATAAATAATTTCGCGTGATACGGGTAATCCTAAAGAATTCCTCGAAATTCTCTCGTTCCAGTTTCCTCAAAAAGGATATGGAGAAGGTGGATATCAAAGTACCAGAAGCAGAATGAGAGTAAGTTTCGAGTAGTTGATTAATCCGTAGATCAGAGTGAATATACTGCTAAGAATATTGTCTCTAACCAGGAGAACATCAATTTAACCTGATCGCACTTGTTCCTTTTATCATTTTCAGACAGGGAGACATTTTCATCGGACGTCTCTTTTGATCAAGGCCTTTAATCATAAATTTCGCCTAGACTTAGAATTAAATTCGTAAGTAGAATTCTACTTCTTCCTCTCCCCCGCCCATTTTCTTGTTCAGCAACAGTGTAACCTTCAGGGAGCTCAATTCTCTTTCCAGGCAACTTTTAGCTCCGAATCTTATGCAAAAAGACTTTTTACCCAATGGAGCGGAACAAAGTTCTAAAGAGGTAACTCCATTCCTTTCTTGATTCTCTGCAAGCCCCTAGAGCAATGTGGTGGCCTGGTCTTTGACCTTTTAGCTACCAGTTTCACCGATACCAGCTATTAAAATATTCGTCTATATCATATCATAGTATATTCGATAATGTACCCGAGTTCTTACGCGGTTAACTATTGTCGTAGCTAAAAGGTTAAACTCTCCAGGGCATCTCGTCTAGATCGAGTTGAGAACCACTGGCCAAAGGAGCCTCACGATTCCCGGGATTGGTTACGATTGCAGGCGATAGAGCACTGCTATTATCATGGCACGGTGAGGGACTATCCCGGGGCGACCGCCGCTTTCCACACGTGTAACGGTGTCAGCGGCGTCATTCATTTAGGCAACGAGACCTTCGTCATTCATCCATTCTACGGCGGCGATCTGTCGGTCAGTTCAACGATTTCAGCTGTTTTTTAAACTCTACCTAGTTTTATTCCTTCATTTTATATCTTCTCGTTTTTTTTTTTCAAAAAAATGCCGTCTCCTCCGGCGACTGCTGAGCTCGCGAGAAACCACGAGAAACATGGTTTTCAAGAGAAACCTTCGGAATCGCGAGTAGGAGGTTCTACCTCGCGTGTAACTAACAGAATGCAAGTGGCAGGTACATACCCAGAGCAGAGGAAGAGATGTGCTCTCTCGAATTTTCTCCCGACGATACCGTTTCCTCCCCTCGGGTGACGGAAGTTTATTCGATTGGTTCGGTGCACTTTTCGGGGAGAAAAGAGCCACAGGCAGATGGAGAAAGAGGAAGAGACCTAGGAAGACTCTTAGGTTTGGAGCAGTGCACCCGAGGGCTTCTACCTTGGTATCGACCAATACAAGAAAACTCGCCCAACGCTTTTCCGTCTCCACCATAATCCTCAGCTGCTTCCCAGATAATTTCGCTGGTCTGCCCAGCTATTGCGCCGGGAAATTGAAAACGCTGGGCGACTGCTTTCAATGACTCCGCGGAGGCCCCGGACAGATTCTCTGGTACGAGGCGCAGCAACATAACGAATTGGACCAAGCCGACAATGCGATCGAATTTCTTGACGATGTAGCAGACGAGCCACTCGTTCCTCTTCCTCGGTCAACATTGTAAAAACATGTAGATGCCACAGTGGCACAGTTGATAAGGTCTCGGACCCCTAACACCGAGTTCGCAGGTTCAAATCCCCCCAATGTATCATGGAAACGGGTTTCATCATTTGCACGATGCTCAAAAACATCACGTATTGTGTTAATTCGGATTCCACTTAAAACTGTATTGGTCCTTTGGTCGATTTGACTATAGCAGTCGGCCCCCCAAAACATGAAAACAACAACAACAATATAGATTGTGTTCGAAGGAAGGAAGGGGAGTGTTGGGGTTAGTAGTTTATCCAAATGGAGATTGTACCGGGAGACGAGGGAAAGAGGGGTTGTTGTTAGAGAGTAACTTGAGACCTCCTAAACAAGTCGCACGAGACGAAATCCAAGTCAAGACGAAACCGAGACCAAAACTGACTGGCAAAAGGATCCAGACTCGAGTTCTCTCTCTCTCTCTCGTTCTTCCAAAGCCTCGAGGCAATTCTGTCTCAACAGCAGACTAGAGAATTCTCCTCGAATTTCGCCCAATTTCCACAGCAACCCCGCTCGCTCCGCTCTTCATGGTTCTTGATTACGCTAGCTAGTGATCGTAACTAGCAGCGGAGCTTCGGGAAGAAGCCGCCAACGCGAGCGGGGGGGCGCCCCCTCCCCCCTTCTTCCCCATCTCCTCCGGAAAGTACACGTACAATACCGTTATCGTGAAAGTTAACGAGGCTGCACGAGGCAAAGTCGGATGAGAAGATACATTAGAGCAGCAAAAGCAAAGGCTGTGGGAGGAAACGAAGCTTCTTATGCGCGCGGTGTGTGTTTCTCCTCCGTTCCGTTGTTATTCAAGAGCTCCAACAAGAATACCGGAAGAGAGAAGCGGAATTCCCAGGGAATTTCCGAATCGCGGTTTCTCACTGAGCTCACTGGCGCGAGAAAAGGTCTGGAGGGGACAGCATCAGCAACAACCCAAGGCAGCGATAGAACGCTGAGAATATACAGTCCTCTCTTTTAGCAGAAACATCCTCACATTATATTTGAGGCCCGAACAAAGCCAAGCAAGGGCTGCGCGAACACCGGGAACTTCCAGCGGCGCATGAAGATTCGCCGGCAGAAGCATGTCCTCGGCTTCTCGGAGGCCGTTCCCGATCGATACAAGAGAGACGTCCGGGACGTGATCAAATACATCGAAACTGCCATCATTATCGATAAGGCCATGGTACTGGAATTTCACGTTTGCTCCTACAACTTCTTCTTACCTTCTTCTCCTTGAGGATCCTTTCATAAGCTTCATCCCAAATCTTTTCCTCCTCGTTCTACGATACTCTCCCCCCCTTGAAAGGCAGACGAGCGTACGCGAGTCGAGAGAGTGGCAATTATCGGGAAGATCGTAGTCGCAAGCTTAACGGCGTCCTTATAGAGTTCTTCGTCGAAATTCCTTACAATGACAATTCTTTACGTAGACATATGTAATAACAACAGGAGAATCGGGACCCAAGTAATCGCAATTCGCCACGCTCCACTCCTTTCTCCAGCCTCGTTACCGCAACCACTAATCACTGTTTCTTCTCAGTTCGAGAAAAGGAACGGTAGCACCAGGGCGGAGGTTGTTCACGATGCCATCCAAGTCGCCAATATCGCGGATTTGGTGAGATTCGATTCTTCTAGAATACTCGTAAAAATGAACTGTATACTATAACAATTTTCCTATTACTTTATGCTTAAAAAGATCTGTCGTCCATTTGAAATCGATAATAATCGATATTAATTAATGTTAGTTTCGTCGGGATGATTTCAGTATTTCCGTACGTTAAGCACTAGAGTCTCAGTCATATACATCGAAACCTGGCAAGGCGCCAACCAGGTGCCGATCGGTAAAGGTATGGAGATAAATGAAGCTTTGCAGAACTTAAACGGTTACGCGCTGCGAAACCTGTATCAAATTTCTCACGATACCATCCAATTGCTCACGTAAGTGTCGATAGAGAAACTTGAACGACTTCTTAATAGTTTCAAGTTGATAATAGACTTGTTAGTCGATAATTGATCGGTGAACGTTCGATCGTGAAAGTCTTCCTGGTTTCCAGGGGTGCGACTTTCTCCGGGGAAGAATCGGGGGTGGCAGCTGCTGAGAGTGTCTGCACCCAGAAATCCATAGGAATTAGCGTAGACTTAAATACGTACGAGCCTCATCTCTTGGCTGGTACCATGGCTCATATGATCGGTCACAGTATCGGCATGCGTCACGACGATGGAAGTTAGTGTTACTTGTATTTCAATTTAGAAGATAATTTCATTCGATATTGGTTTAATTAACAATTTGACAAATTGTTAATTTCAGGGACTGACTGTCTGTGTCGCGATTGGCATGGCTGCATAATGGCTCAGTCCATCGTCGGTATGGAGAACATCCAACCGTACAAGTTCTCCGAGTGCAGCAAGGCGGATTACTTGAATGTACTGAAAGCCGGGCAGGGTATCTGTCTTATGAACAAGCCGAACGAAGTGAGTGCCACTGTAAAGACGGTAAACCGCTGATTCAGTGGAATTCCATTTGCTCTCGTTGACTTGACTTTCGCAGCTTGAGACGGGGAGGTCATGCGGAAACAGGGTAATCGACGAAGGGGAGGAGTGCGACTGCGGAACTATCGACGAGTGCCAAGAAGTG
Source organism: Trypoxylon attenuatum (assembly GCA_963989405.1). Lineage (NCBI taxonomy): Eukaryota > Metazoa > Arthropoda > Insecta > Hymenoptera > Crabronidae > Trypoxylon > Trypoxylon attenuatum. Next base: position 1,240,891 of record OZ022492.1, on the reverse strand, counting down.
GATCCGTGTTGCGATCCGATTACCTGCAAGCTCAATAGCGAGGCACAATGCGCGAGTGGACCTTGCTGCAGCGATTGCAAGGTACTTTCGTTACTTACAATTTCAAACAATTTTTTCTACAATTTTGCACCCATTGTTACGTTAGATCCTTGATTATGACAATTACCAGTTTTCAATCAAGTTCCATTAGATTGATATGTAAACTCAAGTAATAATTATGGATTCGACTGCATAATAGTGGTAGATTGAATGGTAGAAGGATTAACAATGAAAACAAGGACCCTTCTCACTGAAATTATTTTATTTAACAAGATCCTCTCGTCTCGAGTCAAGTGCCTCATCTCGAATCAATTCCGGATACACGACCCTCTACATACAGTTAATTATCGCTTTGCCTTGAAGATTCCGCTCCAATTGCCAATTCACTACAGATCCCTAAAATCTAAAGTATCCTCACGCTATCCACGAAAAAAAAACACTTCCAAAAAAGGGGGTTTGAAATATTCAGTTTTTAAGGCATTCTTACGAAAGAAGATAAGTGCTAAAACTAAAAATAGTGAAATGTTAAGTCTCTACTTACGATTGTCCTCTTTATTTTTGCAGTTGTTGCCAGCTGGAGTCGTATGTCGCGCGTCGCACGATGAATGTGACCTGCCGGAGGTCTGCACCGGCAAGTCAGGCCAGTGTCCCGTGGACGTGTACAAGAAAAACGGAAATCTATGTGGGAATAACACTAGCTACTGCTTCAATGGGGCCTGTCCAACACTAAATGACCAATGCGAGCAAGTCTGGGGTTACGGAGGCCAGGCAGCGGACAAGCAGTGCTTCGATGAGTTCAACTCGAAGGGCTCGATCAATGGACACTGCGGTACCAATGATTCCGGCCACTATATCAAATGCAAACCAGAGTGAGTAAAGTGAATTAGATTCTCGAATACCAATGAAAAACATCAAGCTAACGGTCTTTGCCTCCTTGGAACTATCGGTTCCCGTTCGATTACCGAAGACAAGCAAGGTTGGGCGTGGTTAATACTCGGATGGATGACATCCGAGAGGATGTTTCATTCATTCTTGAGAAGAAGCACCATGAACTGTTGCGCGTACATAGTGGTTCGGATCCCACTTAAAACTGTAGTTCCTAGGACATTATGACCTTAGCAGTTAGTTCCCGAAAAAACAAAAACAAACAAACAAACAACAAGAAAAACGTCAATCACATTTTCCACAGAAACGTACGCTGTGGTTCCCTTCAATGTCAACATGGCAACAAGGAACCGGTGATCGATGGTATGGCTGAACTCTACTCAAAAACGATTATATCGAAAAAAGGCGAGCAATACGAGTGCAAGTAAGTTCTCTTTGAGAACCACTAACATGAGAATTCTATCAGCGACGATGAAAGCTTTCTTGAGGATAGAGTATCATTGATTTATGTCATGGATTTTTAAGGGCTACCACCGGGAAAGTCGAAGGCTCGGACATGCCTGGAATGGGATTGGTTCGCGATGGCACAAGCTGCGGAAACAAATTGGTGAGCGATGACCTTTCGCTCTATGCTTAACTAGTAGGGTCAACATTAGGCAAACAGGCTTGTTGACTTTCAATCTAGCTCAACCTCGTCGATACTATGCTAATACACCCACCGTCCCCTCCTCCATCCCCTTCTACACTGAGAAGTTTAACAGATGTTTGCGTACTTGACCGCAATACGCCTGCGAGGGTTAACCCGTACACTGATTTCAAGTCCGATTCTATTGCAGATATGCGTTAATCAGACTTGCGTGAGCCTGCTTCCGCTGATAGACAAGAACAAGTGTCCTAGTACTCGGCCAGATATAGACTGCTCTGGACATGGCGTAAGTTCTCTTGATTCTTGGTCAATTAATGCCGATTTGGCACCCCTCCCCCCTCCCCCCCCCCGGGACCTCATAAGTAAAGGGATGATCGTATCTATTCCACCTCTATCGGCAGTGGCCCATATCGATAAAAATAAATCATCGTAAAATTTTAGTGGGTCACGTAAAATAAAATAGTGTAAATGTGAAATCCGATATGGGATCTCATTTTTTGGCTGCAGGTGTGCACAAACATGAACAAGTGCTATTGTAATCCCGGCTGGGGTGCAGTTGATTGCTCGATCGAACAGGATATTCCAACAACCCCACCGACAACGTCTACCGCCGAACCATCGGGTAAAGATAGCTCAAATCCTGTACTGGAGAAGATAGAGACCCCCTACGGTAAGCCTCCACTTATCTGAATCGTCATTTTTTACTTGGCAATCACACCTCGAGTAATATGAAATCATTTATCTGGAAGCGAAGCGACTGCGTCAGCAAATTTCCCCTAGTGGAATTTCTCGATTTAATCGTGGCCCGGGGATATAACAGAACTCTGGGCCAATCGATATTGTCGATATGTGTCAGATTTATTTTCGGCAATTGCGGGAAACGAATGCTTCTCACAGTCGCTTCAATTTCGTATTTAATGAGTAGCACCTGCCGCCCATAGGACCAATGGCGTACGATTCTAGCACAACCACACGTACTAATGACTTTTCAGTATATTTATCGATACTAATACATTGATTCATAGTGTTCCATTTATTCGCCTGGGAGCGCACAGGGTACACTAGAATTAAAGTTAGTTTCAAACGCGATTGATCGATACGATCAATGTTAAACTGCATCAAAAAACCTACAAATTGCAATCGTTGGTTCCGATAAAATCGACACAGGCCCGTGATGGCACTTTGGGGTAATTCTTCTGGAAAATCAACGAAAGGTCGAGATTCAAGTGGATCTACCCAGAGACCCAGTGGCACAATAAACCCTCCCTATCCAAACGGAATAATATTTCGGGCAAGGGCATTCGTGGAAAAGAGATTTTCTCAAGGAGGACGAAAGAAATCCGATTAACCGATAAGAGGAAGATTCTAGGGTACCCAGTGATCTCTCGGAGCGAAAACTTCTCGAGCGTCTAGGTGTCTTTAATTCACGATAAGGCGCAGAGAGACTCGTCCCTTTTCCCGTCGGGAGAATCGTTAGCCTCCCGATTATTTGGGGCCATACCATCAGCTGTGCACATAAAACCCTATGCGTTCCACGAAAGGGCGCAACCCGATAAGCTTATCCGATAGCGTACTTTCCACCGTTCTCTCTCTTTCTCTCTCTCCCTTTCTTCCTCTCTCCCCCGAACATAGAGGAGATGGCATTCTAGGTGAAAGAGCTCAGAGGTGAAGATCCACTGTAGGTCCACCGGAGGTCCACCGGAGGCAGCCGTTAACCTTTTCTTCCAGAATGATCATCGTACTGACGAGCCGACTGGTGACGCCTTCCCAGTGGACCGACTATTGGCCCGGCTGAAATCGGCTTGAATCGATGGGGAAACCAATCGTCCAATGAACTTCCGCCGATTTCGATTCACGTCGCTTCCAGTGACGGGCCAATACTATCTCGGTTAAGGTGGCATGTGATTTCTAATAAGATAATCTGCGCGCCCGAAAGGTGCAGAGAAAGGTGGAGTAGCCGGACAAGTAAGAGCCGCGTGACCATAACCCCCTCATCGCGTATGTAGCCACCCTCTTATTTTTCTTTGCACGTGAAATCGATCCGGCGATTTAGGTACAATCATCCATCGACCTTTGTCGATGGCAAAGAACACCCCCGTCGAGAGGCAGGGGGTCCCGGTGGCGAGTGCTTGTCCCGCGAAAACCGAAAATAAAAAAAAGCAGCTTGCACATGAGACCCCCGGTTTGTGTACGTAAAATTGATTGGTAATTTCAGGTAGCACGAATGAGAATCTTAGCACCGCGTTAATGGTAGTGATCCTGTGCCTGACGGTGGCGGGAGTCTTCATTTCTTTTGCACTAATGGCTGTTTGCTACAGGTACAGTAGCAAAAAAACAAAACTGAAACCGTACTTCCAAGTGAGAGCCCACTGAGCCGTGACCTCAGCTGAGTGGGTTCGAATCCAACGCCTGTCGTCGTCAAGTAATTCGTGGCTAGCTGGATGATGAGGAGGCATCGCACGCGGCCATCAATGCTCTCATAATATTGATTCATCTTAGCCTATTTAATCGGTGTTCATTTATTACATATATATATATACATTGTGATATACACGATTATTTCTACTTATGTCATACGTATATATATATTTATATTACATATACTACTGTCTCGTCGATGGTATGTTGCTGTGAATGTGCTCGGGGCATAGACGCCCTTCACCGCGATTCCAACGGGGGTAACTCCACTTTTACTTCGAGTTAGAGACAATCCCTATATATATCTCTCTCCCCCCACTTTCATCTTTTTATCTCACGCTCCGAATCTTGGACCAGTCGTAATTATTGGCGCCGGCTTATCGGATATTCCTCCCGGGCAATACTCACTTCTTTTCCATCTCTACTTTTCTCTTTTTCATTGCCCCCCTCACCCCCCTTCGCCCCCCTCGTACTTTCGAATTCCTGTCGCAAGTTTCTCCGACCGAATTAGTCCCTCGACTAAAAGACAGAGCAAAGAGCCAGGATGTCGGATCCCTCGATCGACCTGGAAGGGGGGATGTTAACACTGGAATTACAAAAGGGGTCAGATATGAAATCTGACTGACAAGAATGACAAGCTTGCTACTTTTGAATAGCCACTCAGAAAATATTTCACGAGTTTATTTCTACGGTTTTGAGAGAAATGTGGATAAACCACCGATTGCCAGTGGAGTTATCCCATCGCGGTGGTGGGTGTGCCGCACGAGTGGTGATTCTTGCTTGGACGAGTACTCTACTCCCGAATTCAGATCGTTAGGAATAAGAATAGCGATAAGTAAGGAAAATGCAGATGATAGATGTCTGTGCGAAAGAAAGATTTTTATACATATGTAGATGATGAGAATGAAACAAAAGTGGAGTCTGTTGGGAGGTAGGATACTCATTCAAAATCGAACGAATCCGTATCGCGAATGTGCCAGCTGCTTGTATGCCCTATGAAAGCATGAAAAAAAGCTGATTAGCAAAGAAACGCGTCGGGTGTTAACCCGCGAATCGTATCGCGGGTCGGATTTACGCGAAAGCACGGAAAGCCTTTATCGCGGTTGCTTCGAAGGATACACTTTCTTTGTCCTTATTGGGAAGCTTCAAAATTTCGCGTCTTCGTCGGAGTCAGCTAAGACTCGTGATGAATACCTCGATTAACGGCTCTCCACTAACTTTTGTCTATCTATTTATCTCTCTTTATCTCTATATCTCTATCTATCTATTGGCTTTCATTCTTCTCTCTCTCTCTCTTACTCTCTTTATCTTTCTCTAACTCGATGACTCATCCATTCACTTTTTCTCTTCCGCTTTCTCTCTCTCTCTCTCTATTTATCTATCTATCTGTCAATCTATCTATCTCTTCTCCTTCTCCAGAATTTTCTGAACTTCCTCAGAACTTTCTGAGATGCTTCTATCGCAATTCGCGATTAATCGAGTTCCGGTCGTTGGTACAAAGCAATTGTCGTCATCGTCGTCATCGTCGTCGTTACTTTTCTTCTCTCTCATCGTCGCGTGTTCGACGTATTTTTTTCACGCTCTCCAACACGGTGAAAGTCACGGTGAAACTGATTTAGATATGAAAAAGGAAAAAAAATTCCAAATAAGAAAGAAAGAAAAAAGGGGGGGAAGAGACGAGGGGATCGCAATCGGCTTTGATTCGAGCGGTCATAGTGTGCAAAAGGTTGCGTTTCTGAAAGAATAAGTCTCAATGGTGTGTAAACAAGCGTAATAAGAATTGTCCATGGTCAATGTATATGTGCTGATTCCGGCTTCTCTGTTTCTTGTCTGTTTCTGTCTGTCACTGTCACCTCTGTCTGTCTGCATGCTGTGGGACGCTCGGACACCACGAAACTAACCACCACCCACATACTTAATATCGCGCGGCTCTCGCAAATCTCGACGCACGCGGCGGCGCCCACGCCCAACCAAACGACCGGCCAAATGACCGATGTAACTAAACGTCAAATCATCGATAACAGAGAACTACCACGGCTCTAACACTGTATTTTTAGTTGCTATGCTCATGTCGGTGGTAGGGGGTGTTTTCGTACTATTTGCTCTGTTGGCTCTCTGCTACAGGTCAGTCGTAGTACATAAAAACTTCTCCCTCTGTCTCAGGTTAGTGTGCAGATACATACACGTAGTATTTTTTTGTATGTAAATATATATATTTATATACTTATCTACCTCTCTTTCTCTCTTTCTTTCTTTCTCTATCTTTCTCACTCTTTCTCTCTGTATCTGTCTCTTTCACTTTCTCTTTCTCTAATTTTTCTCTTCTTCTTCTTCTTCTTCTTCTTCCTCAATTTCTTTCTTACGTTTTCAGTTTTCTTTCCCTCGTTTATCGTATATAAATATATGCACATATATATGTATGCCTTGTCACCACACGTATCGTCGTACATATATATTTACATATCTACAATAATATTAGAATCCGTAATGACTCGTAAAACTCGACTTCTTTTTCGCTTATACTGCTAAAATGTACTTTTCTCATTTAGTCTTTTTCTTTTAATTTCGAGTCTATATTCTGTTTAACGATATACGCGTATTCAGTTACCTCTTGATTTCGTTCTCTTTGCTCTTTCTCACGGTCTTTCTCTTTTTCTTTCTCTCTCTCTCTCTCTCTCTCTAACTCTTTTTCTTTTTCTCTAACTCTATTTCTCCTTCACTTTCTCTCTTTCTTTTTCTCTTTCTCTTTCACTCTCTGTCTTTCTCTCTCTCTGTCACTTTCTCTTTCTATCTTTTTCTTCTCTTCGCCGCTCGCGCGTTCGCCCTCGGTGCCTTTTTTTGCGAAAAGCGCTGTCGCCGCTGCCGCTGCTGCTGCTGCTGCTGCTGCTGCTGCTGCTATTGCCGCTGCTGCTGCCGCTGCTGCTGCTGCTGCTGTCGCTGCTGCCGCTGCTGGTGCAATTTGTACACGTGCGATCTCTTGCGATCTCTTGCGAATTTGCATTGATCTTGCGATTGTCGTGCTTGGACAAGACTCCGCGATGATCGGTCCCCGCGACGAGTTACTTACGTATAATCGGGAATTTGCGTTTCGCAAGACTATCCGGAACGGGAAGTTAAAGGATCAATATATCGATAGAAAGATCTACAAGAATATTTCTTATGTATTCTTATGTAAATCAGCTTTAGAGACGTGTAGGATGAACTAACAGAGTCCGTACGATCATCGGGAGGACTGCGTCCCGCAGCTTCTGTCTAGCAAACGCCGGCATAAGTATCGCTGTCAGAGGAGTCGTGTCAGTTTTTGCCGCTTTCATACTTTTATCACTTGTGGCTGTATTACAACTTATATTATTGTCGTATTTGCATATGCATCGTGCGTCTTGTCTCACTGTGCGCAAATTTAAAGAGGCTGCTCACGCGTCGGGCCGGAATAATTGCCGTGAATAAACAATGAATAATAATAATAAAAAAAAAGAGAAATGTGAATAATAATAATAATAATAATAATAATACTTGGAAGAAGATGAAGAAGAATAGGTATAACAATAATAATTATACGGGGAAAAGATCTTTTTGGAACGTGGACAAGCCTTTGGTGTTGGAAGATTAATGCGCGCTACGAGGGTACGAGTCCCGTTCTCTCGAGCGATACTTGTTTTATTGTACTTTTTCCTTGTCTCTCTATCTCTCATTCTCTCTCTCTCTCTCTCTCTTTCTCCGTTTCTCTGTCTCCCTGTCTCAACATTCTCGCGCTCGCGTTCGCGTGTCCGCGAAATTCAATTCTCGCGAATTTCATCGGGGAATCGGTAAGAAAATAATCGAGGACAGGTGCGCGGTGGTTCGTCGCGATCCATTCGACTCGGCCCCTTCGAGCGCAAATGTACAATAATTTTTTATAACGCTTTAATTAATGAATTCCGAAGGTAACCTTGTCCGTCGAGATTATCGTTTGGTTTTCGCTGTTTGATTAATGGGTACTGCAGTGGAGGGCGATCCCGTACGGGGGGCTGTAAGGCCAGCTACCTTATGGATGTACCAATTGACTGGTTATCTTTTTTTGTTCTACTGCATGCTAACAAAAACCACTACCGCCCGATGGCATCCTCTCAGTTCCAATAGTAGACACCGCGTTAGATCCGATAGATCAGGACTTGTTTTTTATCTCCTTTCTCGTGGTAGCCTCGTAGTACGTCGTGCACAAATCACATTCTAAACCGAGTCTCTTGGAGGGTATCATCGGTTTGCCTCGAAACAAGGCTTCCACTTGGTCAAGAAGCTCCCATTAATGGTGTGCTCTAATTAAAACCCTACTATTTTCCCCCTGCATTCGATGCCAATGCGAATGAAAGAATGACACACACACTCTTTTCTTCTTCCTTTCTTCCTCTCAGCTTTCTTTTACCTTTTCGCAAACGTAAACCCAGCTACCTGGTCTTCCTGGTGACTCTCATTAACGCGAGCACGGTAATGGTCTTCTCCTTGAGTGCTTACTCTTCCACGGTTGAGTCTATCGGGCTCACGAAGAAACAGAATTCTCTCTCTTTCTCTCTCTCTCTCTTTGCTCCAGTAACTTCGGTCTCGAAAACCCAATCTTCCGAGTCGAGACTCGCAAAGACCTCGAAGGAACATCGAACGGCAAGTATAGCGAGGCTCGCAATACCGATGATCCCTCCGCATCGTCAAAAGACCGAGACTCAATTTATTGGTACAATTTAGACGGTGCATGTGCTTTTTCTAACTAAGGTGTATCTATCGTGCTCTGTTTCTCTCTCTCTGTACATATTTATATGTATATACAACATATATCTATACATACATATATGCATATGTAGACACGAACAAAAGGGCAGATACTATATAAACTCGCGTTATATGCGTGTAAATAAATTTACGTGTCTATGTATACATGTATGCATATATGATGAATCAGACCCGTTGACCGGGCGCATATTCTCGTAATCGGCGAACTTTCCGCAGAAGGAAAAGCGCCGTCCAGAAGAACTATCCGCCATACACAAAGAAGCAGCCCCAGAAGAGCTACAGCAACGTCTCCGAGAACCATCATCCGGAAGAAGCAGCCCTTGAGAGCGTGACCAAGATCCTCACCTTCGACACTATGCCTCAGTACAGGTACGAGGCCTCCTTTCGCTGCTAGCTTTAGTCATAAGCAAGCCCCGTACTTTTAAGGATCTTTAATCGATTATTATAGTGGATCGATCAATCGAGTGTAAACGTGACACACACACACACACACGACTGTCGCGCTGTGCGAACCTGTTTCTCGGTTCGTGTTCTCTACCAGAGGATCATAGACCCTAAAGTATGTAGAGTAGCGAATCACGAGATCGAACGACGACACACGCGGTCGATTCGGTCTCTGGGGGGAAAAAAAGAATTTGACCGAGTTACACACTCAGTTGAACGACACTGCTAATCGAGATTGACCAATAGCCGATCTGCAGCGTGTGCTGGCGAGTGATGATTGGCAGTGACGTTCTCGATTCAATGAAATAAGGGAGAGAGAGAGAGAGAGAGAGAAAGAGAGAGCGAAAGAAAGAAAGAGAGAGAGAGAGAAAGAGAGAAAAGCGGAGCTCAGGAGTCGGAGAAGCTAGAGATATCGCGATGACGATATCACGAGCACGTTAGTCGACCTCGCTTGAATTCTTTTCTTTACTTTTGAATCTCCTCGACTTTACATTAGCCTGGCGATTTTTTACTTTCGGGAGCCTCGTTCTAGAGGAGGTTTTTCTTTTCGATGCATAAATTATTACATACTATACTCAGTTAATTTTTGTACTTGCGTAGCAAAAGACGCAAAGCGTAGATATGCGCTGCCAGGAGCGCGCAAATGTTTTTGGGCGAGCGCGCGAGCGCAGTGCATGAGATGCTGCTTAAATGTAGAAACGCTGAAACGAGAAACAAGGTTTTCGATGAGGCCGCGCGAATCGTGCCGGCACTCATGAAAAGTCTTGGATATGCGAAGCTTCTTTTGGATACGAGCGAACATTACATATTATTACATATATATATATATATATTATAATTATACATACTATAGGCGGACATAGAGCCCGGCTGGACGGGTGATTAGCGTGATTAATCGAAAAGGATCCATCAACGATCGCTGATTTTTCTACACCGCTCGCTTCAACTTATATTGATTTCTCATTACTGTTTTGCGTATAACACGACTTCACGTTTCACACGGATTCATTCATTGAACACGTTACTGCCGGCCTGTCGTACGGCTGGTTTGTTCCATCACCGGAAGTGACTCTTGCCTCGGGGGCTAACAGTCCTGCCTAACATCGCTTCAGATTATTAGCCTTTAGACTAAAGAGCCGCGGGGGCCAGACGCGCGCGCGCGAATACACGTACCACGAGTCATTCCGGATAATCATAGCTGACCGCACCCCTTCGGTGATGTTGAATTATTAAAACGTGCCACAACCCGCTTCGTAACCCAAGAGACATCCCGAGGCCACCTGATTAATTTCGCTCTTTTTGACAGTCCCTGGGCGACAGTGCGCGCGATTCTACTGACCCAGTTTTTCTCTCACCTAGTCTAGGAATTTTGGGAGTGAAATTGGGTATGAGATCGGGGTAGAAACAATCTGTATGATAAATTAAAGAGGGGTGCGGTCAAACGGAAGAAATTCTCTCGATGCTATCCGGTGCACGGTATTTTAGGTAGCATTTAAAGAAAACGTGGAGTACGCGCGGCATGCCTATATTAGTATATTTCTAGCCGCAGCGAGACCCAGCGCGTGCTGTTCCGACCCCCGAATAACGTCGTCACCGCAGACGGGCCAAGATTCAAGTAAGTCACATGTGTCTCGCCGTTCTGTCACCATAGTTGACTCTCACGATTCAATTGACCCATTCACACCGTGCCACCGAAGCGGATTAGCCCTAGGCCAGTGAGCAGAGATTCGAGAATTCTTTAAAAAAAGAGTTTCGACTCGTGAACAAGTCGGATCTCTGCGCGTTGGTTGAGCTACCCTGCTTCGGGCCACTCGGCTCAGGACCACACAGAGCTGCAGCTTGGTATTCAATTCGCGCATACGTCTAATTTCAAACTCTGCATAAGTATCTATGAATTCGAGAAACTGGTATCTTTTGTCGGCCAACAGAAAAAATTCATGATAGATTTTCCGGAATTTTGTACATTTGTTGTAACGTCTAATATTAATTGTATTATAATTGAAGTATAAATGTTGAAGTGAGGTAATGAGTAGTTAGCTAGAGTCTCGAAGTTGTAGAAAATTCTTATTATTCATCAAATTTAGCAAATTCGCGAGTTGGATACCAAGTCTGACAGTTCTGGGATCACGCTGATTCGAGCAGTGATCCTGTGACTGGTAGCGGCACAAAGCATTCGCCCCTGCGTGCACGAACAAACACGCACTGCAGAATGATTACGCATCATCCCTCTTCTCGCTTGAGGGACCCGTTTTGCGTTTGTTGGATGCTCGCTTTTTTTACTGTCGGTCTTAACCGCGTTGCTACATGTCCCTCGCGAGTAAAAACGCTGCCTCCGAGTCGATCCGAGTCGTCGCGGATACTCGGCCCTGTAAACACTCCAAAGAATTCGCTACGATAAAGTAGATCCTCAATAATTAATAGGGGGGTCATTATACTAATACGATCATTGGAACAATTGCATTCTTCGTGACGGAGAAATTTTCTCGATATACATACATATACATGGTGTCCCATTTTAATTTTACACTTCGATTATTTCCGAAAATATAAGTTATTCGAAAAAAATGTTCAAACAAAAAATTGTTTATCCAAAGGGGGACATTCAGTGGTGGAATTTGTTTTTTTTCTATGTGGAGGTGGCTCCACATCTCGGAGATTAAAATGGGACGTCTTGTATCAACCGCGATGATCGATGATACAAGTTATGTTTACGTGATCGTCGAATCGTTCGAACGGGGTAATTTCGATGCGCGAGTACAATCGACTAGGAGGACTTATTCCAGGAGGAGTTACTTTCAGAGAAACCGGGATCGCCGTACTCTTATCATTATATCACACACTTATAACACACACGCTGTGGTCAAACCAGATAAAGGAGGATCTAGGATATACCGCATCGCCGTCATCAGTATGCATGATTAGAGAATAATTCTTGGCACACGCATAAACATACACACATACAATTTTCCCCTTCATACATAGAACCACATACACGCGCCTATTCTGTTTTTCTGCCTTTTAACAATTTCGTCGCTCACTTTGCATGCATCCTTTCGATTTGATCTTTCGCATGTTAATTATTAGATGCCAGCACGCATGGGGTACACTATCGTTTCCGCGACACGTGGCCGCACTCTCCGCATCCCTCGACTCCACCCAACACATTTGTCTTCGACCTTCGGAAGGTCAAGTGATACAACTCGCTGACACTGGGTTTCTTCGTGGCCGCAATAATGTTGATAATGTTTGTAATATTGAGCAGGAAACAACGGGATAAAGAAAGCTGTAGTTTATAAATTGTTTATAAAAACTTCCTCTTGTTATATTCATCGTGTAAATTGGAGATAAGAATTCTATGCAAGAGTATCTTAGAAAATTTCTCATAAAAATTCAAAGTGTGATTAGATTCATTAAAATTGAAATTGAGTTTACTTGTTGCGAATATAAATTATAATGTTCTGGTGAAACTTGGTGTCAGGCAGAGAATGGTTAATTGAGCTCCAGTGCGAGAGGCGCAGTGAACTTGTACCATTGGATAGCATTATAGGTCTCTCTGACCGGATTCCAATTGCTTCCTTTTCTCGACGGAAACTACGCGCGACCTCATTTTTTCCCGCGACTAATTCGAATGTCCTATCAACATTGTGACACGTGCAAGTGAAATGCGAACACGCATGCCTCCGCACGCGAACTATCGCTGCACCGAACCATTGAATCGTATTCAGGCGAAGGTAGAGATCTGGGTTTTTTTTAGTCTCTTGGTCGATATGTCTCGTGTAATTGTCCTCGCCTGACGATGCGTCAAGTGTCTGCTACCTGTATTATTGTATATAGTACCAAGATGACTAAGAAATTCGACACCTTATCGACAAGCCACATTTGCAACGAAAAATAGAGATTCTCATCCAAGATCTTCTTTGCTCCTGAAACATTTCTTCCCATTACATTATACTTTTCAAATACGTGTCGATTGCAAGAGAAAGAGTAGCTTTTCTTTTGAGCCGTAGTGTAGATGTTGGTAAAACTGGTAGCATTGGAATCTTACGATTCGGTGTGAACGCAACCTAATGGAATTGAGTGGTCTGTCGATAAGATGTTGGCAGAGTTCACGAGGAATCCCAAGACCCTATCAAGTTTTTATGTTTCGAGTAAATTTCTCAGAATTTCGAATAAGAGAAAGATGTTGAATCAATTCGGAGACGATCTTGGATTACTCGTGGACGATGCAAAGTCCGCGATAATCGGGAGTGATTTCGCGGAATGCGATACGGTGCCGAACCCGGCCCATCAATTTTTTTGCATCGCGACTAATCGTAACTTTACATCGGCATTTTCAGGGAACTTAAACCGACGCTGAAGAGAGTCGGCGATGAGGAGGATGGAGGTACGGGAGCAGAGGAGGTTGTCTCTTTCATTGATCTCCCGGCAAACAATCTGACAAAGTTGCCTAACAAAAGGCAAAAGGGAATTCTAAAGAAACCTTGTAGTTACGGTATTGTAATGCCTAATAGTCGTACGAACAAGTTGGCTGATCACTCACGACCCCATGAAGACCCGATGGAAGGAGCTCACCCCTACGCTAATGCCCCTTCCGATCCTCGAATCGCGACTCTCCCCCTTAGAACGTTCAACAAATCACTAATAAAATTATCATTAGCGACCATTGAAATTGCCATCGAATCATTTCCCCATTAGTAACCCTCTGCATCATTCGGGCAGACCCAATTTACAAATTCCTCTTCCCTTACATCCTCTCTCTCTCTCTCTCTCTCTCTTCATTATGATTTCCACTCTCATTGTTACTAGACTCCTGTTCCGTTGTCTTTCCCGGAACAGCTCCTTCCATCAGTTCTCCGTCGAGAATAGCATACAGAGGGCTAAGTTACTTTGGCGGAAAGATTAAACAGATTCTTTTGTTTTCGGGAGTAACAGACGGCGGACCAATCGCGGACGTGGAACGGACGCTGGATCGACTGAACGGCTACCACGAGGATATAGTCGAAGCTTTGAGAACTGCCGCATGCCACCGCGAGCTTTCCGGAACTACGTCATCCGGTGGCAATCTCCTGGACGACGATACTCATCGCAAATCTCACGCTGACTGCAGCTACCAGGATTCGTATCGAAAGGACCAAGACGGGCCGGATAACATGGACAACCGGGACGACGAGGAGGAGGATGAACGGATGCCTCCATGCGGTACTATTCGCATTCGTAACCTCGAGGATCTCATCCGGCAGCTGGAGCATCAATCGGTGCGACATATGAGTCCTTGCGAGTCCGAGGACATCCGGATACCCGAGGGCGATCCCGAGCGTCACTACAGAATCGACGGCTCACTCTGTAGCGAGTCCTCCCAAGGGTAAGAATTTCTGCGAGTGCCACTTGTCCGCCACGCTTTCCTCGATTTCTCTCTCTCTCTCTCTCTCTCTCTCTCCCTCTCTCTTTCTCTCTATCTATCTCTTCCAATCTACTTCTGTCTTTCTTTGTGCCGAGCGCTGGCGGAAATTGGACGGCTCCTCCTCAGAATTTTAGTTAGAATTATTGAATTATTCAATCGTCCATAACGATTTTTAGTTACTTTACTCAAGAGTTTAAGCCGAGTGGAACCGTCCAGTTGCGGTCAGACTCGATCGCCACGAGTTTTCTGCTCTCGCTAAGCGGGTTTTTGGTGATTTCAGTAGATTAGAACGCGCGATTCCGTAGTGGCGAACGTGACACGCTCAGCACACTGTCTTTATACACTGACTAAGACCGACACCTCAAGAGAATACCAGGGACTTTTTCTTCAGTGACACTGTCAATTTTGCTAACGCGAAAACTAACAAAAAAACACAATAGCTGACAATAAGAGATACGAGATTAGACGTAACACTTGACTCACGATTACTTAATTCGCGAGCAGCTACTTTTGTGAACGCTAATTATTGATCTTTCTGACTTACCTTATTCTACTACTCGTTTGCGTGTTTGATCGTTCACTTTCACAGGCTCGCATTGATTCACTGTTACGATGCCGTCATTGCTTACTTTTCTTCTTTCTCTCTTTCTATCTCTATCTCTTTCTCTTATACGCTTATAACAAGTTGCGCATTACTATATACAGCCATAAGTGCCAAAACACGTATTCGGAGAAGCTACAGGTCTTGAATGAATTTACCATTACAATTGCAGACTGCCACACGTATTATAGATACATGACACGTTTACACCGTCACACGGTACTGGAGAAAATTACAGGATCTTATATTATTGACTATAGATTAAATTTTCTTGATTTTGAGAGAAAAAAAAATTTAAAGAAATACAAAGTGTTCTATATTTTTGCCCAGTACCATAATTATACTTACACAGACAGACACACAAACACACAGGCCCAGATACATACTCTTCTTCTCTATCTATCTATCTACCTCTCCCTCTACTATGCCCGAGGACAATTGGTCTCACCAACCTGTCTATCTCGGCGCACGACTTGCACCAGAGAGAACTTTAATACATTAATGGAACATGGATATAGCGCGTGGAAAGATGCAGAGTCTGTTTATACCCTGTGTCCAGGACACGAGCTGTCCCGGGGAAATTGAACGCGAAGGTACCACCTGTTAGTACCTTTGCTAACGCTTAGGATAGAGACACTCGGGCAGGCTAAACTGAGGTCGATGATGGCAGGCTAGATTTACGAACAAAAAACAAGAAGAAATAAAAAATAAAAATAAAAAAAAAACCGAGTGTAAGTGTGTTGCTACGAACTGATTCGATTTCCTACGTAGAAGCAGAAGATATAGCCGCGGCCGTGACGACGACCCTAGATTCGCCTACGGTAGATATCGTCAGCCATCGTCTCGAAGTCCTTACGGCACCCATCAGCACACTCATCAACACTCTCATCAAATGCACGAGGAGGAGGGTATCTATGAAACTGCCGATCCTGACAGAGGCTCAAATACTAGGGGTGAAACGCCCGATAGTGAAAGGTATCGCAGATTCTTTCAATACGATCGGGCTTCGTAGTCAGAGAGATGTACAATATATATATTATATATATATTGTATATTATATATATTTAATACTACATATAAAGCCGTAGTGAATCGTCGTGACTTTGACCCTCAGCGAGAAGACCTCTGTGAAAACATCCCTCTCTCTCTCTATCTTTCTATCTCTCTCTCTCTTTCTCTCTCTCTGTCTCTCTGTCTATCTCTCCACCTTTACAGATCCCGAGATAGATTTCATGTTTCCTCAATGCGTTTTCCATATCTTGTTGGCACGGCGGGCCCTGTCAGTCGATCGCACGAGCGATCCGCGATCCAAGTCCCATCGGAAGATTTTATTGAACCGAGCCACTGGAGCGATCGATTGGCAAGGCCGGTGCAAGCGAGCGAGCGCGAATTCAGATAAGGATCGGTGCAAGTCTGAACGGGCGTGAGAAATCATTGCTACACAGGAAGATCGCACGATCTCGTGTCGCGTCGGGAATTCGAAAACAGGACGATGACACGTGTTCGATTGTTCGAATAGATTCTCGATCTCGCTTCTCATTTTCCACGTGCGCCCTATCTCTTCATACGCTTTCATACCGGGTATTAAGGATAGGCGATTACGGTCAAATGAATTGGTCAACTGATTTAATTAAGGAAATTCATTTCCATTTTAAGTGATTGAGAAACATAAAATACAATACCGATCCGATTCTTAGTTAAAAAATGAATCAAATTCTTAAGAGTCGATGAAATAATCGCCCATCCCTACCGGACACGCGAATGATCGAGGAACCCCAGTATAAATAGACTCGGCATATCGCTTTAGCCCGTCGTAGATCGACACTTGCAAGTCCAACGGTGGCCGTAAATGGGGGCCACTTCTCACCCGTAGGTGGACATCACAACCGCACACGAGCAATTAGGATATGTAAACTTGGCCTCTGCTATTATATATTATATATATATATATATATATATCTATATATACAATATATTATGAGTAATCTGTGCCGCAAGGCGCTGCAAGGTTTTCCATGCTGATTTATTGTGACTTAAAGCGAAAGACTCGAAAACACGCTCTGACTCTCGCATGCCACTGTATTTTAGTTGCTTCTGTGATGCGCTGTGAATGTGCTGCAAGGGGGGAGGAGGAGGAGGGGACCGCGAGAGCTATGCTCGGTGTGGAATTCGAATTTGGTAGAATGGGCCTTTTGCAGTAAGGCCCAACCACGCCAGCCAGCCAGCTAGCCAGCCGCGCTGTATAGCAGCATCTGACTCGATGCCGATCGCGAGGGGGATACATACCTATACTATATATATATATATACTTTTTCCGCACTCATCCTTATCTGAAAGTTTCCTTGCGTTAGTAAGCTCAGCTCCTAAGCGATGTGATGCGTTTCAGTGGGCGTCTAATTGTAGTAGTTGCAAGGCTTGGCACGTGCGTTATAGCTAGAAGGCTTTCGATGTGTCTATTGTCTACGTGTACCCAGAGTCCGGTGTATGTTTGCTACGGTCTTCCTTTGTTGAGAAAAAGGGAGATTCGCGAACGATCTCCCCTCAGTGTTACGTGCATCCATTCTGGTTTTTGTTTAGCAGAAGTTAGATCGATCGGTCAATGAATCGATCGATCGATCGAGATCAGTGTTGTCAATTTTAACTGGCATGCTAGCGATTATCGTACCCAATAGTAGAGTCTCTCGAATCGAAGGGAGATGGTGGCAGGCATATACCCCGGTAGCGTTCTCTCGGAGCGAAAGAGTCACGGAGGCTGTTGGCCCGATGAATGCGGCAGCCAAAGCAGCGGCCACTCCACGGGGCATACCGGAGGGTGCGTCGCGGCGTTCAGTCGCGCGCTCGCGTCTCGACGCGCGTCAGTGACCAAAGAGAACCGCTCCACAAATGGACGCAAAGCAATGCTAAAAAAAAAACGAAACGAAAGACCGAGAAAAAAATAATGGCAAAAAAAAAGTAATAAGAGCAAAAGCTATTGCAAACGAAAGAAAGAACCGAATTATCCGTGCCGTTCCGTACGCAGCGTTAGTGGTCGTGGAATAGATCCAATGGGCTCGTGTAATCTTGTTATTTTCTAGTGATGCATTTATTCAAGCTCAACAACTATTAGCCCGGTGGCCGAGTAAGGAGGAGGGAGTACAACACCGGGCACCACAGCAGCCGCCGCCGCCGCCACCACCTCCACCACCGCCCGCTACAATCAACTCGCACCTGCGAGGCCTCCAACTTCTGCTAGCAAGACACCTCCAACATCAGCGAGCCCAACTCCAACAACATCATCATCATCTCCACGAGACCACTACTACCCCCTCTGGCACTGATCAGCCACAATCCCAACAGCAGTACCACCACCACCATCATCATCATCACCATCATCACCACCACCAGCAGATGTGCGAGGAACAAGAACAACAGGAGGCTCGGCAGGCAAACGAACCGGAGGAGGAGGAGGAGGAGGAGGATGATGATGAGGACGAGGAAGACGATGAGGATGACGAGGAGGAACAAGAGAAATTTGAACAGGAGCAACAGCAGGTGCGAGATCAGCAGCAACAGCAGGGTCAACAGCAACAGCAGCAGCAGCAGCAGCAACCACTGCCGGTGGAACAACTGCCAATACAGCAGCGCGGCTATTATCCATCCCCGCCCCATACTGATAATGGTCTCGAGAACGGCGAGACTGAGAATGCTCAATCCCACCAACAAAAGTTCCCCGATGTTCGTGGAATCGATGTTACTCACTTGCCTAATATTAACAAATGCCCACTAGACGATAATTTTAGTCTAGATTGTAACATAAATAATGGTTCCCCTAAAGAATTAAATACCAACAACACTAGTGATAACGAGAATACTGCCCTACTGCCCCCTTCGCATTTTCCTGAGTACAAGCATTGATAATTATTAATCGATGACAGATAGTGTCCGAAAACGAAAGAAAGAAACAAAAAAAAAAAAAATATTGAAAACCAACACATTAGTGGTGTGAATTTAATCTCGAACTCGCATTTTATACTGAATAGTGTAAATAACGATGAACTATACGATTGCAACAAAAAAAAACAGCAAAAAAAAAAAAACCAAACCGAGAGAAAGAGAGAAACACCGCTTTAATCAGCGGGTCGACGACGACAACAAGAATAATGGCAGCAGGTATTAAATTATGATAAAATTAAAGTGATCTATATGAAATGTTTATTAATAAACATTAGTAAAACGATTTACTCAACACAAAGCGTTACGCTCATTCAGCGCATTGCTCCCGTACCGACCAGAACTGACAAGCCATCCAGACACGCAGGACGACACGTTGGTGTCCTCCTCGGCGAGTCCCAACGTGCTCTTTTTCCAGCCGCCCTATCACACCGCTTCCAGCCTCGACTCGAGAAATCCGATTCACGCGTCCAACGCGTAAGTAGATTCGGACACCTTGGTCTGACTTGTGCAAGCGTTGATCTCTTTTCCACTCTCTTTTTCACTTAAAAGTTCTGAACTCACTTGACAAGGGTGTCTGAATCTACTTACGAAACCGATGGGTCCCATTGTTAAAATGGTACTTCTCCGACCAAATGGTTTTCCGCAAGTACGCGTTTCTCGTGAACGCGGGTGATCAAGTCATCGTGTTCGTTCCTAGTAAATTACCAGCTTCTCGTGTCTCCCGTACTTAAAACTAGAATATATATATATATATATATATCGATGCTACCCAGAATTAGAGTGTGAAACAATCCCAGTACCAAGCATAACATCTCTACATCTATCTTATTATATTACATGTAATACGAAATCAGCGCAAAAACGTAGAGATTGCAGTGTGTGGACGTAATGAGTTGCATACCCAGTTCCGTAGTAAGTATATACGAATTCTAGCTGTGTTGGTTTAGAGGATAGAAAAAAAAACCTGGGCTCACTTGAGGTATCTGCGCCCCTGCACGATTCGAGAGCACCCTCTCCCCCTGCCGTAGTGCCAAAAAAAAAAAAAAAATGCATTATCATCGCGCGCTGAAACCGCCCATCGCCTCATACACGATCATTGGGCATTCTCGCAAATGCATCGCCATTAAAGGATACATCCGAAAACCCCAAGAACACGGTAAGACCCCACCTTTTGCCATAATCGTGGTCTCTCGCATTTCGCATTATTATATATCGCAATCTGCGAGTGATTTTTTCCTCCCTGGTAACCAGGATTTTCTTTTGTTCAAGGTACCATGGGAGGATACGAAGACGCGAGGACAGCGTCCGGTGGTACTGACTTTTCCGGTGGACCTCTCTCTCTCTCTCTCTCTCTCTCTCTTATCCCAGAGCTTCAAAAGTGTTCGTCGAGCGTACGGTACTCAAAATCCACTTGTTACACGCGAGACTACTGCAACTGCAACGTATATTGTTCGATGTATATATATATATGTATATATATATACATACATACATATACCTATACTATAATAATATGTATAACTATAATTGTGCGCCAATTAGACTGTAAGGTACTCTAAGATGTAAGTTAGATATCGCATTTTGAGAAGAATTATTGTATAATTAGCAGTGAGTTCGTGCGCAAACGAGAGATGCAGGAGAGAATGGACTTCTGAAATGATACAAATATAATTAGGTATGTGAATCCAAGCTGTCTTTAGGCTACATCGAAGATAATCTTGTCTTCGATGCAGCACTTTTATTACTATTAATGTAATTCTCGATCATTTAGGACAGCTCGGATTGTCCAATATTCTCTTGCACATCCTACGCGCATACTGCTGCTTATTATATAGTAAACATTGTATTTTATGTATTGTAAATTCATATCATTATAATAATCAGAGTCTAGATAATGTAAAATACACATTGAACGTATTGCGTAAGGTGAATTGATGATCGTATTGTACTTTACGACAGATTATTATGTTACTATAGTAGCGGTAAGGCACAACTATGAAATGTACAATTGGAATATTTAATTCGAACGTTACGTGCAAGTAATAAACGATACAACAAGTGAGCAGCACCTGCAGAAGGCAACTGATGGCAGAACGAGATTCTTTGTATTCGCAATTTATTTACTGCCCCCCTACAGATAAAATACAAGATTTTTCTGTCAAGTCACAGCCAGACTTTAGATCCCTATTACTAATTTATAGTCGAGACCCGACGTTATCGAGAGAACGCACCATTGCATCGCAGTACTTCCATAGTGGGAATTACAATTTCAAGAATAATAAAGTATCAAATACAAATGAAATAATGCGATTTGTGCAGACAATATATTCGATAAATGACAATTATATTTAGTTCAAATTCCTGTGGCTTTGGTTCTAATTACCATCAGCTGTGCAGTTACTGATAGATGATCGGTAAAGTGCACTGAGAAGGATACCTCGAGTATTACTTCGCTTCCATAGATCATCACGTGCAGCAGTAGCATCGCGAGCCAAAAGTGCAGAGGGGCCCAGTGTCGTAGAATTCCTTTTCCAAACGTCGTGTCTCCGATCTTTGTTTGCCAAAATCAACGTGTGGTAGTAGAAGATCGAGGGAGCAAGCATTATTAGAGAAGATCGCGTGCACCGAGGAGGCAGAAGACACCCCCAAAACACATTGAAGTATTAGCATCCACGTTTCTTTGGTAAATGGTGAATTTGACGTACGAAAAATTAAAGCCTACTGAATCGAGAACAAGAATCAAGACACAGGCGAATAAAACGAACGAGTGTCGTAAGGATGTTTCCTCGGTGCGTGTCGAGTTTCCTGCTAGAATAGGAAACGAATCTTTGATTCGTTCTATCAAGATGTGTGTCACAATTTGTTGAGGCTCGCGGCCCACGTATCATGCAGTCTATCTATTGGACCGGAAGGCTCCTTTCTCGGGCGATATGGAACGGCATCTCCAGTTACTCTGCCTGTACCGATCCAAACGTGAATAGACGTCGCGAAGCGACGCTAGTTTCCGCGGTCTGTGGCTTTCCCAAGGACTTTGCCCGAGGATGTATGCGGAAAGGACAATTTGGCGATGACGCCTGGTTCAGTGCCAAATTTAAAGCATGCGAAGTCATAGGTGAGATAATCATACTGTGTCATAATAATAACGTTTCTCCTTGGACTTTAAACCATTCCATCATACACTGCATTTTTTCACTATAATCTCGCTTTCGACTTGTCTAACGTTTAATCCTCTACTTGATGGCATTTACAGGTGTTGCCGACGGTGTTGGGGGTTGGAGACACTATGGCATAGACCCTGGAGAGTTTTCGACTTTTCTCATGAAAACTTGCGAGAGGCTAGTGTCTATGGGCAAATTTACCCCCACGGAACCCGCAGGCTTGTTAGCCCGTAGTTATTACGAATTGCTAGAGAATAAGCAACCGATAATGGGTGAGAACTAATGCCCACATATTACGCTCGCAGACTCAAGTCGAACCGATGGTATATATTTGTGTATTTTACAGGTAGCAGCACAGCGTGCGTTATAGTTCTGAATAAAGAAACTAGCAGCATTTACGCAGCCAATATAGGCGATAGTGGTTTCGTCGTAGTAAGGAAGGGTGAAGTAGTTCATCGTTCTTCCGAACAGCAGCACTACTTTAATACCCCGTTTCAATTATCACTTCCGCCTCCTGGACATTCTGGTCTTGTGCTAAGCGACAGGTACGTAGCATTTTGAGTTTTCATTCGACGAGAATCTCTATTTATGAAAATGGGTCAAATTGAAGAGTCGATAAACAAATTAATTACATCAGAGTATTAAGTTGTCGATTGAGAATAACTGAATTATCATTTTCGATAAATTGCGTAGTCCAGAGTCCGCGGATACTTCGAGCTTCGGTGTGGAGAACGGCGATGTGATTCTCCTGGCAACGGACGGAGTGTTCGACAATGTGCCTGACCAGTTGCTTGTGACTGAAATGCGCAAGGTTCAAGGTGAAACGGATCCCATGAAAATCCAAGGTGTCGCTAATTCAATCGCTTGGATGGCCCGCAGATTAGCCTTCGACAGTGCATTCATGTCTCCGTTTGCCCAAAGTGCTAGAGAAAATGGAATTGATGCTATAGGTCAGTATTCGCTATCCTTTTTCGCATCTTTTATTCCTGATCAAAACCTCGACTCTTCAACCCTTTCGATACTATACGCACAGAACATTGTAATTATCCATAATTTACATTATATTCTCATATTTATTCCAAACTAGAATATATTAAATACAGTCGTATCGAAAGAGTTAATGAAACACACATAGTTTATTTATATCATACATTACATATTCGCGCAATTGATACATTTGTAAATGGTATCTCACATCTATGGATGTTCACACGTACGCTATTGACCATAAGAATGATGATCATTCGTCGTATGACATTGTTTTTGTACCAGAATTTATATTTATCCACTCTTACCATAAATTCCTCTAAGTTTCATTCGCACGCATACACCTTCATATATTTACTATATATGTATATATATACGTACTTTACAGATACGAAGAGTACGAAAGAAGGCTTCGTTTGAACATAACAGTATTTTATATTTTACAGGTGGTAAACCAGATGACATTACGGTGCTTTTAGCAACGGTGGCAATATGATAAAATATTGTATAATAGAATCTTGATCATTGTATTATAGTCCATTTCATTGCCTATATGTATCTAGCTATACATCATTATATTCCATTACGCTAATCATTTATTATTTAAATTCAAATAAATGGTTTTATAAATCATTTCTCTCTCTTTCGCCTATTTCAATACGATTCTGTTTCTAAAGACATTCTTCCTTATTTCTTTCTTTCTTTTTTTTGGAAAAAGGAGCTGTACTCTCGATTCTTTGGCTATCAGGAACTTTCGTAACGATCCGATTCTTTTAAAGCTGTACAATTGTAACGCTAATTTATGGAACAGTTTATCATTATTTACATTCTAAATAATCTGTACTTACATAATCAATTAGAACTCTACCGTTATAATGTACAAAAGGAGGAGCAAATATGACGGAATATTCGCTCTCGAGTCTCTTGGGAATGCAAAGTGAACGAAAACACTGTTCGATTAGTATATATGTCCCCCTGAGTGTGTTATGTATCTTTGTATCTGTACAACGAGGACATTGAATGAAGTAAAATCTTTTATTCAACTTCACTGTTCCGTATAAATAACAATTTCAACTAGTTCACTCGATCGATCGATATATATATATATATATCTCCGTGGTATATAATGTACATGAAGAAGATTAGGACCAAACAAGTACTTCGATTACACCGAAATCGAAAGTAATAAATAAGTACGGCCCTAACAACACCCCGACAAAAATGTACAATTCACATCTTATCTCTCTCTCTCTCTCGAGGGATCCAAATTCTTGTAATATCTTCCTGGTAGCGCTGAATTGTGTTAATTAATGGGATCGAGCACAAGGACAAATCGTTAACTTAATTCGTGTTCGCAGTGCAAATAATACTGAGTCGTATATATATATGTTATACATGTATATATACGTGTATAGGGATGGTCCTGTAAATTGAGGTTTGTATTTCACAGAGAGAATTCCCAAACGCTTTGTAATCACACTCGCGAAACTTCTGAGCATCGTTTAAGGTATCACAATAATAGGTCACACTGTTATTGCCATATTCCTCCTTATAAATTATCTTGTTACTTGTTAGAGGATAAAATATACACGTTTGAAAAAAGATCCCATTAATGCAATACGAAATAAGATCTGTGACTCCTGTAAAAAAAATTGGAAGTCTTATCTACGCCGAAGAGGCTTTTTTTCATTTCTTTCTTTGCCATAGATAGATTAGCAGAAATAGGATCGCATGTGGTAAATACAGCAGGGATAAAATCAGAGAGAACAGCGCTGCGTTGTGTAATAATGTAAAAGTTTACTTGATATGCCAATTAGTAGGAGACTTTCTGGAAGCAGGTTGAATTTTTGTGATCACTGCGCATTGGCTTCTCGACCCCAATTGAAACCACCTGGACGATCTTCTGGAGGTGGCGTATAGTCTGGATCTTCAGGATGTGCGTCGAACAAAGTCTTACTGTTGACAGAAGCAGAAAATGATCTATTCGTATGAAAGTGGTGAAAGGAATTTTAATGGACGCGAATACTTACAGTACTTGGGGTGTTTTCAAAATTCTAAAACCACCTCGTAGCCTTGGGAATACATCCTCCGCGAAATAGTATGTGTGTCCAGCAGCCATACCAACTAGATCTACCCACATTGTATTACCCAAGAGTACGGAAAACCCGAGAAGCACCCAGGGTAGATATGGCGCCTGTAGAATAAAAGATCCACTCGATACTCTTTGCATCGCTTAATTGATTACTATGCGAACGAGCCAATGAACTTACTTGAAAGTTTAAAAGTCCAAAAAAGCTTAGCCTAACGAATGGATTTCTCCGTGACCAGACATATACCAACATGACCGTGAACGCATGGCCCAAGAATAACAAGTTGACGAAAAACGCAAATGTCTACGTTATTCATATAGGAAAATAATATAGATCTTTCGCTAGGGATAATAACGAATCTCTCGTTAATAAAGGATACGATCATACACGTGCCTCCAAAAATGAACATCATAACAAAATCTGCTGTCCTTTCCCTGAAGGAGCCTTCTTCGAGCATTCGGCAATATCGATACGTAAAAATGACATTGAAGAAGAAATTGAACCCCACGTTGCCAAAGTATAGAAAAGTCGTGATTAGTCTCCATAGCTAAAAACGTATAAAATGTGTATACTATGCAGATTAATATTGACGTAAGACTAAAACGAATGCAGGATAGAGTTACCTGATACTGTTCTACTATAAGAATAGGATTAAAGTAAAGTTGAAAAGGGGAGACCAAGTCGAGTTGCTGTAACAACAAGAGAAAAGAATAACCTTGCAGGGTATGAATTAAAAACAGAAAAGTTTATCCTTAATAAGGATACGAACCACTGCAAGGGTCGTGATGATACAAGCCGTAGTATAGGCTCGTGTCACCACTGGCATTTGCAGGTACTCTTGGCGAAATGTTTGATAGGCCATTGGTGCGTCAGTGTGATTTCTCGTGCATCGAATGGACCTGAAATCGTCTTTGCGAGAAAACCCGTCTTTGCCCTTGGGTTCCACGATCACATACTGCACACGTTACTGAACGTTATCTAAACTCTCTCATTGCACGCATCGTACAGCCAAACGTGACACGTTCCTTTTTGTACACGTAATCCTTGTAGCTCGAGTCTTTCGAGTCTTTACGATCACGTATATTAACAGCGGCAATGTCTCACGAGAGAGAGAGACACACACACACACACTCACGATAGAAGAAGATTCACAATAAATCGTGATGTTTCGCAATCACCGGTTAAACAAATGGCACACGAAATTGAGATTATATCGTAGATTCGGATCAATTTGTCGAAAGGAAAAAAGTAGCAACGTGCTTAAGTGGTGAGCTATATAATGATGACTCTCTCAAAGAGTACAACTCCTTCTTCCTTCCGTACGTCGTGTAATCAGCTTCTAAGCTTTACCACCGTAAATAGAATCTTCGATAGATAATTTGTCCTTGTGCTATTGCACTAATTTCAATCCGATAATTATCACTTCATTCTCAAACTGTTTTTCCTTGAACGTGGAATTGGTGTCGTGTCATCGGCTCCATTTGCATTGGGGCAGAGTACCCTTCGGTTTTTTGAATAAGCTTGTGACGCGTAGAATCCACAACGCGCGAATGCCAATCAGCTTTGGACGCGACGCATGACGTTTTCTTGTTTCGTCGTTCCGTACCGGAGGACAATTATTTATTATTATACATATACGAGAAGAACTTGGGAATTAGATTAGGTCATCATCGATAAACACACGCATCAGTTAACAATAAGATTTTTCTAATTATTTCATTAACTTTTAATAATTTGCCTTCTAACGTATACTTACGTCACTGAGAAATACTTCCACGATATGCTAATGTTGAAAAAGTATAATGGAAGCATTGCCGAGGCTAACATAGTTTACCATTGCTATTTTAGTCTCTCTCTCTCTCCCCGTAGGACGATGTTGCTTCCAAGATCTTCAATCTTCTTAATGATTTCGAATCGCATTCAATGCGACGATTTAATAGTAAAAATCTTTTATAATAACGTAGATCATATACTTTGAAGGGGAAACACGTTGGATTCTTACATTCGAACAATGTAGCTAGCCGAATTGATGAATGAGCTCAAATAACTTATAAGAATGAAAATTCTGCCCGAAAGGCAGATAGATGGGAATATTATGTACAATTCGATGTGGAATAAATCCACGTGACTCAGGAGGAAAAGAAATCGCACTGTCCTAAAGTAAGAATAGTAATGCTGCCTATAGTTAAAATCAGACAAAGATATCTGCCTGTGATGGGAACCCGAAACAATCGGGCACACATCTTCAATGAGGACGTGTACAAAAGAATTGTATCGAGATCTTCTCCAGGAGTGGTTTGATAAACAAATGGACGAATACGGACTTCGTGTCCGATTGATTGGATCATCGAACAAGCTGTAGTCAAACGAGCAGCCTATGTAATAAAAAAAAAAGAGGAATTGTGATAAAAAGTATAAAGAAAGTAGAAATGAAGAAAAATGGGTTTGGGAAGTACCTGAATAAAAGGAGCTATAGAAATTAAAATCCATAATGTAACATTTGCAAATCCAACGTATGGAACAGGATTAATATGAGCTTCGCAATCGTCGAAACGAAGTAGCCACATGATCCCAGCTGCGGCCCATGCTATGTTTACTACCGTGTAGATGCAAACCGCAGGACCCAGCTCGTCATTGAAATATTTAAGTAGTTTCTTGAATTCTGATAATTCCTGGAATTAATCTTCGTAGGATTAAAAGTAGTATTCTTGGGGTAGAATGGATCTGAGAAATTGATTCACGGACCTTCATCCAATCCATCGCGGGTAGAGTATGTTGTAGTAATTTGTCCCGGAGAAAATAAAGGTGCGAGATAAGTAATTGCGCTTGGAGACAGTAACTCGTGATAATTGTTCCTTCGACCATATCGTGCCATATGGTACAAACGATTAAAAATACTTTCAATGTTATTTTTACTTCATATGGACTGAACAAAAAACGTAATAATGTAGGAGATCTTAAAAGTACTCGATAATAATCTTCCTCGATATTGGATCAATCTGAATTATTTAACACTTTCGCAACTAGCAGTTCGCCTGTTTTTTTAATTCCGAAAGTGTCAACAATGGATCATCCTTATATATATATATATAGATTGAATTTTACCTTTGTTCTAGCCACTGGAACAATATGTTCCCTTGCGCCATCATGATATTGACAGTGATCAATGCCATGATCATCCATACGACGCTTAAAGCTATAAAAAGCCATAGAATTCTAACGAGTCTCTTTTGATTCCCGCGGTTAACAGGATTCGAGGATAAAAGAAATGCTCGTTCCATTAGATTCTGTAACTGCTCGTTCTCTTTGATCCTGAACAAGTATACCGTATACAAATACGCTGCTAGATGAAGTATACTCGGGATTAAGTAAACGAATATTGGATTTCCATAGCAAGAAGATTCGGGCACGTGTTGCTTGCTAACATTTGGCACAATTTGCAATTCGAGCGGTAAAAGCTTGTAGCAAAAACCTCGGTCTCTTCTAAAAAAAAAAATCATTTTGGGGCATTGTATGTTTGCTTCCATGATGCTTTAATGGTTTACCTGAAGCATGCCATGTATTGCAAAACATATCCAATGCACATGAAAATAATCACTTGGACAGTGTAATAATTGATGAGAATGTAATAACCCGAGAATCTTTCGGTATCGTCTCCGCTAGTTGGTTTCAATCCCATCACTCCAAGGAGTCTTAAATAAGGTCTAAGAATCTTGTGTTTACAGTAATGAAGTACCGCGGATGTACTCAAGTGCTCGTAATCCGGTATTTCAGCAATCTCACCTACCTATTGATTATCAATTGAATAATACCGATCGAATTGTTAAGAATGAAGAATTAATATTTCATTGACTTCTTACTTCGGTACTTTGCATTTGTAACTCGGACAACACGGATGCTGATGATGCTTGCATATTATCCTCGCGATTTGGTACGATCGGTGGATCCTTACCATTCTTTGATTCTTTATTCGAACTGGTCTATAAAACACAAAACAATAATCGACTTAATTATATATATAGTTCCAAGTTGTTGTATTAAATTTTCGTGAACAAGGATAATTTACATCGAGAATAATTCGGACTTTGGAGTACATCGCGGTAGTAATAAACTCGAGAGAGAGAGAGAAAGTGGTTTGGCTTTCGAAGCTTTGATTCGTACTGAAAGTATAATTGTGATTGGAAGATCACTGGTGTCTGTCGATAATAAAAACAAACATTCCAATTGTCGAAATAATACTGATGTCAATATGTGCTACCTGTTCGCGTTCAAAATTCGATAGTGAAAACAACACAGTAAGGAAATGTGTTTAAATTGAATTTAAGAAATTTTCGAATCTTCTCTCGATTGAAATAGTATATTGACTCTTGAGATTATTCACATTGAAGATTACACATCGCGTGTTACACTGAGAATTAACGCGATACTAACACTTTCGACATTCCGCGAGCTAAACACGTTAAGAGTAGAGATTCAAGGAAAAAAGAGTTCGAAACTCACCAATGTCATTTTCCCCCGGATCACGTAGCACAATGCTTTTGAACTTGAAAAGAAAACATTTGTATATATCGATAGTTCATTGCGATTCACCCTAGCATATGAATTTAATTATATCGCACTCTTGAGATGACACTTCACCTCTGCTGAGAGATATCCGCGTGCATTGCGCCTAAACAAATTATATTTCACTCGACGGTATCGGACGTGGCAAAAAGTTGCGTGTTCCGAGTGTTGCATTAATATCGGGTACATTAAAAAAATTTCCTTTATTCGGAACAATATAAAAATAAATATTCAGCGTCTTTTTTTGAAGATGTTCCCTGCTGGTCGGAGAAGATGTCTATGTTCCTTCGCGTGTCGTTTCACTTGTGTTGCTCCTCGCTTTTTCTATAAAACAAAATATCCCCGTTTTTAACACAGTGTAAATAAAATAAAATCAAAAATTAAATTAAATTAAATTAAACACAAGATTATTTACCTTTCCAATGGCAAATGTCATTTCTCTATTACCGCGGGAACCCGACACTCTAACAGGATGCGATTCCTCTTGTTTCAATCTTTCACCCAAACTTGCTCTACAAAACCACATTAAACGAATCACGTAATTATTGTATCGAAAACTAATATTATTTTTCCAAAATATATATATATATATTTATCTAACATACTTGTCTCGTTTCTTAGTCACTGGTTTCGCTTCTCTAAACTCGACACCTTCCTTGATTTCGTAGAATCGCGGTTGCTTTGTCGCTCGCGCTTCATCCTCACTTTGTTCCTCGTCCACCTCTTGTTCATCGTTCTTCTTAATTAATCGATACTGCTTCTTAACTTCTTTCACCCACTGCTTCTCGTCCTCGGAACTGCTATCGTCGTGAATGAAGCTTTCGTCCGAACTCTCATTACCTTTAAACATACGAGATAAGAATTTTCGTTAAGTCACGCGCTATTTACGTATTTACGTTTTTCGATATCTTACCAGCGTCTTCTTCCTCGTATGGACGTTTGCTCTCAGTCTTCTCTCGTGCTTCATTCGCTTCTAATTGAGCTTTCAATCGCTTAGCCCGGCTCTTTTCCATCTGCGATATCACTGGATTCAACAAAGCGTATTCTTCCGCATTCTTGTCTACTTCGAAGTCCGGATTAGTGAAGAGATCCTTGAATCGATCGTCTTTCAATAGATTCGCTGAAGCTTTCTTGTTCTTCTTTGTTACGGTGCTTGTCTCGTAATCCATTAATTTCAAAGCTAATTCTTTGTTTACGCTCGGTAATTTTTTCATCTGTAATCAAATGTTGAATTTAACATAGCTCTTCGAAGAATCGATGTAAACTAGACGCTAAATCCTATTTTTTACCTGTACTCTGTCGACACAAGCTTCTTGCATTTTTTGCTGAATCTTTTTCTTCTTGTACTCCTCGAATTCGAATGGTTTCATAACGCCTCTCGCTTTTCGATACAAGCGCATGTCCATGAAGTAACCGTGCATGTAAGCTCGAAGTAAATTCGTCCCCTTCAAATGCGACAAACCTAATTCGTCGAGTTCTTTCTCCGTTACGAATTTATAATCGTCATATATGTTCTCGTAATCTAATTCCTCTAATTCCTCAGTTAAATTGTCTAAGAAACTGCACCAAAACGGTGCTGGTCCAAGACTCGGAATATAATACGTCTGCATTTTCGTATGTTCGTTTGCTATCAGTAGCATTCCGGTATTCGGTATAACGCATAAATCGTTGAATTCGTGTTCCGCTTCCACAGACGCGTATAATTTTCCCTGAAAACAGAAAAGAAGAATATTTTAAGTATGATTTTTGGAAATCCATAGAAGATCTATTTAAAGCAGGTGATTTTAATGCTTACGTTATCCTTGTGCCAAATTTTGACTATAGAACTGTCCATAGAATAAACTAAATTCATTTTCCGATGGAATTCAATATTTCTAATTGGAAGACCGTACATGTGATCTTTGACTAGAAACGGTTTACTGGATCTTATATCATAAAGGAGAACTTGTCCAGTCGCTGTGCCAACACCTAAAGTTAAACCATCTTGAAATTTTAAACTAGTTATCGAAGGCATTGCGTTTACTCTGGAAGAAAGATAATGATCGTTAGGATAAAAAGTGATCTTGATCAAGAAGTATTATTTAGGATTCTCTATTAATTACTTGTCTTCCATGACACAATGTAAAGCGCAATCCAAGACGCCCACTTTGTTTCTAACTCTTGGATCCCACGCTTCAACTCTGCCTTCTTGGGTTCCAACTGCAAGCAAGTAGTGCGCAGGATTTATTTCACATTTATTAATAGACGACGCATCGGATATATACGATTGCAGGAACTGTCCCCTCTCCAGATTTATTCTATAGATCTCATTACTGAAAACAATAATCGTAATGAATTCCAGTTGGATTATAATTACTCCGTAGTATTCAAAATTTTAATACCAACCTGTCGCCAACGGCAAAGAGATCGCAAGAAGGATAATGATATTTCAGATCTCTGCCAAACCTTGGTATCCTAAGTCTATAGTATTTTCCATGTGCAGCGTGGAATTCGATAGTACGATCGCATTGCAAAAATACCATCTAAAATATACGAATAGAATTTCTTTTTATCTTTCTTGTTTATCTTGCATTTGTCGTATCTGTTTTCACGCAAAGGCTTACTTTGCTGTAATCGTCTGACAATATTTCAAAAGTCACAATCTCAGCGTCGAAGCATCGTTCGAACTTTAGCGACAGATTATTTACATCAAAACATTTCACACGGGGTTTGTATATTCCTGCTGCTAAAATATGCTGGCCGTCCTTCGACACGCGAATAGTCGTACTGACTGCTGGCATGTCGAAGTCTTGGATAAGTTCAATGCGTCTCCGTAGATCTGTTTGCAATTAAAAACATATAATGTAAATTTTACAATTAAAATACAGTGTTTTAAATCGATGCTAATTAATTGTTGTAATACTGACCCACATTCTTTTTCAATAAACTCCTCCTCTTCCTCTCAGACAACCACTAAGAATTATAAGAATTGAAACAGAGTTGTCTAAGTACGATCATAACATTGGGTAAAAGATGGAAAAACACTTGTTACATTTTAAACGTTCATTCAATAACTACATACCTCCGGAAGAGACCTCCCTGCACTCAGATTATAAATCTTCACATCGTTCGCACAGGAAACCTGCATTATGGCGATATAAGCAAAGCGATTTTCCAATTTGTCAAGTATAAATCATTTTGTATCCACCGAAACAGGTATTGCACTCGAGATACACGTGCAGTGACATGCGTGAACTTTAAAGTTTACTCGCCAGAAGAGCAACATAACCTCTCAAATTATTCCTAGGGTTCACCAGCGCTACCAACCTCTCGCAAAATAATAACTAGCCCGAACTAATCACACGACTCGCTTACAGAAATTCATTTTACAAAAATATCATAACCTAATTCTCCATTTTTGTCCATAATTAGCAACAATATATTCAAATAATTAAATATATAGATGAAATTGCTGATATAAATAAAAAATACGTCGATGGGAATCTACTTTAGATATTATCGATCCTAGGAACTTTTGAAATCGCAGTTGGCAAGTCGAACTAGAACAGGGGACGATCTAGGGATATTTCGAATTGAGAGATTGGCCATCATGAACGACATTATCGGCTGGCAACTGCGGGTGGGAGGGCAGTGCGACTCGACTGGTGGGCGTCGTAGGTGAAGTGCGGGGTGTCCCAGTGGAGTAGTTTCTCGAACAGGGGGTGTGGGGGGGGTCAGACACAACGAGAAAGAGAGAAAGGGGGGGAGTGGTCCGAACGGCAGAGCCTAGGAGAAGGGTGATCGCGGGGAGAGAAGCGGAGACCGGCGTTTGAACGCGCATCCGTAGTCGCGAGGAGAGAGACGAGTCAGTCGGTGACGGGTTGTGTCTCTAGTGCCGTAGTGAACAGTTCGGTCGGGCCTCTTGTGTTCAAAAATGAGCTGGCAGGATTACGTTGACAAGCAGCTGCTCGCGTCGAGGTGTGTTACCAAAGCGGCGATTGCCGGACACGATGGCAACCTGTGGGCGAAATCCGATGGTTTTGAAGTGAGTACAAAAAAAATAGAGTCTGGTTATATCTTTATCATTCTTTGAGCCTTCACTGACTCCGGGACAAAAGGGAAAGTGTGCGCATATAGAAGTCTACAAGGAAAAAATTGTAGCCCACTTATAATCTGCGTCGTAGGTTCTTGATTTAACGGGATTTGTCTTCGCGAAGCCGGTTCTCGGCACGAGGATCCTCATCCATTCTTATAGAGTTAGAATCGCGAGGAAGCGCGTCCTAAGTTCCATCTTCCGAAATATCCTGCCACGTAGAATCTTTTGGGTGCGATTTCTACGAGTAGCGAAACTAAAGAGTATGCGAGAAAGATTATTCTCGAGCTACTGTTCGCTCTCGGTCCTCGTTGTCCTCTTGCTCCGATCGAAGAACCGTCCGGCGTGAGATCCTGCCTCGTGCCTGCCTACGCCGGTCAGACCGGAAAGCCGTGCACTCGGCGGACATTTTTCGACATGTCGCCAACCGGTCGTCCTGCTTGAGATCCCCGCGAATCTTGACAGGATCTACCTTATAGGACCTAAGATTATTCGCGAGCAGTAGCTACTTCATTTTTCCTCTTCTCATTCGTCGATTTAAGATCTCTCGAAGATTTCGCACGTCGCTTTATTCGCGCCGGTTCTAACCCGGCTAACCAATGAAGGTTGGGCTAGGATTGATTCGAAGATCAGACCGTTAAATCGTTCAATAGCGCGAGACACAATATGAAGTAGAGGGTGTGGCGAGTTTATTCGCGAAAATTTCCTTGGTATTCGAACTTCAACGGTTTTTGGCGAAGTTTAATATGGCTGCCTGCCGGGCACGTTGCCGCAGCTGTCCATGGAAATGGTGGCTCCTTCTAGTCGTTCGCCAAACGGTCAGCACGATTCGCTACAGACTTTCTCCTTCTTTCTTAGCTTCTATCTCTCATATCTTTTTACCTCTGGATTGCTTTGCTTTGGAGCATTAGCTTAATCCTCAAAGAAAAACTCTATACGCTACTGGAAATAGATGTTGCTACTGTACGCAGTGCAATTTTTGCAAATTTTTTAGGTTAGAAGCCACGTTTCTGCAATATCAATTGCGAGCTTCGCATTATCTCAGTATCCTCTCGACAATCGTGATTCATATCGCGCGACGCTGTCTGGTTCTATAGATTAATGTAACGCGAATATTTCGCTGATTTGCAAAACCGACAATTCCAGAAAAGTTCCGATTGATCGGCGCGCCCTCCGCGTGCCGTTTTAAAACGTGCGCATCCTGTCGGTAAATTCCGCGGTGTGGTTGCGTATATGTGTATGCATGTGTAGGTGCGCGCGTGTCCGTGGCAGGGCCGTACGAAGGACGAAAAATTTCGACACACTCCTCGCCCACGCGCAGTCTTCGATTGGCACGTCAACGACGGATTTTCTCAACGATCCTAGCGATAAGAAGCCTCCGAATACACGTAAAACTACGCGCAGAAATACTTGATTAGTCATCGCTCGGTAACTTTTTCCTCGATAGAGATACTCTACCAACTTGCACTTCTTCATTTCGAAACATCAGGAATCATGATAATTTGTCAGTCGTACCGAGCTTTAATTGTCTAACGATAAAACATCCTGCATAGAATCAATGAAAATTGGTTACGGGCAACGATCAAATTGAATAGTAACCCTGGATTCGACTCGTCGCCGGTGGTATGCACGCACGCACGAACCTCGTGAATAGATTTTCTCCCATTGTATAATCGGTCACGGGTAAACTTGGAATGAGGAACCCGATCGCAGGAGTATTTCCGTAGACACGATTTACGGATCTATTTTTGTGTTCCACTATTGGAGAGAGATTTTATCGTCAGCGTGTGCTCTCTTCGCACAGGTGGATCTTCCGTTTAATCCTCGCAGATTCTGGAGTTAGATCAACCTTCCACGATCGTTCATCATTGCATCTTCATACTAGAGAATAATTATCATGTCGTTGTTTTCCGTCGATTGATTAAAACTTCCAAAAATATTTTGAACAATGATTTTTATTGGGTTGTGATATTCATAGTGATCTAATCAGAGCTCCACAATAAAGTGCTCAAGAGTAACACGAGAATACACGCGAATCCACGTGGAAGCGAGTTTAATTCACTTATTGTCCCTTGGGAAGAACGAGGTCCTACCGAAGAGTGCTTTCCATATGCTGGCTTCTCAAATTTCTTTTACGACTCGAACCACCCGACGTTCCGACCTCTATCAATTGAAAAACATGCCTCGTCGCAGTGAGGGACCTCCGGGTCTCCGTCCCGAATACGGGATATCACAAAAAAATATCAGCTTGTCAATGAATAAAAAAAAACGAAGAGTATCTAGATATGAATTTCAATTTGGAATACAAGCTTTTTCGAACAAATGCTGAAATTCAGAGAGATAAAGATCTCGCCAGCTGCAGTGTGGCAGCTTGCGCGCACACAGACTTTCCGCTTGCGAATGCCAAAATGGCGATGCCGGCCGGGCAGCAACCTATCGTACAACAGTCCCGTATTCCAAAGTAGCCGTACCACCGGCATCCGATCGAACGACGCATTATTTATCCCTCCTCGATGTTATCGCTTCATTGCTTTAATCCTCCTAACATCATTCCTATTAGCGAGTCCTCTCCCTATGTTGATCCATCTAATTCTCTCTTTCTCCGCTCGCATACGAGCATTACTCACATCGAAAGTCTCTTGATATTTCCGCAAACACATCCGACGATTCTCGGAAGAACTTAAAGCTTCTTTTTCTTCGCTGGAATTCGGTGGCGTGTTTAAAGGATAATGTTGGGACGTTAATGAACCGGAGACACTTGGCTAATGGGCGAGAGGAATTGTTGGACCTTGAGGATTATAGGAACTCTCTTTCAATTTTCTTACAATGAGAACCGTGACGATGAAATGCAGAGACAGAAAGAAAGAGAGAGAGAGAGAGTAAAAGAGCGGGCCCTTAAACGTGGATGAAGGATCAGCTGCACTGGGCTCTGATTCATCGAGCTCAGACCCGTATCCACCGGAAGGTGTTCCCTGTCTGAAGATTAGTCACTCTCGTAGAGTCGCAGGTTCTCTTCGAGAGTCAGACTGAAGTCTGTCGAATCGATATTCAAGACGCTCTTCGCGAAGCCTTCCTCACGCTCTCTTAGCATTATCCGCATCCTGTCTACCCGAAATATCATGTCTGCTATTTTATCGAAGCGTTACCGAGGAAAATCTCTGCAGGGTAGAAGTTTACTAGTGAAAGTGAAGGATCTTCGGATTATATGGACTCACTCTTCATACGTGTGCACTGACTGCGATGCAGTGCCGCCACTTAATCCGAGATGATTTAGAGCGACCGCGAACCGTAAACGCAAACAATTGCGTCTTTATCGGTACGGTTAACATTGGAATTAGCGAAGCGATCAAATTGACGGATTTCCAATTTCTTTTTTCTTGGAATACAACTCTTGGAGATATTCGCAAATTTAACAATACTTTCTTCAATAGCTACTTTTCGAAAGCTCCTTTAACATTCTCACTTGTGAGTTCATGAATTTTTAAACAGCTTTCTATCATCTGATTCTGATGGATAACTTTAATAGTAACGTTTCTATTGCAAAAGTTATTATTGCAGAAATCGTAATATTTTTTTTTCCGCGATAAGCTAGCTGCTATTTTGAGTCGTTACGATAGTGCTGGGTATTTAATTTTGCGAACACGTGTAAGAAGAAAATTATTTGCAATTACAAGTTTATTGTAATGAGTCACGCGAGGGTGACGCCGCGCGTGAAAGTGTTAAAGCGTTTTCATACGATATCATCCAAGAGTAACATTTATTTGCATATCATTGAGATTAGCAGTGTGAAATCGTGAATCGATAGAATGGGGTTTTTTCACGAGAAATTTAAGGCAAGAGTGTGATCGATGGTAAAGGAACGTTTTGAATCTTTCGAAGCCCCTGACCCTCTACGAGTAGCGTCTTTTTAGTCTTTGTCCTCTGTCGGTAGAAAGGAGGTCAGTTAGAGCTATCTTTACAAGGATTCGCTTTAAATGCGTGTTACGATTGCCAGCTATAAACCTCGCCCGTGGCAAGGTCATCGAGCCTGTTTTTCTCCCCCACCATTCTCCATTTTCGTGAATTTCTCATGTGATCAACGATCGATGGCCAAATACCTTAGCTTCGTGCAATTCCAGTTCTCAAAGCGAGCAATTTTACGCTTCAGATTTCCTATCTTTCCCAGGCTACGATTTCTTACCACTGTTTACGCTTGTCGCGCCTCAAGGAGCCGAAGTAAGAGTCTCGCTGGCGCTTCATTTCTATGAGCAACGATTCACTGGCGATGCGGTTGTGGCTGGTAATTGCTGCGAAAAGT
Organism: Trypoxylon attenuatum; assembly: GCA_963989405.1. Taxonomy (NCBI): domain Eukaryota; kingdom Metazoa; phylum Arthropoda; class Insecta; order Hymenoptera; family Crabronidae; genus Trypoxylon; species Trypoxylon attenuatum. Next base: position 1,202,596 of record OZ022492.1, on the reverse strand, counting down.
GTGCCACTGGTGTCACGTGCCTCGAGTAGACGAAGCGAATCACAGAGAAAGAAAGAGAGATAGAGATAGAGATCTATTCAAATTCCCAGCTTGGCAGAATAAAAATTTTCCTAGGAAATAATACCATGACTCTTCCAGAGACTCTGAAAGTTTGTTTACCGCATGCAAATGTACCAGGAGCCATGTAATCCGGATTTTGTAACCGGTGCTGATGTAACAAAAGATAACTCGCAGACATTTAAGTCCACTGTGCTCACACCCACGATTAATATCGATGGAATCTCATCGAGGATGTCTCCCGTTCCATTTTGACTCATCCAAACCTGTAGCTTTCACTCGCGATTTGTATCAATATCATCTTTTTATTTTTATCCCTCTTTGTCTTTCTCTCTATCGATCGCCAGATGATGAATGTTCTCGACGATGATCACTTGACGAATATATCGATGACTATGTTAATCGACTGTTTAATAAAAAAATTTCTCGCGTCTTTGTGTTCCAGGTAAGCAAAGAAGAACTGGCGAAGCTGGTCCAAGGTTTCGAGGAGCAGGACATTTTGACGTCGTCGGGCGTTACCTTGGCCGGCAACAGGTATATCTACCTGTCGGGCACGGACCGCGTGATAAGGGCAAAACTTGGCAAGGTCGGCGTCCACTGCATGAAGACGACGCAAGCAGTAGTCGTCTCCCTCTACGAGGACCCCATACAGCCACAGCAAGCCGCATCTGTCGTTGAAAAACTCGGCGAATACCTCGTGTCCTGCGGCTATTAGGTTGGTCCAATTTTTAATATGCCCTTTATTATCATCATCTCTACTTTCACTTGCTCTCTATCTCTTTTTTTTTAACACCTCGATTAATTGTATCAAGAAACAGTATCGTTATTAACTTGTTGACTGTGATTATATCTGGAGTATTCGACTGGGAACATGTGTGTCTCACTTAAATCTAGCTTTGGAGACAGACTCGTTAGGAGCAGAGCAGTCAGCGTTGCTTCTCTTCAACCCCTTGACCCAATCTCTACGGGCATCAACTGAATAATTTAGTCACCGGTAAAAAGTGGCAAAGCGCGAAACTTGGGTTGAGGGTGACTCAGCATGATCTACCACCGTGTTATCGGTGCCAGAGGCTACTGATAACGAAGAGAAGTCATTTGTTCGGTGGTTGGGATTCGATCGAATCGCTTATAAAAATGTTGAAAAATTAATTTGTTTATGGAGTTTTAACATTGCAAAGATAAATATAAATGATGTCTCCGAAATAGATGTAAGGTCTGTCTTCTTCTACTTGGTCCGAGACAAGACCTTGTCTCTTGATATGCTTGTTGTTATGTTAATGCTCTTTCTTCGTCTTTCTGGCCGTATGCATTTGCAGGCTCCTCTTTGGGAATTTGCGCTCGGCTTATATCCCCCTCGTTGCTCCGATTTAACGAGTTTCGTCTCTTGCGTCTGCTCTCTCTCTCTCTCTTTTTCGTTCTTTCTCTCAAGCGCGAGCGACCTTATCATTATCGGCTTGTCATTCAAGCCCATTCTCTTGCGAGAAGCGTGCGCTAGACTTTGCGCGCGATTTCCTCCTGAAACGCGTTTTCGCGCTTGTCACGTCCTCTTCTACCATCTCATAATACGCTCAGTCAGTTGGGGACGTTGACTTTGCTGATATTGACTCTCGGTATCCAAAGGTACATACATTCAAACTGGTCTGTTACTTTCGCGACACCGTGTGGTAGATAATTCAACGAATGTATTAACGCTAATGCCATTGGTCATTAATGCATATCTCCGCATATTTTAACCATGATTAAACGTACTGACTTGCGTGAGCATGGTGAAATGTGGTAAATTGCTGGAAAGAGTTTTTTTTTCTTATCTTTAACTTGTTCTTGGTAGAACGAAGTTGGAGAAAGCTTGATATTTTGTAAGCGATTAATTCTATAAACGAGAAATCACTCGTGTTAATACTGCATATCGGTTAATTTAGCATTTCTCCAAAGGCGGATTCTTTTTATTGTTAGAACCGAGATGGGGAATTAGTGGTTGGTAGGTTTTTATGAAAAATTGAAAGAAATTTCGCAAATGATGATCGTACTTGGAAGGCCACGAGGATTACCGTAAGAGGCGCAAGGATACGGCATAAAACGGTGCACCTTAAAAGGTCCTTTAAAATCCATGGTGGGGTCGCCCTCGCTATAATTAGAGTCATTCCACCAAGAGCAGTTTCTTACAGCAGCCAGAGCTAGTTGGCGAAACTCGCGGGACGATATTTTGAAATCTCGTGGTAAAAATTGCTAGCTGTCGGCGGCAGCCGAGTTGGGACGTGGTAATTGGGGTAGAAGTGGATTTAGACAGTAAGAAGGCGGTCGTCTGTCAAGTAGAATTTGTCACGGTGCAGGAAAAGAATTGTAGAATCGATATTCAGCACTGGGATTTGTCGTGGACGCAAAGAAGAGAGAGAGAGAGAGCTAATCGTTTCGTTTTCAGTGACACACACCGTTGGCTCTTTAGCCAGCTCGACTCACTCACGTGAGCGTGTGACTCACGCGCATAATTCCAGTCGACTGCTTTAGCCCGATATCAGGCCGGTCGCGCGGTGACTAATCGCTCGTACACCTCCTATCCGACCCGATTTTACCGCGAAAAATAATGTCCTTTATCTCGAGACTCAATAGAGACGATGACGACGAGGACGAGGACTAACGCTAGCGCATCCCAATTTTTCTGTTTCAGTAACCTCTGGGACCCAACACAAATATCTAATATTAATAATGAACGATACGATCGATTATTTTAATGAACAGCGAGTGGAATGCGCCATGTCGCGCCGGAACTGCCGCAAGCTTGCCGCGCGACGCACGATGTGAGAGCTGCATCACCAGCCGAGCAGCGGGGTAACATACCACCAGTACCACCACTACCACCACCACCATCATTACCATCTAAAAAAAAACAACAACAAAAACAACAATAACAGCAGCAATACAATAATATCCATCACCACCCGCCGGACTCCGCTCGTCGTTCTCTCCTCTTCGACTTGACGCGAGACACGGGACACGAAGAAACCGCAGGTCGCGATGATAATAGACATCAATTCGCGAGATACAATAGCAGATTACTTCTCAAAGGTCCGCGTGGCGAAAGAGAGAAGCTCGCAGTGGAACAAGAGTCGCCATCACTCGCGAGCTCCACTACTAGAACCATAAGATATATTTCGATCAACATTCTATCTATCGCGGCGAACCTCGCAGCCTAACAGCTAGGTGATGCTCGTGAGACAATCCTTAAGAGCATCATCATCCAGTGTGGGTTTGTACGCGAATAACCTACTATACGCGAGAGGGAGAAAAGAAAGAGAGAGCCGCTGATATCGCGGTGACACGTGCGCACAAGTAAAACCGTGAACAACGAAGTCCATTCCTCCCGTGAGGATAAAAAGATTCTTAGTAGAGCCACGCAGACTTTTTCGAACAGCTGAGAGAGGACATAACGCGACCATGCAAGCCGTACGTCGAGCCAGCCAGCCAACCAACCACCACCACCACCACCACCACCACCCCATGGACGTAAAGGGATACACCACACAGTTGATATACACACACGGACAACCGGCAGGGCGGTCGAACCCGGCGAGGCGGCGCACCTTTTCTACGATTGGCGACGCCTTGCTCTGCGGAGAGACACACACAAGCATGCATTAACTATAAGAAAATACGGATAATAAATAATAATAAAGTATCGCGTTAGGTTAACAGTCTTTTGTAGAGGACGAGAGAGAAAGAGAGAGAGAGAGCGCGTGTGCGTGTGCGTGAGCGTGTGCAGTAGTTAGTGCGAATAGAGCGAACGTTCTAGCACGAGTGAGAAGGGCGTGTGCCTGTTGGGGCCTCTAGATAGAGAAGGAGAGAGCGAGGAGCAAATTCGAAGAGCGCGAGCGAGAAAACGTGAGAAAGAGAGAGAGAATGCGAGAAAGAGATCGAAAAGAGTCGTAAGAAGAGACGAGTGCGAGAAAAGTCGCGAAAGAGGAATCAAGTTTGCGAGAGGGTATGAGAGGGGGCGAGCGAATGAATCAAGGGTTTCTACCAGCTAGAGAAGAAGAATTGTAGCTAGCAGTACACCTGAGAAACGAGCGCAAGGGATGAAAGGTTGCGCGAGAATGCGAAGGATGACGACCGTGGAACAACGAGGGTGTGTGAGAGGGAAAGTAAGAGTAAAACGGAAAAGAGGTGGAGAACGGGGAGAAGAATAAGAGACGCGATATTAATGCGGGCGAGCGTGCGGCAGCGGGTGTAACGGCACGGATTGGCCGCAATCTTGGCCGCCTCTCCAACCCCCCCCTCCCAAGAATCGATACGGTCCTTTTAGCTATTTACTGTCTTTATTATTGCTATGTGTAAGAAGAATAAAACAAGACGACGAACGATGTGTCATAACTGCTGAGATTTTTATCGATGTGAGGAAGAGTGTGAGAGCGAGCGTGAACACGAGAGAACGTGAAAAGAGAGAAACGATGGGAGAAGGAAAGAGAAACACAGAGAGAAAGAGAGAGAGAGAGAAAGCGAGAGTGAGGAAAGAAGAGAAATATATCGAGAGGGATTGGGCGTGATAAGGGGGATGAAAGAGTCGCGAAACATAACACGAATACAGTATATATGAAAATATATATAAACACGTTCACACTTACACATACACACGCGCACAGGTACATACATGGGACAAACTACGAAAGAAGAAAAAGAAGACGATGTGAAGAAGAAGAGCGGAAAGAGAGATACGCGGCAGAAGTCTGTAGATTTTTAAGTGATCTCGCACTTCTCGACTTGTTCGATCATCGAAGGATCATCATTCATCAGTTACGAACTCTTCTTTTTATATCGAGTTCGCCGTTTCTCTCTTCTTTTCTAGGTCAGCCGTTCTCCGGAAGTGGCTATCTCGTGGTAGTTCGCGGTTTCCGGGTGGCAGCCTCGATTAGCCTCGACTCTTTATCAGGCAAACGGACGCTCTCCTAGGCATTCAAGGAACACCAGAAAGAACGGAGGTTCGGTTCCAATGAAAAATGGGGGGAAAAAAAGAAAAACAACAGGGAAATATACTGAAACGAGTAGTAGTCTCTCTGTGGCAGATCCTCTGCCGCGTATGCGGCTCTCTCTCTTTCTCTCGTTCGATTGGCGAGACGACGCGACCCTCAAGGCAACACCACCACCACCATCATCATTATCATCATCATCATCAACATCATCATCATCACCATCACCACCACTACCACCTACAGACACAACTTGGACACACGTTACACGAACGAATCACACACAGACACGATACCGCTACCAATTATTACTATTACTATTACTACTACCGCTACTACTATTACTATTACTTGGTTGCTTGTCGATTCGTCTGACGCCAAGCAGCGGCCCAAACTACTATGTAACAATTTTTATTGATAACAAAGGAAGGAATAAACATTGAAGTAATAATTGTGTAGTAAAAGGAAAAAAAAAAACAAAACTCTTCGATCTCGGAGATTCAACCGAGGAATACTCTCTGTATATTCTCCTGGTTTCACTGCCATGACCTACCGCTTTTCGCGAACGATAACTGTCGCAGGAAGGTCTCCATCGGAGAGGGTAAGGAACGACGACAACAACACGCGGGGTTCTCTGGACTCCTATCTTTAGGGTTGGGGTCTGATGAACGACGACCCTCTATCCTACTACTTGTCCTGCTTTGTCGGAAACCACATTTAATCGTGTATATGTACCTATATAGTCACATTTATGTGTGTGTATATCAGTAGGTATATATGCCTGTGTTTACACGTGTGCGACTCTTGCCTCTTTATCTCGCAAGCGAGGTCGAAAGGCACGAGGGGTTGGATGGTAAAGGCAACGAAAGAAGAAGGGGATGACAGTAAAGGTCAACAACCAGTCGGTGGAGTAAATTTGCGTCAGGTAATTTAGGTGTGCAATTTTGTAAAGACGATACACGAATGCACCTTTCTTTTCAGATTCTTTTGCATAAAATTACTCAAGAAAAAACGAAAACCGTAAGATTGTGTTTTAAGAGAGTAATAAATTTGTATAAAGTGGTGTAAGAAGGAGTTTGGTTTGCGTGTTAATCCGTGAGTAGATAAGGGACTTTTGGATGTGGCTAACTTTGAGGAAGACCTTTTTCCGTTCGAAGTTGTATTTCCTGCTCGGAAGTGGAGTATCACTGTTGGACGCCGGAACAGGTAACGAACAAATTTCAGATTTTTTTCTGTTTCTTTCTGGAGGGGAAAAAATAAAATTAAGAAGAAATATATTCTATTGACTGACCTGTAGTTCTTCTGTCATCGTGACTGCTCACTTGGATCATCTTGCTGCAACTCCAAACAACTCCGACTTACGAGATAATAATGATTTGGACTTAAGGACTCACCAGGACTACATATATATTTTTTGCTTTTTTTTCGTGTCGTCTAATTTATTATATAAACTCTCATCTAGCTTATCGTTGGAGTAAAATGACAAAACGAATCTTTACAAAACTATCGAGAAATTTTACATAAAAATCGCTTTCACTTTGTTTAAGTTCTAAGAGACGTTTTATTAGCTGTAACGACCGCGCGCGACTCGATCGACGCGTTGCCTTCCGCACAAAATCCTTCTCTTCCAATAAACAAACGCCATTTTTTTGTTATTTTTTTACCTCATACACGGGGGGTCTATTATATTGTACCTCCTCGGATCTTTCTCAAAGTGTGCTCTCTCACGGCGCGCTCGACTAGAGATTTAAGCTCAACCAGTAGAAAAAGCATCGCGCAATTGAAATTGTGTGTAGTGCTAAAGCCGCTTTCGAAAGGGGTACATATACAATATATCTCACCAACTAATCGACCAATCGTCAACGTATCGGGTGGGTGTGTTCTCTAAAAAATCTCAATATATTTACTTGTGTCCTTGATAAGGGGGTGTATTTCGATGAGTTCGGCATATAAATTGACCGGATGGTGGTTTGGGAAGTTTTAGGGGGGAGGAAGGGGGCAGGGGGAGGAGTTGAGAGGCAGTATCCTCGGTGCCTCAGCACCGCGATCGAACGCGTTGCACGTTGACTCCTGTCCCACCGGTCGCTCCACCAGGCTCACTCTTCCTTTCACTGACTTTCGACCTTATCAAACACGTCCATTTCCCTTCTTCTTTCTTTTTTTTTTTTTTCTTTTATTTTGCTACTACTAGCCGCTTCTTTTTTCAAAATAGTAAAGCTATCGAATTTGTACTAAACTTTTACGGCGACCGGAAATTGCAAAGGCTAATCGCAGGGCAGCGAGAATGCACACCCTCGACTCACAAGGGGTGGCTCTTTCTCGAGACAGAGAGAGAGGGAGAGACAGACTGTTTCAGGTCTGAGAGAGCGGTGGAGCGACCAGAGAGTCGGTGCTGATTTTTTTTTCTTCTTCCTGTCGCGAGGGTGACTTCTTCGCGCGACTCTCTTCTTCTTCTGTTTCTTCTCCTGCTTCTTCTTCTTCTTCGACTACTCCTTCTTTCTCCTCTTCTTCTTCTGCTTCTTCTTCTTCTTCATCTTCGTTTTCTTCTTCTTCTTCTTCTTCTTCTTCTTCTTCTTCTTCTTCAGCTGTTCTTTCATATACACTCGGCTACACGCATACACACATGCACACTTATCAGACATACATACGTCGTGGTCTACATAGGCGATGAATTATGAGCACGTACGATACATCGTTAGTGTATAATAGCGAATGCGTGGTACTTGGATTTCCCTCTCTCTCTCTCTATTTTTTATTCTCATCCCGTTAATTATTATTAACACGTGAACTCGTGAAAATGCCTCCAAATAGCATCGAGCTACGACCTCCGAACGCAAGACTTGCAAGCGGGGTAAAAAAATAAATTGCACGGCCCCGAGAGCTCTCGAAACGACGACCTCTCCTTCGATTTCTAATTCGACCGGTGATTGTCCATATCTCTCTTTCTCTCTTCGCTCCAAACACAGGCATCGCAACAATCTGCTACTCGTCATTTGGAGTCACCTTCACTCGATTATTCTTTGTGACAAGGGAACGCACACGTTCATTGCTCATTGAAAAGTTCAAAGAGAAAACTTGCGCAAGTATCAATAATTTAATAAAATACAACTCGTTATTACTCGTAAGAATAATTCTTATTACTCTGAAGATTTTTTCAATTTAAGAATCTATCTTTTTGAAGAGGATAATATTAAAGTACTTCGACAATAAATTGATAATTATGTTAATATTTAGAGTTACACGAAAAAGAAGTTTTATTTTCATACATTTTTTTTATTATTCTTTCTTCAATTTGCATGAACGTGAACGTACCGGTTGTCGGATCGTATATATTACGATTCATGCTCTTCAAGCCCCGGGGGCTCGAAGGACTCCCTGTTAACAGAAGCTCGTCCTGGCGAGAGCGTGGATCTCCATGTATAAGGCATGTGGTTTCGGTGCTTAGCTTCTATATACTGTCATCTTCGAGCCTCCATTACGCTCTCTTATTCCCTCCATTCTCGAGTTCTCTATCCTTTCCCCCGTTTATTCCTCATCTTCTTGCACCTGTCGCTCACTGGTCCAGCTTCCTGGAGTTCGACACCATCGACCTTCGTCGCAGCATCCTCTCTTCGCCTCGATTTGCCTCGCAGTAACTCGCGAGCTCGTGACAATGGGAACCGAATGGGACCGCGGTTGGGACTCACAATTAGGGACTACTAGCTTCATTTCATATCCATTCCATACAATAATTTAAAGAACAATTGTTTGAAAAACAAATTATTCCAAGATGTCTCATTTTAGCTTGAAAAGTTTCATCATCAGAACTCAAGTTAAGAAATAAAGATTAGTAGACTGGTGTTAAAAAAAAATTCTTATTTATCACCGGGATTAATAATTTTCAAATATGCGAAAATAAATTAAATTTCATCACTTAATACGAATTATGAATTATATTTAAAAATATTGTCGGCCGTAGTAGTTAAGGCGAGACAGGGGAAGGAATTTGCTGACCGTCGAGGAAGACACACGTTGCTTCATCTTCCTCGAAAGCGGGGATCACAGAAAACGCTAGTGTTTGGCGGTTTAGAACTCAACAATGGATCTACCGATACGCGTGCGGTATGCAAAATATACCCTGAACCATCCATGGTCTCGACGACTGTCGGATTCCTAAGATGATTGATCGATCGATAGATACTTTATCAATTATCAAATTCTCAGAGAATTTGATAGTAGCTGTGTAAAGTGAGTTACGTCTCGTCCACTTGGAATCCAACAGTAGTCTTGACCAAGGTGGCCTCAGTCACCTGGGGTTTACTTCTAACGAGACTTATCGGTAAGTGTGCCAGCGGATGAACGACAAAGCGGCCAACACTTTGTACCTTGGCGTGGCGAATGCTTCTCGAATGCCCATTCTCTCTGTCCTGGCCGACCTGTCTGTCGATCGCAGAACAGCGCGTACTCGTCACGATATCACCTTCCTCTCTAATCCCTATTTACACTCTGTACAATGTAACAAACTGCGCTTAAGCGTGTACGATCAAAGACCTGATATTACACCTCTCCGCGAACGCTACGTCTCTCCTTGCGTACCCTTTCGTTTGACTTCTGTCACCCGAGTATCAATCCATAATCTAAAACATTAGAACATTTCTTCCCAAGTATCGTATTTAATAAAATGACTTCCGGGACCCCAATCGTGTTTTTCGGTCATCCGAATATTTATAATTGATAAAAATTAAGTTTTTTTATTGGGACAAAACAAATGGGATGAATTGCTATTATATACTTCGAGACAGTGGTCAAGGGAAAGGGTTCGCGACTCTATACAAATCCAGCTCGGACAATCTTTGGCATTCGAGCGTTTCTCGAACGAACGAGCGAACAAACGACTTTGTCAAATATCCGAGAAGAGAACGCGACGCGCACCAAAATTTCAAGTATGTATGTATGTTAACACTTACAGATACACACAGGTTCGCTTGGTTGATCCTTTAGCATCGTCGTCATCCGAGACTCCATGAACTATATAATCTCAGATAACCAGTATTAATTAGTTAATAATAATAATAATAATGGTTGGTATTATTATTTTTACTGAATGTGTGTACGTGTGTATGTGTATGTCTGCATGTGACTATGTATACGGTAGGTCATAGTGTCAGTGTGCATTACTTTACTCTTCTTTTTTTTCTTCTTCTTCTTCTTCTTCATTCCCCCCTCCACTGATAATAACATTGTAACTCGTTAATGTTTCTGCTTCGGCTTACACTCGTATCGGTAATAATGCGTCGGTACGATATATTATACTCTTTTATTCCCATTCCCCCAACTCACACACACACACATACACATCCATCCACGCATAAACACACATACGCATTCCTCTCGCATCACGTGACTATACGGATAAGTTAGATGTATTAAATACTCGAATACTCTGCATATCGGATAGCTGATACCTCGCTTTAATCTCTAGGACGCACTCGAAAAGCTTATACGTCCAGGGCTACAAAAGGAAGATGAGAGGATTTCAAACCGATATTAGTCCGATTGTTCTTCTACCACCGTGTGATGCGTCACTCTCTGTCCCCCCCTTGTTTCTTTTTTTTTAAAAAATCTCTCTCGTTACTTTATCTCCAGCCATCCACCACAGGAATTTTCTCCAGTGGTTTTCGGAGCTTTCCTTCAAGCAAGAGAACTTTGTACTCGAAACGATCTTTGGCCGTCGCCTCCTTGTATCTGATCTTGATTGTGACCCCCTTTCAAACCCCCTTTGGGACCCCTTTATTCTTGCGAGTACCGCACTCGGTATCCACGCCCCTCGAACTTGACTTGACTCCGCCGTCGAAACAAGGAGAACAGAAAGATTGGAACAGTTTTTCGGGTAGAGACGAGCGGATCCGTTCCGGAGTGAAAAGGGCGAAGGGTACCACAGTGGGTGCTTTTTTGGGCACGGGTGCAACAGTGGATGCCGTCGAAGGTGGCGCGCGCGAAGGAAGAAAAGTGCGTGAAAGGTTTTTTTACCCAGAGGCTGCAGAACACAATTGCTGCTACCACAAGTCGTCGCCGGAAGGGTTATACGATGCAACAGCATGGACCTGTCGCTCTCACGAGACTCGTACTAGTAATACGCTGTTGATACGGTTGTTGTTGATCTTGTTGTTCTTGTTGCTGTGGTTGTTGTTGTTGCACCCGGCGCTCGCGCTCCTGCTGGATCGGCACCCTCGCGCACCTGGGCTATTGGTTCTCCAGGGAATAGTGTCGCGATCTTTTCCAAAAGCCCTTGAAGAAGCCCTTCTTCTTTGGGGCGTCCACGCACTCCGCAGCTGTAACAGGAAACGTTCACATCCAACCGGATGTTGTTAATCTTCCTGGGAAGTTTAAAGAGCCTGGCTGGATTAGACGCGACGATATTCGATTATGTTATTAATTTTGGATCGAATTATTTTTGTTTTTTTCTTCTTCTTTCTTTGGGACCGATTGCTGAGGAGCGCAACTCTGTACGTGGTGTTTCTCAAGGATGTCACCCATCCGAGTACTAACCACGCCCAACACGTTGCTTGACTTCGGTGATCGAACAGGAATCAGTATTTCCGAGGAGCCAACAATCGTTGGCGAATTTAATTTAAATTTTGATTAGGCTACTTATCGTTGTTATTAATTATCGAGTATAGTTGTGGGAATTTGAGAGCAATAATTTGATTCTTATTAGAAATAGGAGTGTTTGTAGCCCGGTTGAATTGTGCGGAAGAGGAAAATTAAAGTTTCTGTTTTATTCCATTGATCCAAACACGGAAATATTGGGGAAGTTTGATTATGAGGCTTACGAGGATTTCTTGGCGGTGAAGAAGTCCACGCGCAAGCCTGTTTGACTATGTCAATCACGTTTTTACTCTCGCTATATGCTAATTAGGGAAGTCCTGGCAATTGTCTGCCACCTGCATAGTAATCGACGGTGTTTCCGGTTGGTCAGGGATTGAGAGGCGCATCGAAGAAGCCGGAGAATCTTCACCTCGAGTATCGCATTCGGCTGCCGAATTGTGGGCCACTAAAAATCTGCGATTTTAACCGTGTATTTTTTGAACCTTATACTACTTTGAATAAAGTGGCGAATCTATGAAAATAATCATTCGGTTTAAAAGACATTATTGAATCAAAGCTAATTCTGTTACAAGTTTCTGGAAAATTCCATTAAAGCTAAAAATTACCATAAGTATTTTAAAAAAATGAATTAAAATAATTCTTTAAAGAAAAGACCAAGGTACAAAGGGCTAATTTTCCCTTATAGAGACCTATATTATTTTGCCTCACGACCCTTCTTTTACCACCCAGGAGTCGATATATCGACTTCTCATATGCAATTAGTTTCAACGCACGCTGCTAATAATTTTGAAGCATGCCAATCCCTTCTCAATATCCATTTCGCGATAAAATAAATTTAGGAGCATATAAAAACGAACAATACGAATACCAATAACCATATCTACTATATTAGCGTTTCTATAATAATTTTCCAAGGTATTTTTAATCGGTGCTTATTATAGAAAAACGGTAATAAAAGGGTGAGGGAGGGAAAGAAAAATATATTCCAGAGCAGTTAGTGAACTTTTAACCCGAGTCAGACTGACCATGACTTTGTCAAGGTGGAGAACGTGGTGCGAGCGAGATTCCGTAACCATGGAGAGGGTTCGAAGAAGTAGACTACATTTCCTGGAGAATGCACTCGATCGAGCGCGTCGTGGAAAGGAAAGGGTAGAACGATATTGGAAAGCAGGATCCCAAAGCGAGCGAATGGATGAGGGAAGGAAGCAGCGAGCAAGGTAGCTCTGCGGAGAACGGTGCGTACGGATCAATACCAATAGTGTACCTATAGCACATAGTAGACGCGAACTCTTGGGTGTGTCCGATCTCTCGCGCAGCATCCCAGCGAAGGGCTCAGAGCTCCCTTAAAACTATAAATTACCCGGATCACTCGATGTCAAATTCAACCCCTTTATCCTCAGTTTAATTACCAGAATTTTAATCAACTATTTTCAAATTAATTATAATTCTCATTATTTCTCTTGATTTTTAAAATTATTTTCTTCGAGAAACAGTTTTTAAAATACACTTTCATTTGTTGGGTACAATTTTAATTTTAAGGGACTTATTTGATTGAAGGAAGATTGAATTTTTAAGATAAAATATTGGGGATTCTTTGTGTTAATCCGTAGATGAGATTTATTATATTTTGGAAGGAAAGCTCGTAATTTTCTTTTCGAATCGCGATACTCGTCGACGGATCTCAGAAAACCACGATATTATTCAATTGGCTTTCGACCAAGGAGCTGAACTATTAATATTCTCCATCGCGACCATTTTCGCTGCTCGCATTTTTCGAGAGGCTAAGTAAATCAGCCTCTGGCCCTGAAGGTATTTCTAGCGCTATTAATCCACTGGTTAACTAGCACGCAGGATTGTCTCGTAAATATCGAACGTCTTAATTTTCCCTAAATCCTCCCATGTGAACTAGGAAAAAAGGGGAAAATCTAGCGTGGGTGTGAGAGTCGTTTGAAAAAATGACTATCAATAAAGTTATCATAGCTTTATCAAAGTCGATAAGATACGATGCTTACGGCGGAAGAGATTTAATTCGCGATCAAACCGATAACACGGAAAGTATTTTCGCTTTAATTTCTTCTTTATCGCGATTATTGCTCACCGCGTACTTCCCCATCTCACTTTGGATCGTTAATATTTTAGTGAGTAAAAAATGTAGACTCTGGTTCTCCAAAGAGTAGGAGGAACTGTGTTCGCATTAAAAACAGGGTTGCCCAGTAAGCTGTACTTTCTGAAAATAACCGAGTAATATTAATAGACCCGTTAGATCCGCAGCAGTGAGCAGAACTCGCAAGTTGGAGAGGGTAGCGATATTTTGGAACACCATGACTCTGTGCTTATGGTTCACGGATGCGTCGCCAAATTCCTCCTTGAATTCAACTTAGCCAACTTGCAGAATTATCCCGGAAGATTCACTGAGAAAATTCTTGGATCGAAGAATCGATAGATGAATCAATGAGCAAGGTGAAGCTTGGATACCTTGACTCTAGAGAGGCGAAGGTTCCAAAACAAACATGGGAGTATTTTAAGTTGCATTATATAACGAAAGGAGGTCGCTTAGCCTCGGGGGGGTTAGATGTTCGCCTGAAAGAAGCCATCGACTGTGGAGTTTCCGCCGATAGGGATCATAGAAAGAACAAGTTCTCCGTGAGCTTGGATGCTCCAGTTTATTTCTGTCGGCGATCGTGGCGGGCAATACTTTCGGCTAGTTCTTATTGCCAACACGAAGCAAAGTCTGGCGTGTGAGTTAAAAATAGCCTTGTCGCCCCTGCTGGAAATTAAGTCTCTGACAAGAGTGCCGCTTGCTACTCGTTTGCCCCACCACCCGAGACTCCTTCACTCACTATACATATGTATTTTACATGAGTTCTGAGCACGTAATCGCTTAATTTCCAAGCTTAACGATGACTTTCTTTCTCTATCCCAATTCCGAGGATTTACTTTCCTGTGACAGAGATTCGTGGTTCATAGAAACAGATGGACTTACCTGCGTAAGGCCCAGAGGGTGAAGTGTTGTCCTTGCCCTTGCCATCCTTGCCACCGCTCCCTGCAACACAAATTCAGAGTCCAGGATATAGACACTTTTTTCATCATTCCATCGACGGTGCTAAACTAATCAAAGCCCATAGATATATACGTGAATACACTGTCAACAGAGAGCTAGCCACATCCTGCGAGCGAAACAGCTCCAAATGCAAGACAAGAGCACAGAGAGAAACGTAGTATTTAATGTATTGCCGTGAAGGAAATTACGATGTACGTACGCTGTACGCTACGAGACGAGCAGCTGGCCGTGTTACTTACGCGCGTACGTGAGGCCCCGTTGGAATTTTGCCAGATAACATTGAAAATGTGGCGAACGTCTTATCAAAGGCGTGATTCAATTCGATGAAGGTCACTCGGAGAGAGGTCGGTCTTCTCGGAATGTTGACAGGAACACGCGTGTCCAATAATACGATATTTTTAGGGAACGAATCCTATCCTCGCTTTTAACCGCAACTACGATCGATCTTGTACGCTCAATGACTTTGTACAACCCTTCTCTCTCCTTCTGGCTCTCGCAAAGGGGTCAACGTGCAACTATCCCGGTCTCGGGGGAAAAAATGGTGAAGTTTTTGGTAAAAAAATTTCCTGTCAATGTGCGGCATATTTCTATATGTATGTGATACATGAGTGGGTGATCAGTGACCCAAGAAGAAAGTGGGGGTACATGTGCGGTGACTTTGAAGAGGATTCAGGCACGCAAGATGATACAACTATCATTCGGAGCTTCCCTGTCTCTCGTGTGCTGTTCTACTGACTCACATGAATTACTGGCAATAAAGAGATTGTTGCGCGGTTACACTGTTCCGAGGCACGACGCCAAAAGTGACTCGGTTCAACCTGACAGTATCACCTTTCGACCAATGGAAACCAGATCTACCGAATTTCAATGTGTGGGAGGACCGGAGCAATGTAGAAAAAAATAGAAACGATATGACAATTATTGTTAAGTTACATTATTATTCATTTTTCTTGCTCGAGCATGCAATTTCAGTACGAAGACGGATGAATGCATTCCTGGAAAAGAATCAGAGACATTCTCTGATGTACCCTCATAAATATCCAATCATGTATATCCGCGTGAAAATAATTCCGAGTTGTCCTTAAATTATGCAGCCCTTCGACCTGAGCAGAGTAGCTCGTCACTTGGGATTCGGGGGAAAAGAGGAAATTGAGGGTAGGCTGAAGTAGCTATTCGTAGTTTACAATGAGAGGAAATATCGGTGGAAAAAGATGTACATAGGATTTGAAAACTCCCTCGTATATCATTCCCATTGAAAGCCTGTCGCTTTTGCGGTCGAGGCTCAATAAGGTGCCTTTCTCAGCAGGCTCTTCGTCTAAAGAAAGCTTCTTGCAACCCGGACGTGCTCCACATTCCCCTCGATGAATCGATCGGCGACCGGAAGTGCGATAGGGAACCAAGGGGAAGAGTAGTGATAGTAGTAGGTTCGCGTATTCGTTATCGCGAGAGCATGCGTGTCTTACAGTTACATCCTCGAAGGAGGAGCACAGGGTACATATCGGTATCTTAAGTGGCCAGAGGCTATCGTCTCCCGAGGGAGAGAAAGAGTACGAGTGGAACACGACTGCGCTTCCAGGGAAATAGAGAGACCAGTAGGAGGAAACTGGTCCAGAGAGAATGCAGCTGGACCCTCCTTAACCAGCGTTTACCCAGCCGAGACCTTTTTGCTGCTCATCCAGCTCCACACTGAGCACACGTGCACTCGCTCGATACGCTCTTCGAGTAGTGCCCTTGCAGGGAAATTTCGGAGGCTTAATTAGGATGTCGCAAGCCTACGGTATCGTGATCGGAGAAACGTGCTGCTGAAGATAAGAATATGTTTGTACTGGGCGAGCGGGAGAAACGAATGGTGCCGGTACACGATCGAGGTCATGGTCGGAGCTCCGTATTCAGTGTCACGGTCGTCCCGATGGAACTATCTGGCTCTTTCAACTATCGACTGGCTGAGCTGCCGTGAACTAGCTGAATCGATAGCATTATCCAATTGAGAGGTCTAAGTCTCGTATGTGCCCTTAGAACGTGGCTCGAACTTAGATGAACCCTAAGTAAACCCTAGGTGACCTTTGGCATTCTGAAGATAGTTTCACTCGCGATGAACATACAGAACAATCGTTCTAACAATATCAGCTGCAGTTTCGCGAAGCTACCAGGGTCGGGGCTGGGGTCGGAGATAGTGAGAGTGGTCGAGGACAATGCCGCGTGTGCTCTGACGCTGGTTGCTGGGGGTGATTGCACGCCCTCCGAATAAATCAATAGCGGCTCTGGGAAGAGTCGATGCACCGTACGCCCTGTGCATCTCACTCTCGGTGTCTTCTCCGTGAAGAGGAAAGTACTTGTTTCGGAAGAAGGGTGTCATCTGGCAGGTCCAAAAACTGGGAGAGAGTGAGCACTTTAAAGGTTCGCCTTAAATGTACGCGGTTACGCGTAATCGGAGCGCGGCGTTGATCGATTCCCGCCAGGAAGGGTGTGCAAGGAGTTCAATGGGTCGGGTAGGAACCGGTTCTTTCGTATGGAGGGTGCGAGCCATGCTCTTGCACCACCCGTGCACCACCAGCGCCAGCAACCCATAGAAACTACTCCTCTCAGTTGGATGATCATTTGAGTGCAATCCACCAATCGGCGGTGGCTCCTCGACCGCTCGCGAACATCCCGGAAGGGGGCCGATTACGCGATAGGCCTCCAACTGTCCCGCTGCTCGATCATTCTCTCGATTAGCAAACCTGCAATCCCGACCTTCAATTGCCACTCGAAACTCGGCTCGCTCAGTACAATAACAGCCGGGAAAAGTATTCTTCAAAATATCTCTTATTCTCTTTCTCTCATGGACAAGTTGTACTTGCATACGAGTACGTGTATCTCGCTCGATAATAGAACTGATGTTCGCGGTCGTGTTTCTCGTGCTGTTTTCGCTGTGTTTTCGCGGTAAGGAGTCTCGCGATAAGGCGACTACCGCCAAGCGGTTTCCCGTTTCTCATCGTGCAAGAAAGGCACGCAGTGAGAAAAGAAAGAGCTCGAGGAGAAAGAATTTTCCTCAGGGCAGGTTTCTTTTTTTACTAGGACGATTTCCCCCGGATCTGGTCAAGTTCCCTCGAATTTTCTCCCTGGCGATTGTCGCTACTAATTATTTAACGCCCGTTACGTGAGCAGCGTTTCCCAGGGAAACAGGTAGCGCGGTGAAGCGTAATGCAACACCACGGTGGATCGCGCGATAACGTGTAAGATTACGTCGCGCTAGCAAGAGTCGCGTGAGCTTGGTAGCTCGACCGGGAGGCTCCAGCAGGTTGCTGAAGGATTCATAGGCGCTTGGGAAAAGCGTGGAATTTTTTGTGTGGCTCGCCTAAGTGCACAAAGGGCAGGGTCGATATTTTCTTGCGTTGCGAGGCGGCGGCACCAGCGGCCACCCTCTTGGAAAAAAGGTGGTTGGTTCCATCCCCCTCCTTCTTTCTCGAGGAAAGAAAAAAAAAGAAGAAAAAAAAACCCCCGTGGAAATGAACAGATGACAGATCGATGTTGCGGCGAGTCACGAGCTGCGATATCAATGAGGATCAACGCGGTAGAGGGACGAGCTGCTGCACTCGTGGATATATTTGAGGTCGTAGGTGAATGTTCGAGGCTCAGGGGTGGCATTCGGCTGGTTGGAGGATTGGTAGACAGGCCAGCAGACGGGAGTAACGATTACCACCACCCCTGCGCGCGAACACTTACCCCTTCTGCGCTTTCCCTTGCTGGATCTACTATTCGAGCCGAAAACATCCCCCTATCTGGTCAAACTCGTATACTCGAATCAGCGAGACGCTCGCAGCTCGCTCTCATCGATCCTATTTTGCCTCCCAGTTCCCAGGATCAACCCTTTGCACTTGACTATTTTTTTTTAAGATCACCAATTCAATTACTTATAGCTTAGAAACCCTGCAACATTATAAATCTTTTGTCTCAGTACTTTTAAAACCAATTCAAATAAATGATATTAACAATCAAATTCGTAGATTTCTGATTAAAAAAAAAGTTCCGAAGCCTACGTTAATTCAAGGTTCATAGAAGCATCTCCAAGTGCAAGGGGTTAATATTCCAGTTGAACTATGAAACTTAATGCTTTTACAACTGTTGCTCATAGTGAGCTATCGTTCACCTCAGCTACCGATATCGCGACCTTTAATTATGAGATTCTCAAGTTCGTCACGAGCCCGTCCGAGCCAGGGTCGACCACTGGCCATGTAACCCTGAGTACTGACGCGCGACAATGCATTCGAGTCCGAAGGTGGAACGAATCGTTGGAAACCCAGGCGAAAATCGTTCTTTGTAGTGTATCGATATCGCAGGCTATAAATATCCCCGGATGATAACGCCACTGGCATCGGCTAGTGGCATTGTCTCAGAGTGTTCGAGACTTTGAGCTCGAGAAAAACGGAGCAAAAGTGTACAACAGGTACGAACAATGTCTGAGCAAGGTCCTCTCGCGGCCTGGAAAAATAGTGGAGCCACGTCGATGCCCGAAATTCACGGCGAAGGACACGTTACCGAGAGGAGGGGCGCTCACTGTTGGATATCGATCCTACGGGTCGACCTTCGGACGCGAAGAGCGCAGGATAACGTAGCGAGAGCCGTTCGAAAGTCAGCCGGAGGGGGTGGTTTTCGAATGAGGCTCGTTCGAAACGAAGGCCAATACTCTTGGAAAACTAGTATCCACGTTGTTCCTACCGAGTGGCTCGAGAGAGCTTGGTTCTCACTCGTTCCGCTTGCAAATAAAAAATGGTATCGCATTGAACCGGAAATCGATCGGGTGTCAGTCAAAAGCCAAACGAGGAGGGAGAGCTGAAACGGCTGCCGCGCGAGACGCTCTTCCTACCAGCGAGTATTGATCCGCTCGTGCTGTTTCCTCGGCCAACGAAACTCCTCGGACGCTTGAAACGTCACTGCTCAAGTACTCGGTCTACAATTCGTTTCCTGTACAAATGGAAACTCTTCTTCTTATTGCGGCAAACGTTCGACCGAACCTCCAGGGACGAGCTCAATTCAATTCCCGATACTTTCACGGTCGTTCACCTTTTGGGTGCACCCTAATCAATATCTTTAATATTTAATAAGAGACGCATGCCTAAGTCGGAATGCACGGCGATGATAGGATAATTCTAGGTGGATAACACTTCCAGGAAATCAATGTTCCTTAGGTCCCTAGGGGAGAAGTCGTCAAGTACCTAGAGGGTGTCCTTACGATAGGGTTCTTCCCATTGAACCCACCCCTATCCCGCAAGAGTCAGTAGTCTAATGGAGTCTCAAGCAAATTAAGTGCTCTATTTCGAGTCGATGATGCGAGGCGGTGCAACGTCCCGGTTGCTCTTGTCCTCTTGTGCATCCTGGAAGGCCGAGGGCGAGGTCGATGCCAGGGTGTGGAAGCCAATGGGGAGAGACGAGGAGCGCGAAAGAGAGAGAGAGAGCGAGAGGAGAGGGTAATGACGCATGTGAAAGAAGAGCGATGGAAGTCCATCTACATCTACATGGTTCGTACTCGTTCGAGGAACTCGAAGCTCGCTTTCGAGGAAGAAGCGGCACCACCGCTGGAGAACGTCTACTGTCGTTGAATACGAGACCAGACTCTGGAAGGAACCACAGTGAGAGGAAACAGTGGTTGAGGGGGCGTACGAAGGGAGAGAGAGCGAGAGACACTGTGAGAACATGAGAAAGAGTCACGGATAAGGCCTTGTTTCAGCCCCTCTCACTCTTCTAGACGAATGCTCGCGCTTTCAAGGTCGGTCACTCGAGTCACCATGGAGCGAGAGAAGAGAGAAGAGCGAAAAGGCGATAAGTCTATTGTGGAGGCGGTAGATGGAAGCACGATATGGTCGCGTGGGCTGCTACCGACGATGGTGATGCCGTCTATCAGAGAAAATGCTAAAAGCTACCACTAGCATGACGGATAAGACCCTAGGAATGCGGGTTTCCTCTGCACGATAATCACGCATGACGCTTGTTTTTCTGCTTAATAATCAACACTAGCGTACTTTACTATGCAAAAGAGCTGAGCTAGAGATTTTGAACTACAAGGCAAAACGTGGAATCTATTCTTATAGGGGATGTGAACTTTTATAGGGACATCCCTATCTGTTGCGTACCACCTGCGATGCAGCTTCACCCGCCATCTGTGAACGTGCGCGAAAATATCTACCCGTTTGAATCGGTGAAACTGTGGTTTACTATCTCGCACTGTTCTTAATGTAGATTTACAACGATAATAACAAGCGAGGTTGAAAATTCTCTGCGTTCTACTGCGAAACACCTATCCTACCTAAAATCAGCTTCCGCGTTTCGAGAGAAACGCCCTTTCAGGTTGACTTAGTAATTACGCCAATTTCACACTGCCACTGTAGCTAACAACACTGAGAAATTGAGTAAAATTGTCAACGACCGTGTATATATGGCATTCCAAACAGTAATTGATCCACATGCAGATTTGTTAGGCTTCAATAAAGTCCATTATCCAGCACACTACTCGCGTAGCTTCGCTACTGTCTCCCTTGGCGGTGCATTAGCATGCTATAAACTTTGAGAAATTCAACAGTAACTAGCGCAAAAATTGCATTCAACTCCCGGTAAAGAGACATTAACAGCCAGAATTTTCGAGATAGAATTTTATAAGAAACAGTATAGAAACACACTTGGAAAGGTAATCGTAAGAAAGTGTTCGTTACTATCTTCTTTGCAAATACGTGCAAAAGTATATTTAGCTGTTTCGAAGCGAATTCCGGAATGATTCCCACTTTCTTACGACTCTAACGTACTGATATTTAGTGAGTTGGAAAACATTACGTGATATCTACCCAAGAAGTAAGACAGCTACCATCAAGTTAGTGGCACTCAAGTGCCACGAAAGGTCACGCAAGAAACAAGTCAAAGAAACTCTTTGTACGTCGCTCATGACAGGTTACGGGTTTTCGGAAAATCACACTGCTCGAAAACGCGATGTGGCTGATGCGTTTGAAGTCACGACAAGAAACACTCTTCGTCAGCTAGAATTTAGAATATTCTGCTCGTCTTAGAAACTAAATATAATGTGATAATAAAAGCGAACGGAGATTAAGTGATATCATCATTTTCCTCGAGAAGAATAATCAACCACGAACTTGCAATCATAGAGAAATAAGCTGACCTCTTTCTAAAATCGAGCTTCGAAATCACCGATTGATTTCCTGGTTCGCACGCGACGCGTTTTAACGTTAAACGAATCTCAGTAGAATAATTATATAGATACAAGGTCCGTCTTTTTCTACTTGGCCCGAGACAAAACCTTGTCTCTTGATACAAGGTCTGTCTTTTTCTACTTGACCCGAGACAAAACCATGTCTCTCGCCTCGTCGTAATAAGAGATGAATCAGTCGTCGCTTCAAGCCACCATCATCCTCCAGATTTCACTTGGCTTTGATCCGCATGCCGGAAAAAGGCATAAAGATGAGCCAAGTAAAATCGAATTTTGAGAGAGAGCGAGCGTGGATCTGTATCGCGGCTGGTCGCAATAACGCGGACCCCGGCGCTTACCTTTCTTGATGAGCAAGCTAGTGACCCTCCGTAGCGCCTCGCGAGTGCTGGAGGCGGAGCTGTGCTTACTTTGGCCGAAGTATTTGTTGGGTGTCATGTTCGTAGGTAGCGTCAGCGGTTTCCTCTGGTCACCGGAACCTGGTAGTCGTGCGTCATAAGCATTGTTCAATCGTTCCAAATGCTCGATCGACGCTGGTCGCGGTTGATTTGCTTTTCTCGTTGGATACCATCCTCGATTTGGACCACCTGCCAGTCGGAGTAATTCGGTACCAATTATCGCTTGCTCGAGACCTGGATTGTTCCTTCTGTATCTGAAAATCAGTTGTGATATCACTATCCTCATCCCCTTGTTTTCATCAATTCTCAATATGTCGACTGTCAATTAATGATTTCTGTGATTCTAAACAGTTGACGTATCGATATTTATCTTAGTGAAAGCTGAGGCTTACCCAGTAGTAGCCGTAGCTGGAGCGTACCATCCGGGTTGTCGGCGTTGTTGAGTAGGATTACCGCCGTGTTGTGGTGTCCTAGGTATATCGCTACCGCGAGCAAAGACTGGGGTTTCCGGCAGCGAGCAAGAGGTCTGCATTCCGGAGCCGGTTGCGACGGTACCGCTGGTACATCCACTGGTACCGCCACTACCGACTCCGCTGGACCCTCCACCGCTACCTACAACACCAACACTAACCCCTGTCCCGCTTCCTGACGCGGCAACTGTGCATGGCTCCGCTGAGGGTGAGTGTCTCTTGGTGAATGGTCGTCGTCGTGATGGTCCTGGCAAGTCTGTCGGTAGGGTCCTCCGCTCCACTGGTACCTGCTGCGTGAATACCACACTCTTAGTAAACTGTACGTATGTGTTGGGAAGCAGTTTTTGCTTGCGCGCGCGCGCGGTCTCTTTCACGCGATTATGTACAGTACACCTTAGAGTGAGTTGGTCCTGGGGCATAATGCCGGTTCAAAGTTTTTGCTCGGCTGTTTACATAGGGACTGTGGGAGCTGTGTCGAGGGTGAGGTAAGGGCAAGGAGGGTCCAGACGTAAAGGAGGATAGTATGAAGCATCATGAACGAGCGTGGAATGGTTTTCAACGAAATTACCCTCGCTTTGCCACACTACCCTTTACCTTAGCCAAAAAGAGAGCTTGGAACCAGTAGTGTTTTCCGCGAAAAACCACCCTCTTCGCGAGCGAGGAACCTGTACGCAAGCACCGAGACAGATAATTATTGCGCTATAAATCATTGTTATCGCACCATTGGCGCGCCATGGCCTCGTAAAAGTTCGCCACTTCGTCTTGCCTCCACTTTTATTGCGCGGCCAGCTCGATCCCTGTTCGCTATAATTAACAACAAAAATGGAACGATTCTACGCCTGGATTCTACGAGGAATTTCGTTGGAATGGCTTCTACCTAGACGTACCAGGATTCATTCGCCTGGTTTACAAGATACTAGCCCTCTACTGTGCTACCCATCACAGGCAAGGCTGCCATGAGAATCCTGGAGAGAAGGGAAGTTAACGAGATAAATAGTGCATCCTACTCGAGAAACTTACTTTCTTTTTTATACATTTATCAACAATTTTCACGATATTTCTTGTTTTATTTGAAATTAAAAATTAATGTAAACTACGAACATTGGTTCTTTATGATCAGTATCATGGTTTTTACTTTCTTGTCGAATATTTTAGAATATTACCTCCGAGGGTTAGATAAACAACAAGAAATCTCTATTGTTGGAAGCAACATCATACAAAGCACCCTGTTTATCTCGTTGGAATTCCCGTCGGAGATATTCGAGGTCGTGTTTATACCACCGGGTGTGCCTTCGTGTTTCTGTTATCGCCATCTACCTTCGTTTACATCGCTCGGAATGGGCTACGCATGCGAAATCAGGAACGGCGTTTCTCAGTCAGGAGTTTTTCCATTGTTTGAATTAAAATTACCCTCGGACTTCATTCTCGAGCGTCGCCGGTAAGACAGACAGCAAAGGAACGAGAGAAGGGGATCGAGAAAATCCGGAAGAGAAGAAGCCAATATCCCTAATGAAAACTTTACGCAATTCGAAGAAACTTTCTTCCTCCTCTTTATTCCTCGCCCTTCTCCTAAGCCACTTATTCCGCTAAACTTCCCTTTATTTTCGGACTGGTACCAGCCAGACCCACGAATTTATGGCTCCGGAGGATAGTTGGTAATGGAAACGCACGATGCCCCCCTCCCCTTTCGTCGTCATACAATTCCAAGAGGGGGTCCGTTTCTCTCAGACTGCTCGAAGCGATCGATTTCCATGCAATTTATTTGTTAACGCGGTTTAACCGAATGGAAATTCTTATTAGCGTCTATCATTCGCATTTCTGGCTTTGATCCAATTGAACGCGTGTGGGGACGATAGAAATATACTTCTAGATATGAAGGGTCGTATCGCTTGGCCCCCTTCCTCCTTCTTCAAGCTTCAGGAAACTTACTTACGACGATCTCTACTGGAAGGGGGTTCCACGCTGATTGAACGCACTTGACGTACCATCGAACTTATGAGCGCGATGGTTAAATTACATTCGTCGGAACGGCGCGGCGGCACGCTTTCATTTCGAGCGGAGGAGCGGTCTCGAGGAGCGATCCTTCAAAAAAGAATTGCCAATATTTGTGGGGATTTCTGTCATAAGGGAGTCGAGTATCGAATAATATCGATCACTACTTTTCGCTCATCCCCCCATGCGTTTTTTGTTTCGCTGGGTAAAACCAGCCGATTCCCGTCGCGAATTACTCGGTTGGAAAAACGTCGGTCGCGAGGGTGGCCTCGGTGCGATAGTCGGTACCTGGCAGCCGGCGCCAGACTGAAATGAGATCGCGATTAGCGCGAATCCGCGGAAATTCGCTTAGCCTACCAATATCGCGCCTACCACCTGATTCCCACCCTCTGGAGCCTGTGCCGACGTCGAGACGATTCGATCCGAGCTGAATTAAAAGAATCCAGACGATGGTCGACGCAACGTTGTTCATCCGGCCTCAGACACTAATTGCTCGACGCTAATTCCTTTCGACTTATTCGGCTGTCCCGCTGACCATTCGCACTCAATTAATTATACTTTGATCTTCGATCTTTGGTGAACAATTATTTCGACGCTGCAATAATTAACAGAAATAACGATCTAAAAGGAGTAAATGAATAAAATGATGGTAGAAGGAGGATAATTCGATTCGACGATAAATCAAACTTGAAAAGGGGTGAATAGAAATGTTTAAGTGTAGACATAAAAGTAGGGAGAGACCAATGTATAAGAGAGAGGCATTGATGGTTACAATGTTAAAAGTTCTCTTCGAGGGAAAATGTATGGCGATAGGTCTGCCGCAATAACGAGCTGCTAAAATTTGGGAAAATTTGACGAGGGTCGTCTAGATCGGTCGGGCGAAACTCCAACAAGGGGTTGGCATTGCTGATTCGTTTGAAGTGTAACCACCGCACCACGCAGACTGGCTACTCTCCAACGGCAGTAGCAGGCCTACCTATCCACACGCACAGCACGCATCTGAATATGTAACGAGTTTCGAGTTTGCCAGCCTAACATACCAAACTCTCGAACGGTTTCGTTTGCGTTTCGTTCGTCTTGTTGAAAGGGTGCTCGACTCTTTCTACTTCAAGATCCAAATAAAGGATCTAAAAAAATCCCTTATATACAAATTAAAAAGCCTAGAAAATAAGCTGAATCTAGGCTTTCACCAATCCTTGAGAAACACTACGTACTGTTGCGCACATAGTGTTTCGGATCCTACTTAAAACAATAGGTTCTAGGGTATATGACCTTAGCAGTCAATTCCGAAAATAACAACAAACAAACAAACTGTTGCGAACAACGAGAGAATTAAGAGTAGGCGTTGAGAACGACTCTTGAGAGGAAATGTACTGGATGTGTATCGAGAGAGTCTATGCATACGTTGTTGCTAAAGGCAACATATAGACCTCTCGGTATGTCTGCCAAAGGCTGGCTCTCTCTTTCATGAATCCAGTCGATTGAAGTTCACATACGTAACGTACTATTGGCACCGATAAAGGATGCTTGCCTCTTTCTTTCCTTTTCGCTCACTCCCCGCTTGGATTCGCGACTACGAAAACGCAGTGCTACCCTTAGTCAGAGGGTTGCGCGTATTCCGGTAGACGTGGAGATCGCGTGACTCGAGCGTAGAATTAACGGGAGTATTGGCTCCACCGAGACGACAGACACTCTCCTCCTCCTCCTCCTTTACCAACCCAGTGGAACTAGAGCCAACAGGGTTGACGGTAGCAGTGAGAGAGAAAAACGCCAGGTATCAGACCTGTGTTCATAATGCAGCAAAGGCAGACCGATATTTTATTTATCGTGAGCTTGCGCGAGCGCATGAGTCCGCCAGGTCCTTCATTCACGGAGAGATCCTTTTCATTTGGCTTGGCAATAGCCCATTGTCTTCTTTCCCCCCTCCTCTCCGTAAGAGAGTAGCTAGGACTAAGGGAAACGCTTCTCCGTTTTCATCTCCCATCCCCTCCTACCTGGTCTTTTTTCCTAATGTTCCCCCGGCCAGGCTTGTCGTTTGGGACTGTGGAAGGAGGTGGAAGAGGTGGAGAAGGAGAAAGTAGGTAGGGGTATGCCGTACACGTAGGTTTATAAACGCGACTCCCTCCGGGAATTATCAGCGTGCCATGGAAAAAAAACCGCCTATTGTTTTACGACCCAGCTGCTCTTGTAATTGCGGTTGAGGGACCTCCACCTCCGAATCGACCCCTTTGGATGGCTAGCCGAAATTTGAACGGTGGTGGTCCGGGGGACACGACGCGCCACCAGACCAACCAGTGAATTGGTACCACTCGATTTCCTCTCTTTCCTTTCCCCGTCTATCTTCCTGGGTCCTGATAAGATTTGCCGCGAGGCTTTGCTGGATTCGTGCACCGGAGCAACGTAAGTGGAGCTCGAAAGTAATCGCGATGGAGGTAAATTGGAATTTTGCTAAATGCTGCTCGCGAACTAGCTCGTAAACAAAGGCAGGGGCTCTATTTTAATGCGGCACGCTTCCTCGCGTCGCCTTCACCTCTACCCAGACTTATTTGCGTATCAAAGGTCCCTTCCCTCCCCCCACTGTTGGCGAGCAACAACACCGTGACACTTTCCGGTACTCCTACCGGGCGAAAGACTTCTTTGTTCAACCGGAAACGCGATAATCGCTGGCTTTGTGCGACCCGCAATTTCGGGCAGGTTCGACATTGCTCGGTGAGGTTGTTGGATGCTGGAGAAGGGTTGTAATGGTGGTAGTGGTAGTAGGAGTAGCTCGCGAAATGTCAAGAGGACTGAGGTGACTGGGACACGATTCTCGGTGAACTACCCACCTCTCGTCTGGAATTGCTGGTCACTGGTGTACGTCTGCCTCTCGAATATCCAGCATCCATGGATCTCGTGTTTAAAGGCGCCTGATGATCTTTGGGATCGATTGCTGGGACGCGATGAGGAGGCACTCTTGGCCGGTACTCCATCGTTCGGTTGGTGTGACCTTTCGATTTTGGGGCGATTATCGCATTTTGACCGATATCCGAGCTTTCTTCGTCTGCCTCTTCCACTGGGGAAGGTGGCAATGGTGGAAATTCGAGAACATCCACGTTGATCTGTCGATAACGAGGGGATCGTTGTGTAATAGTGCATTTACTATTCGTCCCACGATTACCAAGGTAATTGGGATATTGCGTTTGCCGCGATAGCGGTCAACGAGCCGAGTAAATGTAATTGGAACAAATTGCTTCGAACACCCTGATCGATTATGAGTTCATAACTCCGCGGTCGCGAAATACTCTATGATCGTAATTGGCAATCGTATCGTCGAGTGCTTTTATCGTAGAATGACGCGGGTAGTCAAGTACGATGACTGCTCTACTCGAGGCTAATTCGTGTATCGCTATGGAACACGATAATGAAGATATTACCGAAAACTCGTGAATAGCTCTCACCTGGAAGTCTGGGTTCTTTGAATCCTCCAAAATAGCGTCGATCACCGTCTCAATTTGCTTCTGGTCGTTTTTATGATTCTCGATACCGTTCTGTCGGACTCTTCTACCTGAGGCGTAAATATCCGTGCCATTAGGCCGTCTGCGATCAAAGTCAGTCTCGGAGCTAGTCTTCGAAGTCTCCGAATCAGAACTATGCTGTTTTCGGGTAGAGCGACTGTCAAACGGACTTTCCATTAATTTCCTCTCATTCGAATCGTTCTCGAAACTATTCCTCTTCGAACTTTGCTTCACGTCACCGTTCCTCCAGCGTTTGCTCTCCGTGAAAGATTCACTGTTCTTCACGCTTTCGATTTCCTTTATAGCGTCGCTCACCTTCTCCAGCTGACGACGATTCTCCTTTAGAGCTTTCTTCACGATCTGATCCTCGATCAGGAGGTTCACCGGGATTTTTGCGCTCGAGCGATCGTTGCTAGCGCTTGGATTTGACGACTTCCGTGAGAGAGACTCATCTAAAATAGGCTCGAGGGTCTTTGAAGTCGAATGAAGCGGAGGCTGTGGCGCGCCATTGCACTCGTTCGATCGGTCGCGAATCTCTTCCATTCGCTCCTCGTCGCCAATATTACCTCTCACTTTCACCTTGCCGGACACGTCCGATACCTCTTCCTCCTCGACAGTGATCTCAAGTTGATTCCGATTTGCTGTTTCGTTATTTATCGCCGGAAGCGACACTACCCTTATAAGATCCGGTGGTTCGTTTGCAGTGAACTCTTCCGGGGGATCATCCAGAACTTCGAGCTTCCCTTCCTTCAGCAGACTCTTTATATTGTCGAAGGTGCTCGAAAAGCGCTTCACGTCCGACAGTCGATTCTCATCCCCATTGTCAAACGACAGGCTCTTCGTCTTGGTCGGGGTCTTTGGCAAAACCTTCCGTTCCTTCTTCCGACCACGGCGTATTACGTAGGTACCATTTTTAGTGAGGTCTTGTGGTCGGATCTGATCCAAGTCGTTCGTCGAGGAGTCCGAATACGGTGATACCAGGTCGTCATCGGTGGTGGAGAGTCGCTGATCTTGCCAGTCGTCAAAGTCGCGTAATTTTGAAGCGGATCCAACACCTGGGAAGTTAATAGAAAAAGTATTATAGAATTTGTAGAAAAGAATGAGACAATTAAGCTGATGAAAGGGAACTTACTGGACACATCGCTGCTTTTGCGTCGTCTCCTGCCGATGACTTTCGTACTGCCAGGTGCATAAAGCGGATCATCCTCGAGAGATACTTCCCAAGCGATCGAGTGCCTTTTGCTAATGGGTGGCGGAGGTGGCAGCAGCTCTTCAAGAGAATCATCCGAGAACCGTTCTTCCTCGGACTGAGTCCTGAAGTCTGTAGAGTTCCTCGTAGAGAAATCAGAGTTCCTAGTGGAGAACATATCGGAGTATCTTTCCTCGGAGAACCGGTCAGACGTCTGGACTGAGAATCGCTCGCTGGAATCGGCCCGTGGCAACGAAAACGACACGAAATCCAAGTTCCTGATGGAGAAGGGATCCGAGGTGGGTACGGACACGTGGTCATTCGAGCTGGCACTAGCAACGGCTATCGAGAAGTCCGAGTGGAATCTCTCGTTCGAGGTAGAATTTGCTCTGGAGAAGTCCGAGGAGTCACAGGTGGCTCTTATCGAGAACCTTTCGACACTGACCGAGCTCGACCTCGGGATAGAAGAGCGTTCGGATTCCGAGTTCCTGGAGAACCTTCCTTCGCTAGAATCCGAATCATTCCGTCTGCGACGATCCTGCTCGGATCTATCGTGGTTCATCAGTAATCGATCTTCCACGCTGCTTGACTTCATGATTTCATTCTGACGCTGCTTACGCAGATGTGACGCCCGATCCTTTTCCGCACTCTGCCGGTGATTCTGCTCGAGACCTTCCTCGGAGGAACGTCGACGAACCTCCCGGTGTTTCTCAATGGCGGCTGGATTAGTACGCGGTGGAATCCAACCAAAGGAAACCTTACCATCGTAAGGCAAGCTTGCAAACTTGCTAGGCGGACTGGGTGGCTGTGCCAATCTCAACGGCTCCACACTGCCGTTCTCCCAACCATACGGCCTCTGGTGACGCGTTTTCGGCTGCACAGACAACAGACATTGCGGTCCAATTAGACTGATAGAAGTGCGCTCCGTGGGATCCACGACTTACGACCCAATCGAGAAACCAGCGAAATCAATCTCTGACACGATAACAACCTCGATAGAATTGTCTGCGGAGCTAACGATCGATCTTATTCAAGAGTGAGCTTCCCATCGGTTTACTTGAATCTCGCGAATATCAGTGGTACGATTTTACGATTAGGTACAAATGTTCGAAAGCTCGCGAATCTACTCTCGAATTCTCGGGAATAAACTCTGGGTCGGGAGTTCAACGAGAGATTCTCTCGAGCGAGTGTCAAGTGCCCTTTGCCCTCTCAGTATTCGACTGTTTCCTATTCCTAAGCAGATTCCGCTGAGTCGTAAGACCGTGTACTTACGAGGAGCCACCGATAAGAACCTATCGATGTTACGATCCCGATACCATTGTGCCGACTGTGTTGCAGCGCGATGCAAGTACCAAGAGACAGAGAAGATGATAAAGAAAAGGAAAATACTCACGAGAGTGGTCTGTGTGGTGACCGCGTTCCCACGTCGCACGTGATCCTCCATCGTGATCATCCACTGCTGCCGATTACTCCGTCGCTCCGACGAGTGACTGCTCCTCCTGGAGGAGTTGCCAGGGGACACCCTAATGAGAAAGACCTGATCGTTAGAAATCCAAAGGAACTTTTCCCAGCCGCATTGACTCCCTAATCTGATCAGGACGAATTTTTTTCACAGGAGAAGAAGAAGAAGAAGAAGAAGCAAACGAGTCGCAATGATGTCTGCGAAAACGAACCCTTCGTCGTAAAAGCTACCGACGCTTTCCCGAGTGATCCGTCTGGCGAGAAACACGCCGATTACACTTGTAAACGTACCAACCTCACTGGCAACCTCTTCTCCAGCTTCTTTCCTCCCCGAGCACATCAGCCTTAGGGGCTTTTCGTGCTTCAGCCGTAAATTCGCTCGAAAAACTCGTCGAGACGCGCAATTAAAAACTTCTAGCATCGATGTGTCTCTCAGGAAGGAATCAAGCTTCTAACTGGGATAGATGTTTGAAAAGGGGTTGGTGGGTTTGCTCATTCGAGAGACTTACATCGGTAGGAGCGTCGAGATGATGCGCTCTGCTTCCTCGGGTGGCGGTGGGAATTCTTGGGTGGTGGCCACTCCTGTGGGATCCTGGGGCTCTGGACAGTCTGGGACCGGACGCAGTGCTACCAATGCCATCTTCGCCTTCCGTCCATTCATACTCATATAACCGTCGTCCTCGGATTGGTGTCCTGCATTCAATTCTATATGATCAACCGATACTACCTCCATTTACAGACTACCTCTATCTCTTCGTATTACTCTCTTGAGCTCTCTCAACCTCGGGATCAAGGTTTATAGAGGGTGGTAGCTTATGTATCGCGATAGATAGATATCATTCCGAGGGTCGTCTTCCAAGGTAATATCGTAATATCGAAAGTTCCAGGGAATATTGTTCCGATCGGTTCGATACTACCAAACTTGTTTATTATTACTCTACTTCGCGAATTCTTCGAATAATTTCCAATATCTTTCACCCTCGACCTTTGCCTTTGATTGCGACTGGCCTCATTACATTAATTCGAACAGGTCGAAGGGTCAACGATAAGTACCCTTTTAATTGGTTCCCGTGTCAATTACAAATTTCAGAGGACATTGAAATTGTCGGAATCAATGGAAAAGTGAGCATAAAATAAGAAAAAGGTCAAGTAGAGTAATCGCGAAGCTAAACATTCTTTCGTTATTCTTTTCCTCGAGAAAATCTACCCAGGAAATTATAGCTACTTATTATGCTACCTGTGCACTCAAGATTCTAAAGGACAAGGTAAATATTCCAAGCCTAACTCGTTATTTCGTTTCTCGAGGCGAAGGCTAAGAACGCTCGCCAATTAGCCAAGGAGAGAAAGAAATTCGGGGTCGCGATATAGTTTGGGTTAATTTTCTTGTGCATCCGGGACAGACTGGTTCAACAACGTGGGATCTTCGGCGAAGCAGAAGGCTGCCGATCAAAGGGAGAAGAAAGGGGTGATAAAAGCATGAATGGTGGAAAAGTAGATTTCCGTTTGGAGAAGTGCTCTTTCTTTCTTTCTCTCTCTCTCTCTTTCTTTCGCTCTCTTTCTCGCCCTTGCTCTTTGAGGCTAGGTACCTAAGGACGGGCTCTCGTCGTCGGGCGTGAGACCAATACTCGGTTCGGTGCTACTGCCACAATCCCCGACACCCCCGCCGCCTCCGCCGCCTTCGACGCCGCCACCTCCACCGCCTTCACCCTCTGCTTCGTGCTCGTCGTACTCGGAGAGCACTTTGTCCAGCAGCTCGATCGATCGTTGCACATCGTCACCTCTGGAACAAACGTAACGTTTGATTCTATAGAGATTATGCCCCTTGCTCACTCTCTTCTTCACGTTGCTTTCAACACTTTATTCTCATCTCTTCATATATCTAATCCTTAGTTTCTTAATACATTCATTTTCCTTCCTACAATTATTATTATTATTCTATACACTTCATACATTTTTTTTTATTCAATTTTCTCATTCCTGTTATTATTTTATTTTATTTTCCTGGTGCCATTATTATTTTATACACTTGACAAATTTTATTTAATTTTCCAGTTACTGGTTTTATTTTATATATCCTACTTCACGTTTTATAAAATTTTTGAAGCATAAAATTGATAATTGAAATAGGGGTGAGAAAATGTGTCTGGGTAGTTGAATTTGCTATCTGAATTTGTTTCCACCCCTCATTACAGTCGTCATGTCGATGTGTCCGGAAGAGCCAATCACGAAACAAGGTAGAGTTTTAACACCCTTTCGGTGAAGGTAGAGTTTTCAGGTGAGAACCGACAACTGCTTCCGGCAGGTCGAAGCCAGGTCGCACCAATAATCAAGCATTTAATTAGATACCCCAACATTCGAATATATAGATGTACTAAGGGGGTTGAAATGGTACAGTTGCAGACAAAATTGTAGGATGATCAATTCGAATTATGTATCGAGTGTCATGGATGATATAATTCACGTTAAAAGTATTATTTTATAATTGACAGATAATATAAATCGGCTTGACAATGTAACCGTGAAGTTGAGTCTCTTTAAAATAAAAGTCAACGATGGCTCAGACTTTTCTTGTCTTTTATCTTTTTACTGTCTCAGTGGAACCGTCCGGCATTTACTACTCCGACGGAGACTGTGAACAGGAGTCTAGAATTTAGTCTTTTAACAGTGCAGTTCTCTTTTGAGAATCTTCCTCCATCTCTGTAATTAAAATCGAGAGGAACTAAAACTAGGCGGACGAATTATCATTATTATAAATTTAAGGTGAAGTATTGTCAAAGGATGGATATTCTAAAGCAATAACTTTTAATTATTCAATAGACTTATAAAGTATATTTTTATATTCTTCTATCAAGAATTTAATAAAAATATTCTGAATAAATTAATAATTGTCATTATCATGATTTCTTTTCTCAGATTGTTGCGAATCTTTTTAGGTTGAATTATTTATTGAGAAACAAGACTTTGCACCGTTTCGATACCTTTAAATACCTTGCAGACCTTATTTCGTGCGTGGACCATGGTTGCAAACGATCAATAAATTAAGAGGGAAGAATCTCGAGTTAATCGAGAGGGTGCATGAAATTTTCAAGATTTTTGTTCGCTACTGTAGCTTTCAGAGGTGGGTGCGGGGTTCTGCGGGAGTGGGAGAAGGGTCAGGAGAAGTTTCTGGAGGGTGGGTAGTTGTGAGCCAGACAAAGAGAGAGAAGGAGAGAAAGAGAGAGAGAAAAGGGGTAGTTGGTTGCACTGACGCAATGCGGTCTTTGGCCGCGAGTGAACGCGACTCTCTGGCAATCGCGATTGTTAACCCTTTATCTACCAGCTGTGGATGAATTTACTATTCACCCTCATGAACTGGCGCCCATCGAGAATGTACGCCCTTATTTCAAAAATTCTCCTACCATCGAAAGGGGAAAAAACTCTCTAGCTCAACGTTACATCGTAAAAAACAAAATGTGAATATTCGATATTATTGAACATGATTTCGAGTTTAATTCAATATTCTCTCTGTAAACGTGGAATTATTCATTTCAATAGAATATTTGGCGAATTGCAGATTTTTAAAATCGCTCAAATTTGCAAGAAATTAAGTATGACTATTGAAAAAGGAATTTTAAATTGTTTTTACTCGGGATGAAATTCAGAAAGGTATGTCATATATTTTAAAAGCAACTGGATAGAACTTTGCAAAGAGTAATTTTATTATTAAATTGCACCTCGAAGCTAAAATTCTAAAATATAACTTCATAATTTTTCTATTTAATATTTAGTGTCCTTTTGCAAACAAATAATTATCATTCCAATGGTTACTACGGTATAAACTTTTGAGTATTGCAGTGTACCAAGTCCCAGAAGCATCGAGATAATTACAAAAATGTAAAACAAGTCAAAGTAAACCGGAAACGCGCGTTTCTTTCCAATAACTCAACCCTTAGCCCACGTGCGTCAAAGATGAGACTCTTCAGAACGAAACTTTGTCCGATAAGAATGAGTATAATTAAAAGGGCCGATCTGAAACCGAGAGAAAGCGAGGAAAATGCGAGAAGAAGAAACAGAGAGAGAGAGAGAGAGAGAGTTTTCGAGAGAAGAAGGATGCTTTCCCAGAAGGAATCGGAGCTAGAGAACAATTTTCGAGTGGCCGCCCACGGCGTAACAAAGGGTGAGAACCACCCTCTGTATGTTTCGCAATGCCGCTACTTTCGTCGCTTGCATGCACCCTTTTACTAGTACACCTACTTTCTACTATTTTCTTTTTCTCCACTTCTCCTTTTTTTTTGTTCTACCCTGCGGTTCCCTCGTTACGGTTGATTCATAATTCAACATTGTAATTGGCCGAAAAGCAGCCGGCTCAACCCTCTCGCCCTTTTTCCTCGACCACCCCTCAGGCAAAAACAAGACTCAGATGTATTTCACCCCGGATCTTCCTCCAGTTTTTTTCTCCAGCTCCGAATAATTAATACTGATCGCATTGTTACCGATAAAAAGGGTTGTTTTATTGAAAGAAAAATGAGGTGTACAAAGAGAAGAAATAAATTAATTCGGATCGAAAAGTTGAACCTTTTGGTAAAAAATCGACTTTTAGAGCAATATTGAGGAATGAAGAAATTTAGAGGGTTGATTTATCTATTTTTTGAAGGGGGTGGAAAATGTGATGAGAAAGTTAGACTGGACTTTGTCACCCTACTGGTGGAAAAAAATCTATACTTTACCGAGGCGATCGGCTCACTATCGATTAACCGAGTTTCGACGAGCACCAGCTGCCTTTTCCTCGATGTTCACCCTCCTCTTACTCTTCTTTCTCTCCCCCCTTCTTTACCCTCAATTACTTCTCCGTTAGAAACGAAACACGAATGGCCAATCGACCCGAATAATATTATTTTGTGCCAGTGCCTCTTTTCACTCTTCTCCTTGAAACCTGGTGAGCAATCACCCAGAAACTCTTCATTTCAGGATTTATCAGGTCAATTCTCTTCATTGTGTAATTAGCAACTCGGGTCCCTTGTAAATCGAAGCAAAGACTCATTCGGAATGTCGTTTAATTGACGATTAAAATTAAAGAAAGATGTATTATATTTTAGAATCTCAATCTAATTAAAATTCTTATCCTTAATTTATTATCATTTGCTTAAATTATACATCATTGTTAAATCTTTTCTTTGCCTTTTGTTAATCTCTCTTCTCAAGTCACCACAGACTGAAAAGAGCCTTTTTTAATTTGCATTTTCACTGCCTCTGTGATACAAGACGCACGCTCTTAACCCAGATAAAAAAGAATTTGCACAACTTTGTGTTCGGAATTGAGTAACGTTGCTCGTAAGCGTTTCCTGCTTTCGAAAGTAACATTGTTAGCTTTCAGCTTGGTTGTTTTAGGAGTAAACGACTCTGGCGGCTACTTCCGGTTGTTCTGTTCTACTGTAGCCAGTGGAGAATCTACGGGAAAAGTGAGTCTTTCCGAGATAAAAGCATCGATCGACAGAGTTTGGTGCAGTTTTCGAGAGATGCTTCGAGGAGATCGAGTTATTAAACCTTGGGGCCTTAGTCTCAAAAGGAATATAGAAAAGCAGAGTTTGCTTTTTAATTTTGTCCAAGAAATATCTCTCACTGAATAACAGAATAGCTCGCTGTTTCTACTTTTATTTCTCTCTCTTTTCTTGGAGAAGATTCTGAAAGGTTTATTCGCGTGCCACTTTGAAAACTGCGAGAACTTCGTTCGATATTATCATGCCAATCTGACTTTGTAGACTCAATTTGAACCTAATAACGAGACAAAGTACTTCTCTCGTCTTATTCTTTAAACTACGTTCATTTTGAAGATTCACAAGTTCTCTTTCTCTTTCTCTCTCTCCATCCGTACTAAATAATATTCGCGTTTATGCAAATTTTTTCCTCGCGATCTCGTTTCACGCGGGAAGAAAATATATTCATTTTCCCCTGGTTAATATCGAGAATTCGGCCATTCTCGCTGTTCGGAAGATAAATTAAGAGGAACGAATGTACACATTCTAATTGAATTAATCATTCATTTCTGGCTTTGTCATTATTCCGTCCAGTGCACGCGAAATTTTCAAAGGAATTCATTTTGCCTGTTGGCGATTTTAATTAACATTTGTGGTGAAAAGATGATATTTCGCGATATTAAATATACATTTTTACTGTCATTTATGCCAAGCGAACAATTTGAAGTTTCGCAATATCAAAACCCGGGTTTCGTGTAGAATCCCATGCGTGCTGGCGCCTAGCGAGCGTATCGATTATCCTGTGACCCTGTTCGAGGTAGCTATCGAATTTCCACGAAGCATAGAATGCAGGAGCCTCGCCTCGAGGACTAGTTCCCTTGGTGTGTCTTCGTTGACAGCGATTATCGTGGCTTTTACACCCTAGTTTACGAGGCCATCCACTTACATCCTTCCCAATAAACCTCTACAGATTTTATCGGTTCACCCTGTCGCTTCTGTTCAACTTCCTATGTTGCATAATTCTTGCGAAATCCTCCCGACAACCTCTTTCACCCCGTTTCATTCTATCTTCCTCTTTCCCCCTCCCTTTTGTGTCAGAATAATCGAGCAAAGTTTATATAACGAATTAATTTGATTAGAAATAACGATTTTAAAGAAAATTCTTGCTTTAATTTTATTTTTTTAACTTGTTCAGAATATTTTATGGTATATATTTCGATCAGGATAATATTATTGTTTATAAAGATATGAGAAATATATATAGATATATATATGGTATCTTGACCAAACGAACGCAGTGATTAATCATTGAAGCAACGGTAATTAATCACGCGATAATAAAAGCCTCACCCTAATCCACGCGAGCTTCTTTTCCTCGGAGGTCAAGACGGATGAGTTCCGGAGAAAAAAGATCACTTTCGACAGATGTATTCGACAGATAAATTAATTGCACAAAGTAGATAACAATAAAAAAAATTCGATTAAAAGTGCGTCGAAAAGGGTATTCAACAATTTAAATACCGAATTTCTTCAATGAGAATGTCGAATCTATTGACCACATCGTTCCATTCGAATGCAAGTGAAGAGAAGAAGTTTTTAAAGAGTGAGTTTTAAAATTCGCTTATTGAAAGTTTTCTCCCTGAGTTATAGTTCGAATCGACGATCACCTTGGAACGAATAGCAACGATGTTTACCAGCTTCCTTGGAGGTCGGAGTTTTTCTCAATCGATCAACTAAATTCTTTTTTCTTTGAATCTGTATTTGCTTCGATGAATTATTTACCATTATTCCAATAATAAGTTAAAGAAGCTAAATTCACGTTTTTAGAAATTGTATCTTTTTAAGATTCTCGAGATTGTATTTTAATCATTTTTTTCATCCCTTAAACGAAACTATATCAGAGTCTATTTTCATTTGATTTGGCGAGTGCAAGTGTAGGACCGGACAAGTTGACGCACGATTTAAATGAATCACGCGATTTAACATACGGTTTTACAGGTGAATTTGCAATCAAAATTGTTCTCGTTGCTGGCGAAGTGCTCGTCAGCAGCGAATGAATACTGCGGTAAACGAATCCCTGTAAATTATATACGCTTGACACAATTAACCGAGCTGACACGATAAAATCAAAAGCTAAATACATAGTTTCGCCGACCAAAACCAAAATAAGCGATTTCATTGGAAACTTGACGTCAGGAATCAACGTAATTATAAATCGTTCCTCGATTCAAATAAACTACTGCAGAATTATTATTTTGCCTAATGCGTGTAATTAAATGAGAACAGTAAATTATTTTAGCTCAACAGTTTAATTTTCAGGGGATGAAATGTTTTTACTCTATAAACAATAATTAAGAGGATTTTCTTATCGTTTATAAATATTCTATTGAATTATATATGTTCTATTTTAATGGACCTCTCAGTGATCTCACGAGTTGTTAATCTAACATTATAGAATATTAAATTCCCAAAGTGTTGGAGTATAAAAATAATTGAAATTCTTTTAATGTTTACAGGAGAGTTTTTATTTATAAACAATGAATAATTCGGCGAGAATATCGATAGTCGTGGTCCAATCGAAGTCTAGTCGATCAGCGATGTTCGAGTATCGCGGAGAGGTGCCAGAGCGGGAGAAGAGAGTACCAGTGACCCGTTATCGGTTTTCCCTAGGCCCGCTTGGAAAACAAGAGCTAAACAAAAAGAACTCGACTGTGCCACATTCGTTTCCGCCTTCATAATGGATATCGGCACCAATACTCTCGAGTTCCCGCGCCCTTTGGCCCGGGTGGTTTATTAAAATACTTCTCGATAACCGAATACCCTCACGCCAATCGATTCTTTCCCGCGAGGTTGATGACCCTTGGCTGAAAGAAGCTCCACCAATGGGGTAGTTGAAGCCCCAGAAATGCGAAATGAACTACCGAAGCCGATGTCACGATTCAATTCTAGGATTATTATACAGTTTTTTGGAGTAAGCAATAATTTTTCTCCACTTTGAGATTCTCTTTAGAACAGAAATTGATTTGTGGTTGAAAATAATTACATTGTTAATGAATTGTTATTCTTTATTGGATCGTTGATAATTGTTTTATAAAAAAGCTAATATGCAAATTAGGAAAGAAATGCAATAATAGTATTGCTGCTTTTGGAAAGATGTAATGTTAGTGGTGTATTTGTACTACTTCGAGTTGTGTTGAAGAGCAAAGCTCTTTGTTCGATATGTGCTAAGGGAAAAGATCTCGCTCGACCACATTACAGATTCGAGTCGCTCGTTTCCCGGCGCAAATAGCTTAGGTAGGCTTCGAGGGATGCGTGGATCCGTCAAACGCCACTCTCACTGCGATTTCCACGCAACTACTATTTGTCTTTACTTTAGTCGACGACCTAGGTACTTACGTACTTCCATATCTGTTCGGAATTCTTCACGAACACTGAGGCTTTCTCAACCACTTCCTTCAGAATCCATCTTTAATTCCGGTAAAACAATCTAAGAACTTATTGTTAGTCTACAAAAGTTATTGTTAGTCTTGAAATCTTTAATTAAGTTTTTAATTCGAATAAGAAATTATTCTTGATTTATTCCAGTTTTAACTTATCTTAAAAATTAAGCAAGATATTTTAGATCGACATAATTAAAGGAACACCCTGTATGTATAAACAAAGGGGTCCGAAGGGTTCGCGAAGCAAATTACCCTGGAAAATTAACTCACTGTTTCGCGTTCGAGCAGACGACTCAAAATCGCCCGAGAATCTCGGAGGGACAGTGTCGAGACACATTGAAACGAGGTCAGATCCAAATGCATCGGTAATTCGAGGCCATCGCATGGCCAAGGAGGGAGACTCGGCGACATTGACACGGTACACGTGCTTCAGACCCATATTTAGACCTGTCCCAATAATACAAGTTACTCGAGATCACGCGCGCCAAAATTCTCTCTCATAAAGGTTTCTTTATTTATTAACTGCTCATAAAAGCAAATAACTTCATTACTGCGTATTTACATGAGATATTTTGTGATTCACTCAAAATAAGATAAGTATCTCTCAAATGTAACATGGAATTATTAAAATCGTTTGTATTTTTCCTTGAGCATTTCTTCACTGATTCCCAAGCATCAATTAAACTTTTTATTACAATTCAGGAAATTGGCTCCAGAAATCTGTAGCAATAACAATTTACACGAAAAAATCTTTCTCGAAGATATTCGAGTACGAATCTAATAAATCTGAATCTACTGATTAATTTTTCAAAGCAAATTATTCTTCTCACAGGTTTTTTAATTGTGAGATCCCTTAGGGTAAATAGCAAAGATTAAAGTGTTTTAAATTAAATGTTTAGCTCGTGGGGAACGGCAGGGTATTCGACATCCGGATAACGTCACTGATGAGAGCGAGAAAGAGAGAGAGGGTGGAGGGGGGTTAGTACCAAGCGGCATTTACCTCCGGTGACGAACTACGATTTGATTATAAGGGCCAGCCAACTTGGCTCAACGTAAACAATCCTAATTACAAGAGACCATTTCCCAAGAGACTCGAGAGAAATTTCTACCCTTGTTATTGACACTCTATTCGACAAACTAACAGGAATCACCCTTCATCAAGCTCTTTGTGTTCTTTTTTTTTAACTCTTTTGCTTCTTTCATTTTTACCATTATCCATAGTAACTCAGCGATCGCGTCTTGGTGACTCACGTTCCAGGGTGATTGCTCGCGTGGACCTCGCTAACGACTATCCGAAAAAGGAGCGTGCAACCTG
The DNA here is from genome assembly GCA_963989405.1 of Trypoxylon attenuatum. Classification (NCBI taxonomy): domain Eukaryota; kingdom Metazoa; phylum Arthropoda; class Insecta; order Hymenoptera; family Crabronidae; genus Trypoxylon; species Trypoxylon attenuatum. Next base: position 1,161,531 of record OZ022492.1, on the reverse strand, counting down.
GTAACAAGTTTTCCACCACGCTCACCTGATTACTCGACGAAGTACTCTGGTGTACACACACACATACGTGTAAGTAAAATGAATGCGAGTGTGTGCCCTCGCAAAATCCGGGGCCCCGTTAAAGCGCCTCGAGAGCTTTTATCCCGTAGAGTGTGTATGTATTCCGCAAACGAGATTACGCGCCTGTTAATCTTGCCGATCCGGTTATTCTGTCAGGGTTACCCCCTACGTGAACTTCCAACACTGGTCGCTGAGAGATTACGTTGGAATATTAGTTTAACGATTTTATTCGACCCCCTCCATTTTTTTAACCGTCGTTTTTTAACGATAAATCAACTTTTACCCTCGCCCTTATTTTTGGTAATTCCATCAACCCCCCTCTCTCGAGGTTTTGCCGATTTGCAATCGACGATTTTAATTCGGCAGTTTCTTATTGCGAGGAATTAAGAGGGGTGAATTATTTTTCTGTAATTAATGGTTGAGGTATCGGATAAGGTGAGGTTGGTTGAAGAAAATGAAGAGGAAAGGGGTGAATGATTTTGAGCTTGAATTGTGAATAATCGTGTTTGAAAAGGCAGATGGAGAGTCGGGTACTAAATCGGAATTATTCGACCGGTGGAATTCTTGGCTGGAATATCGGGGTTCCAATGGCTCGACCTAGTCGTTGAAAGTGAGTCTCGTTTATCCCGGTGCACGGGTCACTCAGGAATACCTAATGGCATTATCAGTGTGGTTCAACTGCTGTCGACCGATTTAGGAGACCCACTTTCTCTTGGAAATAGCTTTATTATGATTTTTGATAAAAAAAAAAAAAACACTGGATTTCGATCCAGATGAAATTTAAAAGGAGGAGGTAAAACAATTCTTGTTTAAGAAATTGTATTAGTTACAATTAGTTAAAATTTGTAGAAATTGTTCTTTAAAATATTGTTCAGTATTATTCCATTTTTTAATATGAATTTGAATTCAATATAAATTGCATTTCAGAAAATGAACTTTCATTTTTATGAGAATGCTTCTTACGAACTCGTTCACTTTTGTCTTTAAGGGACGAAGCCGTGAATCAATTTCCCAAGACACTGCGTGATCAGCTTATTTGCAGCTTGGAAAACGAGGAAAAGTGGAAACTGCTTTTGCAACACTACTCTTCTTCGTTCGAAGAACATCCGACCACGACTACTGACATAACTCATAAGCTTCGCAGAGATAGCGAGCAGCCTGACTCTTTTTGCCTCTTCTACAGCTTTTCTTCCCGCTGTCTTCGCTTAGTTCCTGGAGTCCTCTCTCCCTCGAGCGATAAATTTCAATTCCAACGCAGGGCACCATTGGTGTATCCTTTTCGTGCCCCCTTGCACAGTGAAAAATGCAACCTTGTCGCTCAGTGGATCAAAAAACAACCAACTTGTACCTCTCTCTCTTCAAATATACTTTCAAACAAGTATTTTCTCGCAAAAAAATTATTTTCGCTATTTTCAAGATTTATCACAATCGCCAATATCTCGAATTAAATTTATTAAAATGCAAAAGAAGATTAACTGTCCAAGTCTAATTTAAGTCCTAATTTAAGAGGACTATATGTATACGATTTCTGGAGAAATTGTGGAAAGGAGCCGAATATTAACGCGCGGCTGTAGTCCTTAAGGATGCATACGCCTGTTCCCGCAGGTTTCACGAGATCTATTATCAGGAAGTTGTAGCAGTCGCGTCCCATGGGCTCCTTTCCTCACCCCTGCCAACGAGATTCTGCTTTCACACGCAGCTTAAGTACACACCCGCATAAATATCCTCCCTATCCTGAGGAAAGGACACCTTTCGCCATGGTGCACCGTAAGCAACTTGCTCCAGGTGCTGCGTAAATATTGGATGGCAGTATAGGGTGCACACCCCCCGAAAATTCGATAGAAAATATTTGTTTGGTAAAAGAAAGTTATGTCGTTTTTTGAGGGGATTTAAATTTCTTGTGTCTAATGAGCTTCAACTTTCTTGCCAACCTAATAGTTTAACCATTTAACCCCCCCTTCACCTCAACTTACCCCCTAATTAAAAAGAAAAATCTCTACGAGATCTAGTAAAATGTGTAAAAACAGTGAAGATATTTTCGATAATTTTGAAAATTGAATATTAGGAGGGTGATTTTTACTAAATAGGGAAAATATCGAAGGGTGTAACATATAATAATATTCGAAGTAGCAATTGCTCTGACAGTAATGCAAATCAGTCCGCGCCTCGGGCAGGCCCCAAATTCAAGGTTATTACTCGAGTCGAAGGGGGAGGGTGATTGCGTAACTATCAGGGTGGAAAAAAGTCTGTCGCAGACATCAAAGGGTGCCACGCATAATTTTGCGCAGTGGGCGTGCTTTTTAATTCCATGGGGATCGCGAAGGTCGCGCACCGTTGGCACCCTTATAATTTTGGGAAATTCACGATGGTCGCGTGGTTCCTGGCAAAATTACAGAAGACCAGCCAACTCAGGAGATTTCTCCCTCCGAAGGGTTTGACTCCCATCCTTGGCCCTGTCCCCTCGTTTCTTCTCCTTCGATCAGGTTCCCACTGACAGTTATTCAATCTCAACTCGACTAATGAGTTTTCCAAGACACCCTGGGAATTTCTCTGCACGACAAACTCACTTTTCCTTTGGGGTGACTCGTCACACACCCCACCCTTCTACGTCATTTTCGGTTTCGATTTAGTCTGCTGTTCGCACTGTTCCAAACATATTTTCGATCCAAAGCATATCTCACCATTCAAGTACAAGTAATCGGAATCAAAATTGTACTTGAATACTTTCTGTGATAAAATATTCAGAGATACACTTTGGACAGCCCATCCCTGTTTTTAATTGAAACTCGAATAACTGTTTCTACAGAATTCAAACAGAAACAACATGATTAATCGATTAATACTTTGCAGTGTAATCGATGAAGAGAGAACGACTCGCGACCACAATTCTACTAACAAGCGAAGCGAGTACGATTTTCAGTGGCGTCGTTCGCTGGGTGTAACTAGCAACTAGTAACATAATTAGCATAGCATTGATGGAGAGGATCTATAGTTCAAATAGGCTTAACGAGTTTGGTTGGGTGGTTACCAGTTCGAATCGCGGTTCAATTTGCTCCGATTCTCGTTTCCGCGGTCTGTCTCTCTCTCTCTCTTTCTCTTTCTCTTTATCTCCCGCCATATACATAGATATATAGTATTAAAGCACAACCATCCATTAGGGATCAGCGGATAAAGAAGCTCCCAGGGAAAATAAGGTCAATGGAAAAGTAGAGAACACTAGCTCGTTAAGGCGAAGCGCAAGAGCCCGGAGATAAGAAGAAGGAAGCTTCAGCAACTAATTCGCATAATCCAGGAATCATCTTCTTTACATTTTACTTTGATTATCTTCTAGTTTCGAGAGGCCACGAGTCTCTCTATCTCTGAGATTATTAACCAGCATGCCGTGAAATACTCAAAAACCTACCAAACTCACTAATCCTATTACATCATTGAGAATAAAAATCTCTTAAATTGAATCTTAAATATTTAATACTCATGGTTCAATTGTTAGAATTATAATTGAATTGTGTTAAAAGTAGAAAGGGCAAATCTTTTAACAATGAAAAATAGTTTGATACTAGATGGAATCTACTTGGTCCGTCTCTCTCACTCGAGTCTAATCCCGATAATAGCGGTTCTGAACTTGTCTGGCAAACAGCTCAAACTAGCTACGATCATTGGCTGGCTGACAGTCCTCGGGAAGAGAACCACTCCAGGTGCAAGTTCACGTCGATGATAATTATTTCTCGTGGTCTGCTGCTAGTTTAGCCTGGTGCTCGAAACTCGGAGAAATCGACGGCCTCTTAACTGGATTATCCATTCGAGAGACCTCGGAGACTCTTATCTCTCGGAGACTCTAGCATGGTATTACCAGTGATCTATTGATCCTGGATTTGGATAATCCACGATTATGCGGCTGAGATCTCTCATTCGGCATTTTACTCACCCGAAGAACTATCTTAATCCAATATTCGAACTAGCAATAATTAACGTTCACTCATTTCCTCGAAATTCACGTTAAAATGATTTCTGGTAAAAAATCATGTCATTTAGGATCAAGGAGTCTCCCAATTGAATCTATCATAAAGATCGACAATTCTACTCGACGGAAGCACTTCGCGAAAATAGAAGAAGCAATCGGGATGTGGTAATCGGTGCGAAACTCCTTCGAAACTCAATTCGACGTCTGACAGAAGCAAGCAGTTCCAGAATCCTAGTGGGACTACCGTGAGAGTTCGAAGAAAGTTTCCCTCGTTATAGGTAACGCTGCAGTAGAATCGTAGATGATAAAAGGTTTGGATCGGATAAACTGTGAGTGCATCGCATAAATAAAACAGTGAGGAAAAACTGGGCTTTGAATCGAGAGGAATTGCCATAACGTCGATGGCATGAGGTATTAGAAACTATAGTTTTGAGAACGAATCATCCGTTCGGTCACTGCTCCCTTTCGCCGATCGAAGGGATATATCAGTTCTAGTCCTGGGAATTTGGGTCAGTGGTTTACTGCCACATGGTTCTCGCCAATGGTAGTTCGCAATTACTCGAGACACGCACGATTCTAATTGATATTCGATTAGTCCGTTCGATGAGTTATCCGTGTCGGTTAGTGTTCTATGCGACTAATGGTTTCTCTGGTTCGATTCTCAAGGTGGATCAAGGTAAGAGAATTTCCCAATTCGTACCGTTACCTTCTCTATAATTACTAACTCCATCATGAAACAGTCTTCTCAGAATTCAAGGTAAATTCTTCGATCAATAAATAATTAATTTGTATCGCTGATCGACTAGCAAATATTTCCACTAAAGGCTAATTGAGTTTTAATGAAATAACCAATTGAACCTGACAAGAATCTCTTTGTATAATTAACCTGAATTAGTACTTGATCAAATTTCAGATAAATGGGTCATATTCGAATGAGAATGCTTGAATAAATTATTCTGACCTTTCCAATGGATTTTGCATTTCTACAATAATTACCGAAGCATCGAATTTCAAATAAAATCTTTCTAAAGATATTTAAATCATTTCCATACAGATATGAATTTATAAAATACTGTATAACGATATAAAATGATAATAATTATTTGGAATTAGCCTAAAATTCCAATTTCGAATAAATTGAGAGGAAAAAAGAAGAGGGTTTGGAAAATGGTGTTTAAAGGTTCCCTAGGGATCAGAGGGTAAAGATCTCATACGGGGTGGTGGTCAGAGGGCATTAATTGAGCGCTGTCAGGTGGCTGGTGCGCGTTCGTATGTGGGTCAGTGGTCGATAGGCCATCCAAAAGGGGTGATCAAGGGTGGGGATAGGTGTCGTGCATCGATACAGAGCTATGTCAAGCCGCGGGCTATAGGTAAATGCGTGAGTGCGTGAGTAGCCTGCATCGGACTGCAGCTTCCAACCCCCTGACAATCTATACATATGCATGAGTGTCCCTTGTCAGTGCACTGGAACCCCCAACTGCATCTGCCTATTCGACATTTTCATTGTTCAATTTCCCGGAAACGAGGCGATAAGAACGAGACTGACACCTGGGAATCTGTTATGTGCTCCCTATTTTTTTTCTCTCTTCTGCAAAGGTGTCGAAAGGTTATTGAGTTCACGATTTTTTTACTTAACTCTCGGCAAACTCATTCTGGGATTTCCCATTAATTTAATCTGTATTATTTGGGAAATTTGTTATAAATATAAAGAGATGCGACTGAATCAAGTGTTTTAAAATTTATATTAAAAATATTTGAAAAAGTTGAGTTAACCGATGTTGTTGTAAAACAATTGTAGCAGTTTTTCTAGGTAGAATATCGAAGTTCCTTAGCGAGAGTCTATTTAGCTAGAAGAGGAACTTGGAAATAGACCTGCTCGATCTGTTTCACCGTAGATTTATGTCGCAGTTGAACGCATCGTTGCAAACCAATTACGATAAATTCCCGAAGCCGGAAGCTTGGTTCCGAAACTTGGAAGGTACGGTCTACCTTTCCAGGACTTCCTTTTGTACCCTCATCCCAACTGACTTGCCTTTAAATGCGAAACTTTCGCACAGTTCCAACGGGCCATTCGTAAGCAAAATTCCCTCCTCAACTCTATAGTACTATAGTACTATATATATGTATATATATTCCACTAGATTTTCCTCGAATAAAAGGTACCGTATCGCTTTCGAAAATATTCTCCTGCACGACGACCCACTTCTCATGAGCGTGCAACTCCCTATCGAGATTGGACTTTTTAACAGGTTTCGCGCCTCGTGACGTACCCTCAGCGTTGCTACGAAATCTGTGTTCATTTGTTTGACAGATTTATCGCCACTACGACAATAACCATATATGTAAAAGTTTTATTCGCGATAAAATTGCTACGGACGTTTAATACACGTGTCACACTATATTTTTGTATTTAAATTATATTACTCGATAATGAAACAATTTATTATATGGTTCTTGAATTTTAAAATGTTTCACTGTTTTCTAATAAATTAGAATCGTTTTTGAATCGGTTTAGTAAGTGTTTAAATTCGTATTTAAGTAATAGTTTTAGTCTATGATTTTCAACTGAGAGATTGTATTTATTCCGAGGGTGAAATACAATTTGGGATACCGATCGCAGCAGCGAGCGAAAACTCGGCCAGTGATTGGCTCTTTGTCTACTCGGCTAGATTGAATAAATTTCCTGCAGCCATAGAGGAACTATGCGGCTCAGAACCATCGCGATTCATCGCCCTGGTTACGCTACCTTCTATCGTTCTATCCACACCCTCCGCCCATTTTGGTAAACTCTTATCCCGCGAAATTCCTGCTCGACCACGGGATCCTCGATTCTATAATCAAATTCTGTTATGAAGCGAGCTAACTGGAATACTGTTATCTAACTCACGATATTTGTTTTACTCGGTCACTCGCGAGAGAGAGAGAGAGAGAAAGAGAGTTTTCCTCCTTTTTTCCGTTCCAGTCGCTGTGATATCGGAGAATAGTTCCAGTATAAACCAATCCTAGCTTCGATTGATCCTCGACACGCGAATCGTCGAGAAAGTGACCCTGAGATGAACGGAACCGATGCTGAAGTCCATGTTATTGAACCCGGAAGTGGCGTTCAAAGGAAGGGTGGGGGGGCAATGACACAGTGGCCCTTTGATCGTGAGAACGAGAATGGAAGAAAGAGAGAAAGAGAGAGAGAGCGAGAGAACACTGATACGAAGAGATAAAAAGAGAGCAAAAGAGGATAGGGGCGCATTTAACGCAGCTTTCAGAGGGGCTCTGTACACGTAAAAAGGTTTTAATCCCGATATCCTCTCGGACGCGAAAATGGCTAGGATAATAGCGGACAGTGGGTTCGACGACCGGTCGAGAGGTCGGTCGCTCGTCGGTTAAAAGGACTCGCGATGGATGGATGGATGGTTCTTCGCGAACGGGGTAACCCTCTAGTTTCCAACCCCTGTTTCTCTACCAATTGACTAAATTCTGGAAACACTGGATTCCTGCATGCATATTTCATTTCACAATGTGTAATCCAATATTATAAAAAAAAATATATATATTAAGACTCTTATTTAACAATCGAACGTTACAATTAGGAAGAATTTATTTGTTTCTTGTTATACTAGGTGTTGAAAAAAATCAAAGCTCTAGACACGAAATTTACAAATCCTTTTTGCAGTTGCGAGTCTTCCCTGAAGAAGGGTGCTTTTCGTGTCAAGTTCCACTAATAAGCGCGGCGCTAATGAAATTCGCGAGGCGAATTATTCATTGGGGGATGAGAGAAGAAGCTCGAGAGTCGCGTTTGTCGCGAGAAGAAGAACCTCGACGGTCGTCGCGGTCTAGAGGAGGGTAGTGACCGGCGTTAAAGTTCGAAGGGTACTTGACCTCTTACTACCCTTTTTCTCTTTCTCTATCTAGACGAAATAACCTTCGGTTAATCCTTCGAGTAATAAGATCCAAGCCCTTCCGGCAGGTAAATCGCGTTAACGCGCTCGCTGATGGACTAATCGTATCGAAAACCCCACCGTTGCGAGATTCCGAATCGTATTATTCTTGGAACACCCTCTCCCTTTCCAGCGACTTCGACAAGAATCTTCTCGAATAAACATTTCACAAACCGAGGAATAAAGAAAAAGAAAAGTTCCAGACAAACTTCATCCCAAGTAACAATTTACTTTATCTACTTTATCCATAGAATTTTTTAAATAATTGTTAGCCTTCTTAATTATCTTGTCAAACTGAAAAAGCAGAATAATGAATCGCTAAAAATTCGGAGTTGAATTTGAATTTAAAAAATTACAATTTATCGGATTTAACGTTGGATATAAAAATGATGATTTTAAAGATTTCTTTGTGGGGTTGAAACGAACGGTATTTTTCCAACGTCTGCAAGGGCAACTGTCGTGCCCCAAGGTGTCTCAAGGAAATTATATCTAGCGACGAAGTTACCGAGTGCGTAGACGGGCCGCAGGCCTTTGCCAGAATCAAATTGATAATTACAAGGTAATGAGATCGGGAGAAGTACGCCTACTCCCCCCCTCCCCCCCACTCCATCCCCAAAGGATCCTCGACTTAATGCACCCTGCACGACTCAATTGAATTACTTTGGCCCGGCGATAATGCGCCAGGGAAGTTCGCGACTCCACTTAACTCTCCGGCGGAAGAAGGATCCACAGTTCCATGAGAGAAGAAAATCCAAGATTTAGCTTGGTATATCTTTGATTAATCCTTTTGACGCTAGAATAACGAAGAACCGTGGAGAAACCACTCATTCTCTTTGACATCTCACGTATTCTTATCCGTAACATATATTTCATCTCTTCGATTAATTAACATTATCTTCCATTTTTCACTTGGAATTTCTCATAGGTGGCTATGGTAGCACCTCACTCAGAAGAAGCCTAATTAATTAAGGTTCTCTTCATCCACTTGTAGAGTCTACGAATATAATTTGAAAAAAACTAGAAACCACTGAAAAGTCTTTCATTCATCATATATGTTCCACGAACTACATTTTAGAAAATAATTCATTCAGACTTAAGAATCTCAGTAAAAATGTATACTAAATCTTCAATTTTTAATTTTTCATCTAATTTGATCTAAGGAGAATTTATTCTTTCCACCCCTTAAGAAGCTAAACTCTAAATATTATAAATAATAATATTGAAACGGTAATAAAAATATTCTTAAATTGTTTTGGAGATGTTGGTAGAAATGCTTGTTGCATTTTAGTTGGTTTTTCGCGGTGGGACAAGTAGCAGAGGTTCATTAGAACCACGTCAAAAAGCTGTACAACAGGAGGCTTAGTTTGCATCCGACAAACGACTGCAGACTTTTCGCATTATCTTCGTCTCATCTCGGATGGGGTAGCACACACGCATATATATACACATGAGATGTCTCTTTAATTATGTGTCGAGAAGAAGTAGGAACGTCACTGGAAACAATTCGTCCAGTGACTCGCGGATTTCCGCATTATGTACCTATGGACTTGACACTAGCAGTAGAAACGAAAATAGTGACACAGGATAGGGTAATTTCCGGTGCAACCAGCAGCGTCCGGATTAAACGATGTACGGGGTTTCATTAAACGCACAGCCTTGGAAAAGGGAACCTTCCTTCTCTCTCTCTTTGGTAAAAAGAGTCTACTGGCTGCGCTTATTAGTCATTGCCATTTGAATACAAAGGAAACGACCACGGCGAGTGGAATCCACCGAGACTTGCCATGTACGTGTCACGGGAAAAGAAGAAAAAGAAGCTGGAGTCAAAATTAATGTGAATATCCTCATACTCTTACGTGTCTTACTCTATTTTCATATACCTTTCTGTTTATCTCTACCTTTCATATTCTTTGATACTTGGACTTGGGAACCTTTTGTAAGCTATGATTCGAGTAATTTTCATTTTCCTTCAGCAAAATCTAATTCCTCTATTTTTTATAATCTTCTTAAAATATCTTGGAAAAGATGTAATTCGAAGAATGATATTTGTGAGAGAAAAATAATATGTTAATTATGATAATTGATTAGAATTTAACAGTTTAAACTTTTGATCGTTAGGATCGAACGTTTCTGTTCAAGCAGAATTTTTTTTATTGAAACTATATTTTTGATTGCTTCGATTAGAATAGAGACAGCAAAGCAACAGAGTCTTCCAATTGGCGAGGTAAAAATCGAAAGAGCAGGGGCCTTGAAAAGTGATTTAAGACGACGGAAGAGGGCGCTCTTCCGGTGCGGCAAGAATAAAGGAAATCGAGGGCCATCCAGCACGGAAGAACTCCCAAGCGCAAAACCGATTACCTGGACAGCAGTCGAGCCGGTTCGACTGAAAGAAGTTGTCGCGTGAACAACTCGACTTTTATCCACGTCGAAAGAACACTTCGTTCCTTCCAGCTAGAATCCTGGAGAAAACCGTACATTATAACTGTTCTCCATTCGAGGATTTTTACAATTTTGAATCCTTCGCTTCTAAACATTATTCCAAATAAATTGCTATATTTTAAACAAAATGGAAAACGTTTTTCCTACAGCACCAACTCTATTTAATAATTGAAACAGTTCAATTAAAATAAATGTATTCGAGATTGAAATTCTTTTAGCAAAAGGTTAGATGGAAAAATTGAAATTATTCAATAATAAATTTAATATTCTCTTGTATTGTAAAGTGAAGTTTTTGGAAACGTTGTTTAATCGAAGAATAGTTAGTCTTTAAATTTCTTTCTTTAAAGTAAGTTCTTTAATATACAAATATATAGGTCAAAAGTGTGAGTATAGCCACAGCAACAAGGCTCCGAGTAATCGAGCGACTAGCCGCTTTAGGTTTTCGTATTTGCGCAAGTGCGTATCGCATTTCCAACCGCACGACACCGGGCTAAACCCGATGCCATATGCCGCGGAGTGTACGTTCTACCAGTCTCTACACAATCTAACTGCACTTACTAGACAATACATACTCTTCTAGGGCTCTGGCCAAGCTTTTCCCGGAACGAGGGCATTCCTGTTGGAGAGGAACTTTTCGCTCGCCAGTTCTCACTCTTTTTCCCCCCTCTTTCGACTCTGAATCTCAAACCACTGGGAGAAAAAGAGAAAGAGACTCACGAGGGAAACAGGGTTAAGCGGACTCAATCTCACCCTCTTGACTTCTTTGACAAGTGTCAGGGTTACTATACGAAGAGACCGAGACATCCATACACCTATTTCTCACAATATTCAACGAATCAGAATCCATTTTTTTAAAGTACCACATTAAGACAAATCTCATTGAATTTTAACTCTATATTTTTATAATACAACGTTTATAATTATTCTCCGCGAAATGATTTAGCGAATTTGATATTTTTTGAGTTTATTTATTTTGAAAGTAATATCGCGATGGTTCAATTATGCCGTAAAATTCAATTCCGGGAACGTGTTGACACGCCCATGGTACACGACACTGGTCAATTGCATTCACGTGCATATAGTATATTGTACACGTTATATATGTGTATGTATGTATAAGCAAGCATGCATTCGAACTGGTTGCAGTGGTCAGTTTGACAGACGATGTTACGATAGGTCTATTAATACTGTTTGTGTATAGATTAATCTATTTTATTATAGTCTCTTAGAAACGAGAGATCAAGAGCAAGAATCTTATTTTCTAGATATTTTCTATTGTTTTAAGTATTAATCGAATGAATAGAGGAATTAGTGTTATTTTCTCATCGAGTCTACTCACTCGTGTTACGCAGAAAGAAACGCATGATGCATGATATATTCGCAACTGAAAAGCAGTCGGAACGCCTCCGTCTTCGTTACCAATGCATTCTGCGTCAGACGAATCTGGCAGTGACTCATCGAGCTCTCTTCTCAAGGATCAGTGAGTCAATCGCGGTTAACACGTCGAATGGCGTGATGGTAATCGGTGACCGTCAGATTCGCTTCTGACTCTCGTTTCATGCCAAATTATATTCAATTATCGATACTGACGACTTAGCGATCCTTCGCGATGAATTATCGTCTTAGAAGAAATTATACGACTCGTAGACACCGTGTGTTTCATTCGTAATCGTGTTTTACAAATTATGATAAACTTGAGATTAAAGATTTCGGGTTCAGTAAACAAATTATACAAGAATTTTCCAGTTTCAAAGTATCAGTCATTTCGACTGGTATTGATATAAAATTATTTTGATTTTGAAAAGATAAAGGAGAAAAATAGAAGGTAGTTTTATCGTTAAATGGGAGATTTAGGGATTTTGGATGAAAGTAGCCAATAAGATTGGCATATGTGAAGAATGGGTTAAATCTGCACCTGCAATACGATTCTAGGAGGTGGAAGAAGAAGGGATCAAAGAAGCAAGCGAATTCTACGGTCAGATCGCGAAGCGGGATCTCCAGAGTTGGCATTATGCAAGGCTAGGCGTACATGGAGGCTTACGCGAGGCTTGCCCCACGTAGATGAGGATATCAAGCTAAAGGGAGTCATGCGAAAGTGGGCGGCCAGGTCACGGCTACAGGGCCGCAGGACTCTCTGCAAGCTTCCTTCCTTCCTTCCTTTCACAATCGTATTGACAACACTTTATTTCCTCTCGTAAAATCAATGAAATCCCATTGGAATACTTATTCGGCTTTTCTATCACATATATCTGACAGACACACGTACGTGTCTGAAACGGAAATTCGTTGAAATGATCCACGTGTTTATTTTATTGTCATTTTCTTTAAAACTAATATTTAATATTTATATGGGATATATTATTGAATTTATTATATTTTAGATTATTATTTTGCAAGAAACTTTGAAAATTGACCCACAGGATTGATTGTAACGAAACTCGAAACTAGCTGGGAACCGCAAGAAATTAAAGTGAAAAAATATTGAGTGCGTCAATTTGGAGGATCCGTGACACGAATCGCGAGTGGCAGGCGAGTCGAAGGGTGGTTAAGTTGGAATGGGAGCAGGTTAGAAAAGCGAATTAAGCTACCGATTGCGAGTAAGCTCGCGATAAAAAAAAGCTTCGCTTGAGAAACCGAAGCTCTGACCGTAAAGTAATCGTCGCGTGGCTCGAAGTGAATTCGTGATCCAGAACCGCCTCTCTTGAAGCTGGATCCCCGAAAAAAAAGAAGAAGATGAAGAAAAAATTTGCAACCACTTGCTGGAGAACGGTTCACTCTCCACCGCGACACTTTTCTCTCCTATATCTCGCGATTTCTCCGGTCTAACCCTCTCTATTCTGCTTTCTCCTGAGAGTAATAATATCATCCTGGGATAGTTCGAACGAGTTCACTGACTCGAATAGAGCGAGCATTGTTGCGCGACAGGAGCGCACCCGCTATTCGGTTAAATCATGCGAAATTTCCCGGAAATAATCTTTGGAATAAGATTAAAAACCAATTAATTAATTTATCTTATTTTATCTTTCATCTTAATTAACACTTTCAGCTTCGCGATTCAATAGTTATACATGTATAATTTACACCCAATTCTATTTTTACAGGACTTTGATTTAAGACGAATTAGAAAAAAAGTTTAATTCTCTTTTTACACGAGTTAATTTAATTTAACACGGTTGACCAAAATTCTAAGAGGAAAATTTTAGATTTTGGCGAGCGAGAAAAGGGGAGAAAGTTTTCGGAAGAGGGAAAAAGAAATAGTGGGGAGAGTTTGAAACAAGAGTCAAGTCTTCCAGGTTCAACGACCCCGGCGACTTGAACAGGTATAACTCGATGTCGCTTGCCAGAGCGATAACTGACAGCGAAAATCCTGGCAGACACCGGGAATTGCATTAGCGACTGGGAGGACCAGGAGGACGAGGAAACCCACTGCTTGTAGCAAGCGTGAGCGCACGCGATCCTGAAGCGTAAGTGGTGTGCTCATTAAGGAGGTTGACAGGTTCGAATGAATTGGTGTTGGCACGATTTAATTTCGGATTCGTTTTAACTGGGGTTATTTTTCCTTCCTAGATTATTCAGCCACTTTTCCTCTGAAATTAATTTCTCACGTTCAATTGACGCTGGCAACGTAATTATCCCGCTTATCAATATCTTTCAGTTGTATTTATAAGTTCTCTGCATAATATGTTGCCAGACAATTTCGCTGCTTAACTCGAAAATCAGAAAACCAGTATAAGTAGATAAAAAAAAAAATAGTTTTAAAAGATGTAGGATAAAATTAGCGGTTTTGAATTAATTATTTCACGTTAATTAAGCTAAGCTTAATTTTCAAATCGATCAACTCCATAAAACTCCTTTCTTTTTTGCACTGTGGACCGTGCAAGGATTGCAAAAGTGCAACTAAATGGCTTTCACTTCCAGGAAACTTGCCACTTAGAATTCATGGTGGGAAAAGGTGGCAGAGTTGTCCGAGACTGGTCTTCTCAGGAAACCCGTGGAACCCGCGGGTTTCGGGGGTGTTTCATGAGCCAAATCGAGAGGGCATCACGTACGACCTCAGCAGAACCCTCGAGGCTTCTACCGTTTCTCCTGATTGGCCTCAATTTTCCTCTCTCCATTGTGTTCCCTTTCCTTGAAAACTGACTCGAGACCGACTAATTCTCTCACCCAACACCAGGTTACTCCATATCACATTTTTCCATTGCACGTTCTTCGCCAGATTCTGCAATAGAATTTTCGCAATAACAATTTTACTAGGATTTATAATTGAATCTCTTTGAACCCTACTTAATTTGATATTTTTCATTAAAATTCATTAATTAATCAAATTGAATCCGATGGATCTTTCAGATTCTAATTTAACTATTTGTGATTTATCTTCCAAGAAGCATTACTAATTTTTAAAAAGCCTACATTATAAAATTTAATACCAATATTGTTTTAGAATCAGTTTCCTACTAACTCAAGAAACCCTCGTTCCGCATGATTCCATTTCCGAGTTGCGAGAAACTCTTAGAATAAGTTATGCATTCCGTTGAATTGTTCATAGGAGACGCGTAGCATATTTCCTCCGCGACCTGTTTACTCTTATGTAAACTCAGTCTCGCAAGATCCGTGGATCAGGTTACTTTCCTTAGCAAAACACAAGCGCGTATAAATAGTTGATAATCCGCTTTAGTGTCACAGCTTTCGGTTCAGGCTTCTAATTATTATTTTCTTTATTCCAAAGAAATTCGAGTAACACCTTCGCGACGAATACTTCCCCCCCAATCTTTCCCAGACTCCTCACAATTCCTTATCGCCCAATTCGAGAGGTCCAATTGACTGGAAGAGACGGAGGAAAATAAAAAGAGTAACATGAGAGTAAAAAAAAGAAGAAGAAAAAGAGAGAAAAGTTGAAGTGGGGGAAAGTCGCGATTAATTGAGATGCAGAGACGAGACGAGGCGAGACAACAGGCCTGTCTGAAAGATAAGAGTAACGTCGATGGCAGACGCGTCTGCGAGCTTCGCACGAAATATCGATTCGCTCGCATTCACGCACCCACGCATGGTGCGCGCGATGCTTCGGTAACTTGAAAAAAAATCTAACTCTCAAATATACACCGTGGTAACAGCCTTGAATTTTTCACAATTATTCTTCCATTATTAAAAAGAAAAAAATATAATTGAAATTCTATAACTATATAAATATCGATTATTTTTCTTTAGAGAAATTCCTATTCCAAAATTCATATAATATGGATAAAAAATGTCAGTTCCTAATGGAATTATAAAAAAGATTATGAAGGAATAGGGGAATGGAATATTTTTTTATTTTGGGTAAAGCCTCAAATATATTTCGCCACAAGGATATATATCGTTTTATAGTAATTGTGAGAGATGCAGGATTGGGAAGAGATATCCAGGAGGATTCCAGGATGTTTTACGGACCGATAGAGACAGGCGATAAGGGATCGAAGGATCACGCAGCTGTCGTAAAGTTTGATCGATCGTAAATTGAATTGTTTCGCGAACGTGTTGGATAAAGAAACTGTGTGTGAGAGAGAGAGAGAGAAAGAGAGAAAGAAAAAAGAGGAAGAGGGTCTTTTCCAGTCAGAGGAACCTCTACCGCGAACGTGCTAGCTTTAACGGGACTCGAGAAGATACCCATTTCTGCCAGTCTCCTATTTCCTCCGGTTTCGATGAGACTCTATTGTTCGAACTGGTACCTAGTCTGCCAATGCTTCTGCATCGATGTACACTCGCCTTCATAAGTACACATGTTGACATCTTTTTTACCCTATCCCTCTTACATCAACGTTTTCCCGACACTAAATCTCTCTGTGAATACAAACTTCCGCTAAATTCAGTACTTTCATCTCTATTTTTATTATCCTTATCTTGGATTATGTAAATATACTGGCTTGGAATTATTTGGATACTGATTATTTTGGAGAATGTTGGATTTGTTAAATTTAAGGGTCGCTTGAATTTTTCTGATAATTAACCGAGTGAAATAGAGGATAGAAGAGAGGGAAGAGAGAGAGGGATAGACAGGAGTCATCGGCTTGGGAATTTTCGCAGACGCCCCAGGCAACAGACTGATTCCAAGATTACGAGTCTAATTAATGGATTAAACTGGTAGAACGCCGTTCCTTGGGAATTAGCGGTTACTTTCGACGCCCCGCGCTGAATTAACCCCGGATCATCTGCTCGACCCCCTCGCGAACCTTCTTCACCTTCGAACTCAACATCAGCCACTAGTCAGCAGAACATCAGCAGAACCTCGTGGTTAAGACTGTTTCTCTTTTCCAATACACTGTATCAACCCGTTCCATTCCTACTTGCAAATCAATAATTCTGCATATTCAGAAACTCGTGAGCTTCGCGTCACTTTAACACTAGAACTATCAACAATTAAGACATATCTATTTTTACCAAAACCAGTCAAAGTCTTCAAAAAAATATTTTCATATTTATTCATTGAGTATTTTTCCATTGGAATATTCTTGACTTCTTGCAACAATTCAGATGCAAGATCTAATTATTGTATTGAAAAATTATCATGAAAGTTGTTTGAAGAATAATTTTAATAAAATGGAATTAAGATCGCGAGATTTTTTTCGAATAATTCGAACAGTGAGTAGAATTTCAGGATGAAGAAAAATATTGTTGGATTAGAGAAAATTTGTCAGACAATTTTCAGCCGAGACTCACGATGGATAAAGCGAGTAGTAAATTATCTTTGCCTCGCGTTGCGAGGCATCCGCGTCATCGAGCAGCATTGATCTTTGAACGGTCAGTTGGTTCTGGTGGCTCGTGCCCTCGACGTTCCAGACGATTGACTGGACACCGAACGATTGGTCAGTGAAGCCTGATTTCTCTAAGGGAGACCCTGTGTTAAATAAACCATCGATCCCACAGCTTTTTCTACCAGCTTGAATCTGATAAGGAACTTCATCGAGTTCTTTGGATAAACGTCGTTAAGCCAATCGTTGGCGACCCTGT
The DNA here is from genome assembly GCA_963989405.1 of Trypoxylon attenuatum. Taxonomy (NCBI): domain Eukaryota; kingdom Metazoa; phylum Arthropoda; class Insecta; order Hymenoptera; family Crabronidae; genus Trypoxylon; species Trypoxylon attenuatum. The sequence goes on along the minus strand of OZ022492.1, from coordinate 1,144,158 downwards.
CTCCCTCGGCAATTGGTTAATCAGTCAACCAGTGACTCTTCTTAATCGTTCTCCAATGAATTATCCAGCAGTATTGATAGGAATTTTGGATTAGTTTGACCGAATCGGTCCATCAAACTTTTCCTTAATTCCAGCTTATTAGTTGGATCTATTAAGTATTGACTAGGATCTTAAGAAATATTGTCGCTGGATCAATGATAAATGTTGAGTTAAATCTGCTCTTCTTAACTGAACTTGGGCTAATGTATAAATCGGATGGATTGGAAAATGGGTAGAAGCTTCTATTATTATAGAATCGAGAAAGAATCTTGAAAATTTTGAATTAATCATAAGATGACTCTTCCGAATTATTCGTCGATTACTCATCGAAAACAATTGAATTCGGATGAATCAGGATATAACTGGAAAAACATTGTCTCCGGATCAAAAGAAATACAGAACGAAGATGAGATAATAATTGAATTGAATTAATACGATTAGTACGAGTAAGTACATTTCTCTTGACGTCTCTCCGAGTGGTTTGAATCCTCGCAAATGCATCTGCCGGAAAATTTCTGCTGACGACAGTGTCGTGGTAGAATGACAGAGGCTGACATCGAGGACAATGCGACGATCAGCGGAAGAATAGAACGATTCTACCTCGACGAGTCGCGTCGGTTTTGCTTTCAGTCGTCGACGCGACGACGCCAGGAAACTCGGCCAAGAGAGACGCCACAGTGGCCCATTAAAAGATTTCGAAGCGTGCGAGTGACCGGCCACTTGCCATTTGAAAGGACAATTCACGCCTAGCAAACACATTTCCCTATCCGTTCTCAATCGCTTCTACAATCCTCCCTATTCGAATAGAACATTTTATATTCGAATGATTTCACTTCTACCAGCATTTCCAAGGAGCCAAATCGCTTTACAAATTTCAATCTGCAATAAATACTCTATAAATACGCCTCCTATATTTACTTTTTGAATTGTTCGATTGGAAAATCGTGAATTATTTATCCTCGGCTTGAAATTCTTGTTCTCTAGAAAGCTTGAGACAAAAGAAAAAGAAGTTAAAACCGGAAGCAGGAAAGCAATGAGCCGAAACCAAATGGATTTGCCGTCGAATCGATCGAAGCGCACCCCATAGACCAGCAGTCTGTTCCCCAGGTTTCGTAATATCCGGCCATTAGCCTAATTCCTAATTAGACGTATGAATTCCGTTCCGTTTGCTGGGCTAACCACCGCCACGCGAAGGGTTGCAACCCCTCAATTTCGCGGATCAATACTAGAATTCACAGGAAATTTGGAAAAAGTCTTGTTCGATGAAAAGTGAATTGAAAATCAAGCTACATATAACATTACACGATTCTTCTTGCTAGCTAGATAATATATGCCTTATCTCTATCGATCGTACTGCAAGCATCCCTTTGACAGTGGGTGCTTTATTAACGCGTTGTCGAATCTTATCGAGCCAAGCACATGACCCTGAACGACAAACACTCGCGGATTGACGATAAGATCGTACCGATTTCTTTATTCAGGTCAAAATCGTATATTGGAAAGCTTACGAAAATGTAAATTCAAGAGGCTATCAAGGACTAATTTACTCACGAGTGGTCAATAAAGTTAGATCGTTTCAATTTAACCTAGATATTAATTTTCCTTCGATATCGAATATTCTTTCAAATAAATAACATTAATTAATTATTAATTATATTAGAATAATTAATGACTCTCTTTCGACAGGGATAAAAAAAATTACTGTAATTTTCTCGCTAATCGAGTAGCCTTGCTCGAAGTTTCACGCGTCATCGTGATCGCGGATTTCTCTAATTATTAGTGTAAATTGAGCGTGAGTATTGGCGCAAATAGAGAGGAACGTGCCGAACGGAAACGAGAACGCGCGTTCGGGGCTGCGTGACTAAAGAGCCATTATTAACCGAGGGTGGCCGTAAATCGCGCTTACGAGGAGCCTATCATTTCCAGGATTGGCGTATCGCCGCCGATAACGTTGCCACGCCAACAATTCACCGTCCGTGAAATTGCTTCCTCGACAGTGGCGAGCAACTTGGGATCTTTTCGCCCCCCCCATCCATTTTTCTGTCACTTCAATGAAAAGAATGTCAGTCAATTTATATCTGAATTTTTATCCTCAATTCATTCTTATCGAACCAATACAACCGTAGAAAATTATTAACTACTTTTATAATATATTGTGTTCTTGGGATTTCAATCCTTTTTTCATATAGTATGTATATGCCATGGAAATATCATTTTTTAACGGTAGATGGGGGGGGCGAGTGCCTTGTGAAGAAAAATCAGAGTCCAAAACGTAGGTTGCGCATATTTGATACTAGACCGTGCGCTGGTAGAAATGGGATTTTTGAAAAAAATATTTAAGAGCAAAATTCATATCTATGGAATGGCTGGAAAACGAATTTGGTTGGGTTAAACTTTTTCAAACATCTTCAAACTTCTTTCAAACTTCATCAAATGAATTCTATGTTAACTTCTAATTAAAGAATAGTTGATACTGCGAATATGTTGAACAATCAATTTATCAATTAGATTAAAATCCAACGAAAGAGAAAATTGAATAATTAATCAGGAAGATCGATGCTAAAACGATTCATTGTCAAGCAAATGTCAGTCGAGTCGAAACATCGCATTCAACCACGAGACTTTTTCCAACTTTTAATTACTCTGTGGAAGGCACTCTCGGCACGTCTGCCTTAAAAATTTTCCTCGATGCAGACATTCGACGAAACGAGGAAGCTTCTAATTACTTGTCTCATATTCGCCGGGATGTCCGGCACGAGACAACTTCTAACGAGGATTTAAACTCTCGCTTCTGTTTCTCCCTCCCGTCTCCATCCTACGAGAACTAATTGTTCCCTCTCTTATTTTCGCTATCTAAGTACCTTCCATCGCGTTTACATAGAGAGTTACAAATCGCAGTACGAATAAAACTGAATAAAAAAGATTGCACTAATACATTTTTATAACACGAACGATATTATTATTATTATTATTTTACCAGCAATTAATTATTCTCGAAAATGAAACAGTGTCAATGGGAAATGAGCATGAATCGAACTTTTATCCAATTCTTCCCAATTGGAATCATCATCTCGATCGATCACAATTTCCATTGTGCATTGGGAATTTTCCTATTTCCGGAAAACTCGTCCGATCGCTTTTCTCCAGTGGAAATTCTCAAGAGAGAAAAGCCGGAAGTCGATTGCGCAAGCGGAAAAGTCACGGTACAAATGAGAGGAATGAATTGGAGGGATCTTGAAATCGAAGATGGCAATAGTAGGGAATGGTCAGTTCCAGTGGATTCTCAAGTGACGATAAGCAATCTCGTAGGATTCCAGAGGATGAAAGAAGATTCTCGGTTAGCTAAGGATGGAAAAGTTATTCACCCCATGGATCGACCGAGAGCTCGTTGATTGTCCGGTCGCGCTGAAAGCCTTCCTAAGTGGTTAATTGATCCGAGGCAGACAGCCCTTCCCCCTTCGAACCAATAAATGATAATTAATCCATGCACGAGCGCATTGACCATCTCCCGGAAAGCGGAAGAGCCTTTGCTTCAGGCTTTTCCTTAGGATTTACTCCGATAGATGCTTCTCCTATTCCATCATTAACCCTCGATAATTAAGCATTTGGAAAAACGCATCGGAAAATATGCCAATTATGCATTCTCGATTTTTCATCCTCGTTAGCTCGAAATTTACATTGATTTCAATCCTAACTTTTTTTATTTATAATTAATTTCTCAAATAATAGAGATTCGCATTATTAAAAAGAATGAAAATTGGTAATTATGTACAGGATGAGTCAGTGACTCGACAAGGATAGTCCAGTGTTTCCAGGAAACGAGGCTAATAATACCGAATCTCGTGGATTAGAGGGTTTCCTCGATTAAGGGTAAAGGAGGGTTCCTGGAGAATAGAAGAATAGTTGATGGCGATCTTCCAGGATTTGTTCTAACAGGATATAGAACTCGGAAATATCATGCAGTGTCTCTGTGTCTCGGTAATATCAGGTTGATATTTGCACAGAATAATCCTCCATTAACCTAGATGCAAAAGGGACACTTTGCAGCCAACATGCATTGCTAGATGTTACGTTCGCGACCCACATTTTCTCCCGCAAACGAGAGAGCCTGGCTAATTATCTCGACGACCAGTGGCACCTAACGAGTTCTCTAAACGAACGCGCTCTTTGCTGCATGCATGCTAGGAAGCCGTGGCCGAACCCACGTACCACGTACTATACGTATATCATACATATGTCTACATATGTTCTTGACTTTCTCTGTTCGAACGATTAGCTTCTTGATGTGCTTTGCTTTTCAACTCTGTCGGGCTCGATACACTTCAGGTTCCGACATGCAGTTAGAGTATCGGCACCATTTTTAATTAATTTATCAATATTAACAAGCTGGTCATATTTGAATTTTATCTTCAATATATTCAATATATTCAAATTTCTAGAATTTCAAAATAGAGCATGGAAATGTTTAATCGAAATACTTAATTTAATAAATTGAAGTGAATCGTTTTAAAGGGTTTAGAATTAGTATGATCAACGTGTTAATAAAGATTAGGAATGAGTCATGCTTTTGATCATTTCTGTGAAATCATTTCGAAATCAATTTCACTACTGTGAATCATCCAAAAGAAAGAAATATACTTTTGTTAGTGGAGTCGATAAGATTTGGCTGATTGAAGCAGATTTGGGAAAAAGAGAGAAATAAAGAAGAAGAAGAAGAAGATGCGACAGTCGATTCTAGGGTGTGATAAGATTCACGAAGGATGAAGGAAGAGAAGGAAACGTTTGGAGATACTGGAGAAGTTAACAATCGATACTCTAGCCGTTCTCAGCCAGTACTGCCCACTAAGGAGGAATACTGCTTACTCCGCGAAATTCCCTCAGACGTTGCTCCTCAATTATTCATCATCGGAATCACTACAGAATCTCCAATCGAGACTCCCTTTGATCGGTTCGATACTCGACTCGAAGCTGCCAGTCTTCGAGCTCGACTTTCAGTGAGAAAAATCGAGAAGAAGATCATGTCACATGTAGACTATCCTAAGGGACTATCTCGAATCGAGTTTCTCTTCCTTTAACTCACCACTGGTTCAATAGTCCAGAAGCTCATCCTGAGCTCAGGAATGAAAGGGTTCGCGCAAGAGCAAAGGAATCGGGACGGAAGAAATAAATTACTGGATAATAAAGGTGACTTCCTTTTTCCTCGTGGAATTCGATTTTCCTTTTTTCATGGAAACGAAACTAGTAGCTAGTTGTAGTGGAATCAAGAGTATGCTTACTCTGGAGCGGGGTTCCTCCAGCGCTGTGTTCCAGCCCACGCCATCAAGCATCAACCGCCTGGCCTGAAACAAAATGGTTTTTTTTTTTTCTTATTTCCTTTGTTAACGGAAGTCTGATGAATGGATAGCAAGAATGGTATTCTACTTGGTGGTAAGGTGAAGTATACTGAGTAGATAAGGCAATCATGTGGCAAAGAGCTTTTTACTGATGTACCGATTAAATTTTCCATTTAACTTCTTGCCAAAGAGCCGTGCAGCAGACCGCGTATTCCCAAAGGTAGGGCTCATCCGTAGCAGGTGAGTCACGGAGATACGTGTTCCTATTACCTCCTTCGGGATGACCCTCCCGAGGCGAGTGTCTTTGCATTATGTAAGCGGCACGCTGCTAACTCTGGCCGGAGCATGAATATCTTAGGAGAGTATTGCCACACTTTCGACTTACACCCCCCCCACACTCTTTTTCCCTAGATAATGCAATAAAAAATCGGCATTCTTCTTCCAGGTGTCCTGGATTCTCGCGTATTAAAGTTTCAAACGCTATAGAAGCATATGTAGATTGAGTTACCGATGATTCTTTATAATTTTATACGAATTATTTTTATACTATATTCTTCTATGGAACAGATAATTTGTAATTCGAAATTTATCATTAAACCGGTTCTCATTATTTCACTTATTTCAGAAACTGCTAATTAATTCTAATTCTTTATTTCTACTTTCCAATTAAATAAAATGTATAGTATAAATGAATTTATACTCTCTATCTACGTGTTTCATTACGAAAAAGGAATTTGCAAGGAAAACTTGTGTCAATTTCCTTGAGAAATCGAGGGAAAGATTAAAGAGTTAAGCGATACAATTTCTTCGTGTCTATTCGCTTTATTTCATTCTAGCATCCTCGTCCTTGCCACCGGGGAATCTCTCGTTCCCCGGAAGCAAGCGGAGGGTTAAGCCTAGTGGAAAGTGCATCTGAGATGCTAATAAGAACCGACGAAGCGTTTCCACCGTCTGCTTCGAATTTTCCGGAGAATTCCAACGGTATCTCGTCAGGATATCCCTTCGACAAAGAACCGCCATTCCTAATCTAACAAAATCATCGATACATCAGGAATCCATCGATTTATTCAGAGATTCACTATCGAGCAACAAAATCATTGTAATAATATTTACAAAAACCTACTCGTATCTCTTGATTATTCCACATAATCATCTAATTATTCCTAACGAGTATACTCTAAAAAAACTGTATAATATAGAAAATTGTATAAACGCGTATAACAACAATTTGTACAAACAATTGTATAAATCAAGGGATTCTTGCTTGTACCGACAGGTATACTTACAGAGAAAGAGAGGGAAAGAGAGGAAAAGAGAATGAAAGAGAGTGAAAGCCAAGCCCAAAAGAGGAAAGGGACTTGGCTCGAGGGAAGCTCGAATCCGCGACAGTGTGGGAAGGGGGGGCATCGGTTAGTTATGAAAATTTTTTGCCGGCGCAGCAGCACTGGTGAGGCAAAAGATAGAGTGAGAGAGAGAGAGAGAGATAAAGAGATAGAAAGAGAGGAAAAGAGAAAGAAAGAGCGACGCTGAACGAAGAGACAAAGAGAGCAGTAGTGGAAGAACAAAGATAAAAGTGGGGAGCCGCAGTTTCAGCAGTATTGCCGGTCTCTCGCTCGTCGAAATGCGTAGTGGGTAGTAGTAACAGCAGCAGCAGCAGGACCCCCACTCCCTCTTGGCTCTCATTCTCATTCTGATTCTACTTCCAACGCAGCTATCATCCCTCATCCCCCTTATTCCTTCCTCTTTCTCTGCTTGGCAGTTCCCCCCTCTTTCCACCAACCCCCTCTCTCTCTCTCTCTCTCTCTTTACTGGTCTCCAATCCTCTCTTTTCGACTGGTCCTCTCTCCTTTTCTTTTTCTCCTTCTCTCCGTTTTAGACCTTTCTATTCAAGCTACGTGATTGCACCGTGCATATTTTACGAGAGCAACCTCGAACAGCTCTCGCTCTCGCCCATCTATCCATCCATCCATGATGGATCCGTCTGTCCGTTGCCCCGTCCCGGCAGCCTAACCTTGCACTTTCCAACAACCGAACTACCGCCGCCCCCTGTCTTCCCCCTTTGGGCGTAATCTTCAACCGACAAAAATTCACCCCATTGCACAGTGGTCCAGAAGACCTCAAAAGTTGGCCAAAAATCAAGTTTTCGTATAATTCCACCAATGATGATAGAAATGGGGGGGAGAGGGGTGTCCGAGCTCGTTGATTTCAAAATGTTTGAGAAATTGCTGTACCGAAATCTGCTATGTATTCGAAGGGTATTTTGGGGATGAAGATAAGAATGATAGAATTCGTGGCGCGTGCCACAGACATTTTCGAGGATCGTGTCGCATTCTAAGGACAAAGAAGAGGAAGAAGGGTAATTGTAGAGACTCGTGGAGAAATCTCACGTTCCCCGAGGCTCGATCAACTTTCGCGAAACACGTTCGGAAGGGTTGGCACCGGGGAAATCAGCTTGGGACACCCGATCGAGCTTACCGCTTAGAGCCAACGACTTTCCTTGACTGGCGGATTGGCAGTCGTTACTGCTACTCTACGGTGCTCAACTTCTCGGTGCCAAGGACCTAAACGAGGAAGAGAGTAAGAGACTCGAATCGGAAGCAATTGACGCCGTCACTCGAGAGACAAGGAAATTGAATTCGAATGATCGAGTGGCGACTTTTCAATCTCATCACTTTCTCTCTTTTCTTATTGTTTCCACCCTTTCTCATTTACCGATAGTTAACTCTTTAACTCCGATAACTACACATATCCAGTAGTCATTATTTCGTTTATCCACTGTTTACTACAATTTTTCAAATTCTTTAAATTCATTCAAATGAACAACTTTTAAAAGTAACTCAAGATTTGAATCCACGACATGTTTCACTTAAAAATAAAAAAGCTATAATATTGAGTAGATAATTGTAGTGATTATGAAATTAGAAATGAAAATGATGGAATTGATTAGTATTTGTTGACGTTAAGAATTTACTGTCCAAGCAGTAGCCTCTAATCGTCGAGAGCGTCGCCTGGACAAAGTGGCGAATAGAGACATTCCCATGGATAAAACATGTTCTCTCTTCTCCTCTCTTTTCACCGCGTCAAACCTCCTCTACGATTTATATCTTTTACGTTTCATCGCGTTTCTTTCTCTTTCTCTCTCTCTCTATTGTCTCTCTCCTGGCTCGCGCGGCGAAAAAATACAAGAGTTGCCGCCAGAGCAAAAAGGAACTTTCCCTCTCTCTCTCTCTCTCAGAGGAAGAAAGAGGTAGAAGGATTTCGACAAAGAGCGGCGCTCTCTCACCAGGCAAACACCATTCTCCCTTCGCCAGACTCTATTATTTCGAGTCGAACAGCCACTACCACTATTACACCGAGCACTATAACTCTTTAACTACCCCCTCTCCTTTACCTTCGACCCCGAGACAAATTCATCCCAGCTTGTCCAGACGACCACCCCCGCGCGAAAGAGATCCGATTAAGGGCGAAACAACGATAACACCGCTGTTGCATGAATTTCGCGAGTCAAGCAAAATTAACAGAGTGAGCTTCTCGCGACTCCCGCGGGGGTAATAAGAGGATAATAAGAGGCAACGTGAGTGCACTGACGACCCACTTGCCCCCCCTTACTAGAAACCTGCCGCCAGACGCCCTTATTTTGGCTAGGCACTCAACATCAATTTTCTAAACGATGATTACACTAAGATAGCTCTAACATCTTACGGGAATTCATACACTATATGCATGTATGCATTATAATAAATACCTATTTAGAATCCTTCTACCAACGATTAAAGTGGTGAAAGAAATGCGTATATATTATGGTATTGTGAAAGTTTATTTAAGTAGATGTATGAAGGGATAAAAAAATTAATTGACGGATATAGTAAAGTTGTAGTTTTGGAATAATTAATTAGTTACGCGGTTATGGGGATATTGTCAAAGTTTACCGCGTTTATCTTGAGTAAACTGAGATCGGTAGCGACGAAGGAGGAGAAGCCCAATGGTAGGGTGAGAATAACAACTCGATTAGGAGGGAGACACACGCGCGGGTCGCGTGCGTCGCGATGCAAATGCACGCAGGAACAGGCGGATGGCAAACATAAACAGCGGCTGGAAGCGACGTGCACTGACCCAGTAACCGGTTCCTGTTCCTCCGAGGGTATAAATGTCACCGGCTCAGGCCAGAATCAGGCGCCAGCGCTCCTCAACATCTCGGAAAAATGATCGACCCGGAAAAACCTGATTTCGAACCAGGGATGAACACTCGTAATTTAGCAGGAATTCAAAAGATAGAATTCAAATAATTTTGTACCTCTCGATAAGTAAGCCAGTTTTAAACTCGATAATCGAGAACTATTATAAAAAAGAATTAAATAAGAATGTTATTTGCTTAATTATATCCATTTAGAATTTTGTCGCGTGGAATTACTCGTTTGCCGATTGCACCGCAAATATCGCGGGACACGCATAGCACGCGAAAGGGTTTAGCGCTTGTAAATCTATCATGGGCCGGGTGAATTTGGAAATCCAATAAACAGACCCGTGCGCAAAGCCGCCCCCACGGCGCCAGGCCCGATCAATTCGAAATGCGCCGCCGCGTCAGATGGATTATTAAATGGCCCCAGCCGAATTGCATCCCCCATTTGGCTCCACGCACAGCGTACGGTAATTAAGTCGCAGGCTCAAGTCATTTCGAAGGGGAGAAAAATGTTCGCGCGTGTTTGAAGCTTTTACGATTGTTCGCTCATTGTAACTTGAAACATTAATAGCACTAATTAAACAGATTGATCTTTCTCGATAAAGAAAATAATATCAATTTCTTTGAATCTTATGGAATTATTAATTTCGGTAACGTATACGATTTTTTTCAGTGACAAAGATTACAGTGTATTCTATTATAGAGATTACATCGAGTGGTCGTTTTTTCGTTGTAAGTCTGGGAAACCCTGGTTCCTTCTATCTAGCCAGAGAGTGTATATAGTTCCCGTGTGCAGATGGGTAACCCTGAGTGATAAAGTCGACTGCAGCCACAATATATTTGATCAAAGTCACTTCGAAGTGCTCTTAGCTGAAGCTCGATGCTTTAAAGGGGTGCTCGTTTGAGAGGAAGATCCTTGATCCAGGATGGAACAGAGACCAAGTCACATTCGTTAAGATTAGCCTCGATTATCAGGGACAAGGACGATGGTGGCTACTGGTATCGACGCGGTCCAAGGCATCCTACCAAGAGAATAATCCAACCTGCTCACCCTTGGGATTACTCTTCCAGCGAGAAAATTGAAAGTCGACGATGGTACCTAAGATACGAGGAGTTTCACCAAAACAACGGTAAAAGTTACCAGCGTAAGATACTTCCGAGACGGAGATCGAAGCCAAGGAACAGTAACGATATTGCGAATTAGCCTGGCAGTGGCCCAGACAACTTCACTGTCAACGAATTCTCTGACTCGTGAGATTTGTCTCTGGAACACGATCGAACAAAGTTACTTCATTCAATGCTATTCTCCTCTGCAATTGAATTAATTTGATCTTGCAAATAAAATTGCATAAAATCAATTTAAATCACATTGATTGATAAGAAATAGTTTTAAAATCTGCAACCATGACAACCGCAGAGAAGTATCTCGTGGGAGAAAAAAGGTTCGAGTTCCGAAAAAGATTTCCGAAAATAAATCCTAAATGAATTTCACGAATGTTCCAAAGATGAATTATTATTCGAATTTTCATTATACACCATTCCCGAATAAACAGCTTAAGATCCTTAGGGTTTCATTAAGATATTTAACTTGCAAACTTCCGCGAGGAGTACAAATATTTTTCTTTGCGCTCTGCGACGCCTCAGTTTCACCATTGGGGGCCCCGCTGGCTGCCCTTCGAAGAACGAAAGGAAGACTAAGATAAGTAAGAGAAAGAAAGAGAAAGCGAGGAGTGAAAATCATTAGGGATTAATCGGCTTTCGACCAGGAGCAAGAATTTCACCGACCCTTAAGCATATTCCCAATGGGAAATAAATTCATCCTTTCCCCCTCCTCCCCCCCTTTTTCCCCTCGACTAATGCTATATTGGTTCGATAGAAGGAAAAGAGCACGAGAATCTGGTAGTTACACTTCTCGGATCGATCTCCGGCCATTAATGGCCAAGCTAGCTTTATTCCAGAGGATTCATCCTCCCTCTTTTTCTCTCCGTTTCCCCCACTCCGTCGCCTAGCCAAAATCGCGATGGTATTGTACCGACCGTACCCACGGATAATATCGGTCGAACGAATCCGAGCACTTTTGTATCCAGCGAATGGACTGCACACCGGAAGCCGAAAATCTGTCGAAGCCTCCCCAGGAGGGAAGGGGGCCCCCCATTCACCAATTACTACCTGGTAGATGAATTCGCGATGATCACGATACATAATGGATATATCAGCCACAGTAAAATGCTACTGCATTACAGCAATTACCATTCAAACACTGAAGAAATCTTTCTCTTTCTCTCTTCCTCCACCCTTCTCGATTCATTCGTGACCATCCGAACGTGATTCGCGATTATTTGGGAGCGAGAGAGGGGGGAAAGAAGAAAAGAGGGGGATAAGCTTCTTTGGAAGAAGTTACTCGAGGCAGAGCATTGAAAGAGAGGACTGTCAAAACGCGAGGTAACTGGAGCGAGACGCTACAACAAGGGGTAAAAAGCCGCGAAAAAAAAGGGAGAAAGACGGAAGTGAGAGAAGCTAAAGGGAGAGAGGTATATATCTAGATTCTAGGGCGTCACTATGGAGACTCGTAGAGTGTGAGGGCCCGGGCAACGACTGTCAGGCACCGTCCTAATTTCTGGGGTGAACCCTCATCTGTTTCTGCGACACTACTCCACTGCTGGAGAACGGTCAACCTTGCTGACAGGTAGCAAGCTGGACTTTCTTGTCGCTACGTTTAATTCTTTTAAATTCAACCTAACTCCTCCTTGGTACAGTTACCCTGGTTCTTTGTTTCTCTTTTTTCTCTCTTCGCTTGCTTTTTTACCTTCCGAACGAACCTCCGAGAAATTGCCAGCGAAATACATAGTGAGGCAGGTCGGACTGGAATCTTCTTGATTTAGTTGCGAATTTCGTGGATCAAAGAAAGACTCTGGGATGAGGATAAATATTGAAATAGAGGAATATTGCTTCTTGATTTAGCTCCGAAAAATGTTTCCTATTCCTTTTGAGGAAGATCAGCCAGTTATAGTTTAATATATTATTGTAAAATAATATAATCTATCCAGTAAATAATTTTAAGTATTTTCAGTGGTTTTAAAATTAAAAATTGGAGAATCTTGAAAATAAATTCGAGGTTGGTAGAGATTTGCTGACCAGCAACGACTGTTTCTTCTCTAAGGAAGTCAAATTCTCTGGCGCAATGCTGAGACAGGGCTTCACGATGCGCAGCATAGTTTTCCAGCAAAACGAAGGGGAAACCAGAAGTAGTGTGGCTTAACAAACCGCTGCTCGCGACTTTAATCTCTAACTTAGCCCTCAGTCCAACGTTTGCAACGGAGCCGGACCTTTTTCGACTGACAAACTTTCCCAGGTTTCGTCCCAATTTTGCAACTTATTCGACACAAAGCAGCGAGAGAGGATAAAAAAGAGTGAAAGAGGCTCAGGTATAAGGAATCCAGATTTTATAATCCAACGAGACAAAGAGGCCTTTTGCCAAACAAATTTTAATCCCAAAAAATGTAAATTCCAATCCAAACAATAAAATTTTAACTAGAATTTTTTTTCATCCGAACAAAAATAACATAATAAACTTTCTTTTGTTCGTGACTATAATAACACGTGTATATGTTTCTATGGAAATAAACATGTGATTGTGGGACTAAAGGATTCGACAGACAGGTCTCTCTTTCTCTCTTGGCCGAGTGATTTACAGACTCAAGTGACGTAACCCAATGCATTGTTCGCCTTTCGAGATACAATTCCACGTTCGTTTCACCCATCGAAGAAGATGTTAAGCAACTTCCTCGGCCCATTGCTGCTCTATTTTCGAGACTATTTTCGAGCCTATTTCCGAGCGGATTTCGCGTGGCCCCGGGAGATCGGCCTCCAAGATTCTTCTTTTTCTTCTTCCTCTCGATGGAACCAACAGAAGCACGTGGCTCCACTCCGCCTCGTCTCGTAAATAAGCGAGCGAACACCCGGGATGCAGCCGCTCGAGAGGAGATTGCACAGGACAAACACGAAACAGGTGTTCAACCTACTTTTGCTGGTGCTTGGGGAACAAGTCAGGAGGAAACGACTGGAGAGACCTTTGAAAAATCGAGGTCTGCTACTACTCTGTCTACAACTACACGGGTCTCAGACTTTTTCTTTGATTCTCTTCAACTTTCGAGTCTTTAGCGATTTTTTTACTTCTACTACACTCACTTTTGTTATCCTCTTTCATCACAAAAATCTTGAAATATCCAATTCCTCTGCTTTTCAAAACTCAAAATCTTCTCTATTTTCATTACTATTATGATTTCTGCCACACTTTATATAGTTCCTCTTTTAAGATGACGAATATTATTTTATTTTAAATACTACTATTTTATTTAACTTCTCGATTAGATTTGTATTATTATCGGATGATCCAAATAATCGTAATAATTATTTCATTGCCATCAAGATCAGCAGTATCGCGTGCTAATCTCGTCAGTTCTAGTACAATGCACGATTTTGCTCACAGTCAGCCGGAGGGTATCGCATTTTCCCTTATCGTGCCAATTTAATCCTCTGGCGCCATACCCCCTTAGATACTTTCCAACCACAGGGCGTTACATCACTGTAAACGAGCATTGTCCCTGGCATTTGATTCCACTATGCTCTTTCTCCTACTATCAGACCACTTTCTCTTTCTCTCTTTCACTCATCTACAATCTTTTGTCCTTGTTCCCCTTAATTCAGCAAAGCCACCACCGAAGAAACACATTTTCTCCCACTGCGAACTCTACGCTAACGCGTTCGCGAATTTCATTTAAAGGGACTCTTTGACTATCTACCCTGGTTAAATGATCCTCATTACTGGCGAGACAAAAGCCACCAGCGAATAAACTATCCAGGGTATTGTATCCAGGATTACCGAGGGTGTTTCCCCAGTAATAGCGAGAACGAGGAATTTCTCATGGAAAGAACTGAATTATCCACTGTTTCATAAACTTCCTGCCTCGCGAAATGTTCAATTTTCAATTGAAACGATTTTCAAAGTGAATTTCATGAAAAATCGAGTACCAATTACCAATTTATCCTGAGCAATTCCAATCAATAATGTTCAATAAAAATAAGAGAAACTTTATTTACTTTTCATTAGTTTATAGATCAGAAATGATTTTGATTTTACTGGGGGATTTGTTTCACCGATAAGAGAAGGAAAAGAAGAAGGGAAAAGAAATTTTCTTCGTCCTTATCGGTAGCCTTTGCTGCCCAGCAGCTTAATCGAGGGTCATTCTTATCGGAGGCGAAGCTCCGCTTCTATCATCTGTTACGAGATGACCCGCAAGAGGAAAGGACCACTTCCAGGAAGAGCAACCCGAGAATCTACCCCTGTAGGATTCTTCCGGATGGCAAGTCCGATTTACCATGAACATCCTGCGAGATTCTCGCGTAAGGGAAACCACTAGCCTTCCGTTGGTTACCAGTTGAAACGAGGACCGCATCGGACCTCGAGATCTTTACGACAACCCTTAGGGCCCCAGCTACAAGGTCCGAGGATAATTTTCGTGGTGTGTATGGGGATAGCCCAGTGGTCAGGGAAACCGAGATCACCCTGGCAAGTTTCCAACCAGTGAATTCTTTGGGAAAATTTTTACTATCCTTAGAAACTAGGATCACTTTTCTCCTAAAATCTATCTCTAATTTGGATCTCAAATGAGAAAGGATCGAAATTTCTTAAAAGTTTATTTCTTCTCTGATTCCTTTGAAATATAGACAAAGTACAAGGGTGTGGTCGATAACATTGCTAATCGACGAATTACCATTAAAAGCGCAACTCGACGGAAAAGAGCTGTGGTTTCGTCTTCCACTGACTGACGAGCGCCATCGAGTTAGGAGGAGGGGGGATCATCGATCGGACAAAGCTTTGAGCTTTCAGCCCCGAAAGCTCCGAGCCCCAATCTCTCGAGTGGGAGCCGAATCCCGGACGAGATCGGGGATAAAAAGCAAAAAAAAGGGTTCTGATAGAGGACTGGCTACTGCTATTGGATTAGTGCTCGTAACATGAAAAGAGGCGAAAGGCAATTGTGCCTAATAGATAATATATGCGAGATACATCTATGATGTGATATACATATTAATCTCTTCATTAGGATTGATTCTACTTTCGATCATCTCATAACTGATCTCATTTTCTTTTCGATTTTGTTTTGAAATGAAAAAATGAGAAAAAAGTAGAGTAAAAGTAGAATTAAACACGATATTGGAGAGAATGTTTTCCAGGTTGATCGGGTCGAATCGAGAGAAGTGGAAACAGGTGAAGAAGAAAAAAAGAAGAAGAAGAAAAGGAAGAAGAGAAAAAACGGAGCAATTGTAAGGGAGGCTGTTTCGCGACTTCGCGAGGCAAAAAGTCGAGGGCGCCGGGTCAGGAGGGTCGTACGAAGGGTAGCGTCTGCAGCCGAACGAAATTAGTTTCATCCCACCGATTGGGGTGCAAACTGCCACTGGCAGAGACGCTTGTATGGTTTTGTTAGAGGGTCCGAGAGAGAGAGAGAGAGAGAGAGAAGGAGAATTTCGCGTCGCCTTAGAGCTATTTCAGGCTTGATTTATACACCCCATTCGTCTCGACACCCCGCTAGCCACCCCTTGCCAATAGAGCTCCCTGAAATCATGAGAAATCCCAACGAGGAATTACCCCCATCCCCCCCTCTCTCTCTCTCTCTCTTTCTCACTCTTTACTTTTTATGAATCGCTACCTCGAGTAGCCGGAGTAAAGCCGAAACCGAGTCCAGTTTTACGAGCAGTAAAACCACGGCTGCTAATTGACTTTAACTCGGAATCGCGATTGCTGACGACTAATAACTACATCTACCGTCAAGGGTTCTCCGAATATTCCCAAAGTGATTGCAGAATTAATTTTGAGAGGATATTTCACTCGCTATTTCCATTTAACCAGCTGATTCTATGAGCTTCGCTAACGGTGCACGCGTTCAACTTTTCTCACAGTATCATGTACAACGTGGATATAGTGTCGTAAAAGATGTATGTACATGTGTTTTGACTTTTAATTCGAAAGTCTTCGCGTATTAGTATAAACACTGTAAACTTTACGGAGTGACGTCTGCAATCGTAAGCAGACTTCTCCGAGAGACTTGTCGACAGATAGCGAAGGCTAATGGGTACCTCTCGCTCGCAACGCGGGATAGGTCGAGCAGAACATTGCGCAAGAGAGACGATAGAGAAAGTAAGTGTATACGAAATCCAAACACTAGTCTGTGGAATACTCAATGTTTATTAGTGTATGTTCGTAAGCGGAAGTATATCTCAGTATTCAAGTACAAGTATTCGGAAACAAAATTGTACTTGAGTACTCAAAACTTAGAAAAAGTACTCAAATACAATTTTGTATCGCGAACGAGTTCGCGAATCTCTTCAAAGGGGATCGTGAGGCTAATGCGAAATGAGACGCTCGCGTTATTCGCTATTGGCAGAGACTCACAGAGAGACGAGAGACAGTGGTGGAGTCTCGCCATTTACATAAGTCGAGCAAAAGGTGATCCGCAGTGAAATCGGTCGCCGCGAAATACGATCGAATGGCACATCTGGTTCAACGAGAACTTCTTCTCAATCCTAAGGAAAACAAAATCTCTACTTTTTCCATCATCTGTCGTATCTGCAACGAAATTTACGTCGCAGGATATTTTTACAAATCCCTGAAGGATGTTAATATAATCCACAAAGCAAATGTTAAACGACTGCGGAAAAGGATTTAAGTGCATTTTCCTAGGTAACTTAGCGACTTTTCTCTCCAATTTAAAATTCTTACTAACTTAGTCTCGTTACGAATTTAATCCGTTTACTTGAAAATTGGAAAATGTGGCTATAGAAGCACAGAGGATAATTAACTTCGTAGTAAAACGTTTTTAGCTAAACTTCATGCAATAATATTTTCCAATTTCTACTTCAAGTATATTAGGAAAAATGGGGAAAACTTCTGTAGCAGTTTTAAGTGAAGAAAAATTGTATTTCAGACTTTTGAAAAATGCAGAAATATCTTATTTCTCTTTTTTCACTTTAAATTCGATATTTAACGTTACTAAAATCGCTCATTAATATCACTCACAAGTTGGATTCTAATCGCGATCAAACGTTAGAGATATTATCGATAAATGAAGATTCTCGTGATTGCTTTTTTTTCACCTCCTCTCATATATTCGAATTCGAGAAGTTTTGCGAGTATTTGCAGCGGCAAAACGGCAAAAGGGACTCTCGTAAAGTACTCGGTTCACCGCGATCGATTTTCACTTTTGGATTTTGCACCGGTGAAGCGGAATTTTCCGGGTTTTCACTCGAGGCGACTAGAGAGCTGGAATAAGTAGTGTCCAAGAGTGTCGGTGCGCCAAAAAGCAGTCAGAAAATGTCGAGATGCCTTCTCGGAATAGAGGACATGGCGTTCCCACATCTCACGGTCTTTTCGAGTCACAAAGGTGGTAAAAAGGTGCAAGAATCAAGGCGCCAAAGGCCAAAGGAGCCACATCCGCGTTTCACTAAATTTTCTTCATCATTCACAGATCGTTTTTACCTCTTTTATCATCGTACTCTATCTACATCCGTAATAAGTTAAAAATGTATCACTCATAAAATAAAACAAGTTTTACAAATTCATGAAAAATATCGCATCTACGTATCTCGTATAAAATTAATTTTGGAGTAAATCTCGATCTGCTCTTGACCAGAAAATAAACGATAAAAAAAAAATGTTAGATCAATAAGTGAGTTGACTGGATTGCGAATTGCTCCAAATAAATCAACGAAATCGCACTCGAAGGATTAGCATATACATAAGTCAGGGTCCCAAGGGCCGCGTAGAAATTTTTAATTAGGAAACTCAGACTCTGAATTCAGCTTAACTGGCAAAGACTAATAGAAGAGAGAGAGAGAGAGAAGTTAAAGCAATAAGATTCGAACTAACTTGTTAGCATAGAATATGTCAATAATTAATTAGAACGGAACGAAGCATTTGGTCTAATGTCAGAGGTTTGATTCAAGTCTAAAGCTTGAATCCAGTGAGTTCATCCCACTGCGAATAAGATCCTTGTCAATCAGCATACCAATCGCATTCCTCTATCTCGATCAGCAGCGTCAATACCCAACGTTCGAGCCGAATTAACAGTTGCGCCAACCAATTCCTACAAATCACTCGAGTGAGATGGAATTTTGCTGGAAACCTTGTCGAAAGACTGTCGAAGCGAAAACTGGAGCATTTGAGACAAACGAAAAAGAAAGATCGAAAGAGGGAGAGAAGGAAGGATGTTAAATAGTTCGAAAGACTCGAACGAGATGTTTTTGTCAGTGGCGAGCCGACAATAGCTATGCGCGAGAAAACGTAGCAAAAACGACGGAGAACATTTCTTTTCGCGATCCAACAGCCGGTGGTTTCTTCGCGTGGATAATGTATTACTGAGACTGTGGAATAAAGCTTGGCCAAGTATTCGGCTTCCTCGACGAGCATTCGAGTGTAAATAAAACTTGGCTGCGGCGCATTTTCCCCTGAGAGAGCGAGACTGTTCATTAAACCCGAGGAACAAGTCCCGAAACTGCGCAATATGCGAGCTTGAGAAGCTACAAATTTGTCTAAAGTGAGAAATTGATTTTGAAAAAATTCGATTGTAAATCAAAATCGTCCAACAATTATAGAGCGCGGAATTTTTTAAAATTATTTTAAATTGGAAAATCTCGCCTTGAATGAAATGACTAATTTTCCACCCTTTAAAAATACTCTTTGTTCCATTTTCAAGGGTAGCTTTAACCCTTACTTTTTTAAACTGATTTCCCGACCCAAGGACCCGTGTCCGCCGCAGTCCGGTGAGACGTTTATTTGGGGAAAGCCACTTTTCGCGGCACAATGTTTTCGCTTACTTGCAGATTTCGATGATAAATCGAGGTTCATATTAGGTGGTGCGCGTCTATAGTTCGTAGAAAGTCCTCTTGAATTTTTCAAGACAGATCATGGACTTTCTTTACGGTGTCTGATAATAAAGATTTTGTAAAATCATATCGGATATTAAATTCTCGATGATGGATATCCTGTCTAGTGGTTACTCCAACGATTTTACATATTGTAATATAATTTTCTTGTTATACAGCTACTAGCTAAAAAACTTTAGTTTATTAATATCAAAGGAATTTAATTGCACGATTAAATTAACATCTCGCTGTGGACTAGAATTCTTTTTCTATTAATATTCGTATCGAAATATTTATAAGTTTTAGACATATATGTTAAAAAATATGCTCCCGATCGGATGCAAGAATCTAGAAGTTTATCGCGAAAACGAATCGCACCGGACGAATCGCTGCACTGGCTGACAAAGTGAGAAAGTTTTGGAGATGATCCAAGGAAGATTCCGTTTTCCGTAAGCGGCGCGGCGCCAGAGAGAACCGACAAACCTCGCCACGCAAAATCACCGGTGTCCTTGGGACGAAAAAAGTACAGATCTCAGCTGGGTTTTTTTCGCATCAAATTCACGAGGAAAACTGCCAATTCGAGATCGTTGCACTATAAGCGAATTCAGCGAATCATCTTTCGTCCTACTGTTCCAACTAAAGTTATCCTGTGCAACAATTTTTATTATACAACTTGTTTATTTCCAAAATTGCAATAATAAAGATAAACTGTATTAAAAATCCAGACAATTTACTGTTTACACATTTTTCTGGAAGGAATCGTGCAAAAACAGAATTGGGTATATTTAGAAACAATATTTTTCTTGAAATTACAGGATCAAAAATTCCACAAAATCCGAATCGAGATCACTGACCACTGGGACACATCGAAAACGTCCAACAGAAGTAGCTGCATTTTTCATCGTGAAAAATTCGGTCCATGTTCCCTGTCCGAATTTTACATGCCGGGCCATTCGTCGGTGTTCGGATCAAATTTTCATCGCGGTACGTTGAGGGCCAGAGGCGTGGAAGAGACAGAGGAGAAAGATTACGAGAGGTGAGAGGACGTGTTCACCATGTGGGCGAGGCGAATGAGCGAATGAGCGAATAACTACACAACTCGGTGTCTAGTATTTCCAAATTTGGACATCTATGAGATTTCGATCTTCACTTCCGGGAGAAGACCCTGTGCTACAGAAGCCACCTTGAATCTATATACACGTATGTATATGTATACATCTCACGAGACTAACTAAGACCAAGAGAGGGAAAGTAACATCGCGATAACGTATTCGCAACGGAAACCACGGAATGATTTATCTCTCGCGCATCTTCACATTCCGTGGCAACAAGAGGAAACTGTTTTCCCCGCTTCCTTAACTCTGGCCTCACGTGTGATTTTCATCTCTAATTAACGTTGAAACTGCCGGCGATTAATGCGAATCTATTTCTGGTCGATGTGTTGGGATTTGAGCGAGAAAACTGAATTCTAGATCGGTTTATTGTCTACTGGATTTTACCGTCAATTGAGATTTGATGTAGACGATGTATGAAATTTGATAATAATTAATCAATCGATTGGTAATAAATATATAAGGAATTAGCCTATTTTTTAAGGCTAAAGATAGTTCGAACATCCACGAGAACACTATCCATGAACCCAACAAGCGAGGAGAATTTCTCTCGCGAATATTGGATCGTGATATCGAACTTCTGGCGTTGACGAGAGGTTCGTGATTCCGAGAACTTCGAAGACGTACTTCTCAATTGAATGAATGAAATCTCTCTTTCCCTACCTCTCTCTCTCTCTCTCTCTCTCTTTGCTCGCGATCCATCATGAAACTGCAACGGCAGCGGATGCGTGCTTTTCCCCGCGCGAGGACTCGATTTCCGGTTCCGCGAGACCCAGATTCCCCGCGGTTGAATCACGCGACTTCGCGTGCTCTCGCGTTTTCCAACGTTCCCTCAACTAACGAGTCCATTGGAAATTTCCCGGGCTAAATACCTCGCGGAGGAATCCCAGTTGCGCGAGGGCGAAATGCTGGAATATCGGGAAAACTGTTTTAATTAAATTTCCACGGTTTGCGATAATGCAACGCGAAGAATAATCTCTGACCCGTTCCAATAAAATCGTCAACAAGAAAAACTATGGAAAAAAATCGGGTTTCAATTGTATTTAAATCAAAGATCACAATTTAAAATAATTATATTTCTGGTCAAATTCAATTATAAGTGAAATATGTTTGTCATGTATTATATGTATAATATTTTATGCAACTACTTTTGTTTCGCGATGAATCTCACCTAATTAAGATAATCGTTAACGCGAACTAGATCCCTGCGAGTTAAACCAGTTAGAACTGATTATTCTAGCCGCGACAATTGACCCTACGAGCTACCGTCAACTTCTCTGATTACCACGAGACCGAAAGGCACCTCGGAGGTCGAAATAAAAAATACCGAGAAGGGATCGGTATAAAGAAAAAGAAACTAATCGAGCCACTCGAAGATTTTTTCGACACGAGGCAGAAGAGTCTGCTAATAATAAGTAGAGATACTCGAAAGCCCTGTTTCTCTTTCTTTCATGCTATATGCGTACCAGTACATACATACATAGTTCGAGTCCATTGGGAAACCACGTCTCGAGAGTTGAGGTTGCTTCTCGGAGTGTAACGTGACCGGCACTGAATTGACCTAATGACCCGCAATCAACGGATCCCTTTTTACCAGAGCAGACTCTCGACTGTCTGACCACCAGAGTCTCTTTCCACTCGGCTACACTTTGGTCCGAGAAACTTCTCTCGACTCTCGATACAATAATCTATTTTTCTCTAAGATATTATAACAAGACGTATTTTATATCGAGACTCGGATGAATTATTTGCTTTAAATAAAAATACAAGTTAAACGCGAAACTTTTGACTTTCCACTTGGCATCTGACAATTCTACGCGATTTACAATCTTTATCAAAGGTGGATGGTTATCCGGAACGATTCTCATACTAAGCATAGAGATTACTATTTCTGTGTCGTGTAAACCACTTTCTAACTCTTTTGTTCCCTATGAGTTCTCCACGATAAACAGGCCAGAATGTACTGACGCGACAATTAAATTCGAATGCGAGTAGAAATCCTCGTGTCTAATTTGCCGCATGACAATTTTAACACTTTTAACTGCGACCGACTTTTACACGGGGGAAAAAAGTCTCTTCGCATCGTACCAAAATAAAAAGGTCCTTGTTAGCAAACATAGCAAAATGGAATTAAAATTTCGAAGATTAAATTTTTCAAGCGAATTACTTTGAGTCTCTTGATAATTCGATTTTTATTAGACAGACATAAAAAAAAAAGGGAAAAGAATAAATTGAGCACAAAACCAATATTAAATTTTCATTAGGAAAGAAAAAAGAAATCAGGACAAAGTTCCTTGGCAATCTAATCAGTGGAAAGAAGAGAATGAGGGAGAAAAAGGTTTCATACCCTTAACTGGTCCACGCAACTGCCCTCGCGGGCTCCATCATTGGCTGCTGGCTGAATCCTCCTGCAACAGAAAATAGAAATCTATCAGACTCTGCTCTCAGCGTGTCTTCCACCGATAAGATACAAAGATTCTCGATGAAGAAAAAGGACCCAATCAACGACCTATCTGACCCGACTCGCAAAAATGAAGAAAGAAATCTCAAAGCTATTCGAGTTACTCCCTCAAAAAAAAAAATCTCTACCGTAACGGATGTCTCCATCGACCTTGACAATAATTAATCACGATGGATTTCCAAACCTATTCATCAAGTTTCATTTCTATCGATTTCCTTTTAAACGAAACATTCCTTTCCATCAAAATCTCTACACAGTTATTCCAACCCTTTGGTAGATATTGCAAGAGCCTCAATGATACGATGAGAAAGATTGTAATAATTAATTAATATAGATTAATGTATAAGTAATGATTTTTTGATAGATAAGAAAAACACAGATATTCGTATTAATCAGTGATTCAAGTGTTAATCAGCGTCACCACGAGAACCGACGCTCGTGTAATAACAATTAGCGCGAGAGGGTAACAGATGTTGGGTACACAGAGGGTGGTGGTGAGCCAAGGACAAGGGTCAGACGAGTTTTTGTTCGTTGGACGACCGAACGAACCAACGCTTTGCTCTCGGGGTGTACTGCTATGTATTTCCCCTTCTCACTAATCCCCCCCTCCCCCTCTTTCTGTCGCTCACTGTGTCCCTCTAACACACGTCCCAGACACCATTTGTTCCGACAAATGCGAATCTTCAAAACCCCATTATTCACTCTCAAAGTCACTCTCGCGATGGAATAAAATTATCCTCCGCTTAGAGTCGATGTGGAAGGATTTAAAGAAACTGCCACATCTTTTATGATTATAACAAGATTATAGTACATTGTTACGATTAAATTGCAGATTAAGAATCATTTCTAGTACTTCTGATAACTAGGATATTCGAACAGCAGTCTATCCAAACTTTTTCATCCACTTGACCTCAATGACCGGTCAAGTTGAAAAATCAAACTTCCCCCGGACACTCTGTATACTTATTCTCAAGCAGCAATTATATTTCGCGAAGTCTCGAGCTTCTGGAGAAGGCCGAGCAATTATCGCAAACTAGTCGAAATCCTACGCTGATTGAACTGTTTCGAGGCATTCGAAAGATGCGAAAGACTGATAGAGTGGAGGTGGCGGGGAGAGAGGGGGAAGAAGAGACAATATCGAGTGGCCATCACCGGCTGCGCCCAGGCAATTAACTCTTTACGTAATAAGTCGCAGTGATGGGCGTAAGACGCATGGTATTAGTCATCCCGGATGACAATATACACGATCGATCGTTGTCTCAATCGACGTCGATAGCAAACTACCTACAGTCTCTTACCAAACAGTTGGCTTATATTTTCTCATGCAAATGTATCTTTTCTTCTAGTACATTGAAGAAACTCAACGCGTATAATGTTCCTGCCCAAGTTATCTTAATGGTCTAACTTGAAATTGCGATTTTGTGATGAGCAAAAAATCCCCAGATAAGATTTATCGCGTAAGATCACTTTCGAATTTTCGAAGAAACACGTGTAATAATTTTTTTCGTGACCTATGACAACAAAGATCGAGCCATGGTGGAAAGAGAAAGACCTTAGAGGGATTAATTAGTCCAATTGAAAAGGCTTCGGGACAAAAGGAGAGCGAGCCGCGCCGCCTAATCCGAGAAGTGGGTCCCGCGATAAACTTCTGCTCCGACATTAATTAAGGAGAAATCCTTTCGCTGTCGAGCAAAGGCTCGCGTACACCTTATTCAGAGAGATGTAAAGAGGGAAGAGAGTTAAAGCCTCTCTCGTCGCGACGGCTGTGTTCAAAGCCCGATTGCCCTCGGAATTGCTAGGTTTATCAGTCGGCCTGGACGTCGGCTCTTCGATCAATCGTTTCAATTGAATGACCAGTGAAAGACACCAGCAATTATTTATAAAATTAACCTTTACCTCGACTCTCTTCATTTCTGTCTTGTTAATTCTTTATTTTGTGTTTCGTTTCGAGGAATCGGTAAATCAATCAATTAAGCTACTTCCAATTAAGCGGATAGGTTCAACCAATAATTAAATAAGTGTTTTTTTACGTAGAAGATGGTATCTTATTTATCATATTATTTAAATAGTATATATTGTTTTCCCAATCTGTATTATTTACAATATTTATTATAAATAAAACACTTGAATTAAAAATAATTTAGAAAATAGAGTTAATCGATTTAGCCTGTGAGCAGTTAATTCATTAGTTAATTCGAGGAAATTATTCTCAAGATACGAAACACACGACCTCGATTGCTGTCGCAAGTAAACAGAGATATACAGTTAACGGTTCGCTACTGTGCGTATACGAGTATGTACAACGGTCAGTAAGATTCGAAAGGTTCTCCATACGTCCAATACTCTTTCTATATTTGCCCAATTGTCACGTGTAACACGAGAGAAAATAAAAATGAAGCGAAGTATGGGTCTCTGACGATCAATTAAACTGACATTTCTCTCCCTAGTCATCGGCTGGTCGCCAACGCATAGTATGCACTTAGCGTAGTGAGTCTTTCGCCGAGTGTAGAGTGTTTCGTGCCGCGGGCTTGCTATGAATAAACCTCCCGGCAACGAATCAGGCCACGTTCAATGCTTCTTCTCCTCTCTCTTTCTCTATACATTCATATATATATAGATACCACTTGTTTCTTGCGCAGCGGAAGAGAACACGCGCACGGATTACGCGATCCTCGCTTATTTTCATCTGGCACGCGTACCCGTCGCCCGGATTTTCCAAGTAGACTTCTCGAATAATGTGCCACCTGACAAAGAATTCGACTTGAATAATGCGACGAGAATGCGACACGATACAAAACGTTTGCCGAGTGCGTTATGCTCTTAACTCGAATCCCTGTTTCTATGTCCTTCCACGAAAAAAACCCCTTTCAAAAGGCATCCGTTTAATCTCCTACGAATTTTTCCACAGTGAAATAAACGAAATTATAATTGGGAACTTTTGAAAATTGTAGCAAAAGGTTTAAATGCTCGGTTGAAATAAATCGTAAGTTAGATGTTTTCTAAAACCTTGCTTATAAGTTTTTATAAGTAACTTAGAAGATAATTTTTGATCTGTCGAAGATTTATCACTGGCTAATTGAATCCTTGTTAACGAAGGAAGGTTCGATTCTGCGCGGGCGAGCTCGCGAATCGCGAGAGGATCACGGTTAGCCGTTCGGTGCATTGACCGCTGGAGCACGAGGGTAAAAAATCGATTTAAAAGTGCAGGTAGGCTGGCCTCGTTGCGCGGTGAGTCAAAGGTTATCCCGGAAGCGCGGGAAATCGGAGAAAAACAGGATCGTAGTCTCTTTTGGAATCAAAGGATCACATTTCGAAATAACCGGCGCGACGACGCTCGTGTTCTTTGATTTCAGTCGATGCTTTCATCTTCCACTCGTTCGAGCTGATGTGAGAGTCTGAGGAGAAGGGGACACGATGGCCCAAGACACGAAACCTTTCACGTATCACAGAACCTATGATTACGAGGGATTACGCTCGACGTGCGTCGTACTTAACTCACGCTTGCGATAGACGATAGAGACGTTCTCATTGGGCTTTTTCCCTGCTGTTAAATTAACTATCTTATACGTGGTTCATGTAACTTCATAGTCCATTCGTTAATGATAAAACAGATTGTCGATGAAACCATGAATAATTATAATTTTACTTTAAATCGGTAATTATATTATGTACGTAGCTTTGTATTAACGTATAAGTATATCTAACTGCGACCGCGGTTAATTCCGCTTCGCGAAAACTTCTTCCCCGTCGGCGATCGATCGCCAAAATCCGCATAAATTAGCGGGGGAAAGTTAATTTTGCGCGTTTACGCAACGGGAAAGGGTAAGGGCACGCGTATGCGTGTATGTGTATGAGCAGCGACGATAAATTCACCAGAGGAGGGGAAGTTAATTAGTTGTTGCAGTGCAAACGAGCGGCGAAAAATCACGGGAGTCCGAGGGATTGAAAAAAAACCCCCCACAAAAAAAAGCGACAAAAATAAGCTGGTTTAGTCGATGTCTACCGAGGCTCGAAACATGGCTGGTAAATAATTGGACGGTGACTCTACTGATAGACGCTGTGGCGAGCGTGGTAAATAATTAATTGAACAATAGCCACGTGTGCAATGGCAATCGTACCGGACGGGAATGAATTAAATCGTGTTTCTCGATTCACGACGCTCCTTCCTGCATTATGTAACCCTACATGCTGCGATTTAATAATTCAAGTATCCAAACCCGACGAAATTCACCGATTGGCACATTCTTATTTCTTCAATAAATTCTCATCTATTCTATTACTATTCCTTAAATCTTTAAAGACAGCAATTTCCTTAATTGGGAAATCATTAAATAACGAGGACACGTTCGGACTGAATCGCAAGATATAAAAATAAATTGTACCTTAATATGTCATGAGATACAATTCTTTTATATTTTATAACTCGTCATTCTCGTTCATTCCCACGCAAGTTTCTACAGTTTTCTACTTTCTACATTATTATTATCCTTATGAAACTAAAATGACCTGAACTCAGCGATACGAGCTACATAAAACTGTAGCAAAATAACAACTGAAATGGAGCATAATATCGGAAAAGAATTGAGCTATAATTAATTAGGAAGTAGACGAATAAGGCAATTAAGATAAATCAATTATATTAAGTCACCAATTACCGAATGTCTCGAAGCAGAAGAATATACAGAGTGTTAAATATAGGGTAATTATCTGACAAATAGCGATAAAAATAATATCAACAGACAGAAATAGACAAACTACGCGAGAGGAGAGAGAGTTGTTAGCGTTCACAGCACGTAATTCCAACGCAAGAGGTTAAACCAGCTTATCAGTACGCAGTCCAATAGCCACCAGTTAAGGAAACCAGTCGGAAGATCGGCCACTCTCTTGCTCTCGGTTCCTTTCTAATCGCGGTCGTGCCCTCTACCACCCACTAAGAAACACTACAGAACCATGCGATATGTACTAATCGTTCAGCGATCGCCTCGATTCGAATCAGTTAGGACAGATTCATATGACAGAGCATTAAAACCCATCGCGAGACAATTGAGACTGATTCAAGACGTTACCCTTTCATATATCGACGATATATTTAGCTAGCTATGTTTTTCCCACCGCTGCGGCGATAATCGATATTAAGGTTACTACGCGGCGAGACTCTTTACAAAGTTAGTTTTTGATCTGTTTAAGAAATGAGTATGAGAAATTATAATTAGTGGGCTACTTTTCTCGTAATAAACAGCGAAGACTATTTACGAGATGCGAAAAGACCTCGAGAACCACGCAAGGTGGAATGGAGGCAATTGACAGTGGGTGCTATCGCGATAAGAGCTCGGTACTGTATCGTGATTCACTGTTCCACTGCTCCACGGGACGCTGGGTACGTGACGGTATTAGATATGCTTGCTGCGTGCGCGAATTAAATTAATACATACGTAGGGAATAGCTATGCGCACGTAATACACGCGTGCAGTCGCATATATCTAACCTTTCAGGATAACAGTAGCGTTGTGCGTAGCGGCACTTGCTAACGCGTCTCTTGTACTCGGAAAATAAGATAAATAAGAGACCAATGTACAATGTTTTCTGACGAATAAGTGTAGCTCACTGACAAGTATAACTGATGTTTGCATTGGAACTAGTTTAAAAGGCTATCAAGAATTTGCGTATATTCAATTTCGCTTGAAGTTCTACGAAGACCAAAGTTCAGCTGAACATAACTCTGTTCAATAATCAATTTCACGAGCAAACGATTTCAAACAAGTCACTTTCACCCTTAGGATACTCTTGATATTACTTGTTTAGACTCAGAAATTCTTTCGACATCGATCCCTCAACCGAGTGCATAATAACCTAAGTTCAACGGTGTAACATTGAAAATAAATCCACTGTTTGTGTACGATTTGAAAGAGAACAGTTTTCTCGGTGAATACATATTTTCAACGATACATTAACCTCCGCTCTATTCGTGTCGCCTCCGAAGAGACGTACATACATTCGAGTTAAGCAAAGGGTTAAGAAGACTTTAGCTCCGACTGCGCTCGCGAACAATGCGTGCACGCTGAATCCGAAAAGCCGACAAAGTCGGAAGCGAGCGGCCAGAACGAGAAATAGAGAGAATCTCGACATATGTGTACTAAAGAGAGTGAGCGAAAGAGAGAGAACGGGAAAAAGCAAGATAATAAGACTGAGAGAGAGTCACGCGCTAGCGAGCAAACTCGTACACGAGGAAAAGGGAAGAGGAAAAAGGGGGGAGAAGCGGCGAAGGGCGAAAAGGCTGGATTATCGAGCGCCGCCAAAACGCCATTACCAGTATCATCGAATTTTTTTCATGATAAAACAACGAAAAAAAGAAGAAAGAAAAATTTCGGGGGGAAAAAAAGTTGGTAATGATAAGAGTCGAACAACAACTCGACTCACCCCTTGGTTCAGCTCCGGTTCCGGCGCCTTCCGGGATGACGCGATAATCCAATATGGCAGGACACACACATGTCAAAACAAAAACGTAGTGTAAGGTACACGAGCTCAGTTCCGGGCGTCCCCGGGACGCGTTCTCACTCGGGCCAGAGCTCTTCACGCGCGCACTATTTACCTTTCGCGATTGAGACGCATTTAAGAGAGTGTACGTGTAACACTACGAGTTAACGTGAATGATAGTGTGCTGCCAACGAGCGAGAGACCCCACGATTCTATACCGACGACGATAGCACGCGCGCGCAGCAAAGATTGGTCCTCACTCGAGCGCAGCCAGTCGACGACTGGCGGCGCGCGGCTCCCACTGCCGCGGCTTGCGCTGCCTGGAATGGTGGGGGGAGACCGGCTCGAGCGCTCAGTGACGCTCAACCTCGCGACCTTTGTCTGTATTTATTCTCACAGATCGACCACCGATTTCGCGTTTAGTCGAAGAGCAACGTTATGCACTCTGCAACAATTTTTTGCACCAATTGACTCTTCATTCCGAATGACTCTTTGTTCAAATTTTTTAATCATTTACGTTTCTACCGCTCGAATTATGTGGTTTATTCCGACTTGTAATAAACGTTCTACTGAGTTTCGAATAATAAAAATGTGGATTGGTGACTCAATTCCGCATAATAGGAGAGATAAGTCATAGAGATCCAGTCTGAAAGTCACCACAATTTTCTAGCGGCGTTATAGAATCAACTTTCTACGTTTTTACGAGGTTTAAAATTGGTGTAGGTGTTGGAAGAGAGTAGCGCGTGGAAAATTTACACACAATGAATACTACTAGACCTTGATTCTGAACTGTGCATAACTTAATATGTACTGGAGAATTTAATACTGGAACTACTGTGCGCTACTTTGTCCAGTATGCGTCTTAAAGTATTTCAAAATAGTTCATTCATCAATGGTGACCTAGGTAACCGAATGAACTTGAATTTATTCAGAAGCGTAACGCAAATTAATCTATCAATATTTTTAGTTTCAGTAAATATTTTCTCTCTTGTTTTATAACTAGCAGGATCCTAAACAAGCTAGCTAAATAAATCGGATAAAGACACCCCCGAATCAGACAGCGAAATCCACATTTCCCTGGGCTTCCCCATCGGAAAGTATCAAGATCCTAGGATGCCAATACGGCGGGAAGGCCAGATTCCATCGACGCGAGGGAATTCCTTGTGGATTCTACCTTCGCACGAAGAAAATCCCTCGTCTCCGTCGTCATCGGATTCGACATTTACGATATTTCCGAGGTGTCAACTATCGATTTCCTCCCCTAAAGAATTACACTGGGCAAACGGGCGTCTTGGTTGGTTTGGCTGCTCATATATGTGCATGTTCTCGGTGGAACGAGCCATTAAGTACCGTGGCCCACATTTCCGTGGGTCGTATCTCGCGTAAACGTCACCTGCCACTCGGTTAGGCACAACTATCATTCCACTCGAACGAAAATCGATCCTACGAAATTCTAATATGGCTCTCGATTTACGCGGACTATCAGTTCCGCCTGGTCTCATTTTACGCTTCTCTCTTCCGTATTTATCGAATAAAAAGAAGCTACTTTAGAATATATTTCACACATTTTCAGGAAAATCACCCAAAATTATTAATAAAAATAATCCCATTCATTCAGAATTCAGAAACATCTCGAGTACTTAGTTCTGGAAATTGTTGTATAATAAATCGGGAATTTTTTCCCTGGGACGATTAATCAGGAACGATGAAAGAGAAAAAAATAACTGAATTGCGTGAAATGAGATTGCGTAAATCATAGGTCACATCGAGTTCTCTTGAAGATATATTTCTGCTACCCTCAACATCCACTGTTTTTTGCTAGGTACCAGGGCCCTCAGGGTTCCTGACTCAACGTTCCTCGATTTCGACCAAAGAATTTAGCCGCTACGTCGAATTCAAGCTCGCGGTAACGCACTGCATCGCTTCTCCGCGCTTAATCGCAAGGCGGATTAACGGTCGGCCCGCTGCTAGAGCGAGGAAACACGGAACAATTTCAACTGTGTGTGTGTGTGTGTGTGTCGTTAGCCTCTACTCGAGAGAAAAAGACAGAATATTGTACGAGTAGAGCTACAGGGCGAAAGGAAAATTGTCGCTGAAAATAAAAGTCTGAAGATTATATTGGACGACGATAAAAATAAGGTGGATTATAAGCAGAAATATTTTCCTATTAAAACAATTTAGTTAGAAGTTTAATAAGTATAACTCGGAATATTAAGCAAATATACTTTCTAAGTAAGTAGATTAACTCTGTTTATTACATGTATATTCCGTAACTCTGTAACAAGTTAAAATCTCAATTTAAATAAATTTACCAATAATTAATTTATTTATTTATCGTTTGCAATGATCACTGGCAGATATAATTGGCGTCATTTGTTCCACCTTTTACCACAAGTATGTAATGACATTTTTCTTCTGGAAACTTTTAAGGTTTCCTGTTGAATATAGGATTACAATATCGTAAAATGATCGATGCGACCGTATTGTATAAGGTCTCTCGTAATTGTTCGATTACCGCAATTTATCCTTCAATTTCCATGTGAACCTCAAGTCCGAACCGGAGCTATCGGACCGACAGTGCGATAACTAACGCGTTATACACGCTTCGAACCGTGTGTATTAATTTGATCCTCGACGAATCGCGACTTTGTTTACCAACAACAGAGGAGTAGTTACATGCGGTGAGATTCGTTCCGTGGATTCTTGTTTCCAATGAAGTAAACACTGACACATGCTTACTGTACAATCTGACTGTTTGTAAAAAAACGACTCGCAACAGTCTCCTGATCGTTTTTAGTTTCGAATAATATGATTCAAGATAATAATTGTAAATAATCTTACGAACTGTTCAATGTATACGGAATATTTTTAGCTACTATATTCAACTGTAATTGACGTTCCTTTAGATGAATTAGACTTCATGATTAAGATCGTGGAAGGAAACTTGAAAGTTTGAAAAGCAAGAATTTTCTAGACGGGGAAAAAATGGGGAAAAAAAGGGAGATGGAAGAAAGTAAGGAAGGAAAAGAAATTGAGAATTTCTCTTTTCTCCTGATTTTCCGATTTCCTCTAATGCTGCCGCGTGGAAAGGTCGCGCCCTTCTCGCAGTATCGTTGACTTTCGATCTCGGCGTCTCCCATCGGTTCCCGTCACCGACGATACAACCATTCGACGACGGCATCGCTCGCTTATTGCGTCCACAGCTTTTTCAAGCTCGCAGCTAACTCTCTTCGCGAAACGGATTCACCTTGAAAGGAATCTCCGCAGACGACGGGCGCGCGAGGTAGAAGAAGAAGAAAAAGAAGAAGAAGAAGTCTTGGGATTGCCATTTATCTAGCATTTCAGCCTCGAATATACGCTTTCCACAAAGAAAACGACCTACGTATATATATATATATATATATATGTATACGTATACATGTATACGACGATTCTAACTTCTCTTTCGACTATTCCCACTGGCTTTAACCACGGTTTAAGCGATATTTCGGCATTTTTTTCCTCTCGACAAGCAACAACAGCAGCTCAATTAAGTCTCCGAACTGAAGCACCGTGTAAATACACGGCCGCTGGTTGAATGAATTGACCAGTTGAGAAATTCTCTCCAGAGTTCTACGCTGTTCCACTCTTGTTCTCAGCGAAGAAAAATACAAAAGTCGAACAGAGCAAAAGGATTTAAACAGTGGTGCCAATTAAGAAAGTTTATAGGATCGTTGGACTTTGCGACGCTCCAGGGATTGGCTTAATCTAGCTTCCGGATGTTTCTTCGTTACTTCAGAAACAATATTTCACCTTCCAACCTTCTTCTACACCCTCCCACCTTCCCTCTCACTCTTTCAAGGTAAAAAAAGGAGAGAGGGAAGAGTGTGGTTGTCGGTAAAGAGTCGCTTGCGAATTTCCAACAAGATCCCTAGAATGGCTTCTATTTTTCTCTCTTTTTCTCTCTCGGTACTTCTCTCTTTCTCTATCCTGAAAGCCACAATCAGCGGGTCTCGCGTATCATCGACAGGCGGTAGCAACGTCTCTCGCTGTATGCTAGTAAAAGGTCCCTTTCATCCGGTGCAATCGCCAACGACCATCCAATTTTTTCCACTGCAGAAGCAGCGCCACACTGGATGGTTGCAGTAGCTGCGGAATCGCCGCATCTCCAGTCCACTTTTAAATACGGTCCCTCGAAACTATCCCTCTTTCTCTTACTCTTTATCTCTTTTTCCCTCTCTCTCTCTCTCTCTCTCTCTCTCTTTCTCTGTTCCTCGGTGTACAGTGAATAAAGAAAATATTTGCACAACGGAATATAGGAGAATTTATTGCCTTATACGTCGAGTAATGTTTCTCTTGAAGAATAAATGAATTGTTCTTCCCTCTGCAATGTTATTTATTAGAACCTCGAAACACGTACCATCTTTCTGGGTTAATGCAAAAATACAATATTATAGTTGAATTTTTACCGGACACCGGTAAAAGGTTATTCACATTTTTATCTATAGAGTTTTAGCCGATTTTTTTCCTATTTTCAGGAGAATCATATTATACGGAGGAATCGAAGAATTCACGGATGCGAAATTTCATGGCACAAATGAGAAGCAATTTGCAAAGGGGAAGGAGGAAAGAGAACAGTTACTGAGGTCTTCTTCCTTCGGTCGCGCATCGAATACAAATCGTGATTCGATCGATAGGAAGAAGCTTCAACCAGCCAGCCAACTCCGAGAGCGCCCTTGAATTTTTCTCGTTATTCTCTAGTATCAATTAATTCGCCTCGACCTTTCGTTTCTATCATCGCGGTCGCCTTTTCTTTCACCCTCCAATGACAAGGGATCGAAGAATAAATAAGCTTAACATTGTTCACTGCTTCATCGTGATTCGAATTGAAATAGTTAATGCCGCGTCATCCGTATCTGGGTGACAGCTTCATTTCTGTAATTGATTGCACGGTATAAATACCGTGAAATCTCCATTATTCCAATGACAAGAAAAAATTGATTATGGTGAAGTTTGCATGGAAATAATTAAATTCCAATACCACGAGATCTGCTCAACATATTTCCGATCGAATCAATCAAAATTAGAGTTCTTAATAATTCAATTATTATATTTATTTTTTAGAAGATTTTTATCAACATATAAAATAGTTCAAATAAATATAGACAAAAATAGTTATATGTTTCAATAGTGACATAGGGAATCTAAGGATTAATAGATAATTCTATTGTTCTGGAAATACTCATAGAGCTAATCACCAGTAATTCTCGTCGAACTGAATGACTCTTGAATGATCTAGGATCGTCATTGCGACAAGTAAAGGACCACAAACCAAGTTCCATAGAACCATGTGTTTCCGTACTTCGCCACGATATTAATGCTATTTGCTTGTTTCGAATGAGCAAACAGTGGCTCTCTGGTGCATCAGCTACAACAGCAAGCGCCTATCGCGTCTGCCGATATTATTATAACACCGTGAGATCTCCGCGAAATCGCGTCCCGCGAATTTCCCGGTAATTAATCGTCCGCTCGACACTCGACGCGATCAATTAGCGCGGTCCGAACCGAATCCGTCGGTCCCGAACTCGTCGCTCCATTAGGATAATAACGGATGAGACTAACAACCGACACTTTTCGACTTCATTAGCGTAATTCTCCTTCCTAGTTCTCGATTTTTCGATAAATTCTTCCCTCTTGCAATACTCAACTCATAAGAGACATTAGACAACGAAATTGTTATAACTTTATTCCAATTTCAACACATTCAATGAAAATAATTTCAACTTTTATGTCCTTACGATTGGTATAATTTCGTTATAAATAATTTAGGATAGAATGAATAGAATCTTATTAATAAATTTTGAAATCTAATTTTATTACGAAGTTTTTCACGGTAATTAAAATCAGGAAGGAGGTAAATGGTCCAAAAGGAGTTTGGGAGTCCGAGAATTTCGACTGGTAGGCTCGAGTCCGCTCGAGACCACAAACCCACAAGTGTGTGGCCTGCCGATGGTCACTCGGAGGTTAAGCGTGCCTCTGGCTTTTAAACGAACCTATTAGTTAAGTTTTCGTGGCATTAACCAAAGCTATTCACTCCACTGAGGTTTACCTTATCTTCTAGAATCCGATTAATCGCAGACATTCATGCAAAATTCAGGAAACATTACGTAAGAACTCTGCGTGGAATACAAAGGCGGAATGGATTGATACATAGCATTAATTATTCAAGCACTGTTGCAACGATTGCAACTCTGCATTTGATTTGCTCCCTATTTCACTTGTCCACCGTCAAGTACACTTTGAAAAGCGACGAGCTTGGATACTCGCGAGTCTGTTATTTTATAATAACCACTTGTTATTATACGCTAATTCATACATTCTCATAATCTATATTATGCTACTATTCACTGTTTTCCATTACGAGCATAATCTTCGCTATTATTGCTAGAATTTCCATCGAATACCGTCATCCTAGTTGAATTAAATCCCATTTTCAGACGAGATTACGTACATCTAGTTTAAATTGATTAAAATTCCTGATTATGAGTGAGTCACGCGTTTACACTAATTCAGACGAACAATAAATCCAGAATTGATGAATATAGAATGAACATAGAATTGTTATATCATAATTGGAGTTACAGTAAATCAAGATGATTAATCAAAAACAGAATTGATCAAAAGTTCAAATTATCACTATAAGAAGAGATTTTTAAAAAAAGGGAATTAGAATATTAGCAGCAAAGAGAGATCTAAATAACAATAAGCCCGAGAGAGACTCGTGCATTTGACACTGACGAGTAATTACGAGCCAGCTCGAAATAACTCGAGCAAAGACGATGGGTGGTAAGAGAGGGTGGTTCCAGCAACAGAGAGAAAATTGATCGGCGATTGCGAGAAGGAGCTACAAGGATATCGTTTCCTTAGCAGACATCTGTTGCTAATGCCTTCTCGACCATGGTGTCCTCGTCACTGATGCCACCTCCATCTATCCTCCAGAATGGCAGCCTCAAAACTTTCTTCTTCCTTCTCCTTCTCCACCTTCTCCTCGAAACGTTCGAACAAAGTTTGCATCGCGAGCCGATTAAAGTTTCCCTCTTAACGATAAACAATGCTTCCAACTTGCCGACAGTGGACTCCTTGCTCCGTGCCATCGAGAACTATGTCTCTGATGCATCGTCAACCCTGGAACCCCTCTGTCGTTCGCTTTTCGCTTCTTCCGGCCTCTCGCTCGCGAAGATTGCTTCCCAGTTCTTCAGTATGCATCCAGGGAAATCCTTGAGTGAGTTCGCTCGAATTAATCCTCTACTTGGTTCAAGCTGACTAGTGTCGTCAAAACTTGTCCAAATTTGGATGTTTCGTTGCCTGAGAATTTCCAGTAAGCTAATTTCTAAAGTAAACTCAACTTAGGACGATTGTTGAATTCTAGAAGTGACTATAGTTTGTCAATAGATATTCGCAAAACTTGATTATTCTGCCAAGTGAATTTCTGCGAACAAAGAGAAATCATGTGAAATTAATATTCACGGAGTAAATAAAGAACAAATTTAAAACTTGATTTGCTGAGAATTCGATGAGAAAAGTTCTTTTGCTTGAGAAAGATTTCTCAATTGCAATTCTCATGGTATCACGTAAGACTCGATGATTTGATCTGAGCCGCCGTATAAAAAGTGTCTGAATAACGATTCGTAAGAACAAGTTGGAATATAGGTCGCGATTTAAGAAACGTCTGGAGAATTACTCTCGGTTCCAGAGGAAGAATCTCCAACGTGAGATCCGACAATAGAAAGCCTGATTGTCGATCTCTCGATATCGGTTCCGATCCTCGATAGGCGAATACGTAATACCGAGAAAAGATGTGGGGCAACGAGACGACGACACGTAACTGTATTCAAGTAAATAGAAGAAGGAAAAAAAAAAGAGTCTACTACTATAATCTCTAGATTCCGCAATTACCACAATTCCTTCACAAAAGAAATCGTCGACAGTCAATCTAACAGAAAACTCTTATCTCGAAAGAGAACTCGCGTGAAAGCAACAAAAGCTAATCGAGTCACATTAGTCAACGTGTTATCGCGCGATCCAGCGCATCCTGCGTCTACCTACGCCCGTGGAGTCATGCTTCCGCGTAATCGAGAGTTAAACGACTCGCACTGCCATTGAGCTGGGACGTTGACTTCGATGGAATGCAGTGGTTCCTCGAAACCTACGTTAATCAACAAGATAGACAGACTATGACTTTGGAACCTACATTCGTTCAATTAAAAGGAATATTTTGCCAACGGCCCAGTGAGACGATTTAAAAAACTGAAGAAGGATCCTGCGAAACAGTCGGACACTTATGGAACAGTTCAATAGCCTATCGGGAAGCTGGCGTAAGGTCTCTGGCACCAGGGCAGGCAGAAGCTTCTAATGGGACTGGTGAGTCCTCGAGAAAGGGCCACCGAGGGCTGCGCGATTTCAAGTTCGAGAAGAGAGACAGGGAGAAGTGGCTGACTGCAGACGGAGGCTTGATATCCCCTCGGTTCGAGCGAAGCACACTTCATCGGGTGGCGTGGCGCTTCGCGAGGGGCCAATGGCAGTTTCTCTCTCTCTCTCTCTCTCTCTCTCTCTTTTTCTCTCGTCGGCAGCACTCTCCAAGGACAATAAGCGGAAACGGACTGTATCAAGGTTTAATCGGGATTCTTTGCCTCCGACGACGCCGCCGTTCCCCAGCCGTCTCGAGGACTCATACGTGACTCTAATTTTGATATGTCAAAGAAGATCCTCGACCCCTTCGTACGGCCTCCTACAAGGCAAACACTCGTCGCGTGCAGATGTTACCTGCACTGGACACCGACAGTGCTGGTCGACGCTCCGAGACTCCTTTCAGTTTTCTTCTTGCCTCGGATTTCACCCTTCGAAACTCCTGCTTCACTGCTTGCATTATGTGCCCCGTGCTTTTCGCGGGTGAGCTTCTCCTCTTCGCGTCCATCCTTCCAACTCCTGCTGAGGTGGAGGAAGAAACGCGTATGGAAATGTGCTGTCACGATTGACTTTTGATCGGATAGTTTGGTCATTCAGTAAAATCGCAATAAATCGAAAACTACTTTGTTTTTCTCAACGAAACTTTCTTTTATTTTACAGTTAAATATTATGCTCTAGGACTGGTATCGATCTTCTATTTTTTCCATACATGCAATATATTTTGTTATAGGAACGTTCGTTAAACGTCTTGCATGAAAATTGCGAGACCTTTTATAATTTGTAAAATCCAGCGATGCTAGAGAGTGGAAGAAGCATGCGTAGAGGGTAGAGAGTGCTCTAACAAGCCAATTAAAACGTGCGAGAGAAAAAAAAAGTGCAGCGAAATTGCAGTGAGCGGGTGGTTAATCGGAAGATTAATCGAAATAAGTCGCGCGCCGGAAGTCGACTCCGACGAAGGCGACTTTACGGCGACTTTGTTCTCTCTAGAAAAGCCACTTTCAGGTTTTTCTCTGTTTCTCTCTTCATCGCGTTCGTCGATGTGGAAGGCATTATCGCACTGTAAGCAGCGCGAGCTTGATGCCGGTGTCGTTAGCAGCAGCATTAATTAAACTTGTTCCTGGCGCTCTCACGAGTATAACGAGTCCAAGGTACGAACGCGACCGGGATATACCGCGGACCTATAAATAATGCAAACGAAAATGTTATTCCCTTCGAGTGGCTGATACCTTGATTGCGAAAGGCCCTTGCCCTTAGCGCGTGCTACCGCGATCGTTGATCGTTATTCAAGCCTGGTGCTCTTCGCCAAACAAAAACCAAGCCGCGATCACTCGTCGGGAGAGAGTACGGAAAAATCGAGAGACTGAGAGAAAAAACAAGAGAGTTCTCTCAATCCTTTGGAATAAAAACGAATAGTCAGGTAAACAAGTTTCTTCCTGGATATTATCTCGGCTCAAGTTCACCGTGAAAAATACTCTGGAAATTCCCCTCCTTCAAGTAACAATAATGCTCGACTATCCAGCTTCGAAGACTCCGGCTCCGTAAAGTTGACCCCCTACGGTATGATTTAATTAAGGATCACGGAGTTCGTAATCACCGACAGAATCAAGACAAGATTGAAAACAACCCATTGGATTTGTATCTGACTCACAACAGGAACTACGAGATCGTCAGAATTAATTATAGAATTAATCCAATGCAAAATAGCGTTCGAATCGGAACAACCGGAAACCAAGGTGATCAAGATGAAATGCGTCAAAGAGAAAGAGACGCATAAGGACTCGAGGGCACGAGGCAAAAGGTGAAAACTATGGTGGCCACGATACAGTGAAGCAGAGGCGGAAGAAACGATCCCGGTCTCGTGAGTTTATTTGCCAGACAATGTTTACAATAAACTGGCGACGTAGTAATTTTCCTGCGCCACGCGCCTTCGGCCACGGACAAAAGAGTTATTGTCTAGGGTACCCGTGCTATACCAGGGATTGTTGCCCTACGAGGAAAAGAAGATGAGCCGCGTATCCTACCTAGCCACCTGCGTATTAACCGACGCCTGCCAGCAGGCAGTCAGGCAACGCCAACGAGTGAGAGCAAGGCCCCCCTGACTACCTACCACCCTGCGCGAACGCATCTAACGACGACGCACCCGAATCGACCAGGCTGCATTCTGATCCCTGAACCATCGTTTCCGCATAGCAACGGATCTCGCTTTCCAACCACCCCCTTTCGCTTCTGTCTCTTCGGGAAACAGTGTTTGTCGCGAAGAATATTGCCAAGGTGAAACGTGTCTACCAGCTGAAAGATACACAGACAGTCGAGTAGATGGATATATGGAACCGAAGCATAGAGAAAGAGAGAGAGAGAGAGAATGGATGAAAGAAGGAGGAAGACCAAGCGCACGCGAAGCAGCTCTGTCGACGAATCTTCGATCCAACAGCGTAGCATGGCAATTTTGAAGCATACACGAGAGATGAGGCTCGAGGGGCCCCGTCCCCCTTGCTGGAGCACCTGTGCTCGCGCACACTTCGCCAAATTCTCGAGCATCGTGAACCTCCGAGGTTCTGTCGGTAGCTCGCAACGGCAAATGCCAGAAAATGAAACCGTTCGCTTGGCGACCTGTCTCCTCGATCCTGGCTCCTGTGGTACGAGCAATGTACGTGCCTCGGCATTAAGCGAGCTTGGAACCCTCGGCTCCGTGGATAGAGAAGCCTTCTGACTACGATAGACGATGGGGACATCCGGATTGAAAGTGCAACGTTGACCAGCTGAGACTCAAGATTCATCGGTGATTTGTAGGACGTTTGTCGACCTTCTTGTACGGATTACCGTGTGGACAAAACTTTGCGCCTGGCAGTTATCCTACTGGAGGATAAGACTAAGAAATTTCTAAGGCGTTCCTAGTTTCTTGTCTCAAATGACAAGGTCCTGTCTCGGACCAAGTACAAGAAGACAGATCTTGTATCTATTCCGCAGACAGAAGATACTCTTGTCTTTGCAATGTTAAAACACGAGTCTCTTTTCTCTTCAAAATTGGATGTATCAGGATGCCAATGCGTTAATTTCGTTCCAGAGACGAGGTTCTTCTCGTTCTTTCTTCCTCTTCTGGATAGAGTAAAATGCATCTCACTCTTGTGGATGTAATTGCTGAAGACGGCAGCTTCGCCGAGGGCCGACCATTGTTTAAAGCTGCTCGAGACTATTGAGAACGAGAAAGGGAGAGGAAGCGCGAGGAAGAGCGAAAGAGAGGCACGGTCAATGTCGCCTGGCACTGCTCAAGATTTCGATCCGCTTCGCTATTTACGACCTTGGTGGAAGCGCCGCGGCGACGGCGATAACTGTGGCGGCGTCGGTTGGCGTCGGCGGCGGCGACGATCGCTGAAAAGTACGGCGACTGCCGCCTGAGTCCTCGTAATAATCGGGAAAGCAGCCCTCTCCAAGCTATCGATCCCCGCGTCTCGCGAGCTCGAGACAACCAGAGATTTCATCCGAGGCGAGGAATAAAAAAGAACTCGGAGAGAGATCGACGAGTCAACCTTTGCAAAAGGAACCTTGCGCGTATTCAAACTCTTAGATCCAATTCAAAGACTTTGAATAGCGTTAGAATTTAAGGGAAAAACCACTCTTCACCCTTAGAGCAAAAGGGACTAGGTGCAAAGTGTCCTTTGGTCACGTCCAAGACCAATATTCGTTTTCCTTTAAAAATCGAATCTAGCGAATGGCGCCAGTAGAGGAGGGATTGGGAGGATTTAGCTATCGCGAATCGGGCAATTGAGGATCCTGCGGGAAGCGCGGGCAAAAAAGGACGCGGAGTTTAGCGGCGCTCGTACGTCAGCAGGTCGCCTTGAAGACGCGTAGCCGGGGATATCGACCGACCCGACTCGACTCGACACGACTCGACACGACTCGACTCGACTCAACCTCCACTCGCTGCTCTTTCTCTCTCTCTCTCTCTCTCTCTCTTTCTCTTCGTATGTTCGTCCCGAGTCTGAGTCTCGACGATCCCACGCACAAGCCACCCCCCTCTCGTTCCCTCGCTTTTGCGTCTCTCGTTTCCTCTTTCTTCTTCGCTAGTGCTTTTTCTCTACCTCTCGCTCTTCCAATAGTTTCTCCGTCTCCCCGTTGGTTCTCGTCGGTCTCCAACCCCACTGCTACAACCCACCGTGCCGGCGTTTCATCCCTTCTCTCTCTTCAGGCTCTCGCGTTCGCCCTCGAACCCTCGTCTGCCCTGCGAGCGCAGTGGAACCTGCGTTCTTCGGCTGCCTACGAACGCCTAGCACCACTGCCACTCTCCTTTCGCAGCTTCCGTTTTTTCTTTCCTTCTTCCCTTCCTTTCGTCCATCCGCGACTCAGGCTCGCTTCGTTCCATTCGAAAGCCACCCGGGCCGCCCCCGGGGCCCCGATGGATCCTTCTTCGCGAGAAGCTAGACGTTTTTGCGCCAGCTAGACCTTACCGAATCCTCGCAATGGATGCGGAAAAAATTCTTCAATATAATCCACTGTAAATCATTCCTACTGGTACTTCCTTTGCTCGGACCAAGTACAAGAGGTCGTTTTTGCAATGTTACAACTCCATAAACAAATTAATTTTCAAATCTTTATAAACAATTTGTTTATTCATCGTGGAGATAAACGACTTTGGTACTTATTGGTACCTTCACAATCTTGAAGATTAATCCACGACAAATAAGAGATTCCCAAATGAACTACGATGAAAGTGAACTGGTCTCTAAAGCACAATTTTCTTAAAAGCCGCTTGGAACCATATTACCGAACAGAAATGAAATTTCGATCGTCCCCTAGCGGTAAAATGACCCTGGCTGATCGCGTTAGACGATCCTCCCTTCATCCACGTGTACCAGTGGATGTCCATTGAAGCTCAATAGCCCGATAGGACGCGGAATCAAAGAAGAAGAAGAAGAAGAAGAAGAAGAAGAAGCAAAGACCTGCGACTCTTTGTATTGGCCGCGTGACTTAATCTCTACGATCTTGGACGTGGCTACCCTCGCTTCGCCAGAGCGTTTAGGTTGGTCTCGCGATGAAGACGCACTTCCCCTTTGGTTTCCTTGCTCCAGGGTAGCCACATCCACCACGCTCCTTTGTCCCGGAGCGTAACGACGTTCCCGTCGACGTCGTCATCCGCGTCCTTGGCTCGCGAACCCTATCCAAAGGCGCCCTCACGCGTTTCGAACAACGGGAGGAACCCTATTCCCAGCGAACTGGATATCGCTAGCTGCCTTATCGTTCCAAACTGATCAACCCTCCCTCCAACTGGTCGAGAGTC
Source organism: Trypoxylon attenuatum (assembly GCA_963989405.1). Lineage (NCBI taxonomy): Eukaryota > Metazoa > Arthropoda > Insecta > Hymenoptera > Crabronidae > Trypoxylon > Trypoxylon attenuatum. The sequence continues at coordinate 1,100,921 of OZ022492.1, read as the reverse complement.
CTTAAGTTACATCCCCGTATCCTAATTAACGGCTGGTTGCCGCGCTCCTGCGACGCTGTCAGTTTCCACTGAGAAAAAAAGGGGAACAGAAGAGAGGCCGTGGCGAGGAGAATGGCCGAGCGGGAGACGAAAAACACAAGCAGAAAAATAGCTAGAATCGAGTGAGAAAGAAAGAGAAAGCGAGAGCGGGAGTGAATGGGCGAGAGTATTCGCCGACTAGCTCGCGAGAGAGTTGTCTCGAGTGGTCGGCAGAGTGCCCGTTATTTAAGTCCAGCATGGACCACCCTCCCTCACCTTTAGTTCCTCGGCATCGACGTTTTCCCTCGGCGCGCTCGGGCCTGAAAACGGTTTCACGATGCCTCTAAGCCTCCTAACGAGCGTCGCGGCGCCCTCCGGCCTCCCCTTCGACGTCTGCCGCTCCCTGCGCCCTCTGCCGTTCCCACCTCGAGCATCCTGATCATTTCGAATTCCCAGTATACCTCGTAGATTCGAAAATTCACCTGCTTCTAAAACAATCGCTGAGAAAAGATCTCAGCAGTAGTCGAAAAATTGCAACGTTTCTCGACGAGGATTCGCAGGATATTGGGGTAAAAGTGGGAATATCGCTACCCCTTGATCGTCGAGTGATTCGAAGCTCGCGTTGGGTCATTAAACGTGTTCGCCGATGAGCAGAGCCATCTCGTTATCATCCGCTGCTCATCGTTCCCTGGGAAAAGCTACTGCTGCAGTTAAGCAAAGTTGCAATCTCACCAGTCGTGATGGACGCGAGTTAAACAAGCTTTCCCAGGGAAAATAGTAAAGGCAAAGCTTCCGTTCGAAAGCAAAAGTGCTCGCTACACTTGTCGCTCTCACAGCTCCCACGAGCCCTCTACACTCGCGTGCCTTATTGTCATCGTGGCCGAAAAGCTACCACAAAGGAAGCCGGCTCCGTTGGCAGATTGGTGCCACTTCTCGTCAGCGCCGAAAAAAACAGCTCAGTAATCAGCGTTGGCCCGCGGTGGCCCAATTAGCCGAGTGGAAATGCGGAAAAACCTCGGGGTCAGAACTAGGTCGACGTACGACGGAAGGAATGCCAATTGACGGACCCTATTTCCCAATCTTTTCCCTCGCACGACTATTCATTATCCCCCTGGAATACGTGAGCGTCACGATCGTTATCATCGAGGAACCAGTGATGCAGTGTGCATATTACCATTGGTTCTCGAATGGTATTATTAGCGATTTAGACATATCCGCGACGTTCAGCTCTCGCTCACTGCACCGGATTGATAAGAGGAACGCTCTAGGGCTCGTACCGTAGGGGGGTGCCACTGGGGAAAAAGTGAGGGGAAGGGGAGACAACGACGTTGACGACGAAGACGACGACAGTCACAATGCTACTAGGAAGGTTCAGCGAACCTCGATTCGCCATCGAGTTCTGCCACGCGCGCAAGCGAGCGAGCGAGCTAGCGACGTGCTTTTATTTTTAACGCGGCCCATTGTAATCGATCATTCAACGAAATCATCCTTTCTCCCGTAGACACTGGCCCGCGTATTCACTCTCAGATAATTACGTGCTGCTCCTATCGATCTCACGAGCCGCGCGTCTTTGTCTCTCCCTTTTCCTATTCGCGTTGCTCAGAGATAGAAAGAGCCATTGCGTCCTGCTGCTGCTGCTGCTGCTGCCTCTCGTGCTCCACTGCCGATTCCGTAATCGCGTTGTTTCTTCCCGCTCGCGGTTTCATTTGTAACGTCGTGTTCGTTAGTCCGTAGTAGTGGGAGTCCTACCGCCACTGGCAAGCCCGAACAATGCGCGTCTGGATACTTTGGCTATCGAGGAATTCAGAAAGTCCTAACAGGATCAGCATGAGCCGTCGGTTGCCTCGAGGCTCTCATGGCAGGATGCACCAAGCCAGGATGAGAGCAAGAGAGAGAGAGAGAGAGAGACTGAGATGCTGGGCTATCCTATCTGGATCCTTATTTCGTGCTCTAGCCGAGCTGAACTAATCACCGGCCACCGATAATTCGGTTACGTTTAACCGAGTTAATGAGGGCCAGACTGATCCAAACTTCAGCTTCGATCCCTCTGATCCTGCTCGTCAAGCCTGACAAACGCGCAGACCCGTAGACCTATCCTACCTCCTGATCCTGGTTTCATCCAGTTCGCCTGAGGAAGCAGGAGGACCGAGAAAGTAAGATGAGAGAATAAAAAAATGAGAAGAAAAGAGTGGAAGGTAGATTGGTTGCTGGTAAGAATCCGAGATCGCAAGGGGGTGCATTATCCAGAGAAATATGTAGACAGCGAGACTGGAAGGGCACGGCTCCAGGACTCGTCGATTTGGGGATTAGACGACCTTGGTCTCTGGTCGTCTGCCAAGCCGATCGCTAGACTCTTCTCCTTATCTAAACGCGACTCGAGAAATGACGTCAGTTCTGCCAAGAAAATGAAGATTCGCGAATCTTTACCCTTGGAGTCTCTCTGAAATCGAGTGGTTTCGGTTCGGCGGTTTCGAAAGTTCCAAGTCGACCGGCTGCACCCTAACAAAGGAAGATTCAGGAAGATCTCGTGGAAGAAAGAAGCAAAGGATATAAGGGAAGTGCAGTAACAGAAACGGCAGCTGACCGAGAAGACTTATTCGGAACTGGTTCCTCGTGAGAGCGTAGCTGGCACGCTCGCAAGCGCGGTGCCGTAAAAATTTAAATCTTCAGTTTACGATGACCCTGCAAGCATCAACCCCACTGTAACGAGTTCCTCCCCGAGTCGCGTACACCCCTTTCTTTCCTGCGTGAGCCAAACCTGGGAATTCTCGTTGCGGCCTGACCCCAGGATGCGTGGCACCCTCAACGCCGCAAAACTTTACGTCTGCCACCGGAAGAATAAGGGTTGCATTCCCTCCTTGCCACGGTTCCGAGGAAATCCTGGCTCGCTCACAAAAAGCCTCGCCCGGAAAAAACCACGCGAGGCAGCCCTAAATAAATGAAACTCTAATGCAACACAGCGAGAGACGCCACACAGGGTGGTGAAGTTCTGCGGAATCGGCTTTGCATCGAAATTCGTGGTTCTCGTCGAAAAGTGGGGAAGGGTGGTGAAGAGTGGGGGTAGGGGTGTACACGTTGGAGTGGGCCCCGATGAAATTGGATGTCGGGCCAGATCTCCGCATCGGCCACCCAGCAAATTGAGATTGACGGAAACCTCGAATATTTTCGATGATGCGCCCCCGAGCAGTCGGCGGCGAAAGTGTTCTATATTAAATTTGCGAGAGCGTGGGATCGCGATAGGCGTTGCGCTGGGATATTCAGTTTTCGCGAGTTGCTTCGAACGATTTGGCCAAACCTAGAAAAACTGAGATCGACATTTTGGGATCTTGCGATAGCGAGCAATGGTGGCAATGTCAGGGCAAAGCCAAGGAAATGCGAAAAACGAGAAGATAAAGAAGCGGGAATAAAAAGATCGAGATGGAAAGATACATATAGAAGGGATATAAATGAAGCGTAAACTGAGGAACCAGGACCAAGTGGGGAAAGAAGATGGGGGGAAAAAATGCAGAGATAGATACAGACGGAGAAAGTGAGAAAGTGAGGAAAAGGATTTCTTCCAGCCGAATGAACTCCCTTGCAGACAGAAATCAAGAAGGCCAAAGCCGATCTGCTAGAAATCTTCGATTGCCAAGGTCAACCAAGAAAATTCTTTCCTTGGCCGACGTCACCTGACCGAGCCGTACCATCAATTTCCAGTTTCGCTGCTCGTCAAGATTTTTCCCGATATGATCGTGCTGCATCCTTTTCCAGTCGAATGCGCGGCCCACTCGGCTTCCGTGGCTTGCCGAGGGTATCCACTTGGGAAGCGCTCGATGAAAAACGAATGCGAACTTTCTTCTCTTTTTCTCTCTCTTCTTCCCGCTTCTTCTCCCCGATATTCCTCCCATTTCCTTTCCCGCGATATTGCATTGGCTTCCTCGCCCAATACCTCGGTCCACCTCCCCCTCTTTCACCCTCGAAGCAGAGGCGGTTACCGTAAACAAGCGTCGAAAAAATTGTTTTCCCTCGCGCTCCATAAACCAAAGTGGCTGTCGGCTCTTCCACTGGTGAATTCCGAATTCAAAATTGAACCCCTTCAATGCTGGTTATCATTTGTTTACAATTGAAAAAAATGTATAGAATCTATTGTAAAATATATTTCCCCGGTATCACTAAATTTTTTATTCCTATTTAAATGCATCCGAATTTCGCTATTATTTATTTCACCGAAAACTGGGCTTTTTGGTTGAAATTAAAATTGAGAAGCTATTTGTTGCAATGGTGGGTATCGAGCAACGTATTCCGTCAGAGTTGCAGAGTAATTGTAGCCCGTCGACAAAGAGTGGAGAGAAGTCTGTGACGTCGAGATAAGGGAACTGAGAAGAAGAAGCGAGCAGCAGGACAAGGGACCGCGAAAAGAACGTCCGCGCCAGAGGAGAAAATAGGACGAACCGGATCAGAGTCAAGAAGAACTAGATCGAGTTTTAGGAAAGAAGAGACCGTTTCATGCCAGGCAATCGTAATATAATCGTAGTAGAATCGCAAAAACCTTTGCACCCGTTGGTAGAAAATCTCCAGCAGACTAGAGAGAATGTGTGAATGCGAGAATACAATGCGTAGAGTACAATCGGTGCTTCACGATTTAATTGTGTGTTCAGAAGAATCGTAGCCTTTACTTGTGGTTCGCGAATTATATAAGTTCTACAATAGAACCAGTAAATAAACGTTTTGCGAGACGTATCTTTTTCTACCTGTTGAATCTTTTTCCACCTTTAAAAATGTAATTCCTATTATTGTAGTTCCATAGACCTATTTCGAGGATGAAGATACTCGAGGTAGATTGTATTTGAGACATTAAATAAATCGGCGACTACGTCCCTTGCGATAAACCTTTTCCCAGCTGTTCCATATCCGCCAGGTTGTTCTTCAGTCCCAGCTACTTCGCTTCTAATTACAAGGTGCTCGCGAACCCCGCGATCCGAGTTAACGAGGGCTATCGGGCTGTAGGTAGGCAGGCAACTCCAAGATGATCCAGGACAAACGAGCAGAGTAGTTAGACACATTCAGTCGCGACGATTAGAATCCTAGTGCCAACGTTGCTTCGAAAGGTTGGAAAGGCTGGAAAGGCGTCGCAAAGGGTCACCATGGCAACCAAGAGACTAGAGGTCCTCCCAGGAGAAAGAGGATGAGCCTGGAACCAGTCTAAAGCCCGCGTGCAGCCGGAATCTTGCGCGGTGACAAACAAAAGCCCGGGTAATGATGTAGACCTTTCGAGTGGCTCGCTTTGAATGCGAAGAGACGCCGCCAATAGTGCACACGCACCCTCTTTGGCTTCACGGCTGTGCTTCGAACGTTTACCGCTGCTGCGTCGAGTGATAAGCAAGCTACCGACGTGTCGAAGAGGATGCTAGGAACAGGGTTTTAATCAACTCAACCATTTCGTCGCCTAGGACACCTGTATCTATCTCCTCGACACTCTCACCATCCCTTTTTTTTTTCCTTCCCTAAAGGAATCTCTCCTGGTCTCTTCAGCAAACTCTATCGACGGTTTCATTGAATTAATGCGAGCAAACCCTTGGTGAACGGAGGGTGCCATGTCGGCCGCACCACGCATTGGGGGATTTCGCGAAGCCATAATTGGCACTTCCAAACAGAGGGGGCTAAATTGCGTTTTTCACGGGGCGAGTTGGCGCGCGTCCATATTGGCCGCGGCGACTAAGAGAGTAGCCCCTGAACCGGGGTAAAGGCACCAGCGTGTTGCGGTAGACGGGAATCGGACTGAAAAGGGGAGAGGGTAGCGAATGTTGGTAGTGGTACGTTCCACGGTACGAGACAACGATGTTCCACCCTCCGCGGGTATTGTTCCGGATGGCGAGTCGTCTATATAAACAGCATGTACGAGTACATGCACCTAGCTAGCCAGAGCATGCCCTCTCTCCCCTCTCTACATCTCGCCAACTATGGGATTGTACTTTCGAAGGGATTGTTTCCACCCCAGAAACACCGCGGCCTCAATGGCAATATTTTCGAAATCACGTTACTCGACCCGACAACGGGATTACGCGGATTAACCCCCAGCGCGATAATAAATTTCCCTTGTCCTTCTGCCTTTTCCAAATAGCCTATCTGGTGGTACTCGGATTTTTTCGACGTGTATCCATTCAGAGTGGGGGTGACACTGACCACCGTCAGCTGACTTTTTAGCTATTCGAATACAATGGAATGCGAGTATGTACCAGGGTCAGCCGTGTCCCCTCCGCAATGTCTCCCCATAAACCATGTATCGCTATTATCGTGACTCTAAAGCGAGTCTGGCTGGCGAGGGAGGCCCGGCTGATCTTGACAAAAAAGATTTATCGCGGCTATCTGGAAAGGGGCGGCTTTCGCAATTCCGTGAACGGATGAAGGGGTACGTTTGAGGGGGGGTTCGAGCAGTAAATAAGGGAACGGATTCATAATCGTAGGCATGGCGAACTTGAGGAGCAACCCAGGAGCCCTGTTACCACAGTGGACCCTTCTTCCTTGCGTCCACGGGGTTCCACTCACTCTCGATTCTACCCTACTTCCTCTGGCGTCTCATGGAAGGGACCACGAATCAGCACCAGGCAAATGCTCCTACCCATTGTGTCGACTATCTTCGATTCTACCCCCGAATTCCTCGATCCTCATCCAACCCTCCAGTTCGAGAGCCGATATTATAACTTGCCTGCCTCTTCCAGCGGAACCCATATCGCAAGATATCCACCTCTTTATCCTCTGACTCGATAATCCGCGGGAGAAAGCTCGAAGCCTACTCCCCATTGGAAAGCAACCCCTGTGCCAGCATCGATGCGACAAGGCCGATCGTAAAATTGAAAGCTATGGCCCATTATGGCCTGTATAGGATGTTTCTATAGGAATTAATAAGTTCACAGTCTGCTTGGAAAGGGAAAGTTCGACATCGAGAAGCGATAAATCAAACCGAGCAGCAAATGCTAATGCGAAAATTCCAGGGAAAGAATATGCGAGTGGAAGAATACCTCAAGGTTTATCCTTGGCATGCGAAACACGCAAAAGCTTGCAAATTTTATCGAACCCTTCGATTACACAGCGACAGTGGTATCGGTGACACGAGAAATAAAAGTCTCAAGGTAGAGCAATAACGCGGTTGTACCGATCGAAACCGAGTTCCTCTCTTTTCGACTGGAAATTTATCGAGGCTACCTTCGCCCATAAAGGTAGAAGACTTCCCCAATAAATCTCGCCGGCGACACTGGCGATAATACACCCTGGGCGACTCGCGGATGCAGGAATGATGTGTTCCAAACACTGCTATAATGCTCCAATAACTTAGGAGACTTTCGTCCGACTCTCATCCCCCCAGAAAATTCCTGGTGAGAATGAGGCCAAGGCCGGACACTTTGCCAGCCGGTGGAACCAATCGTCAAAACAACGAGGTCACTGGGCAGCAAACGAGTAGCTACGTCAACCGGACTCAAGTCCGTATTAGACGATCGATAGCTACTCTGAGAATTCGTAAGAGGAAGACTCCAATAGTCTCCAAAGAAAAAAGGGTTTTTCTCACGAGCGACGACTAATGCGTTAAATCAGGAAGTAGGCGATTTGTCAGCGGCAGCGTGCGCGGCTCTTGCCCAAGTACGTCTAGCAGTGGCTCCAGCGCCACTAGTCGTGTGTAGCACTGGAGAAGCTGGAGAAGGCAAGGAGCGCGCAGCCCGCAGCAAAACTCTTGAGTTACAATGCGGCCACGTCATTCGCGTTCCGCTCCAGGGGCACCACTGGCGCGGTGGTGTGTGCTTCCCTTCATGGTTTTGCGACTCTTCAGACCCTTTTGCATGGCCTCTTGTTACACGGTTACCCTGCCCTTCCCTCTTTAAGGCTTCGCCTTGGATGGATGGGGTTTCCAGTCGTTACGGCCAGTTTCAAGTGCGCCAGCTTCTTTCTCCTCCTTCTACGCGCACGCGACACAACCCGCGCGAGAAACGCAGTCCGGGCTTCGCGGCTAAGTAGACACATCAAAGGAAAAAAAAGAGCTCGCGAGCGACCTGCAACTCACCCTTTCTATCCTCAAGCTATTTTTTCTCGCGGACCTCACGCGTTCCTCGTTCAGAACCGGCCAGTCTTTGCTGCCCCTCTCTTTCTCTCTCTCTCACTCGATCTTGTTCTCGCTCCTTGGGGTCAGACGACTAGTTCGCGACTCGAGTTTAACCCCTTTCCTACTGAAGGATGACTGTTGTCAAGGTGCAACGCACTCTTCTCTCCCACGGCTGACGATAATTATTCAAAAGAATGTTTAGGAGCTAGGTTTTGCTCGCTCGTGTGTATTTTCCATAACGCACACTATATTGATTTGTTAAACGGCCAGTTTCTCTGACATTCTGTCCCGGGTGAAACGTGAAAAATATCATGCAAACGCGTTCACGTTCAATGGTAAATGACGTGTTGAGTTTTAACCGATAAGAGTAACCTTTGTGCAGAGAGTGACGAGTTGACGTCTTACATAATTAAAAAGCTTTTCCAATTGAAATCAAACTGCGAGTGCGACAAATACGAACCTAGCTAATGGAATATTTCCAAGTTCGTGTGAAGAAGGGGAAAAAATACCAGTAGAAAAGACTAATCGAATCGTGATCAGGGTTGCAAAAAGCTCGGAGGATTCAACAAACTACTGAATTCCGTGGTACATCCGCGGTGAAGTGTACCCTTGCATTTCAGCTTCCTATTCAACAATGGCATTCTCCCGAAAAACTCCCCAATAGCAAAGGGGTTAAACGAGCATGATCCCTTGCGTCAAGCCTCGCCAAACAGACCTGACCCCCTTCCATTCTCTTCTCCCAGACTTCCCAGCACACGGACCAACCCCAATACCTTCGGTGTTTGGTAACTCCTGGAAATCGCTCACTGGACAATATCGACGGAGTTCCAAGCCCTGAACTGCATAATTAGCGGCTTCCTCTCGCGATCTAGTCTGTCGGCATCGAAAGTGCACAGTCTGCGCGCGGCCAGTGCCGATGCACACGGTCGTGGCAAACCACAAAGGGGCTCTTTCGTCAGTGATGCAGACGAACGCCGAGACACAGAGGACTACCGCCACGTCGCTCGTACGACAGTACATCATGTGTGCACACGGAAACACGTAGAAGACACCTGTATACAGGGTGTCCCTGTAAAAAACCCTACCATTCTACATCAGACGACGTTTCGAAAAAATTCTATTTTCTTCAGTGATGACTCGTATAGAGTTTTACTAAAGGATCTAACAACTAAGTTTTTTTTTCCTTTTTTCTTTGCTTTTTTAGGACAGACTATCTGCACAACGGTACGTGGTGTTTCTCAAGGATGGGTTGGCTCTAAATAACTTAATTCATTAAACCAGGGAAGATAATTAATTTATCTTTTGTCGTATTTTCTTTTGAAGAATAATCCAATGTCCACTTGTACGATTCTTTTCAAGAGACACCCAATACACGTGTATATGTGGAGAGAAACCCAGTGGTTACTCAGAGGAAAGGGAAAAGGTACTACTAGCGTCTAAGTCGTCGAAGTCGCCGGTAGCCGGATACGCGCTTTTGCCAAAGCGAATCTTGTGATTTTAAAGGATCCCAACGGTCCAAGCAGAGAGGTTGGAAAAGAGAAAGACAGAGAAAAACCCGCGGGAATGATCGTAGAGTTTCTTTCGCGAGAAACCCGCAGCCGAAGGCGCTTGGCAAGACTCCAGCTAGCGTCCTAGGTCCCTGAGTGTGGTCCCCGTCCGCGGTGAAGCCGAAAGAAGAGGGTCGAGTTCCTCAGGGTTTTTGTCGCTTCCGCGACGATGTTTTATCCGAATTTAAGGACGTCTACCTCTACCTGGCGGCATCCCTCTCGACGAGAGGGCGCGCGTCAGTCGTTGCTATCCGCGCGGAAACTACCACCATCCGCCTCTAACGAGTCCCAACCAGTCCAAAGGAACTTTCCAGTGGCGAGCTCGCGTAAAGGCGACCCTCTTTGGGAAAATCAATGATCATGTGTATGGTGGGCGGCTCGTGCGTGTCACAAGTGGAAACTTTCATCCCATCCCCTCCTCTCTCTCTCTCTCTCTTTCTCTTTCTGTTTTCTACTCTCCTTTTCCCGGAAGCACCACTCTCTCGCGGAGAACATCGTGGCTCATGGCGTCGATACCTCGCACCGGGCCAGCTTCGTGACTCCGTAAATCGATAATTAATGCACTCGCCGAGGGGTAATTAGCAGTGACACTAGAGCCGTGAGCTTCCTGAAATACCCAGTGCTTTGACACCGACTGGCGCGGTGAACCAGGGTGAACGAACCACAGTATCGTTCGGTCCGTTCACCCGAAAATCCAGGCCGCGCGAAAACTTCTCTCTGTTGCATTGTGTACTCCACACCTTGTCGCCCGACACCTGTCCCCGAGAGAAGAGAGGACGCGGCCAATTTTGTCTCTACTCCCCATTGCAATAAACTGCATTCGGCGAACGAGTAGCTCTCGTAACGAGGGACCACCACGGTAATGCGGAAGACGATACATTCGCGTGTTTCGTACCACTATTCCCCGCGAATCTCAGAGCTTCCGAACCGCTGGGAAATTTCCCCTGGAATGAAATACACTCTACCTGAGGAAAAAAAGTGGTTGGAGACCCAGGAAACGACTCTGGACAGATTTCTCTCAAGTATAAGCTCCGGTGAGAGATAATGAAAATGATGCTTAAATATTTTCTCATGTATCGTAATAACGTGAATCTGATATCTGGGGAAATATTTCCAATATTGAAATGTAATATGAAAATTAAACGAGAGATTTAGTGCGAGACTGTGATTGAATGTATGTTATAGTTACGCAGCTGACGCGTTACGTGTGTAAGGGAGTGAACTATATCGAGTGAGGAAAGGACGATCAGTTTGAAACGGAGTATCGGAGCGCAATAATAGAGTAGAATATCAGAGTAGGGTAACCGAGTAGAATAGTAGAGTGAAATAACGGGGAAGACCGATGGGGTATGGTAACAGAATGGTGTCAGAATCGAGTGATACACATCAGCGATAGTAGAAAAGGGTCTGAAACTTTAGGGGTTGATACAAAACTCGTCGATGAAAACAAAAGATGTCACTTTGCAGTAAATAACTCCATTATGGATAAATTCAATGCAATTCTTATGTATCAGTACAAATAAGCTACAATTCATTATTCTAATAATCCCATTTGTTCAGCCAATTCGAAGGCCTATTGTTAATTACTGTTCCATTATCAAATTCAAATTATTAAAGAGAATATTAAATCTGAATACACGTAATGGCAAAGCCGAATGACATTTCTGAATAGTGGATAAAAACATAATGTCCATCACATTTATTTCTCATTCCACCCATGGAAACATCGTCCACTGGTCACGCCGATAAACGTATTAAATTCAATCCCCAATCTACGCGTATTCAAATACGAATCTCCATGCAGGGAATCCGAAAAAGAGGGAAAAAAATTCGCCGCAATACCGTGGAGGGTGAGCGCGGCTTCGTGTACCATCCACGGTACACGGATACGAATATGCGCGATGCTCGCCAAGATTCGATCGAATCTCAACCGTTATTGCTCTTTCCGCATTTGCAGTATTCGCCAGTAATACCGAACGAATTCCAACCACAGAGGGTACTATTAGCCACTTTTTCCCAAGTCGGTATAATTATATCGGTTTTGGCGAGAACGTAACAAGAACTTTATTTCACGTTAGAGCTAAAACAATAAGAAAATAGGCTCAGTTTTCATTCAAAGTGTCATAACTTTGGGAGAAAAAATTGTTGCAACAAATTTTTCTTTTAAATTAAAGAGGAAGCATTGGGCTTCACAACCACGCAAATAGCATGATTGAAAAAAAATCATAATTTTAGAGTTGAATCATAGTTTTCGACTGGAGCAGAGTGATCCTTTAATTTCTGGGTTAACGTAAGTGTAGTTCTCGCATCCAGATTTTATTTATAATTAATTAGAATAGTGGAAGGGGGGAGATATGATAGTTGGGGGGAAATAGTTTAGCGTCCTACTGAATTTGCGCACTGTCATTATTTGAGTGGCGTCTCGCCAGGTACCAGACAGTGGTCGCAGATTGTATGATGTGTGTTGCTACAGTCAGTTTGTCCTGAACCCACCGAGTGGCAAATTTCGTTGGAAATAACCTGGCCTTCGATTCGATCAATCAGAAGTACCTACCTATCAAACTTGACTTTCGAGTGGCTTTCGCTAGGTTCAACCCTCTTTGTAACTGACCACACTTACTTCCCAGCTGCGCAAGCCACTGACGACTCGAGTTTGCCAGGCGACAAAACCCTACCGCTGTTTGACGAAACCCAATGGCAGGTACTTCGAGAACCTGATTGAACTTCAACCCATCGATTGGAAATGGTTGTTTCGCGGTATTTGAAAGGCAGCTTGTTCGAAAGCTAGTTGTAGCTCGAACACTCGGTACCGCTACTGTTCTCGATGTAACGCCTCTGACTCTTGGTGTTGCCTCATTGTGCGGTGTTGGAAGCGAGTGTTCGGTTCGATTCGCCGCGATGCACCCGGTACCATCAAAGCGAGATTGATCGGTAACGCTAAAAATCTCTTGGCCAAAAATAGAGGAGAGCAAACGTAGCAGAGTGGTATCGGAAAAATTCGAGTATTCTTACTGACAAGTTGGGAGCGTTGGGATTTAGAAGCTGAAGGGGTTTGAGGGAAGAAGAGAAAGAAAAGGATGAAGAAGAAGAAGAAGAGGAAGAGTGAAGCTTTTGGTAAACGTCTAGGACGGTAGCTACACGAATGCGGAAGGTGGTATCCTCAGCCTGTCAATCTGAAAGGAGCGTTGCCTGTCGGACCACGACGCGCGGCCATTATCCTCCCTCAGCCTCCAGTATCGAGTACCTGTCACAGTCTCCACGAATTCAATTTTTACGTTTTAGGTCAGGCCTCTTCTGCCTCACCCCATCTATTTCATTCGCGAGCCATTTTTATCCCGTGGAATTAGCCTTAGAGTTTGAGTTCCGTAGCTCTAGAGACCGTGTTCCAAGACAAAAGGATGAAGACGTTAACCCAATGACACGTATTCGCCAGTCTCGACCCCTTCGGTGAAAGATCAGCTCACTGGCTCGACGGGTCCATTTATCACCGAATGCTAATTTCCACTAGTCGTACGCTACTCAAAACTCGACTAGCACGCTCCAGATTTCAACGCGGAAAAACCCCTCGAGCATTGAACAAATACGCAGTGGTCGACGACAGGCGAATTAAAATTGAAACATATACATATCTGAATAGCTTTGAATTCTCAAGAGACGTATTCGATTGAATATTAAAAAAGATAAGGTATTGAAGAGAAGTGTAAATTTCGTGCTCGGTTGAAACTTTCTTTTGTTCCACAAGATAGACAGGGGTGTTACACTCCCCCAAATGTTAGTATCGGGTAATCGGGTGCTAGAGCACTGGTGTCGCGAAGTACTTTGGCAAATAGTATGAAATTTTCAGGAGATTCGAGCCAAGGAGCCCTAAGTAGCAGAGACAGAGAGGGAGAGGGTGTGATGGAGAACAGAGAAAGAGAAGGGAGGGCAGGGTCGATTAATGAAATTTTCGAAGGTAAAGAGAGAGAGAGAGAGAGAGGGAGTGCTACCACCCCTCTTCGTTTCCACTCCTTCCAAAGAGATAGCAGGTTGAAAGTGCAGCTACACCCCCCGCGGGGCAGGCAACGCGGTGGATGTGCCGACGGTGCATCGGGAAGGATCAATGAGCAGGTTCAATAACCTGAAATCCACTTGACGTTCGACTACCTATCGGTATACGAGTGACTGCGTCGCTCCGTCGACCAAAATAGACATTCATTTTCCAAGAGTGCCGTTTTCCCGACCAGACACAAATCCAATAGCGTTGATTTAAGTGGCGCGCTAAGGTCAAAGACCTCCCGCGCGCGAGTTTCAGACTGCGCTCACAACCCCTTACGAGAATGAGCGCATTGTCTTCTGGAATAGCTCGACACTATGCGATGCTTGATTGCAAGTAAAATACCACGCGGTACCACAAGTATTATCGCAAGGGGAGCACTTGCCAGTCTGCTAAGCGACGAACCGAATCTACTGGATGTAGAGATAGTGAAGAGGTTCGTTTGCCAGTTGAATAAAAATGAAACGATAACAGATTTGACGTAAGGGCCTGCAAGCATATTCTTTCAGCCAAACTGTTTTCTCTACTGCGAAGGTAGACGCAGGATACCTTCGAAGTAGATCGTAAACAAACATTGGCGAGAGCGTCGCCTCCGTCGATATTTACCCCCTTCAGAACGTTTTTTTTCCTACTTGTATACTGTCGCCCTTGCGAAAACACGCAATTTCTCTCTCTCTCTCTCTCTCGGAGTGTGACTGGATTTACGAGCGGCCATCGTCGAAGATAAGCCTTCCATCCAAACAGGATTAAAAAAGGGGACGAAACTACTACCGGTGGTCGATAACCAGGACGCATCCTTCCGCGAGGCAACCCGACTAGTACCGCAGGATACACGGCTTTCAGTTATCATTCGCGCGGGGTTTAAGAGAGAAACCCACGGAGAGACACCACTGTTGAGGTTGTCTCTCTTGTTTCAACCATAGAGATAAAAACAAACGAGACTTACCCCTTCGCCACTTAATCCCGACTTCACCCTCCGACTGGACACCACAGGAGGATTATTCCAACGAAGGGGAGAGATTCTCACGTGAAACACCGGCTCCTGTTCGCTTTACCCTGTACGGTTTTTACCCCACCGGATGCGAAGGGCTCGTCGATGCCGATTATCCCGCGGAATGTCCGCGACAGGCTCGCGAGTTGTCAGTCCCTTCTTGGTTGTCACTGGCAAAAAGGGCTTCGCGAGGGTGGTGCGCGAACTTGTAACCACAATGTATACAGGGGAGACGCGATACGATGCTCGCGGATCCGATGAAGGTTTCGTGACGATCACGGCGAGCATCGCTCGCGGACTGAATATTCCTCAGCGGTTGAGGCTCTCCTCATCTCTCACCCCTGCCGGCGGGGGTAAATGGGGCAAGAGGGGCCAACGAGGATGCGCGCCCAACTACCGAAAGGGGATAAAAGGGGGATGAAACGAGGGCGCCACCATCCGTTGAAAGGGTGAGGCAAGCGCGCGCACGTGGTACTCTCGTCTCCAAGCGTATTATTCCTCGCAGCAGCACCTTCCAGTTCCACCACCTCCGAATTGGGAACAGACGAGGAGGGGATATTGCCGAGGGTTTTTTCCAAAAAACCTCTGAGCTTTCCTCCTGTATCGCGGCCAACTTTCCCAATGTAAACGAGCCGCTGAGTGCTAATTATCAACTGCCGCTTAAAACTTGCCCCTTATCCGAGCGCAAAATTCCTAATTGCCCGCGGGGAAAAGAGAGAGGGAAAGCTGAGCAGAGTACTCTGGAAAAGGGTCCTGGGACAGGACACGACAAGACGAGACCCTTTCGAGACTCGTTTATCCGACAGATCGGCACCGTCACTCTTGCCAATTAAAACTTTCGTTTTATCGGATCCCTGAGAATCCGATAGAGATCGAGTCCAGGCAGAAGAAGATGAAGAAGAAACGAGAAACTCTTCTTCTTCGTCTTCTTCTTCCATCGGTAACGAAAAGTTTCCATCCAGTCGTGCGCGACTAGGAAAACCGCGGAATCAGCAATAAACTTTGCCGAATGGCTAAGAAATTCTTCGAATACTCTGCCGCACCCAGTGTGGTATTCGTGGCCGCCTGGAGGGTCCTCCAGCGAGTAAGCAAATGATTCGCGGTGGCGATTCGAAGAAAGGACCTTTCACAAGATTATCGTGAACGTAGCTCGGGCTGTGGTAATCCTCTTGACGCGATATACCAGCTCGGCAAGTTGCCCCCCCCCCCCCCCCCCCGAAAGTATTTCATAAAACGCTGCGTGGTACGGAATTATTCAATATCAGCCGGTGGAATCCTTTGATGCCGACCAAGCGCTCGATCGAGAAAACCTTCTTCAAAGCGCAGCTCGTCTTCTTTGGTCCGCGCGACTTGCGGGCTCGCTTACTCTCCCTTCTTTGGTCGCATCATTTCGATGACCCTGTCATCGACGACGGCAAAAGATATTTCGCCTGAAGCCAGAGGGCTCGTCCCGGAAGAGACACGATTATGGAATAAATTAAGAGACCCACAGGGTTGCCTGGATGGTTCCTATTTGCATCTTTAGACGAGATTCCCTCGACCAAAAGACTCCCTCTACCTACAGCTTAGCACCGCCTGGCTTCGTCGTGCCGAAACCCGCGAGAGTCACGACCAATATCGCTCTCCCTAATAAAAACTCCCTCGCTCAAACCCCAAGCGACGTCTTCCAAACCTGTTCAAACCACGCCGATGGAACAATTGAATGCAGCACCGCTAATAACCTCACGATTAACCTAAATGTGAAATATGCAGATGGACGAAAATGAACACATCGACAGTAGCTATAACGAGGAAGACGAAACCACGTGCTGCCATCGAGCAACATTCTGCAATCCGAGAATACGAGAAATCATCGTGACCGATCCCATCTTTACGTTTTACGGTCAGTCAATTACGTGGGCTCTAGTTTTCTGGCTGGCTACTATCTTCAATCTAACCTGGATGAGCTGGGCTACCCTCTACTTTCTCTTTGGCGATACGATGGCACCGGGCGGCGAGTGTTTCGGCTTGTTCGTTTTGATCATCTTCGCCTACCTCCTTGGTCAGGCGCTAGCTCAAATCCCATTTTTAAAACTTCCACCACTCTTCGGTATGCTCTTGGCTGGCATGATAATGCGCAATGCCGATTGGTACAACATCCACGACGAGCTAGGCGAAGGAGTTGCAGCAAGAATCCGAACCTTTTGTCTGACATTCGTCATGATCCGTGCGGGTCTTCAGTTGACGACAACTGCCCTTAGGAATCACGCTCGCTTTATGATCCTCCTCGCGTGTCTTCCATGCGTGGTGGAGATGCTGGTGTTGGGATTGTGCTTTCGTTATCTACTGCAATTTCCTTGGGCCTGGGCCTTTATGACCGGGTAAGTGGCGATCCTTTTATTCACGATTAGTCGAGGGACTTATCTCCGACGATAAGAAGAACTCTGATTAGTGCGATCATGGCTTCAATGTCGACGGTCGTCACGGTGAACTATATGCTGGCCTTAGCCGAGCATGGCTACGGTGAAGATAAAGGGTTCGCGACAATCCTTTCCACCGCTGCGGTCTTCGACGACGTCCTCATCCTGTTCCTCTTCTCCCCCTGCTTCTCAACCGTTTTCCAGGATTGTAATGTATCTTCTGC
The DNA here is from genome assembly GCA_963989405.1 of Trypoxylon attenuatum. Lineage (NCBI taxonomy): Eukaryota > Metazoa > Arthropoda > Insecta > Hymenoptera > Crabronidae > Trypoxylon > Trypoxylon attenuatum. Next base: position 1,083,638 of record OZ022492.1, on the reverse strand, counting down.
GCACGATCTCAAGTGGATGTTTGCGAAACTGTTAGTGAGTAACGTACCGACTGTTTGCAGACGTTGGCGACAAGAAGTGGTGGTCTTATATTCCCTTCTATGATATATTTCTGGGCTTATTTGTTGGGCTTTTGTTAGGAACGTGCCTAGCGTTCATTCCGCATCGACATGACGTGGGTAAATTCACTTATCTTTCGATACTATCCTTACGCATCGGTCGAAAAATCGTGATAATTATCCTTGATGCATGATTCTTGCAGAAATATGCGATATGGTACCGTATAGTTGGCTTGGTAGTAGGATCCTTGATGTGTACCACTGCGACGTTGGGTTACGTCGTCACCGGAGGCGGATACTTCGCCACTCTCGTCATGTCGTTCACCGCCATCACTGGCTGGAAAATTCTCTCGGCCTCCTTTGACGTTAGTGCTCTAGACTTCTTCCTCCCTCTACGTTCGTTGGCCGAAATTGTCGGCAGCCCCATCCTCGACTCAATTAACACCCCTAAAATCCTAGACGACAGTGCTCCGGCAAGCTGCCCATATTCTCTGGCACTTGGTACAACCAATTCTCCTTGGCGTGATTGGCGCGAATATTGACATTCGACACTGGTCCGCATCTAGATTTGGTCTCCACGTCGCTTGTACTGCCATTGGACTCACGGTGAGCTATCACCCGATTATCACACTGATATTTATGCAAATCCAGACTCCGAATGCATTCCCTCCATGATAAATTCGCAGATTAATCTCACGGTTAACGCAATACAATTTTCCAATTTCTCAATATTAATACTATTAAAATATGATGAAGAATATGGTAGATCGTAAAAACGCGAAAAATATACAGTTTGATGGGATCTTTCACGAATTTTTACGACAGGCGCGGACCATTTCGGTCCTCCTAGCTACCTTGTCAGCACCGTTCAACTGGAAGGAGCGGCTGTTTGTTGCCCTAGCCTGGCTACCAAAAGGGAGTTTACAGGTATAAAGAACTGTCTTTGCAAATTGTTTCGTCAAGTTGCCACGTATACGAGCCACTGTAAACTTTCCGTTCGCGCTTTTGATCTTTCCTCCCTGCGCCATTTATCTTACTACGACAACGTGCTGACCCCAAATTTTTGCTTTGTTCTCTAGTGCATCTTGACCCTTTTGGTCTTTTGCCCTTTTGTCTCGAGACAGCTACTTTACGTTACTTTACAACGTGTTTTATAACAATTTTCACTTGACAACGGTCTCTAATTCAAAATACAGTAAATGGGACATTTTTTTATTATTTTACATTATATATTAGAAAATATGATACATATTGTTGCCAACTAGTTGTTAGAAACAAATGCACCGCTGTTTAGAACGTGGTAAAACTGCGGTAAAAAAGTAAACGACTGTTTAGCCAATAATCCTATCTGCAATTTTGATCTACTATGCGCATATTAGGCTGCCCTGGCACCAATGGCTTTCGAGCAAGCAAGCACAACTGGCAGTGCTAAGGAAATGGAACTCGCCTTAGAGGTAGTCAGGATATCCGTAGTGACAATAGTCTTCCTAGCACCGCTCGGCGCTATCGCCATCTCTATCAGCGGTCCTATTCTCCTCAATCGAATCAGCATAGAGGAACATCAAAAAGAGCGACGACTCAGCTACCTAAGGATCCTCAGCCTGCAACCTGTTAGAACGCGGAGGCACAAAGCCCAGCTATCCACAATATCGAGCGACACGCACCTTTAGTAGAATTCAACGAAATAAACCACCCAATAACCAAACCGCATCTGATTTTCCTTTCAGGAAACATCAGTTGAAAAGAGAACAATGAAAATACTAGTATAACCCAATAATACCTGCGCGATAAACGATCACCAGTGACATTCGGCTCGAAACATGTGCGAATGTGGCAAATGTAACATATGAATGCACCGCACGATCTCTACTCTGCAATACTGTGCAATGAGCCCAGTAAATACGCGACAGGCTAAACAAACAAGCGCGAGAAGTACACTTGGGAGGCAGCTTCCAAAGTGTATCTTTGACGGTATCGTTACCGATGGCACGAAACTGGGCCACATTACGTGCACGAGAGCGCACGATATGTATTGTTCGTGGCTTGGATGGTTGAAAGGAGAGAGAGAGAGAGAACGGACATCGATCGTGTTAGAAAAGCTCGTGTAGAGATAAGACGCGAGAAGGAAGGTGAGATAATGGATGGCTTCCTTTCTCTTCCCTTCCTTCCTTTACTCCTGCTGCTCGCTCGTGCGATACACTGTACACATTTTTCAGTGAACGTCTTTTTCCCCCCTCTTTCTCATACATATACTGTTCTCCTTGTTCCTTCTTCGAGAATAGAGGTCGACTGGATTCTACCTTGAATCGTATCGACGTTTTCCGCTGCCAAAGGGAAGTTTCTTCCCTCGTGGCAGTTGGCTTCATTCGCGGAAAGCTCTCCGATTGCGGGTCGAGTGGCCCGTGCTCGCGTTTTCTTCCCTCTCCCTCGTTTTCACGCACGCGATCGACGCCGAGTCCGCAAGAAGCAACAAGACGTTACTTCACCTCGATTGCCGCCCGAAAGAAAGAGGATCGTATAAGTGTCGACCGTAACAAGGAGAGCTTTGCACCAATTAATCCATCGTTTTGACACGATTTCTTGCCGCAGCACGCTCAATTGCGAATCGAGAGCCTTCGTGCTGAACTAACTGGCTCAAGCGCGCTCTTACATAGCGTTCCGAATGTGCATTCGCGAACAAAGTACGTGATAGACGATTCGTCTTATGGGACTTTGTCTCGCAGTATCTCAAATAGCGATGCTATTTATTCATTTATTCATTTTAATCCAGTGGATTTTGGAAATTTTTGTCATATCGACTTCAATGTTGCGAAAAGCACAAGTGAGAAGTTTACGCAAATGCGTATTTCGTTGGAAAAACAAGTGTTCAATGTAGTAAACTGAATACGATAGATCGTGAAAATAATATATATCTGCGTCTTGCTGACACATGTATTGTATTCAATAAATTCGTATCAATCAGAATTCACACTTTAAGAGTGAGAGGGTTGTAAAAGATTCGATTATGACCGCCATATTGCGATAATTGATATGCCATGTTTCAAAAGGTAGAAATTAAGAGAAATTTTGTGTGATTACTCACCGGTTCAGCTCAGACTATTGCTTCCAAACATGAAACGGACCTCCGGCTTCCCGAATTGCACACTGGACACAAACACTCACATCATATTCGCGAATTTTTCCACAAAAATCACGGAACTCACACGAAGCGAGGGAAATCACGCGGCGCCGGCTTCGAAACTAATTCGCAGGTTTCCGTCGATAGACGTCGCTGCCTGCGCGCATGCGCATGTTGCACCAGAATTGCATATAGGGGGCGCACTGTGTCGCGCACGACTCGTACGATTTTGTAGGTTAACAAAAACAAACCATTGGTTAAAGCTAACGTGACGTTTTCAATACTTTAATCTCCATTATTCAAGGGTTTCATAATTCTAATTCGATCGAAGTAAATCGATAAAAAACCAAAGTTTATCGCTAAACAAAAATTCAAATATCCGTATTTATTTGCATCGTAACAGGTAATTATATAGTAAATTACGCAAACTTGTTAATAACGGTAATAATGTATAGAAGAATGTGAATTATTAAAGAAGAACAATGAAATATACTTATTAAGGTGTTATTACAAATAAGTCACCTGCACAAAATGATTCCCATCGTGTCAAAGGATTCCGAATCCAAAGACAGTGAGAGTAAATCATTGTTCAAAGCCGGAGATCGACCTCCATTTATTCTCAAAACGAGAGAAGGAGAAAGTAGAGCGGTTTCCCCAAGTCAACGCAATGGTAGCAAGTGAGTATCATATACTGTGTTCATTATTCACGTGATTATTATTAATGAAAAATTGATCTATCTTATAGAAAGGAAGGAGAATCGTCCTCGAACGCATCCTCAAAGTCACAGGATCGTGAGTGTCTTTTCTTTTGAGATTTAATCTCATTATTACCACCCATAATAATATACGATTCTCATTTTTCAGCACCCCGACCCATCGTTCCCCCATGCGTCGAAATGACTGGATGCATCAAGTTCATGGAAGAAGATATGCAGCTATGCGAAATTGGAGTTGACTATTTGAGCGACTTACAAGATTTTGTGTACGATCATCCGGATTACTTGGTCGTGGGCTGTCTGGGTGCACAAGGTGTAGGCAAATCGACCATAATGTCTATGTTAACAGCGAACCACGCGTCAGTCTTCTTCGAAAATTCTCGCGCGTTAATTATATCCGATAGGGGGAAAAGGTGGTAAAATAATGTCGTCTAATCGATTCAGGCCGGACATATTCCCAACTCAAGATATTTCCCACCATGAGAGCGGCGTTAATTGTACAACTGGTATCGACTGTTTTGTCACGAAAAATCGTGTGATCTATCTCGACACGCAACCAATTCTATCCGCGTCAGCGATTGATTACTCAGCGACTTACGATCAGAAGAAAAATCCTACAGACTTCGCCAATAGCGAGAATAATTTGGAATTGCAATCGCTTCAATTCGCAGCATTTCTTCTTTCCGTCTGTCACGTCATTATATTCGTGCAGGATTGGTTCGTTGATCCTAATTTACTCAGGTACGTATTCGTTTCTGAGAAAATCCTTCATAGAATTAATCTATACTTATTTCCCGATTATCGATACTTCTGTAGATTTCTACAAACTGCAGAGATGCTGAAACCATCGTCTGCGATAAACATGGATCCAGAGTACGTCGAGCATTATCCGCACGTTGTATTCCTGCACAACAAAGCGGAAGTGCAGGAGTTCCTTTCGGACAATATTGAAAAGATGAAGGTGAATAAAATTACGGTATGCGCTATCGTTATAACTAGGAATCGAATTCTCATGGTAAATGATTTAATTTTTAGGAATTTTATAACAAAGTATTCTTAAACTCAAAACTACAGACGCACAGTGGATTAGACATGAGCAATCACTCGGCAGAGGGAGAATTAAATTTGTTCCTTATACCATCGGTTGGTACAGGAGGTACGTAATACCGCTTCACTTAGGAAGTGCATAATACTCTCAACTTTTTCTTTAATTCGTTACACCTATGCCCTCGTGTGTGTTTTTTTCCAGAGGAGCCATCTTTACGCCAGAACGAAAAGAAGCTCATAGAGAAACTGAGGATGAAGATTCACAGTGTCAGTCGAAATCCTGTGACAAGATCAGCTTGGACCGAGAAAGCTTGGTAAAAACGATATCATCTTAAATACTCAGTCGCATGGAATTGCAGTGTTACTTGACCGACACAATCTTTCGCAGGTGCTACTACGTCTATAACGTGATCAACGCAATTAAAAAGAGTCATCTCTTATCAGAATATGGCAGACTAATGCCGTAACACGCTCGGAAACACGACGCGTCTGTGAAACAAGACACAGTTCACACGAATTCCACGGTTTGTATCACCTCGTATCATTCCTAATTCCAAGTTACTGTCTCGCGAACGAGGAACTCATTTGGATCACGAACCAATGAAATCGATCTCTTAAAAAAACTCATTGAGACTCTTTTTTACTCAAGAAATAAATTAAATAGGAAAGGAATAAATTTTTCGATGATACCTAGCTTACGATAAATCTTTCCTACGAATAATCATCTTGCTCGCTTTCGGCTTGTTGCAAAGATGCCATTTGAGCAACTGCTTGCAATTGTTGCCATTGTTGTTGTTCTGCTACAGCTTGTTCCTCTCTAGCTTTTGCGAAGAGTTCTTGTTGTTGTCTCAAGAGTTCTTCCTCAGGAATACCTAAATTCTCTAATCTAGTGCTTTGCCGCCTGCGTTTTGCAGCAACTGCCTTGCAATCTCGTAAAACTGCCTCAGCTTCCGCGCTGTAATCTCCGAAACCGAGTTTCTCTAGCGCTAAGAGAACGTGCTCCGCATTAATAGTTTTCTTCTGTTGCTGATTGCAAATTTCGTTTGCCTCAGACGACAAAAGGTGGATAAATTCGGTGCAACAGTTCAATATCAACTCTCTCGACTCGTTGGCTACTCGGACGTGTGGGAGGATCTCCTTGATCATCTTGTTGATGGAAGCTCGAGGCAGAGTCAGCTCGTCATCCTCCGTCGGTGATATTGTGGCCGAAGCCATCTCCTTTCTACGACAAGATATTTATATCCAAATTCAATTTTTCACAATTCTACAGTATCATTGTATCATTTTATTATGCTCTTCAAATAAACTGATAAACAACACGCAATCAAAACGTCTATTTTACTTATGTACACTTCAATTCTTCAAATTCATTTTGAGTTTTACTTTTGCATACCGCTCGACTGCTAACAAAACACACAACAATAAAACTTCATCTACTTTGTGTTTCGTGATGAATCCATAGCTCGATATACCGATACACGCGATGTAATATTTATTGAAGTAGCAATGTCTGCAATCTTAGCAGCCCGAAACATTATGCTTATCAGTTTATCGTGCACTTATAAAACTGCTGTCCGTTTCGGATTATCAGATAAGGTTTATCCAGATACAATATTGTGACACAAGATACATACTTTATACTGTATTAAACTTTAACGTAAGCTCCTTCAGTCAATTTCTACAAGTACCCGGATAATTCTCTCTACCCGCCACTAAAGAGAGCCGAGAGTAAACAGAGTCAAAAGATGAAAAACAAGCATGTGTAGCAGGAAATTATTCTCATCGAATAAGATGTGCATTTAAAATGAAATGTTATCGTGTGTACGATTACTTCTTATGTACGGTGTGTTATTTTCCTTGCTCTTCAATGAAAAAACAAGCGCAAGAAATGTAAGCGAATTTGTTGGTGTCGTACGAAACTTAAGTGTCGAGCTCTCTGAAGATGAAGTCAATAAGGATGTCGATGTGTATACATCGTTGAAATTAAACATATCGTGGTCTCGACCCGAAGGAAATAGACAACCGACTTCCTACAGGTATTGAAAAGTACAAGAACAATTGTATTCAAGAATTTTCATTGATGATTTAATATTATAATTCACAGTGTCATTGTTACTGGTATACCAAATGACACCAAGATAGAATGCCCACAAGAATCGATTTTTTATACCTCCAGCAATATCACTAATTTAAGTGTTTTACTACCACGAGCTAATGATTTTATCGATATGTCGGAAATGCATATACTACCGGGCTGTTCGTACAAAGTACAGGTTTACGCTAATCCTCGAACAAAGCCTTCGGATGTATCACCTGAGGTGACTATCTCTAATCAGGAAACAAATGCTCTATTAAGCCTCTCCTTTCGTCTAAATTACTGGCTAATTAAACGTTTCAGGTAATTTACACAGTACCAAATTGCGTAGCTGGTAAGTGTCACTGTGAGAAAGCAAATACAAGGCTGCCTGTTCCAAAAGTACATGCGGTTCGAGTAAAAGACAATTTATCCATTCACTGGAACGTGTCTCATGGATCTGAAGTTGATTTCTATGTGATCAGGTATAAAGACACATCAAGTTGGTTCAAGTTTTAATATGTATTTATGTCTTTGCGATTCGTGCAGTGTAGGTGTACCATTGCTGATTTCAAAGAATGGCCTACCAGTGTACAATACAACGAAAATTGGAGAAGTTCCTCCACAGAGGAATACATTTCTCTATCGCTTGGAGACAAGCGAGTTCAATACAGAAATTAAGCCTGATCTGAAAGTCTCTGTGATTCCTGTTGATACTTCTGGCTGTTTTGGTACTGCGGGTAACTTTATTATATCCCTTTCAACGCCTGATTCAAGCAGTAACGAAGCTTTAGTATGTATCGATCCTCATTGAGTTACAAAGCGTTAGATAAGAAGATGAAAACACTTGGTGAAACATTGTTTCAGTGGTTTACTCTTACCGGAGCAATTATGATCTCTGCTGTCCTCAGTGTATTAGGTTTCGTACTCTTGCAAAACAAGATCAAGTTTACTCTACTTTGGAGGTCAAGATCTATTTCTAGGTATATTGAGGATCGAAATACGCATTGTGATCTTTTTGCAACAAAAGATGTGAATTTAATTCATGATTCGCAGGATACACAGGATTCCAAAAGGCAAATCACCATGGGCAGATTCTTTGCTTCAGAAAGAAAATATACTCTATGTGAAATATAATCATCAGGTAACAGTAAAAAATATTAATTCCTACGTGTCTTTGGATATGCTCTGACAAATTGTATCGTTGATCTCTAGGATGAAAATAACTCAGAAATGGACCAACTTGAAGTATCTTACAAAAACTTGAAACTTCTACAAGAATTAGGTAAGGGACAATTTGGAAAAGTATATCTTGGGTGTTTGGACGATGCGGAAGGTACTTTGGTAGCAGTGAAAACATCCCAGTGTATCAATGACACGGATGAAATGGAATCCAGAAGACAATTTATCGAAGAGATAGACATTATGAAATTAGCTGGAGATCATCCACATTTGGTCAGGCTAATCGGTTACTGTTCTCAACCGGATAAACCGATTTGCATAATATTGGAATATATGGAAGGTGGAGATTTACTACGGTATCTGCACTCGAGAAGGAAAATTCAGCGAAGTAGATCAACGGTAACTGAGCAAAGCACTGGTAGCAGAACGTCACGACCCAGCATCTCAGAAAGTAATAACAAAAATCTCCTATAATCACGAGAGAAAATTCTTATGATCATCAGACTTTTATGGGTTGCAGCTGTATACACGACTGTTAGTTATAGTCTATCATCTAACTCAGGATATTCAGCAACCAATGGAACGAGTACGTATAAAACAGTGCAACCAGGTAGAAGATACATGAACATATCCGAAGACCCTGAGGATGAAAAGCAAAGTGAAATTGAGGATCCTTATGGTAATATTGGAGTAAAACAATTCCTGAGATTTGCTTTGGATATAGCCAGTGGAATGGAATATTTAGAAGCAAAAGGTATAACTCATAGAGATCTCGCAGCAAGAAATATCCTTGTTGGACCAAACCTCGTATTAAAGGTAAAGAAAGATGACACTCAAAATATTGGGTGGAGCCAATTAATTCAAACAGCTATTTAAAGCAGTTTTGTATTAACTCTTTTCAGATCTCTGACTTTGGATTGTCAAGAAACGGAGTCTACGTTATAAAGACCAAAGGAACCAAAACGAGACATTTGCCAATAAGATGGATGTCACCGGAAGCACTGAGAGACCGAGCATTTTCTTCCAAAAGCGATGTCTGGTCCTTTGCAATTGTGCTCTGGGAAATTGGTACCCTAGGTTCTTTTCCTTATCCCAGTATTCGTGATGATCACCTTCTAAGACATATCATTCACGAAGGTGGACGATTGGAGCAACCCGAGTCCATTGATACAGATTTGTATAAATTAATGCACGACTGTTGGGCAGAAGAACCGGAAGATCGACCGAGCTTCGCGGAACTCGCTATGAATTTCGAACGCATGATTACGCCTGAATTGTTTATAAGATCCGCGAGTAATCCTTGTTACGCATTATCTCCTCAATAGCTAACCTCTAATTACATTGCAAACTGAACGTACTGTGTCGAAAAGCATGCAAATGTACAAATGAATGGAGATTAAACTTACGAAAGAAATTACGTTGTCGTTCAGAGATTTCCTTCCAATTCCCGTGTCTCCAACGAAAAATCTTTCCTTGCTTCTTCGAATTGTGATCAAGGTAAACTCTGGTCAACTGTTTGATGTGGTTGGAACAAACTGAAGCAAAAACAGCCTCATTTAGTTGCAATTTTGACTACGATAGCGCTGCTATCTGAAACCAGGTGGCCGATGACTCAATAACAAAAAATCAGTGCAACATAATTGATCTAATTTATAAAAAAGAGGGCTGTGACATTCTGTGGAAATAATTTGTGTATACAAGTGAGAAAAAGAGGTCTTGAGAAGAATAGAAAATTCGAGGGAGGAAACTTTGCAAGCAAATTTGTTAAACAAGTTAGTAATTTATTCATTTTGCAATATCAAATTGTCGAGGGGTGAACGGTGATAACTGAACTGTTGTACAAGTTCAACAATTATGTTGTCAAAAATTATAAAGCAATTATAATTGCAGAAGTGTATATAAACGAATGTAAATAAATTGTACTGGGTAGTAGGAAAAATTGTTACGAACTTTTATAAATAAAGTTTTGCACGGAAATGTGGATGTTTGAGTTCTACTGTAACATCCAGTACCCTCAATCATCCATTGAAACCTTATTAATTCTTCATCCCTCGTTAATCCTCCCTTATCTCTATTAATCTTCACCCAATTTTGCTCTTCATCCACTTTAAAACTTGTCGAAGAGCAAGACTGCTCGACTGAGTGACTAATCTCAATGATTCTCTTGACAGTAGCTAAAAATAAACTGCGACACGAGAAGAAAATAAGACACTTCAGTTGAAAAAAGTGAAGTTTTACGAAGTAATCCCTACTGGGAGAAATTGTAATCAATAGTAGAGTGAGGTTAACGATCACCCAAAGACGCGGTGTACTTAAAAGATTACCCTGAATTCTATGATTTACGAGAGAAAACTTTGCGGTGCGTGAGGAGAAATCTCCGCACGTTCTACCATGCTTTGTCGCGATGGAAAATTGAGTTTCGTGTGTTTTTTGGTGGGTGTAATCCTCGCAGTTCTTCCAGAATCATTATTAAGGTTGGAAACACCTTTGCCGGATGTATATTTTACAAATATCTGGTTGACTCATTTGTTCCAGTATGCATTTCTTAATTTCTTGTTAATTTTAGTCTTTAGAGGATTTTCCTATCAGGTGATTATCCACAAATTTTTATTATAAATGTTATTCGATTGGTAAAAAGGTTATGTTTTATGAGTTCCAAGTTCATAAGAATTAAAAAACTGTAATTTCCTCCGAAAGCAACATAACTTTCTTACCACCGTAATAATATAATTTCGAAGATGTTTAACTAGTTTATTAATGGTCTCATCAAATTCCTAATAATTTCATTCACAGGTTGCGGTTAGAGCTGTATTCTTAGGATATGTCTTTGGCATCGCAATAGTACTATCCATCACAGCGGAACAATCATGGCAGATTTTTGGTGTTTACGCCGCTGTGTTAACGATCTTTCATTACTCAGAGTTTCTAAGTATAGCTTGGATAAATCCATCGACATTATCGATAGATAGTTTCATCTTGAATCATAGCATAGCGTACGGAGTTGCCGCTTGCTCCAGCTGGATAGAATTCTTAGTGGAAAGACACTTTTTCCCCGAAATGAAAGTGCCCTCTGCAATTTCCTACTTTGGTCTCGTTCTCTGTATCTGTGGTGAGATCATGAGGAAACTCGCAATGTTTACTGCGAGACACAATTTTAATCATATTGTGCAGAGCGAGAAACTCGATGGCCATCAATTAGTCACTCATGGCATATATAGATTCTGCAGACATCCTAGTTACGTAGGATGGTTCTATTGGTCTATCGGAACTCAGGTTCGTACAAAATATTTCTTTCCCTTCTTTCCAAAACAATTTTAAAGCGACTCTGTTATAATAATTTTTAGCTCATACTCCAAAACCCATTTTGTCTTTTGGCATATATGGTCGCGTCTTGGAGGTTCTTCCACGATCGCATTTTGATCGAGGAGATCACGCTGCTAAACTTTTTCGGACAGGACTATGTGGAATATCAAAAAGAAGTCGGCACTGGACTTCCGTTTATTTCCGGTTACAAAGTAAGCTTATAGCAGCCGACTTCCGTCTAAATTTCATCAATTATTTTTCTAACTCCATTGTTATCGAATTAACTGTTCGGAGATTTATGAAAATTTCCATTTTGACAATTACGCTATATGAAGTATGTATTTTACTTAATCGACTGACCATTGTGTGTGAATAACTGTGTTGTACGTTCGTATCAATAATGATGGTGATAATAATGTTACTTCGAAATATTACTCAATTACCAATCACTAGTCATACAAGACTGTCAGGATACTTATTGAATAAATAATCAATCAATCTTTCCCTAAATGATATTCAGCAACAAGTTTTTAACAAAATTATATTTATTGTCTCATTTCTTTTTGAAGAATTGTCATTGTAACAATACACTACACTTTCATATTAATGGTAGATACTTTCAGTTTTATGATTATACACATTTCTTTTTTTTTATACTTATATATGAAATATAATGTATAGTAATAAATATAATGTGTATTGCATTATCGTTAATATAAATAACTAGCATCTTTGCATCAACATCCAGAAAGCATTCATTCGATGTTAAAGATTACTGTAGTGCGCCGATTTTAGAGTAATGTATAACTCCATGTAGTAAACATTCTGTACATGATCATTTACAATTCCACCTCTTGTATTGGTAGAATCTTACGCAATACTAAAAGCTTTACCGCAAGATTCTCCCTGACTCATACGAGAAAGAAACACTGAACATTCCAACGAAGTACAATGCGAATTCTTCAGTAGCCCTTATAATCGTATGAACCTCGAAGCACTTTTGAACATCATTTGGCTAACAGTACATTTAAAAAATAGTAACGCGCAACGCTTGTCTTCGAAGATTTGAAACATCCAATTGAAATTATTGGATTTTCTCCACTGTACATATTAGATCTGAAGCGCGAACCTAGCTTGTCGAGGAATTCTCAATCGTTGTGCATTAGAATCGTATGATCCTATTAGTTAATATTTGCGCATGGGAATTTGTCGATAATTGACAATTAATAGGCTGCCTATCTCGAATAATGTTGTCAATAGAACTTACACCGCTTTAAGTAGGATGAATCTCTTAATTAATTCCTGAAACTCTTGTATAAACTGTATTTCAATGAATCGTACTAATTTTATACTAATTAGTATTTTTGGCTTTTGATACTTTCAATTTTTCAATAGGATTTCAGCAACATCTGTTTCTATTTTATATGTATAATACAGCAATGACTATGAAATTAGGCAATGGCAGTGTGTGGAAAGTATATTAAGTATGCATCGTGTTTTCGTCAGTCGAACACCACGCAAAGCTGGAAAGGGGTAAAACGATCAATCAAAGGCTGACTCGCGTCACTAGAAACAGAAATGCAATTGTCTAACTCACAGTTATCTTTCCTGTGCGTTGTATAAACGAGACTGTGTATAAAACATCATTAGCCATTTCGATTATAAAATGTTAATATCAATGTTATTTGAAGGATCAATCCTGTATACCCATTCTTATAAAACAGTTCATATAACTCTTAAACCTTGTGCTCCTCAGAAATGAGCAGCAATTACCATCTAATCTGTCTATATTAATTTTTCACTCCCAAGAAAATTCGAAAGAAAAATTCTCGTTAAGGTATAGTTAGTCATCGCGAATCGGTTTCTGATTAAATCGTCGAGCGAGGAGTGAAATTGGCGAAAATCGCGAGATATTATACTTTAGCTAAATATGTCTTCGTATTTGCCGAGGAGAAGAAGTTGTCTCAGGGTTTAAACTGGCCCAAGATCGCCTCTTGTTGGGGGTCTATCGTACGATCCACTGTGAACAGATGATAATATTAAGTGTATCAGTTCCGTAATGTCCCCTGTAAGCGAAACACATTAATTACGACGTACCATATGCGCGCTTCTTTACGATTCACCGACAAAGCGTTAAACAAATTTACAAATCCATTAGTTACACGACGGATTCTTGGACTCTGGAAAATACCCTCTTTCAAGAGAACTCCCCTTTCCATAGCTACATACGCCGCACAAGCATAAAGAGAGTATTTTCCAGAAGCCCTAAGCTCTCGGACACTTAACTCAGTATACTTTTCAAGGTCGTGATCAAATCCACGCAGAACAGTGCGTAAAGAACACTCTGTTCTCGGACGTCTATAGTGAACGCAAGCAGACTTTGCAGTAAAATTAATAGCGAGTAATGTTTAATATTATAAGCAGCTAAATTAGCCGCTGGCTTTGGATGGATGATGTTGACTGGAGGTGGAGGAACAAAGGCGTCAAATACGTCAGGATCTGCGTCCGTAAATACCAACGAAGATGGTATCCATCTTGCTCTGAGCAGCGTCCAATTTAGATTAAAAAATTTCACTAAAGTGTCTTATTGAAAGTTAATATTGAATTGACGAAAGAAAAGAAGCTTTTTTTATTACCTAGTACACGGTGAGACATTGATACCCCTAATAGCTTTTTCTCCAATGTCAATAGCACCAGAATCCTGCACTTCCATTGTATAGATGCAGCCTGAAAAGCCTTCTTGGTATCGTCCGAAGGTCATTGCATAATCAGGAACACCACCGAGATATACACTGCCTCTGGTGTTGAGAATTTGTTGGAGGCCATCGCTAACGCCGCTCTCGGTATGTTCGCCATTCAGCTCGATGCTACCGTCGCTACCTTGTCGCTTCAGAATAATTCGGTGTCTCTCACCGTTGTCGACTTTTTGAGCTGTTACTCGAATCACTGCTGGTCCTGATCCTAGATTATACTGATACTCGACGTAGCTGGAACAAAAGATTTATTTGTTGGGTTTATTAGGATCTTTGAGGGACCAAAGATAGGGTTTGGTTGTTTTTATGATATTTACCCGTCTACTACAGCTAGCGAGATGTAGTCGTCGGCGTTCAAGTCGTTTGGAGTTTGTCCGTGCCACATAATTAAACCGTTTGTCTTGTTTGTCGATATTTCGAAGCCTAACACTTCGCGCTCTTCCTCGTGGGTCATTACGGACCGATCCAGTTCTAGCCAACCGTCTCCTCTGAATGCTACGTCGTAAGTTATTTCGACCACTGAAATTAGCAAAAGGGAAATTAGCAATTAGCTGAAATAATTAAATTGAAATATTAAAAGTAGACTTTGTTGATTACTTACACTTTTCACAGTTCTGTCCACTGTACCCCAATCGGCAGTCGCACTTATAGGACCTGTGAAGATCGGTACAAGTACCACCATTTCTGCACGGTGTTAAAACTTCGCATTGTTTCAGAACATTCTCGCAGTTCCTGCCGACGTAGCCGTATTCGCAAGTGCAGGAATAATCGTAGGAATCCGAATTAGCGCAAACTCCATGAACGCAGGGATTCGAACTGCAAGAATCGTATGGCGTCGTGGGGGGAGTCGTGAGTACATTGAACAGTTTAGTTCGATTCGGTTGTACCAGGTTGCAGTCGTCAATGTTAGCTGAATCGATAGCTGACTTAAGAATATCCACTCCCACTGAAGCTATTTCCAACTGCAAATATATCCCAAATAATTATTTCATACACAGCTCACTATATTCAATATTAATTCAATACTTGTATATAATTTAAAATAGGAATATTGTTTAATATACAATTAAAATTGTACATACGTCGGTGATGCATCCACGGAAGGCTTGATCAACAGCAACATCCTTGTTAACGCTAATTTTCCTGCGATCAACTCCTCCAATGTAGAGTGGTGTATTCAGTGTCAAAGTACGAGCTGCACCAGGTGATTTGCCTTCGATAGCAGTCTCGCCGTTCACCGAAAGATTGCCTTCCTTGAAATCTCTGCTGATTGTCACATGATTCCAAACACCTGGTAGAATCGGTTGGCTCGATCTTAACAGTGCCACTCCCGAACCGACGTCATATCTGTACTCCACGCGACCGTCCTTAACGGTAAGGGCAACAAAATCACCAAGACCTTCGTCGCTTTGGGAACAATACGCCAAGATCCCATCGGTTTCGTCGAGAGCGTTGAAATTCAAGGAAATCTTCAGCCTAAAGAAACGAAATTCCAAGTCAGAACAGGCAATAGTTTAATCGTGATTAAAGTTAGTCGCAAAAGGCAATTATAGTGCAAGTCGTTCATCGTGAACTGTTGGATGCTTTGTTTGGCAGATTTGTCCCGCGGATTTAATTAGAAACCTTAGAAAGCCAATACGAAGCCATATTAGAACTATGCAAGATTTGCGAAAGTTATGCCTGATTATTGTATATAGTACCTCTACCTTGAGACCTGAATTTTCAAACTTTTACAATAAGCTGATATGTTTCCTATAAATGAAATAAATGAAACTGATGTGTACGAAACGAGAAATTGGAGAACATAAAGATGCAGCGAGACGGAAAGACACAAAAGAAAACAAGTAAAGATTCTAAACTTCACGACTCACCTTGTTTCGTTTCCTTAAGAACCTAAATTAACTTAAAATTAAGGATAACGTTTTAAACAAAAGAACGAAATACAATAAACAAACTTATTGGTTTTACTTAAATTAAAAAAAAAAGAAAAGATAATCGCGTATCAGTATACGATAAAATAAACTTCTAATTGCTCTCAAAATATATATATTTTTCTGTATAGCATAGGCTGAAGCCCGACGACATATATATAAACGATCGACTCGTATGTAAAAGATTCTTTTCTAACATGTGTGTAGAGACTCTTACGCGTAAGTACAAACATTTTATGTATGCTGGTGCAAATATGTGTGTATATATATATATTATATGTAACATATGTAGAGGAAGATAATCGCATATATCGATATACGACGTCGCAGCTTCGAAGGTTCCTCAAATTTGTTGGCCAGAAACTACCAATAAACCTTCAGCTGGCAGTGAACTGGCACCTAATCGTAACGTAATTAAAGATGACTAAAAAAAAGGTGACGCGTTGCTAGCGTGTGCTATTTGAAAAAAAGCTGTACAGAACGGCCAAGTTAGGGCCCTCTTTCGTGCTGTCCCTTATAGTTAAAATGCTTATTATTCCTCATCGAATCTATATATATGCATGACTCGCGAGCAACGCCGCAAAAGGGTTAATTATCATATAATAATTATTATAGTTAAAGTGACTGACGCTTCTAAAGTTACAGCACCATGAGGTTCATTCCAAGGAACTACTCACTACACTATCGAGAGTCATGTCCACAGAATCCAGATCACGCGCACACACCGAGTGTCAGTACTAACGAGGAAAAATTAGATCAAGAATACAGTTTCGAGGGAGAGAGATTGGTTTGGGGAAAAAATACATTATTAGCAAAAAGAGGGGGGGATGGTAGTCGATAATGACAATTGGCATAAATCTCTGATTTTTTGGATCAAGGCACAACAGGCGACATATATAAATAGCAGCTAGCTAAAAATCGTTAGATTTAACTCGTGAGGGTAATCCCAGTTTGTAGCTGGATCTCTGGAGTTTGTTCTACGTGCAGTGACTGAGAGGTGCGAAGTGGTACTAATGTTTTGTGTGCGGATTATAGTGATGTGGCCTCGATCGTGGCATTCTAAGTTGTGCGTCGCGTAATCGTGATCGACTGTGTGTTGTGCTCGAGCTCTTTCTTTCCCTGAAAAGAAGGTTGGTCGTTAGGAGTGGACGTGTTGCCGTGGCGAAGTGCCCGAATTCACCAGTTAGATGAATGTAATCAAATTGGATTAATTGCTTTCTTTCTCTTTCGACCATATTAATTTCACCAAACCCTGGTTCTTTTTTTTGAGACAGGCAGAATTCCAAGTCTTGTGAGTTTTGGTTATGGAAGTATTAGAGAGGGGGCGGGGGGCAGCAAAATCTCTTGATTTGGGACCCCTTTTGGGAACTTACCGTCTCAGAGCTTTTGGTGTCTCGTGCGCGAGGAAAGCTTTGTCGTCATGAAAAGCTGGATCGTGGACTTTGACCGAATGCTCGCAACGTAGGCCGGTTTTTCCGTGAGGACAGTAACAATCGAAACCAGTCTCCTTGTTCACGCACGCTCCTTCTCCGCAAGCCCCTATCACATTTAAGAATAATTCTTTATTTAACTAGATTTCGAAAAAGAGCCGAAACAAAATTGAAAAATTTCAAAGTTGAACTCTTCAAATTGTTTAAGATTTATCGCTAATGATGATTTACCTGGATAGCAAGACTGTCCCATGTAGTCGCAATGTTTCCCACTGTATCCAGGTCGGCAAAGACAAGTGTATCCATTTCTAGTGGAAGCCTCTTGGCAGATACCTCCATTGTTGCAAGGATTCTCAGCGCAAGTTTCACAATTGGTAATACCAACACTGTCGGTTTTGTCATCCATAAGGTCGATCTCTTTGTCTCCAAGTATCAGTCTGCTGATGCATCCGACGAAGCCAGCTTCAACTTCGGCGTACTTGTTAATCGTTACGTTATTAGGTATTCCACCGACGTAAAGTGGTTCAGCTAGGTCCAATCCTTGTTTTCTACCGGTTGCAACACCCTTGTACGGTCCTTCTCCATCGACTAGCATAGTTCCTTCCTTTCGATTGCGTTGTACCTTAATCGTGTGCCATTCGCTCAATGTCACTGGCTTATCTGCGCGAATCACCGCGGTACCGGAGCCTAGGTCAAATCTGAATTGCGGGTAGCCTCGCACTAAGGATAACACGATGAAATCTCCACCATCACGATTCCAGCCACTGTTGTAAAGCAACACGCCGTCGTAGCTTTCCGGCTTGAACGAGATCTCGATGTTGAACTTGAGGTAGGAATCTGGCAGAGGTGGCAGTGCAATGTAACTTTCAGGAGCTTGGTTGAAATTCGGGACTACTCCCGTCACAATTAGGACTGTCGGAACTTCAATATTGACTAGGTCGTTGTTCGCCGTGCAAATATAGGTACCAGCATCGTCGGCTTTCACGTTGAACAGCTTCAATTTATTCTGTGAGATTAATCAAATATTTCTTCTCTTTAATCATTCGATGTTGACTCAAAATAATTGTTTTTTTGTTATTCTAACAAATAAGGGGATTCAAATTCTAGAATATTATAATAGATATCTGACCTCTGAGATTTGTGCAGTGTTGGGTAAAAGCCCTCCCAGTTTATTCCAACGGAATTTGATTGGCCCTTCGAGATCTACTTTGCAGTCCATCTCAATGTTCGATTCGTACGGCGCAGATTTCGTCTCGATTGCTGGAGAATCATTGTGTCCGCCTAAACGAAACAATTTTTATTACCGATTTGTCTTTGAATATATCTACTATCCTCTCGTCCTAGATACTTACACACGCGACCCAGCAATGTATGCGTGGACAAAGGAGAAAGATAAATTCAATCGTTATTACACGTGAGAATAAGAACCGTTGTTGTTTGTTGTGTGGGATCTTGTTATTGTGTTGGGACATTGTTTATTGTCTTGTTTTAAGTGGGAACCGATCCACTATGTGCGCAAGAGTACATGTTGTTTCTCAAGGAGGGTGAAAACAACAACAAGAATCTTCTCGGGTGTTACCCATCCAAGTACTAACTACACGCAGCGTTGCTTGACTTCGATGATCGAACGGAAATCGGTATTTCCAAGGAGCCATAAAAGTTAGCAAGACAATCATGTCCTTAACAGGTACTCACCATGAACGACGAGATTGAAGTCCTCTTCAAAGGTACCCTCATCAGTATCGGCTGTGCATCTATAAGTGCCACTGTCATTTACGCCCACGTTCATCAGTCGAAGAATATTTCCATATTCCTGTGCGTTCGAAGGTAATCCAGAGTGGTCGATGCGAGACCATCGGAAATGAGGATTGTGGGCTCCAGTGCATAAGCAGCGCATCTGAATGGTGTCACCAATATTCACTGGATCTTGAGAAACTTCAACGCTGACGGCTGGCATCATTGCAGCTAGAATTGAAAGATTCGTTCTCAAAGTGTTCTTTCATTCAACTTCACTCTACATGAAGTGATCCTCCACAAGAATGGATTGCCAAACGTGTTGTCAATTTGTTAATTAGCTCGGACTTCCTGTCGCACGAACTCCTGCGACCTTGATCTTCCGATTCTTTGCGACGACGTACCCATGGTTCAATAGAGGTTTTATTTCACGAGATATTTAGATGGGGACATGAACCCAACGCATCGTTCGGATGGAAAAGTTAGGGTTAACGATTAATACGGCTGGACATCGTGTAAAATGAAATCAGTCAGACAATTTTTAAAACACCGGTGCACATGGAATGACGCGAGTGCGCAGTGCTACAGATATAGAAGCTCCCAGAACACACATAAGCATGCAGGAAAATTCGTAGTCGATAACTCTTTGATCGATATCGCTATGAAGAATCCAATAAATTCAAGCCAGATTCGTTCTTGACTCTTAGGCAGATGTTTGTCTAAAAAACAAGTAACAGAAAAGAGAGAAATTCCGTTGATAGTCTGTAGCGATATGAATTTTGGGGCGGTCGCAGGAGAACCCGTAGGGCATCGATGACCAACAGGCTAATGTTCGCGATTTCCGTACACCGGAAGCGAGGGACGACAAAAAGGCGGCTCTGAATTGTAACGTCACAGTAACATGAGTAATAACATATGATCTAGTTTTATCAGAACAAACCGCGTCGTCGCTGGAGACTTAGCCGGAATGGTACGATGCGGCAGTACCGCTCATCAGCACCATTGCTGCAGTGAACATAGCCGTCACAAAAATATGTCAAGGGAGTGCATTCCATTAGGCCGCACGCGTGTTCTTGCTGCCCACAGTGGACTGGGTACGCTGCCGTTCAGTCCGTAAGCGAATTAACTCTCATGTACAAGTTCACTCTACCTATCTTTATACAACCCATCCCCCAACTTCCCTAGTGGACTTAAACTACATAGTTCGAGTTTTGCGATTAAACCAAGGAAAAATAAAGTATAGTCAGCAAAGAAAGTTATTGTCTTCATGAAATTGGCTAGTAGATGGTAGAAGAAAGGTTTTAAAAGACTTACGTTGAATACTGAGATTAATATAATCGCTCGAAACACCACGAGCATTCTCCGTTGTGCAAATGTATCTTCCACTGTCTTCGGGTCTGAGATACTTCAGTTCCAAGAAGTAGTCAGTGATTCTAGCGTTCGAAGGTAATGGCTGACCTTCCCTGCTCCAGTGAATCGTAGCCTGTTCATTTGTTTTGCATTGTAAACGTACAGAACTACCGGGTCGTCCGATTATGTTGTTCTGGAGAGCGTGAATCTCGGTTCTATCCTCGTAAACACCTTCTAAATAGCGATTCATCTTGTTAATAATCTCCCGGAAGATAAAGTTGAGAAAAAAAAGAGACTTAGAGTACCGTGTACAACGACTTCAGCTACAGAACGCGCAGTGCCAGCTTCGTTCCTCGCTTCGCAGACATATTTTCCAGCGTCTTCGTGTGTGATACTGTGGAACCTGAGTACTCCGTGATCTTGAGAAATCGATGATGGTAAATCACGTCCGAGGGCTGACCACTCGATGCTCATCGGCTCGTCGCCTGTTGCGGTGCACTGAATTGACGGGCTGTCTCCAACGCTTACAACCTGGCGAGCAGGGTTCATCTCGATCCTCGGAGGCGCTGCGATTGTTAAATAGCCATTAATTACTGTTTAGAACGTTTTTCGACATTTTGGATTTTTCGATTTACCTATCACTTCGACGTGGGACTTGGCCCTGAAGAGGACACTTCCGTGAGTGTCAAGTCCTAGACAAATGTACATTCCAGCGACGCTCTTATCCGTAACAGGGATAATTAGGACATTATTGTGAACGGTGCTGCCATGTGGCAATGTGTGATGGTCGGCTCGTCTCCAGTCAATGTAGATCTGATCGTCGGAATAGGAATGCGCTTTGCAATTTATCTCGATTTTACCACCGACCGGAATACGCAGGTAGTCCACTGGAATCTATCGGGAGCGAACGGGGTTTTTTTTGACATTGGATCGCTTCTGATTGATGATAGAGAAATTAATGAAGAAATACATATATTTGAGGAAAGGTACTCACATGATCTGGAGGATGAGGCGGCATATTTTCGTCTGGGCAAGGCATGTCTCCTCTGCAAGGATAAACCTCGTTGTCGTCTTCAATTCGGATCTGAATGCGCTCTTCGGATATTCCAACAGAGTTCGCGGCTTGGCAGGTGTAAGAGCCTTCATCGTCATGGGACACCGAGAAGATTTCGTAAACAGCGCTAAGTGGAGTAGCTTCGGACTTCGAATACGCGTCACTGTAAAAACAAACGTGTGAAGAGATTTTTTATTAATACGATTGATCAGACTTGGGACCAAAAGAGAAAAAATATGAATTATAGGATGAAATTATTACTAACAAGAGAGGCATTCCATTGACGTGTCTCGCCCAGCTAACTTGCGGTTGTGGATGTCCTGTCGCACTGCATTCTAGTCTAACTCTTTCTCCTAGCTTCACTTGGACTATACCAGTCCTCGGAAGAACAGTGATTCTTGGCATGGAATGGACTTCTATGTGCGCTACTACGTTCGTAGATCCAACTTCATTCATAGCTGTGCAAATGTAAGTGCCTCCGTCGTTGATCGTGATATTGGAAAGTCTCAAAAGTCCACCAGGAAGTTCTTTGATATTGTGCGGGAATTGACGACCGTCTTGTCGAGACCAGTGCAATTCGGGGGTTGGAATTCCAGCTATGGCTCGACACTGCAAATCTGCTGATCCGCCGAGGACCACTGTCTGAGTCTCCTGAGGATGTAACTCGAGTCTTGGAGCTTCTCGAGCTGAAAAACAAGTTCAATTAAAATCTGTTGTAGATCATATAAAAATACACATTTTATGTGGTATGCAGTTTTATCGTAGGAGTTATAGTTTCAAAGAAAAAGAATATTGAAGTTTCAATGTCACTTCGCAAGCAACGAAACTGTGCAAAAAAATTACTAAGGAAAATAGTTACTTACGTTCGACTTCTATAACTGCACTGGCTTCATAAGTGCGATCGGCTCCACTCACGTGGCATATGTATATACCGCGGTCAGAAACTCTAGCATTCGGTATTCTCAAAGTATCACCAATCTGTTGACTCTGAGGGCTCATTTCTTCCGTATACTTGCTCCAGTAGACGTGAGTGCCAGGTTTTCCATTCGTAATACACTTAACTTCAATCGTCGCACCTTGGGACACTGTCTGCCTCTGTGGCCGTACTTCGACCGACGTTGGTCTTCTCTCCTCTATCATAATCCTAGCAATCGCACTAGTTTCAGTTCCACGGAAACTGACAGCTATGCAAACGTAGTCTCCAGAGTCGCTTGGTACGGGGCTCGAAATCGTCAAGATTCCATTGCGCTGACTAGCCGAGTATGGCAGAGGCAATTTTCCTGATCTTGACCAAGTGACATTCTCATGTCCAGCTGGAGTGCAAGTTATCTGAATTAACTCTCCGGAATGACCGACCCACTCAGTTGGTGTTACGATCGGTGGAATGCCGTGAGAAGGTGGTTTGTTCGGGTTCTCTCGAACGCTAAGGGTGGTAGATTGCTCTTCTACTCCGACAGTGTTTCTCGCGATACATTTATATTCTCCGGCATCACCCTTGGAAACTGCTGGTAATCTCCAGACTCCGTTGTAGAAGGTTGCTTCAGGACTCATTGTTCCATGTACTCTGATCCAGTCGAGATGAGGTGGTGGGTTGCCATTCGCTTCGCAATAGAACTCGATTGGGTCGCCTTCCACGACGTCCAAGTAGCTCGGACTTATTCTGATCCTCGGAGGAACTGGATTCACTCCTAGTAATAAAATTAAAATGCAAATTCGTAGGAAGAAAAATAACAGAATTCGAATAAATCCCATTCAACGTAATTCCGAGTTATAATCTTTCCATGGTAATATACCTGGGATCTCGAGTAAGCTTTGCGGAAATGCTGCGTCCAGAAATCGCAAGTTCAAGTACAATTTTTTACAAATAAATTGTATTTAGAATGAAGAAAATAAAAATTACCTCCAACCGTGAGAGTGACCTTCTTAATTGCAGTGTTAATACCGTCGCTCACTTCGCACACGTATACTCCACTATCGGAAACCTTGACGTCTCTGATAATGAGTAATCCAGAGACATCGGTGACGGTTCGTCCAGGTGGCAACTGTCCTCCTTCTTTGTCCCATCTTATATGTAACGTGTCCTGCAGACAAAGTAGACATTAGCAATTACTTCTGTTAAAAAATTCACTGTATTACATCGATTATTCTTCCACTTACAATGTTGTCGAGAGACCGTCCAGTACAGTGGTACCTGACAGTGTTTCCGGTCTGGACAATTTGGAACTCGGGTTCTTGTACGTGTACTCTTATTCTTGGTGGAGAAATCGTTGGCACTTGAGTACTGTTGTCATCGGGGAAAACTGTAGCAAGGAAAAGAATTTTGTCACTTAAATACCGGAAATACACAGTCTCCAATGTTTTCCCTTGCCATTGTGCAGGCAAAGCACAAATAAGTGTACATATGTGGCGAATAAACATCAATTCGTGGATAAGTGGATCAAGATGGTCACAATACGATGAAGTGGCAAGTGAGAATATTCCAATGTAAACAATTGAGTTCCAGTTTAATGGATCCTGATGAATAATGATGAAAATTCGTGACACATCCACCACTGATCGAAATTCTGATGTGCACCTTACACCTGAGATACAAATGGGACAAATTTCTTCCACGCGTTAAGCCCCTGAACCAGCTAGAAATGTGATTTAATCGAACGATCAAAGCTCTCGATGGAATGTTTACTGAGAACTAGACAGGTGTCAGGCGGACGGACAAGTGGTCAAGAAGCTCTGTACGCGAGCGAACCTGAGATGACGACTTTGACCAGCTCTTTGCCGACGGAGTCCACAATGTGGCACTCAACGTTGTAGGATTCACGCTCTACTTGAACGTACATGCTTCGACTTGCTCCCGTCCACGTGGTATTCATAGGTTGAGGCCTGCTATCACGAGCTGTCAGAGGCTCATTCTCAAATTGTGTCACTTTGAAATAGATATAGAAGTTCCCCGGGTGTTCGTAGCTGCACGTATATTTCACTTTCGCGAACGGTGGCACTCGATTGTTCATTGGCTTCAGACTTACCATTAGATTCGCTGTTCCGATGAACATTTCAGAAAGAGTCATGCATTACACTTTTAATTTGCCAGTTTGTATGTATATACAACATGAGATATTAAAAGAGTTTGTATTAAGAGAAAGATTGGAAGATTGTATTGCGAGAAACTTACCAGGTTCATTGCAGTATTCACCGGTGAATCCAGGTAAGCAAGAGCATTTGACACTTCCAGTTCTGGTAATTTCACAAGACTCTTCGTTGTTGTTGCAAGGACACCGCTTGCAGGATCCCAAGAAGCTCGAAGATCTGTCAGTAGAGTCTCTGTAGTATCCACGAGAGCAAGATTCGCAGGAAGTGCCAAGATAACCAGTCGGACATCGGCAAGCTTCGATCTCAGTAGCTCTTCTTCCTCCTGTAGGTCTCTCGACTGCGGTATCGAGACTAACGTCACTTATATAAGTCGCAGTCATCCTGTCACTGTGCGAAGCTCGAACCAAAATAGCTTCGAGATTAGCGAGGACTGTCATCAAGTCGTTCCTGGACGCGACTCGCGGTCCTTGAGCCGATTGATGGCGCCATTCTGATTCTTTGAGCGGTACCGAATACGAGAACGACATATCAGGCTGAATCTCTCTGGGATTCGTCCAAAAGAGGGTAATTCCGTTTCCGATCAGTAGAACGTCTTGATCTCGATGAGTTTGAGCACCAGGATGAGCGGAGATATGTTGCGTGATGTTCAGGTGGCCACCGTAGCTCTTAACTTTGTTTCCGGTGAAGCTGGATGGTAGAGACCAGAAGAGTCTACGACTGCGACTAGGCGGATAACGGTAGCCAATCTCATTCATTCCTACGTTAAGCTCGAATCCTTCGGAGATGATCTCTTGTCTCGACGCGTCCGTCAAGATAATGTCGTGTTGGGAGTCAAACACCCACATTGGGATCTGTTGAATGTAGAGAGAGCTCTCGTGGCACTGATTGGTGACGCCACTGCAGTAGCATTCGAGGCATCCATCGATGTTCTCAGCGGAAAGACCAAAGGTGGATGGTCTGCAACGATTACATTCTGGGCCTTCGACGTTGCGCTTGCATTCGCATCTGTCACCGATGCATCGGTCACTGTGCGATCCTCTTGGGTCGCATCTACATGGTTCTGGTCTTGGTCGCCTTCGGGAACAATCCTGTGGAGTACCGCGTGTCGCGTCCCCATCGAAACCAGTCTCACAGACCTCGCAGTTGTCGCCCATAGTGTGATGCGCGCAATTCTGTGTGAAAAATAAATACAAATAATAATTGCAAGGACTCGTTGAGTCATGGCGTTAAAAATGGATTGAAAGAGATTTTTAACGGACCTCGCAGACACCGGTTTCTGGGTCACAGTGGTCCGAGTGGCCATTGCAATTGCATGGTTCGCAGGTACCAAGGTAAATACCTTCCAAGGCTCTCGTGAATCCTACGTCACACTGTTGACACGAGAGACCTTTGTATCCTGCCGGACATGAACACTCCTCCACTTCGGCAGCGCGTGCCTTTCCTGTATTGTGTTTCTCGGCAGTATCCAAAGATACAAATGATAATCTATGAGAAGACATCGATTATGCACCTTTTTGCGAAAGAAGATTTCCTACAATTCTATTCTAAAATCAACTTACGCAGCTTCTTGCGTATGTGTCGTGTACGTTGCCTTGATTCGGATCGCTCGTAGATCAGCAAGAGCCATCAGAAGATGCTCTCTATCGGCGTTCGTGCCGTCGTTTCGTTGCCAATGTTGCTCGAATAACGGTACCGTGAACGTTTGCTGAGTATTTGGCTCGAGAGACTCTCGCGAGAAGTACAGCAAATTCATATTGTTTCCCTGTAGATGAAAGATATATATTTCATGATGTTTCTTTAAAGTTCGTAACTCATTGTGCCAGTAACGAAATATGTTACTTTTTTATGATACTTACGCTTATAAGTTCCACGTCAGCAGCATTGTTCCTCGAGCTCTGACCGCCGGGTGATGGAACATAGCGCACAGTGTACTTAAGGTTACCACCGTAAGATGTGATTCGATCACCTAGGAAGATATTAGGCAAGTCCCAATAGTAGACGACGTTGTTTGCGCGATTTGGAAAATCGGAATAGACTATTTCTCGGGCGACTAGATCCAAGCGAATTCCATCTACGATTGGTTCTGCATTTGGATTCTTCGACTCAACGAGAGTGTAACCAGGATTGGTGTTAGTAAAGGAAATACGTATCTGCAAGCAAATCAACAAACTTTTTTATATCCGATAGAAATCGAGGATAAACTTCCGAAAGCAAAATATCTGTCATGTTCTTTTTCTTCGAAATTCTAATTCCTACAATAAAAATGAAATGTGTATTTTTGTAGGATCTACAACTTTTGTTTGACACATTTTTTGAAATTTTCAATATTTACAATATTTATAAAATTAATAAAGTTTTTTCATCATACCTCGTTTCTGTACCAGTTCGACGATACGCAGTTCTTCGTGATTCCCATACAGAAACAACTGATGCACCCGAATTGATTGATAGCAGCCAGGTTGAACGTGTTTGCCTTACATTGGTTGCAAGTGAGCCCGGTGGCGTATTGCTATAATGAACAAAAAACAATATTATATTAAATATTGTTCGATTACTAAGAATCTACAGTACTTACTTTTTCAAGAGTCACAAGAGTCCAATAAAAGATACAGCATGAACAACATTACGCGAGTTATATAAAATCGATTAGAAAAGTTTAGCATCAACGAATAGTGGATTTGGTACCTTGCATCGACATTGTCCTGTTCGCGGGTCTGGTTGTGGATTAAGGCTCCCATCGGGATCACACTGTCCCGCTGGAACACACATGTCACCAGGAACAAGAGGATTGCCTTGGTATCCTGCAGCACATTGCTCGCATCTTCGACCAACGTAGCCAGCTGGACAGTCACAAGTTGGCTGACCATCCGAGCCAAGATGACACGTACGCGCAAATCTATAAGGCGATTAATTAAATTGAATTATAAAAGAATTTATATTCTTTTCTACCTTGAAACATTGAAATTGAGAGGAAGACTGTTTTTATGATACTTACTGATTCGATGGATTGGTAAGTGGACAGGGGCAAACTTCGCAAGGAATATTCCTAGCAGGGTCTCCGTAGTATCCTGGAGGACACGATGGCTCGTCTATGATACATTGTCCTAGCCAAGGTCCACTTTGCTGCCTCACGTATCCAGGAGCACACTGGTCGCAAGAAAGACCATCGTAGCCTGCAATTGATCAATCAATAATTATTCGTTAGATCTGTAAAAAAGTTATGTCACTTTTCTATTGTTCCAATTGAAATGTTTCGAGAATGATACACACCAGCAGGACATTGACATTCTTCAACGTACGATGCTGATCCCAACCCGGTATTTCGCACATCAGCAGTGTCCATGATGATGTTAGTCAGCCGTATATCAAGCTGTGGGGAATCTTCATATTTCACTTTGATCAGAACATTGTCTATACTTTGCAAAGTCATCATTATGTCTTCTCGCGACGCCAGAATCTCATGTTCCCCGTCTTTTAGATACCATTCTCCGTAGAAGAATCGAATGGACTCTTCGGTGACCTGACCAGGTGTGATTTGCTGACCTCGGTGGATTAAAGTACGTCCGTTTCCACTGACGATGACTGATGGTGCATCGTTTGGTCTTCCATATCCAGTGTACCAGACCTTATACCGCAGATATCCGCCGTACGATTTCAAGTGGTTTCCGTGATAAGTTTCAGGCAATGGGAAATAGGGTACGGTATGATCAATCAGTGAAGATTGATACAAGTGTTGTTCAGCAACGTCTTCCGCGTGGATATACAATCCATCGTGACTGATGGGTGTAATCGAAGATGCAAGAGGCGTGATCTCTTCGAGAAGTCTGATTTCTGGGGATATTTCTACCTTCATGATCTTGTAGCGATCAAACGGTGGGAGTATGTGATAGGTAAATAGATTTGCACTTTGGCACTGGTTCGTGACACCGAAACAGAAACATGGTATACACTCTTCCGGGGATCTGGCTTCTGAGTTGAATTTGCCTGTTGGACAAATATCTGGCGGCTTCCTCACGATCACAATAGCATCAGGTACCGCGAGGATGAAACCATTATTGTTGAGCGCCTCGCAGGAGTAAGCTCCTTGATCTTCCGACTGTATATCAGGACAGGACAAAGTTCCTGTGCCGTTGAGAGACGTGGAGGAACACTTGGTAGGAACGTGACCCCAGTTGAGACGCCAACTAATTTCTGGCATTGGCACGCCAATCGCTGTGCAGGTGAGAGTTAACTCTTGTCCCTCATCTAGGACGACCATTGGCTTCGGTGGTACCGTGATGTAGATTTTAGCTATGGATCAAATTATGTCTCATGAATTTCTCGAAAAATCTACTAAATAATTACAGAGCAAATAGGAATAAAGTAATTACAGCATCCAATTTCATCGCTGCCATCCGAACAGTCCTTTTCCAAATCACAATGATAACTTTTTGAGATGCACTCGTTGTTGTTGCACTGGAATTGAGTGGACTTGCAGGGTGATCCTGGGTTTGCTACCTCGCAATCTTCTTCATCGCTGCCGTCTACACAATCTCTTTCGCCGTCACAACGCCAGACTTTGTGAATGCATTCTTTACTGTTACAACGGAACTGGTTTGGCTCGCAACCATGCAAACCTGAGAAAAATTGTACCCTTAGATTTTGATAATTATAAAAATTACTACTTGAATCTCACTCATTTTTCTCTTTAATCACAAAGACAAATTAAAAAATTGTAGAGTTAATTATGAATGCATTAAATTGAATTAAGGAAACTTACTGCAACGCATCTCATCAGAGCCATCGGTACAATCTATTCTTTCATTGCACACGTATGACTTGGGAATGCAGTCTCCATTGCTACAAGTGGCTTCGTCATATTGACATACGTGTGGTAAGTTGGTACCTGGGTGTTCATCTGAAAACCATCGAAATAAACATTGGGAATTTGCATATAAAGGAATTGAAAACCTTCCAGGAAGATGAGAGAAAGTCACACACGTAATAGCAGCGAATACATAATAAATTAATATAATTAATGAAATAAGATTATTTAATGAAAGCTAAATAAATGTTGAATAAAAACGGAAGTTACTTATGATTCGACCTAATGATTGCACTTCGTGAATCAACTTACATTTTTCTACGGTAAGGTTTACTGCTTTTTGAGCGCCAGGGGTGAACGGAGGGTAGCCTACAGCTTCGCAGATGTAGGTTCCAGCATGTTCCAGTTGGATATTCGGTATCTCAAGGCGTCCATTGAGATCTCGACTACCAGGTGGTAATGGCAAATTGTTGCCACGGAGCCAGTGGACTCGGGCTCGACTTGGACCCTCGTCGCGACATTGGAACACCACTTCTCTACCTATATCGCATATGTATATGTAAGTTAGTCACTTGGTTCAATCATTCGTTTTCTATTATACTTGTTGTGACTAGTACAGTAGCTTGCTGTTTAATCACAATGGAACAGTAATGGAAATTGTCCTCACAATCTTAATAAGCTTCCAAGTAATTGTCTTATATTATATACATAAAATATTGTATTGTATATATGCACCCTGGATAATTATCCGGTATCATGCAATATTATTCATAATATTTAACACCAGGACTACCGGAGTAGTAAAAAAAGCTATTCAGCTTTTTTTTATTTCCAGAATACATCGTTTAAGAGTTCTAGAATTAATTAAAAATTGTTGAAAAAAGTTGATGAGAAAATATGTAATAATTGTCGGTAGTTCTAGTACTAATAACCCAGTACATATGCATAAGTTTTTGCTTCGTGTACTATTATCGTCGAATGTATTATAATGTATTTATTTATGTATTATGATGTGGTTGTGGCGAGAATAGCGTTATTCTGCGATTATTCCTTTTTGCAAAATCTTACCTTGCTTCGCCGGATCTGGCCGAGGCAAGAACAAATAACACGTTCGATTAATGTATACCATTTTCAAGTGTGATCAGTGTTCAGTGTGAATTGGTCAATTATTTGAAAAATTTTTCGCGATACTTACTCTCTTTGATAATTTGCTCACTGGGATAAGTCTTCAAGTTTAGACCCTCAGCATCGCCTGAAATATTCGGTGTCAAATTTGAATATTTTTTCTCTTTTTTCCAAATTCGGTCAAATTAGCGAGAGAAATACAATTTACCGCAATTTTTCTCGTCCGAGTGATCTCTACATTCAGGAATACCGTTGCAAACACCGGAGTGCGGAATACACCATGAGTCGGATTCGCACTTAAATTGGTCAGGTCGACAGCGATATTGTGTTGGATGCACTCTGCCTGGTGTTGTCGTAGGCACTGCTAATGCACAAACACAAGGTTACTGTTATTAACAAAATGTTAATGCGAATTTGTAATGTCAACCCAAAAATCATGCGGTTCTTCTTTAGCAGATTAATTTAATAGACTGGCTGTCAACCGAAATACAGTAATTGGTGACAAGGTTTTCGGTGACATATTATACCAAATTACACCACTCCACAATGCAACTTTACTCGTGCAGCGTGCATTAATTCGTGATTTCTCTCTTTTTCTAGATGTACAACAGAACTTTGGATTCACTGAATTTAAGAATTCTTCATCAAAACTTGACGAAGACTATAATCCACGTTTATCTAGCTTTTAATTCTCAGGAATAACATTAACTCATTCAGCGCGTAAAATCAATATATCGATTTTCTGTATGAATTTTTAACTTTTCTATAAAATATTTCTTCTTCGCTTCGTTCAACAAGCATTACATATTTCTAAGCGGGATATTTCTAGTCAAGTACTCGAGCACAGTTCTGGTTCTAAGTACTTGTACTTGATCATAAAAAGTAGTCAAGTACAGTGGACTGCCCATCCCTCTATAACACTATATCAATTATCAAAGATAATTCAATTTCTACAGTGTAAGTAAAATTGAAGGGTGTATTTCATGCGTCTCATGCAGCGACGTCTCCAAAAATTGGAGACTTACCACAGTCATCGGGTTCATCGGAACCATCGTCGCAATTGATAACACCGTCACACAATTGATCGTTCCTGATGCAGTCTCCGTTATCGCACTGGAATTGATCCCTGCCGCATCCTAGAATCGAGGCAGTCTTTTGTACCAAGCTATTCTTCATCGAGGCGTTCAACCCCCCGCGTCACCGAGGGGATACGAACCACACGTATATATATATAAGAACGTAATAACGATACCATGTAACCGTCAGGTACAGACGTGTGTATATATATGTACAATACACCTCTGATTACTCTCTAAACAATCAGCTAACGATCACATAGGTATATACATAGCGGTGAGTCGTTCCAAATGGATTGCCCTGGTATTCGCGACCGCTACGCAAACCCACCCTCGCACACGCTCAAGTGTCGAGAGGTCCCGATAACAAAAAAAAAAAGAGAGAGAAGAGGAAACGATGTAAATTTACAACGCGTGACAAATTATCAATTTGCATTTCGAGCGATTTCAATTTTAAATGGATCACCCCGCGGATTTTGGGGCAACGGGGTTGCGCCGAATCTGCATGCGTAATTTCTCACGCGTGCTCGATGTTGTTACGGGCGTAATATATATGTCGAGAGGTAAGAATACAAACCACGGGATAGTGTTGCGTGTATTATTCTGTCGTACGACACGCAGAAGTAAGCCTGAGGCGGCTCGCTTCAAAGGAGAGACACTTATCTAGCGGAAGGAATTCTTTTCTTTTTTTTTTCTTGATTTCTTCACTCTCCGAAAAACTTTTTCAATACTCTCGAGTTCAGCAAGCTCGTTCCTTCTGAATGAAACTGCGCCGCGTGAATAATTGCATCGTATGAAAATCAGAAGATAATTTGCAAGTTAGATGCTCGGGCTTGGTGAGCGTTAAAATATTGTTCGCCGGTGATCCTTAAGGATCTCTCCTTCTGGCCAAGCCAATCCTCAAGCGAATCCAACTTCTACTGTAAGAGATGAAAAAAAAAAACCTACTGACTCTTTGCATGCTCCACGATACTTGTACTAAAGGTAATTGCTACCTACGAGAAAAAAAAAGGATCTATTCTCGATGATTCAAGCAAGGGATGCACTATCGTTTACAGAGATGCATCCAACTGTTATACAAATATGTATATTAAGTATGTGAGACCGTCGAATCTCGTTTACAACTGAATCAAGTCTCTACTCGAACAACCTACACACCTACAACCCTTCTAGTCGGCTGCTAACACAAACTGACAGAAAGATAGTGGGGCTCCTTTAAAATCTGGCGTTTCCACTATATCGATAACTAAGGGAACTGGCTCGCGAAAATACGTCTATAGGAAAAAAAAAAATAAATAAATTACGCTTCAGGTTACATATAGATATATCTAGGTCAATCGAGGCCTCGATCATGAATTTCTCGCATGCAGATCGTGTGGGCGCGAGAAATCATACCTAGAAGGTTCTCCAGCGAGAGCTATATCTCACGAGCTTCAATCTTGCAATTTGGGTTCTAATCCCGATCCCAACTAACGCGCTCACTGCCACGTGCCATATTTTATCATTGATAACTTTCCAATTACATATACAGGGTGTTCCAAAACTCAACATCCAACATTCACAAGATTGTTGGACGTTGAGTTTTGGGATACCCTGTATATTATCCTGTTAATTATCTTATCCCATTGGAAAATATAAATGATATGGAAAATTGATGACAGTGAACGCGTGGATATTGTATAATAAGGGTATTTTGGGGCGAGAAAGTGTAAAGGAAACAGCCAGATTCTCGAGGAAACCAAGTGATCTAACCGAAGCAGTATTGCTCGTCGGTAAAGTCACGGCAATCGTAGAAATGGTCGCAGTGGTGGGTTTCGGGGATGCAAGTGCCATCGGCACAAACAAAATCATCCGGAGCGCAGCTCCTCAGGCTGCTTTGATTAGTAGGCAGCAGTGCGACACCCGAGTCTGGAGCGTGTCCCTTGGCATCCGGCCATTCCTGGGACTCGGATTCCTCTATACCTAAAAGTAACTCACTCTGAACCACCTTCGGCTCAATTGGAACCCACTACCACTAACTCAAGTCTCAATTCATCTATCTTTTCATCCTCAATTAAAATATAATCAACAGTTATCGTCGCGCGAATCCTTCTTTCCCCTGGTCTGTCTTGTTCTCAATCGATTGGTCTTAAGTTCACAACGGTACTTACTTCGATACTGGCTTCCTTCTGATTTCGCAATAAATTCTCTGTGAACTGGTTAACTTTGCTGAGTGCGTTCTGGGACCAGCCTTCGTCCGTTCACGCGCCTCGCTAACGCTCCGATACCTACGCGAGCCTTCCTGGCCAAGGATTCTCCACCCGGAAGGCTCACGACCGCGCTAGCAAACTTTAACTCGCAAAGTTTCCGCGTAATTGATATTAAGGATTATGCAGTTAGGAGTTTTGCGATAGTTCGTTCTGGCTTCAAGCGGCTGGATGAAGATGGAACGGGTCAAGTCGGAAATAATTGTTGCGTGGACAATGGATTTTAATGACTGTAACGCGTGTCAACCTCGTGAGAAACTCATTTCCGCAAAAATGTCATTTTTTCACCATTTTTTTAAGTTTCTTTTTTTCAATTCAAAATTGGAACAATGAAGAATGCTTTTGAAGGTGTTTCTGAATAGGTCCGAAATTGTGGAACGAAGCTTCCGAATGATACGTTGGATCATGAGTTATTCTATTCGCGATTCTTCAGCCGTGAAACGTCTTGTATGGGAGGCTCTGTACTCGCGGTGAACGACGACAGGCTGGTTCGTGCGTTAAACGGGCACATTTTCGGTGCGTCATTCACGTGGTTCTAATAGGCAGTGAAGAAGACGGCCGTGATATGGGCAAACAACGCCAACAACCCGTGCTGCGAAATGCACCTGGTGCTTTGCATCCTCTAGTGTACTTTTGTGCAAGAGATCCAGTGGAAGATATTTCTCGGCAAGGGAAAACTGCCGGTGTGTGGTCAGCCATTGCCTTTCAAATTGTCATTTTTATCACCGACGATCCTTAATTTCCTTCTCAATTCTTAATCACACGATTACTTAAATGGCAGTCAACGTGTTAATTAACAGCTAATTATCATTGAGCCGTGACTTAGATAAGAAAAAAAGTATCGTCGATGGAAATTGACATTCAGAAATCGAGGCTTAGCAAAACGCAGTGGGACCTTTCCATTTGTCAGTTGCGAATTCGCGATTCACGGAGCACGTCGAGCCGAAAGTACAATGAGTAACATGGAATCAGCAGACGAGAAGGACGAAGGAGGATATATATCTCTTTCGCTCGACCACTTCTGTACGAATGGGCCTCACGAGGCTCGTGCGTCTTGATTACTTTGGCTATTCGTATCACGCAAACTCAGCCCGCGGACTAGTCGACGTTCTATCCACTTGGCGGAATAAATGTTCGATTATTTTCAGAAATGCTACTTTTACTCGCGGTTTCATTAATACCGTGGAAACAAACCATTGCTGAGTCATGTTATCTTCTTCAAACGAGGTCCCAGTGCGTCAAACATATCATATTCTCAGTTAAAAAGTGATATAACTCAAAAATCAAAAATATTATATATGTCGAATGATAATCTCTTCTTTTATGCCACTTTTAAACTAAGAATACGGTATATAATATTATATTTGTGCTTACAGAATCTCCACTTGGATCATGAAAATTCTTTGAACCATGACAATCGTAAGGCGAGAACAAACTCGAACTTTAGCATCCGTTAATCAGAATTGCAATAAGTGCAGAAAAGATTTTGGACTGTTCTTACCTCGTGGACAATTTTTCTCGTCGTCGTCGTGCGGACAGTCAGCTCTACCGTCGCAGACTGCGGATCGTGGGATGCAGTAGCCGTTGGTGCACCTGAATTCGTCTGCTCGACACTCTGGAGGATATGGATGAGGATCGCCAGTGTCAGCTGCAACGAGGATGCGCGTTCCATATTCAGTAACCGACTAATATTATTGTACATCTCTTCACACTCCATCAACAGGTACTTGAGAATTAATCCTTATTTTCCCTTGCACTAATGGCTCATTTCCCATAGTTCAAACAAATGAATTTAAATTAAATGAAATATCAAACCAATCTAATTCAAATCGAATGAAATTAAATTCAATTACATTATTGATGGGTGTCCGAATATGACCTGCTAAAATTTGGGATAAATGTGGAATAACCTCAGGCATGTGTCAATGTTGAAATAATAATCATTTTAAAAAAATGTTACTTTTAGATGAGTGATCAATAGGATTAAAGGTGTTAAGAAGAGGAATGGACAGCTCAAAGTATATTGGAGGATTCAAGGTACAAGTATTCGGTAACAAAATTATAATTGTATCCCTGAATAAGAAAGTAGTAGATAAGTATCTTACGGCAGTCACGTTCGTCGCTGCCATCCCGACAGTCAACCGTAGAGTCGCAGAAGAATTTGGCGTCAATGCAGACACCGTTGTCGCAGGGCAGCTGGCCATTCGGGCATTCTGCAAAAGGCATACGTTCGATAATATTAGCTCGCAAACGTAAACTGATCCGCGCAGAGTGTTGAAGGCGGCGGTGAAAAAGAAGAAAAAGTGGAAGAAGAAGAAGAAGAATCAGAAGAATAAGAAGAAGTAGAAGAAGAAGAACGAAAGGATGTAGGACGCGAGAGATACAGTTGCTCTCGATCGATCTTCCACCCTCGTCTCGGTGCTCAAGCAATCAGCAACTACTTACTCCTGCTGTGGCTTGCGTTTGTCAAGACGAGCCGGTGACAAAGGTGGCTGACCGAGCTATATGTTAACAAAGTCAACAATAGAACCACCAAACTCTTAACTCTTTACAACATTTTAACAAAACTGCCCTCTATTCTTTAAACGCCTCTTCCACCTTATACATATACTCACATTGCTTTTCTCATCTAATTCAACTGAACTCTATTTAATAATGGTTTGTTAAATTATACATTATCCAAAAGTTCCATCTAGCGTTATTGTTACGAAAGGGGCTGTATTTGGGTAGTTCTAATGTTACAAGATCTCAGACTATAGTTCATCGCAGTGTGCACTCAATGCAAATATCCATCACACTCATGATGCTGATTCAAGTTGGAATACCAAGAGTAGGATGGCTACTACATCCCATTTACCCGCTGGTTATTCCTCTTGCAACAGTTTCGTTAGATCCCACCAAATTCTACTAGCTTCCCAGGAAACGTCTTCCAATCGCTACAAAAGTGTCCTGCTTGGATTTTCGAATGATTGCAAGAGTCGATTTACCAATTTTTCAATTCTACATTTACGCGTTCATCTCGAAAGATACGATAAGCGGACACTAATGAGCAAAGCGGTCTTGAACCGGCGTACACAGAAAGAATAAATATATATATATATAGATATATAGAGCTAGGAAAGAAACCGTAGAGGAGGCATAACCAGCGTACAAAAGGGACATTAGTATCAGAATGCAATTACCAATGCGTATTATACGAGTTCATTCGCGTTCGCTGCCTTTTAATTACAGCTCGCTTATAGCTCGTTGGTATTCCAGTTGGGAAGTAGCTCCGCTATATTACCAGAGGAAAGAGACAAGAAGAGAGAAAGAGAAAGAAAGAGAAATAGAGAGACAGAATAATTACTGCGCGAACTACGAACTACGTCCTCCCCAAACAGTTTCCAGAGTTTCTTTCGCGATGTAGCAAGAGAAATGTCTACGCTATTTGGTATAGTACAATACACTGCTTAACATTACAAGAGAGAGAGAGAGAGAGAGAGTGATATATATAGTATTATATATATATATTTATATATATGTATTTACATCCAAAGAGAGAGAGAGAGAGAGAGAGAGAGAGAGAGAGATATCGATAGGATAGTCAACGACTCGCAGAGCGAGCGTATCGAAAGGTGCTGGGTGCAGACAGAAGGTAGAAAACTTGAAAAATAATTGGAAAAGAAAGAAGAAGAAAGTAGAAAAAAATTAAAAAATAAATATAAATGAGTGGAAAAGAAAGTAGAGAGATAAAAAGACGTGTAGACAGATGTGTGACATCAGATGCGCAATCCAAATCAGGCAACCTGTGCTCAGAGAGGACAGAGAAAAGAGAAAGATAGACAGGTGATAGAAGGGTGTTGGAAAGTAGAAAAGAAAGTTGCAAGTAGAAAGAATTCAAGTGTAGAATTCCTTGCTATCAAGTCAATTTAAACACGATGCTATCAAGAAGTCCAAGAACGATCAAAATCCCCCGAGACAAGATATAATAGAGATTAAGATATAGTCATCACAACAGTCAGAACGAAGAAGAGTTGCTGAAACGTACAAAGATCGTTGCAGGACCCATAGATTTTGGGTCAGTTCCCTTTACCACGAGACTCTTACGCTTTGCCAAGGTATCAATCGTCATCGGAAGAAGTGCCTTGTGCAAATGCGTTCTTCGGAGTCCATTGCAGTTATGGGATCAAGTCACCCACGGTCCCAGAAGAGTTAGTAAAGTTTATCACAGTAGAGAAAGAGTGCTAGAATCGTCAAAGGAACGAAATAGGGTCTTTGGCATCGCGACGCTGTCATTCTTCGAGCTAATAGCAGTCAACGTCCGAGTAAAACACGTTGGAACGATCGATACACTGTCGAAATGAGATTAACGACTCGCTCGTGTCTCAGCT
This sequence comes from Trypoxylon attenuatum, assembly GCA_963989405.1. Classification (NCBI taxonomy): domain Eukaryota; kingdom Metazoa; phylum Arthropoda; class Insecta; order Hymenoptera; family Crabronidae; genus Trypoxylon; species Trypoxylon attenuatum. Next base: position 1,045,181 of record OZ022492.1, on the reverse strand, counting down.
CGCATTAGTTACAGCTTCTTAATTACTGTCTCTTAGAAGAGCGAGACCGCGAGGCGCGTTAGCCAAAGTCCCGGAAGACCTCGTCCTCTCTTGACGCATATATATATGTATATACCCCTCGACTTTGCATATATTCTTCCAAGGCTTCGCTGGGAATCACTTTAATCACCTTCGATCCAAGTTCACTGGGAGAATCTTGTCGCCAAGAGAGGGTCAAGGGATCGACGACTGGTCGGTCGGAGAGAGAATCGATCAGAAGAATGTATTTATAACAGTAATTAGTATAGAGAAAGACACAGAGATAAACAAATATACTGCGTAAAAGAATTATGGCAATAAAAAGTTTTAAAGTTCTTTGAGCAGTATATAGATCGTATCGAATTATAATTATAGAATTAAGACCTTCGCGGCAATTGATCTCATCAGAGGCATCGCGACAATGTGGTCTACCATCGCAGACTCGTTTAGGATCCAGGCATAATCCATCGTTGCATCGAAACATTCCATGCGGGCACTCCCTTGCTATAAGACAATTTCTAATTTGGCAGCCTCTATCGAAGGGTACCTCCAACGAAAGTGGCCTTGTGGCCCAAAAAAATTCAAACGCTCCTTTCGCATCTGTACTATAATATGCAAATCGATCCCTCGCGTTCACTGCTCATAAATCCGCAGTGGCTTATATCGTTCTATCGTGTATATTAATTAGCAAGATAAAAAACGCAAGAAGGAAGGGTCCAAAAGGAACGTTTGACTCGAGGCGAGTCTTGCAAGTCGCGTGTCGTGCCCTGTACCATGTCAGTCATTCTGTTAGAAAATTTCTCGAGGAACAGTACTCACATATCCGTAAAAAGGCTTGTTGTACAGCAATAGTCACGCCAGCAAGAATAGTCGTAATAGGAGTTAGACCTTCGAAGTTTTGCTGGCCTAATTGTCTAACAGGCTCAATTCTGTTTTGAGAGTGGTATCAGAGTACCTTATACTTACTGGCATGCGTTGTGGTATAGCGGAATAATTCATTAGCCATTACATTCCTAGTCCAACATTATTGGCATGCTGGGTGCAATGGAACCCTAAGGCAATCGGGGGATGACAGCGGCATGCAAACTTCCCAGACACATTCACGTACAAGCCAAAGATACGAAGAAAGAGAGAGAGAGAGAGAGAGAGAGAGAGAGAGTGAACGGAAAGGTTGGTTCGAGCAAAAAGCAAGCTTGCGGCAAGAGCAATATTTAGAATTGTCGTTCGGACTCGTTAGTATCGGTGTGCTTGTGAGAATAGGGCCACCTGCCCACCTTGGTGGCTTTGCCGAATCGATCAAGTCGACTTCACCCTCCTGAGTAGACGTTTCATGTCCAATTGCAAGATAACGTCTTCGTTAAGCTCTGTGACTGTTGCAAATGTTAATGCAAGCGTTAATTGTACATACTCGGTTAGTTATGTTGGTTCTATCAATATTTTTATGACGTATAATATTAGTGCAGTCTGCATCAATTTAATCGATTAATTAAAATATAGCATATTTTTGTTATTTGTTATTTGCTTCTTTTGCACTCTTTTAAAGAATGAATTAATTGCCAAGTATAAGAATAAACAGTTTATACTGGAATGTGAATAATTTTCAGTGAGAAATTTTGAAAGGTTCATTGTGGTAATTGTTGATTGGAAGAAAATTGTTTTCGAGAATTGTTGACTAGTCTCGAGTAATGGGTCAATTCTGCAAGGCCAGCTTTCGTTGCGGAGAGATTAGACAGGTATAATTACCGCATCCAATTTCGTCTGATCCATCCGCACAGTGCGTTACACCATCGCATCGTTCATTTTCCGGCACGCATTCGCCACTGGAACATTTCCATTCGGCGGGACTGCAGACTCCTTTAGGACACGGACACCAGGAAATTTAGCGTAAAAGCCCCCGCATAAGCAGACATTTTTTAATTCTCGAGCATACTTCTCTTGCGAAGCTCTACGACTTTTTTTTTCTCCCAATACTAACACTTTATAGCACCCAACACATTCCAGCAAAATTAAACCTTTCGATGCTACATGCTAATGGAAAACTAGTAGTCAAATTTTGAACAACATCGATGGATCACTTATTAAACATAATCTTTGTCTCAAGCTTCTAGGCTGAATACGACATTTCTTCTTGTTTAATAAACTCAGTGTACTGCATATTTTTTAGCCAGCATAAATCTGATACTTTACCACGGTACAATTAAAACTACGCGAACCTGAAATGAGGTTTCGCAGCTCGTATACATACTATATTTGCGAACTTCTTGCATGGACATATACGTTTCGCGTTACTTCTCTCATATCATTTTTACCGGTATATATTTCAATTTAATGGACTTTTAGTTTTGGTTTAATTATCCATGAAATTAAACTCGTTGTATTTGAATGCCTCTGCAAAGTAGATTTATAAAAAACGGTATGAATAAAGAGTGACTTAAAGTAGAAGATTATACACAGATAGATCGCTCGTTAAGGTAGCATTAGCACCGAGAGGTTTAAGAAAACAAAAGATAATACAAATAGTGTAATAATAATGGCAAAGTGAGTAGAGATCGATAAGAGGCTGCTCGATGAAAATCGAACATCTTACCGCATCCACGTTCGTCACTTCCATCTAAGCAGTCGAAGACATTGTCACATTTCCGTCGTAAGGAGACACACTGTCCATTGTCACAACGCATCTCTCTAGCTGGATCACAGTGTCTCGGCCGCTCAGTAGACCAATCGGGTACCGTAGGCCCTATTATCCCATATTTTCCATACAAAATCTCCATCTCACGAGTCACCATTAGTCCTAACACACTATTAGCTCGCGAGAAAAGTTTCCGTCACGAAACCACCCCAAAAAGGCCACTCACCCCTATCGAGACTTCGCATCGCGTTCACGAATAAATAATCTAAATATTCCTCGAGACGCAAAACGCAAGCCCTGCTGAATTAAGCGAAAATTCTCATGCTGCAACGAAGTAGCAAAACATTTGTGTTCGCTCGAAAAGTCGCTTGGAAATATCGTGAGATGTTCCCAGTAGAAGTTCAACTTAAAAGAGGGTCTAATTAACAATAAGCAAATAGAGAATGAATAAAGTTCATCGCGCACATACCTTTTGGGACGATCGAGAATCCTTATTTAGCGAAGGAAAGGGAGAATAGTAGTTGTTCAGCCAGGATTTCCATCGATAATAATCATGGTAGCCTTCCAAATGCAAAGCTGATAATTCGCAATCGTGCAACATGCATCCCAGTGTCTCACGCAGACTCAAATGCAGCATAGCAATATGCAAGGAGGACTTGCTCTTATGCACGAGAATGCAGTAATCAACGAGCAACATCGTCATCAAGTCGCAAGCAGGATGCTGAATTTATGAGGAGAATGAAGAATGGAATGCAAACGTTTAACTCTAGCGAGTAAGAGTTAGATTATGGATTCATCAGAAAGCGAGGGATGAATGAAGATCAGTGTACTTTCGAGTCATTGTCACGAGTTCAAGACAAAAATCAATTTTAGAATCTTTCGTTGCATCTCTTGGAGCCTCTAGGAATTCGTGGCAGTGACCATGAGCTCCACGTCGAAATCTCGGTAAGAGGAAGTAATTTTTTTCGTCCAGTCTAACTTCCTTAGGTGGAATTAGATCAATGTTTCTTTTTCGAGACGATATTCTTTGCAGCGAGATTTCGCGATGGGGATAATGATGCGGTGATGAGGCAGTGGAGAGAAGAAGAAGGATGAGAAAGAAAGAGATAGAGAGTGAGAGACAGGCAGCCAGAGAGAAAGAGAACGAGAGAGAAAGAGAGAATGAAAAATAAGGGTAGTGGTCGTACTGGTTGGCGGCTGTGTAATGGTTTCGTTTTGGCAGTCCTCGTCGCTGCGATCCGGGCAGTCCGGGTGGCCGTCACACCTGTAGATACCCTCGATGCACTTGTTCCCCGTGACGCATTTGAACTGCGTCGGCGTGCATTCCCGCTCTGTGCGTTACGTTCGTTTTGTTTCTTTCTGATTTTCGTATTGTGTGGGTTTTTTGTGATGATGGCAATGATCGTGGTGTTGGTAAATTCAGCAGAGAGCGCGAGGGGTTCGTCACGTTAACTGGACACGAAATCCTCTCCGCGAAAACATTTTTACAATAATGTATAATATATCTACCACGCGATAAATCCACGTGGATGAAAATAACAGAGGAATCGAATTGCGATTAGAGAATGAAAAGATCTCGCGGATGAATTCGGTGTTGAGAATGAAAAAATGAAGAGGTGTCAAACGTCATCCGATTGAGAACAATAGGATGACATTCTGGGAACGAGGATAAAACTGACTGTATTAGAAGCTTGAATGGTTTCGATTGACTCGTATCTCACTATAAAAAAAGATCCTATCGATAAATAGTCCATTAAAGCTTCCAATGGTAGCGATGCCTTCGCCGAATACACTTTTAGTGGCACCACGGAGTAAGTCAATTTGAACGCGGTGATTCGCGATTCAGCGAAGCTATCGAAGCCGAAAGAAAAGCAGAAGCAAAGCTCTTGAACTTTGGCGCCAGAAAGGTAGGGATACTTTGAAAATTTTTCGAAAGAGTTTTCTGTGAAGGATAGAAGCTTAATCGAATACCTCTGGCGCCAAAGGGTCGAGCTGAAGCTGACAAAAGGAAAATGTTTAGTCTGTACCACAGTCAAGCTCGTCCTCTGCCCTAGGGCAGTCGTCGAATCCGTCGCAGACCGAGGTCTTCGATATGCAAGAGCCGTCGCCGCAGGTAAAGTCCATCGAAGGGCATGGGGCGAAACCTACAGATCGCCACCGGCAAAAACAAAGAGCCTCCTTGTCAAGCCCTAGCTCACAAACTCGAGTCTCTCGCAATTAGGAGAATTAAGCGCACTGTATTTCTACGCATAGGGTTACACCGCGCGATACTAAACTGCTCTCCTAATTGCAAGAGGTTCGAACAAGAGCTGACACGTGAACAAAGCTATGGACACATGAGACACATTTAAAGCAACTCGCCGAGACCGGGTTAAGGCGATATGTATCTGTACATGGAAAGCATTTTGTGAATGATTTGAGATCCTTTACCTTCAGACTCTGACTCTCGATGAGTGTCACACTCTCACATGCGACACATGTGCGAGGTCTTTTTATCGACATTGATCATGTTACGCATACAGGGCCGGCCGGGTTCAAAAATTTTGCTGAACTTTGATGACTTTTGTCACTCCTTTAAACTGAATCATCGCTATTAAAAAGATGTCTTGCATCTGTTAATGGTATTGTTGTACGCTTAGACAGTACTTGTATCGCAATTATTGCGTCTAGTGTAGTAATTACGCATTGGTCGATGGCAGGATCCTAGAGTCGGTAATTATAGGACCTTCAATGAGGAAGAAGATCGCTGGTGTTTGCGATGGAAACGGTCTACGGAATGGACCACTAATGGCCTGGGAGCACGTAACGCGTTAATATAGTGGTCAGAATCTGAAGGTACGACGACTGTTCGACCAAGGAGCTTTTTACACGGGAGGTCTTCGAAGCCGACTAACATTTAAAGCACTTTTAAAGCCCTTACAGGCGGTTAGATTTCTAGGTTCGTGTATTGTAGTGTTCCGTGTGAAGGTTTGAATTTGTCTTGGTGACTGTCTATGTCTGATTTGTGAAGTATTCCAAGCTTGTATACACGTTACGTAAGATTCGCATCGTGCGCCGTGGTCCTTAGATCGACCGAGCTAACTAAATAAACCGAGAACGAAACGATAAACTGTGGGCTACGCAATTCCAAAGATCGCGAGATCATCTTATTTTCTTTCTCGGTTACCCAGAGGAGAAAGAAGGCAGTTCATATACAGCAGACGACCACGAAAGAAACATCCGCAGAGTTTACTTTTTATAATGTTCTCATTGTCCCCATTAAGCAGTTATTTACACAGAGGAATCCAAGCTGCCCTTCGTCTCAGATTCCAAGGACAGAACGGATCGTTTGCTTCCTCAGAGTTGCGCAATTCACTTGAGGAAGCTAGAATTGTATGTACAGTGAGGTTCCAATGGTCGTCGAATCCCAGGTAGGAAGTCCAGTGACACAAAACAGCGAGAGAGAAGAAGAAACAGAGATGGACAGAAGACATCACGATCAGCTGTTCTTGCCTTTGGTATCTGCCACACGATGACAATCCTCGTCGGAGCCATCCTCACAGTCTCTTCTCCCATCACACACATAAACATTGCTTATGCACTTCTCAGGACAACGGTACTCGTGCCTTTTACAAGTGCCATTTGAGAACCTCTTCCTCCAGCTGTTTGTAAGTCTCCCCCTGTTCATCGCCGCAATCTCCACTTTCTTCTCGTAGTAGTAGTCGCAGTTAGTCTCGTCACTGGCATTGGCACAGTCGACAACACCATTGCACACGTGTTCTTGATCGATGCAGATGTTCTTGTCACAGGCGTGTTGATCTTCGGCACACTCGTTCGAATCATTGTCTTCGATCGTGATCGAGGAAAAGCTAGTTGTATCATTAGATTCCTGATCTTGAACACTTCCAACGGGCTCTGTGGTTCCTTCGGAGGTGGACAAACTCGTCACAGGGGTTTCGCTGGTTTCAAATGATCTACTGAGAACCTCTGTAGTCGGGAAGATAGTATCTTTGGTTTCGAATTCGTCCTGGGTCGAGAAGCTGGTCGTTGACTCAGTGGAATCATCGTCGCAATAAATTGGATCTTTTTCCAGTCGTGGAGTATCAATTCGACGCCAGTCGATCGTAGTCTTCTGACGTTGCACGCATTTCCTTGTCGTCTCGATCGTAGACTCCGTAGACCACTTTTCGGTGAAGGAGTAAGTTGTTTCTTTTTTGTTTTGCTCTGGGGTCTCGGTGGGAAGAAACTCTTTGATGATCCCGGTTTTAAGAGTTGTTTCAAAGTCCGGACGCACTTCGCTCTCCTTAAAATCCCGCTGGTTATTAAGGTCGACGTAAATGGGAGTTATAATCTTTGGGGTCGTCGACTCGTTGCCGCCATCCTCGTAATTAGACTCGGTTGTTATATCCTGGTACGACACGCTTGTCTGTTTATTTTTCCGAGACTTGCCATGACCCTTGCCACGATGTTTCGTCTTGTCCTTCCGTCCTTCACCCTTCTTCTTCCCTGAATTCGGATTTTTTTTCTGACCCTTGTTCTTCTTGTTCCTTTTTTCGCCAGGGGAGTTGGTACTCGTCTTCGCTACTGGCTGCGTGATAAATTCCACCAGATCCGTCGACTCCGTGGTCATCCCGAATTTCGGGGCTATTTCCCAGAGGATTCGGTCTCCCCCTTTCTCCGTCGTATCTACAATCTCGACATCGAGACTCGTAGCCTCGTTGCTCTCCTTCGAAACCAACTCTTTTTGTCTCGGCGGCGGCTGAGTCACAACCAATGTTTTGCTCTCAAATCCTTCATACTTTTTTATGAAACGGTACAGAACTTTTTTCCAATAAGACTCGCACTTCGCGTTGCACTCCTTGACTTTCTCCTGGTACACTGGGTCCGGTATAGTGCTGGTGGTTGGAAAGAAAATATCGAGAGGAGAACTCCCCTTAACGATTCCCTTACTGGAATTCTGGTTAACACTGTACTTAATCGTGTTGCTTTCGTACAATTCACTCTCGACTTTTACATCCTCGACACTTTGAGTTTTGGACACCACTTCCGTCGTGCTACTGATATCTTCCACCGTGCTGCCTGTCGTTGACAATCTGTCCGGGTGATACTTTTTTAAATACTGGAAATAAGGACCATCCTCTTTCAAACGACCACCTCTGTTTCTCTTGCGACCAGATTTCTTCATCGTAGATACTTCGGTCGATCCTCCAGGGTACGTAACTCGAAAATCGTTGGTCGATGACGACCATGGATATCTTGAGTGCTCTCTTGAATCGAGGTGTTCCGATCGCGTTGCTTCGTCATTTTGCAAAGTAAATAGTGGCGTAGACAAACTAGATCCGCTCTCGATTCCCACGTCGAACTGAGTTGAAACATAGGTTGTAGGCTCTGTAAATTGATCGACGCTTGAAAAATAGCTACTGCTTCCTAGTTGAGGATCCTCAGAGACCCATACACTGGAATCCGAGACTGGCAAGTTGCTGGAAGAACTTTCGCTAGATTCTAGGGTAGATATCACAGTGGTTCCAAGTGTTTCTTCAACTACTACAGCCTGAGTACTCCTAGCAGTACTCGTATTTTCGACGGCATTCACCTTGAGTTTGCTTTTTTTCGAATTGGACCTGTTTCGCTGTTTCCTAGGATGTTCCAAGCTTGAGCTGTTGTTCTTTTTCCCACTATGCTTAGGTGTCCCAATCTTTTTCTTACTCTCTCTACGATCCTTACCAGCACTGTGCTTCGACCCAGTCTCAAGCTTCCCAGAATTATTCCACCGATCTCCTTGAGCTTTTCCAGCCTTTTCAGAATTTTCAATCGAATTCTTAGAATCCTTAATCTCCATCTGTTTCCCACTCTTGCTTCTATCGATCCTGTTAAGAACATCTCGTTGCAGATGCTCGGATAGTTTCGACTGTTCGCGGCTCTCTACTAATTCTGGATACGCCAATCCGAGAGGATCATCGATGTCTTGACCCTTTGGCACTGAATACGAATATCGAGAATCCTGTTTCTTCTTCTTCGCTTGTCCTGGTTTCTTCTTATCCGTCGTTTCATCATCAACCATGAGAAGTCTCCTGATCTTAACGTTATAGATCTCTTCTTCGCTTCTACTTCCGCACTTCCAAGTCCTCTTCCATCCGATCCACGTGGCTACGGTGTTCGAAAGGGATCATTACGCGATCGAGGACTCGAGGAAACGAAATCTGATATCTACCGATCTACGGTGTCTCTCAACACGCGTCCCTGAGATCCACATTGAAGAAGAACTCGCTCACAGCAGAATTTTTTCATATCATTTTCTGCGAGGGCGACTTTAATTAACGAGGGTCGTGCTATGCCAAACAATGCTCAGTTGGGAAAAATCCAAATATTTCCCTAGCAGGTTAAGCGCGAGCCACTGACATAGCAGCGGCAGCTGGTTTGCCACTGCTATGAGCTGCAGTATTTTTTTCTTTTTTCTTTTTCTTTTTTTCCTCTGCAAGGGAAAAAGCTTCTTTCTCTCTTTCTCCCGTTCTTCCTTTCTCCGCGTAATAACTCGCAGCTTCTCTTCGACTCGAGGAACTCGTTAATTACAACGCGGCCGCATTGCCAAAGGATTTCAGCTAAATCTTTATTTCCGAGCGCTACGGTAAAATGCGCCCGAAAAAAAGGAATCGGCGCTACCTAAACGCGCCATTGTCGCCGCCCGGCTACATTCTGATTATGGAAATAATTGCTTCCTTTGTCCCTCGTGCTACCGGAATTTTCTCCGCCAACGAAACTTGAAGCCCCCTAACACTCGTCGCTTACGTATACACTTGTATGTATATGTATGCGTGCGTGTGTGTGTTTTTCACGACTGACGTCATCAAAGGATTCGAATGCTTCCATTGGGAGGATTTAATAAGCGAAATACATGTGCGCTACTTTCGACTGCTTTATAAAGAATATGCTCTGTTCATTCGGCAATTCGCTCGTGTATGGTCTATTCCGCGATGGATGTGTGCAAGGCAGCATTAGTGAAATTAAAAATTTATTTGTTAAGCTTTATGTTATGCCAATAATCAATTTATTCTTAAACACATAAAATCGAACCGCAAAAGATTTATTTACTTAATCTTGATGATTCCTTTTTTTAATAATATAGGATTCGATTAATTATTGGCGTGGAGAAAAACTTGAACAGCTTCAAGATCCATTTAATTTTTGGCCAAATGTTTTTTGATATTAGCAGTCTTCCATGATTCAATATTCGCTCGATTGCTGGCGGAGTGGAAAAAATTATTTTTCGATACTTGCGTATTCTATACCATATTCGGCGTGGAACGAAACCGGACCGTATATAAGGTCACGTCAAATAATATTGGAAATATTTATTCGAAATAGAAGGCTCGACGGTTGAAGATTAATTGACTGTACCATTAATTTAAAAAATTCCAACCTCTTCGATAATAATTCATCTATCTTTTATAACTTTTGTAACCACTGATGTTCCACGAATCATTCTGACTTTAATTATTATCATCGGATTTCAAAAAAATATTCAGAGAATATCACTTGTCAAAAACAACAAAATCAATATAAATATTCAAACCCTTTGACACATTATTGCATATACACACACACGTTACATATTTAATTATCATATATTTTAAAAGTAAATAATTATTTTGCAATTTCTATGAAGCAATTTGCCTCAAAATTTTGGTTTACAACGTATGCTAGTATTAAGAAGAATAGAAAAACGAAATCGAGGTTGAAGCGTTCGTTGGAAACCTTCTATGTTCGGTGGTTAGCGATAGTTTGATCGTTCAAATATTGGCTAGATGAATGTGGCCGATAAAACAATTGGCAATCGACAGTGTGTTTACCTTACTGGCAATATCCTGAAGCAACACCCATCGCGTACTTTCGCCTCGAAATCATTCTCAACCGATAGTGTACTTTAATGTATTCTCCCCGAGGCGGAATTGAGTCTTGCAAATTGCAAGGTAACAAGTGCTAATGAAATCAGAATAATTCCATTTACAGGAATCTCGGGTTTTCGCGCGACACGACCTAGCCGCTCGCAGCAGCGTTTTTCTCCTCGTCAACGGGCTCAGCCCAATATTTGCGGAAAATACTTTTAATTAGCTGAGAAAATGAAATGGTGTTGTTGCACTGGCAACCAACAGAGAGAGAAAGAGAGAGAGAGAACGAGAGAGAAAAGTAACTTTAAAAATAAAAAAAAAAAGAGTATTAAGCTAAACAAGCGTTTCTAACAGAACTGGAGAATCCGTCGGACCAATAGGTGTCTAATACTACTGCGATAGAGTTTCTTTCTTTCTTCGAAGGATAATCCCTTCGCTAATACCACTATTATCAGTCCCCTCGGATATTCCACGCTGATTGCCGAAATCCGATCTTACCAGTCGTCCTCGCTCCACCGGAAAAAACCTGTTATACCAATCAGCGTGATTGGAATTAGCGTCCTCGATCGCGCAATCGATTCGATGGACCTGTTTAAAAAAGCAACCAGTCGCTGGCCAATGGTTTTCGAAAATGGTAACCAATAGACTGTCGCTTCCAAGTCTCTCGTTCAATGATATAATCAACCCACCCCCCTCCCCGTACCAATCCTTTGGGTCAAATCCGACAATCTTACCAACACTCGCGAAACATTTGAATGCAGATTTGCAGAAAGAAAAAACGCTGGAAAAAAGGGTCCAACGATCACACGATTGTCGCTCACGTGTATACTACTTTATAGTGTAGTGTGTTGCATGTGCATGTGTGTTGGGTGTCACAGTTTGATAGATGATGGCATGGATGTTATAATTACCGCAGTCCCTCTCGTCCGAGCCGTCGGAGCATTCGTTCACCCCATTGCACTGCAACTCGTAACCGATGCAGCGGCCGTCCGTGCACCGGAACTCGCCATCCCCGCAACCTGCTCCACACACCACACTCACCAATGTTTAACCCTCCGCACCATCATCGAGTGGATCGATTTAAAAAATTCGCATTCTCCAGCGTTCCACGGAGTCCCACTGAGTTCTTGAGGGAAAATTGACTCTGGTGGCACCGCGGTGGAACGTTGAAGTTGAAGAACAGTTAGTGAAAAAAATGGGGGGGGGTTGGCAAAAAGGGGTGCGGATGGTTAATCGAGATGATTCGTTCGATCGAGTAAGACAGGTTAAATGCAAAGGGTTGTTTTTTTTTTCTTGTTAAGGGCTCACGCGACAACCCTTCCGGGAAAATAACCCAGTTGAGGGAAGGGTGCAAGGGAAAAAATCTGGATGCTCGAATAATTGGGTTAAGTAAATACGGTTGGGTTCCTCGAATTTACGGGCTCTGCCGGTAATGAAAGGAAAACTATTTCGCAGCCGAAGGACCTTCCTCTAGGTGCATTTTCGGCGGCCGCGTAAAGTTCGGTCAGCGTGGAAAATCGTAAATCGAATGTCCACCTGGAGGAAAATTAAGTTCGCGCGACCTGCGGATATCCGGAATATTCTCGTTAGAGTGAAGAGACGAGAGACAGGTTTAAATGTCCCTATCTACATGTGTAAAAATCGTAGAAAGGATTGGGAGAGTCACGAGACTCTCGAGGATTCTGTTGAGCTGGAAGAGATCGCAAGAAAGGGTTCTTCTTCTTCCTAGTTTTCTAAACAGAGACTTTGGTAAAAGACCTTCACTGTTGCACTTCATTGTGCGTAGCAAGCTACCATTATTTCCCAGTTAATGCGGTCGTATCAAACACAGGGGGTGGGATCGATAGCGAGCCTGCATCATAGAGTTCAACGCAGCAGAGTGCTCGTCGCTGGTCCCTAAAAATCCTCTTCTCCAAGAGCACCCAAGCGAACTCCTCAGCTTTCTTTTTCGCTGTGCTGGCATCCTAATTCTCCAGGAAGGAAGGGGAACAGGGCCAAAAATTCATCGGAGGATCACCTGCCTCGCTAATCTCAAACTCCAATCCCAGAGTTCCATTTCGAAAGAATCGATTGATGTGGCTCATTTCCGGGGTGGCGCTAATTCTCAACTTTCACATTTCTACGAAAATGGGTCTGTTTCGCAGTAACTCTTAAGGGGTACCACTCACCGCACTGGGTCTCATCCTCGCCGTTTCTGCAATCAGCTACTCCATTGCATCTCTTATCGATACTGAGACACGTGCCATCCACACATCGGAACTGGTCGCCACTGCAAGTTGTCACTGAAACCATCGGAAAATAATCGTCAGAATTTTTAACAACTCCCTTGACCGTTGTTACTGCAACAGAGAAATGTAACAATGCCAGAGAAAACGGCTCACGAAGTTCAGACTCGCTCAGGGTGAACTCGGTTACCGGCCAAGTGAAATTGTGGCATGGTAAAAAAAAGTCAAGTGGATATTATAAAATAAAAGGTAATGAAAAATAATATACCAGTGCAGTTATATTCGTCGGAATAATCGGGGCAATCTTGTCGACCGTTGCACCTCGCGCTCTTGCTGACGCAGGTTCCATCGTTGCACTCGAACTCATCGGTCCTACATCTCGCTGTTGTCGAAGAGAAGAAAATCAAAATGAGTCGACCGAATAAACGTAACTTAAGAAATTCGCGAAATTTAAAATAAAGAAATACAAATCAAAGTTTTTATCGGGCTCCCTCCCTTCCCTCGCTGGCTGTTCAATTAATTTATCGGAGGAATTCTCCCTTTGGCACGGTAATAAATAATAATTGGAAAATAATAGAGAATTCCGATTGAATCGAAGAATAAGAAGGAATTTAAACGAAGCTACCGAGTGCTGGAAGAAACTGATTATGACGAGTGGACTCGAGGTTTCTTTCGTTCGGCCGTTAATTAAAACCGACCATCAAGAAGGTTTGCAATAAGAATTTTTGCATTACAAAGTACTGTAGAGAGATAGATTCGCGAATCAATCGATTCGCTTCTTCCTGTAAAATTCATCCCCTCAATGCATCTGTAAGATTGATTAGATTCTACGCCACTCTACAGAGGCATGCGTGTAAAGGCGGGAATAAAACACGTGCTGGGGGAATCCTTCACCATACCTCGCAGATCGAACACTCGTTAATTCTCGCTACATACCTCCGCACCGTTATGTCTTGAGTGTCTATGCTATGTGTAGTGTCAACGTCCACGTTGTACATTGTGTCGAGTGTAGCCTATTTTTATTCAGAATCAAGAAATCGATTTCTGAGAATTTATTATGATAGAAAATCTAATTGGATAATAAGGGAAAAATTAATTTTTTTTTTTTGATCTCTTGATCTTGAATAATTTATGGTGTTTTAGGTATTTAGGAGTGTTTTTGATTCCGTACTCATGCTGGTGCAATCGTGTTCATCTGCCCCATTGCTACAGTCCATGTATCCGTCGCAGCGTTTGGATGCAGCTACGCAATACCCACTGGTACATTCGAATTGGTCCACTCTGCAGGCTGCAACGAATCGAACCCCTTTGCTGATAGCGATTTTTTTTAAGTGGAATACAATTGCCATGACCGTAAGTGGTCACAATGACATTGAGAAAAGACGATAGAGAATTGCGTCGAATACGATGAGCCATGAGACGATTAGACACAGAACATAGACTTGTATTTCGCAATATCGAAACCACTGATTCTCCTCTTGAACATTATTTCATTCGAAGCATCCTAAGATGCACTTCTTCCCTGAGAAGAGATTCGAGTCAAGTGACACGTGTGTGGATTGATTCTGACGAGACTTGCAACGAGAATCTGTTTGCGAAAGACTTGACACTGATATTTTAATTGGATCTTCGATTAAATGAAATATCAATCCTCGAGTTTGAATTAAAAGTATATCTGCAATTTTGGTTTGTAAAAAATTATATTTAGATATCTGCAATGTTGAGGATTAATTTGTAAGGTTCATCTTGCTAGAGGCTAATATGATTCTCTGATAAACCCGAAAATCCTTTTTTCCAGTGAAATGGAAAATTAATCCGAAAATCGCTATGTTCGATTTGTATTGATAGGAAATTTGTATTTGGCGTTAAAGAGAGTTTTCTCAAACTTTATGGACGACTCTTGGTTTGTTATTGATAACATTCGTGTTCTCTGCTTTAAGTACTTTTCATTTATGACCCACAACAGTCATTGACATTCTTAGCCAAGCGCATTCTTCGCCTCCAACTTCAAGGGTAGTTTTTCACTCTCGGAAATAAACCGCGATCACCAAACAAAATTCGCGTGTCAAGTTCCATCAAATCTCTGTGGGGGTGTCAATGAAGAAATGCTTCTTGTTAAGAGGCTACATACATCTACCTAACCGAAAAACAGGCTCGAAACTGACTTTCCAAAGAATTACCTTACGTAAAATAGATGATATTATGGAAAATCGATAACTTGGTTAATATTTGAAATTTCAAATTAAAATATTTTGGAAAAATGGAATTTTTCAAGTTGTATGTAGCCGCTTGAAGTAAGTCGTTGCGACAGGAATTTCCTCTCTCCGTCAATTAATCCGCCTCTCTTCCGTGGAGTCATGGAGAACAGTGGCAGCGATGTGCGAGGCGGCGATCAGCATCGTAATCGAGGATGCCGCGCGCGGTATTAATTAGCGGCCAGAAAGTGAGAGGCAAGTGGCCATTAATTAGCGCGCACTCGAGGAGAAATCTCGATCGGGGGAAGGAATCGTGAATGTTCAAACTACTTCACCATCACGATTTTTTTCCCCCCACTCCACCCTTCGATATACGATTCTTCAACGCCCCACATCTGTCTAGACCGGAAGTTATCCTAAGTCGGCAATTACCAAAAGGAATTCATCTTCCAGTGAATAACGCGAAGCTCCCACTTAATAATTCACTCTAGACGGCTACTAATTTTTTTACAATGAAAAGCTGCGCAGTCAAGTGTCCAGATGGTATTAAAAAATACAAAGGGGGATACAAGTGGAGTCGGTATTCCAGGGTAATCCCGATCTAGCGTACTCCAACGAGATGCAAGTAGGTCGCGCAGAATCCCAAATAATATAGGACCAGGAATTTTTTATCTCCAACAGTAGCACCAGTACCACCACCGCAGAGCGTAATTCCGCGCGCGCGAACCTTTCCCCCTTTATGACAGTGCGCGTTGCGAACTACGTCCAGGATGATCTATTAAAAAAACTCAACTTTTCCCGCTGGTTCGTATATTTTTCCCCTAGCCGACTTGCTTTGCTAGCTCTGGTTTGTCAGGTGTTTTGCGCCTGACGATTTTGCGGCGACGAGCTTGATTAAAGGGTGGAGTGGTGGGGAAGACGTCTTGAGGCAGTAGTTGGAGCAACAGCGGCACCAGCTGGTAATGCGATTTGCTGGAAACCGCCCGATTAAGCTGGAGAATTCGAGACTCGCGGAAGTCGGTGCAAACAACGAGTCTCTCTCCTCACCCCCTTCTCCTCTCCCCTCCCCCTCTCCTCCACCAACGAACGAGAGTGACTGCTCGAACAATGTTTGCGCAGACACAAAAGAACGACGAAAGCAGTGAGGGACGAACACAGAACTTTCTGCCGAGGATGAGAACATTGCTCCTTCGGGGAAAGTGTAGCACACTAGCGTGTACTCGGTTTTGCGTTAATCGACCAATGGGGCGACAGAGATACTTGTGTGGTAGACAGAAGACGAATGAAGGAGAATTATACAGTGTGTTTGGATTTAAAATTGACTGTTTCAATGTTTCGTCAAGGAATAAAGATAGAAAGAAATTGTTGAAATGAAACTTGTATGGATCAAAGGGGTAGTTTTTACTTGTCAATGATAACACAGGTTTCTTAAGTTGGTCTACTTAGTTTTTCTGTGACATTCTGAATGCTGTTATGTTATTAACACTTATGTGAACTTACGTTAACATTAATAATTAAAAACCACCCCTTCGAGGAATATAAGTTACATTTTAACAATTTCTTCATATTTTTACTCGTTTGCGAATCATTGAGACATTCTGTTTTAAGCCAAACATACTATACAGTATACGTATGTGCAATAATGAGAAAGAGTGAAGAACGAGATCGATTATGATCAAGTTACATAGTTGAATTAAATTGATTCAATGAGGAGAAATAGAAAAATTATGACAATGTTGATTCTTTTTCCTAGCGATTAAAATGTATTGTAAAAATATTTTATCTGTTTCCCCAGCAATTTCTGCATTTATCTATTTCGTAACACCGAGTAAAACGTTTCTCTTTTTTAAAAATATTTAACCGCTTAAACGGCAGTCTTTTTACTTTGCACTTGTCTTATTTGGATTTCATTTAAAGCAAACGTAACATCCCCGAACAATATACTCTGTAAATAAAAAAATGTGGATTCTGTTATTCCGAGGCTTTCGGGTTCAACTGGTAAAAATAAAAAATCCTTTTGGACTCGTGAATTTCCTGACGGGTTTCCTGACTTTGCTAAACCACATGTTTCAGCAATTTATTCGCGAGAGAGGAACTTTACTGATGCCTCTGCCTCGTGCGATTAGCATTATGCACTTTTCATTCGATTTCAAAGAATAAAAAAAAACAGCAACAGTTGTTTTTCCAATTGAACAATGAGAGTCACGGATTTAAATTGAAAAGTAAGAAGATAAATGACGGAGTCCTCAAAATTGTTATATTCGCTCAATAATTGCATGGATCACACTCGCTAAAATCTGTTTCTTCGGAAGAAAATCGCTGTTAGTCGCAAGCGAGAGAGAGAAAAAGAATCGTTTGGCAGGTGGAATCCGAGTTGCGTCGCACGAACGCGGCCGAAAATACGCAAGCGGAAAGGTTGGCTCGTGTAAAAATAAAAATCCACGCGCACGCCCGATTAATTCGATTTTAATTAGCCGAACGCTTCGGGGGCCGCGGTGAGATTCGCATGCGTGTCGCGCTTCCACTTGCTCGCTCGTCCGACGAAATCGAGTTACGATTTAAAGCGATTTGGCACCACGAACGTGACCGTATTCATCCACTATCTTCGTCTCTCTATCACTCTCCTTCCTTTTTATTTTGCTTCTCTCCACGAGGATCGTGTTTAGATCCACCGAATTGACGTCTTCGAAGACAGTTCTCAATGACAACTTTGGTTTCGCTCTTTAACATTTAATCTAAAACATTCTTCAACAACTTCGAACCTTCTTCAAACTCAAACTCACTATTTATACTTTTAGTAAAATTGAAAAATCTTTAATGATACACACAAACTTTCTGATTAACTTCAAGTCAATTTCCAAAATAATTTTAGCATTCTCTGATGAATAGTAGATTTTCATGAAAAACCCGGGGACGTAAAGTGAAAAAGGCCATTGATATGTTCGCGGTATGTATTTGCATTAGCAGATTTCCATTAGCTCTTCCATTCGCGAGAGTTCACGCTCAGTTTGCTTTCTAACGTATCGGCCAATTTTGGAAATGAAATTACCTCTGTCGCTTTTCCGGTCGACAGTTGAATTCCGACAGTTTCGACTGGGGGGAAAAAAAACTAAGAGAAATCTAAAATCCACGAAACTGGCTCCACGATAAGTTTCTAATTAGAGGTACCTGTCAACTGAAAATGGTAAATCTGGCAGTTGGCAGATCACTCGGTGGAAGGTTTGACAGGGATGTAGAATCGTCGCGTCAAGGTTCTAGAGGGACGTGATCCTTCTAGTCTCGAGGTTTTAGGAAGCGGAAGCTTCTGCTATGGCTAGTTCGTCCTGTGAATCAGGATTGACCGCGGAAAATGTGAAATTCCTGGGTTGATGGAAGCCTCGCTGGACGTTCGGTCCATGGAGATTAATGTCGGATTAAACTAGCAGCCGCTTATTAGGCCGGCTTAATAAACGCGAGAGCAAATCTGCCTTCAAATTTCCACCCTCGTTCACCCATGACAATCCTTCCTCCCCTTCCCCACCCCCCTATTTTTCATCCTGTCCAATTTTTACATTAATCCCAACAATTATCCGCGATCGCTATTCGATGAAAAATTTCACCCGCCAAACATGCTATATCAAATTCTAGTTTTTGTTTGGTGCCCTCAAATATGGTGCCATGAAATATGGAAAATCGAATGCAGCGTTTTCAGCAATTTTACTTTTTTATTATCGAAAAGGGTAAAAATGCTGTTGAAGCAAGAAACAAATTATTCGATGTGTATGGAGAAGATGTATATAGACAGAACGTTACAACGAATGTTTATACACTATAACAAAATCCTTTTTCAAATTCACCAAAAAACAAGGAATTAAATTTTGAACAACTCACAATATTTCTAAGTATTTCGAAGAATCAGGGATGGGCAGAGGCAAGTACTTTTCAATATTAAGTACTTGCTTCTGTCCATCCCTGCGAAATAAACAATCATCATAAGTATGACAAAGTGATGCGACTTGCAAAGCGCACAAGTCAAAAAGCAGAATATTGAATATTTATGCGGATGTGCATTACTGAGAAAACAGTGGCACAAAGATAAATTAGTTAATTAGCATCCGAGAATACATACAATTGTATGAAAATAACAAATTCCCAGTTCTAGCTAAGAAAACATACGCATAGATACGATTAATGCATGGACAAGCAGATTCCTATGGTCATGGTTACGATAAGTACAATTCAAACAATAATTACAATAATAATTACAACCAATCTCTCGCACACCTTGGACAAAATGTCCAGATGGATGGTTGAGAGACCAGAGGAACTTGAAAACATGCGACTCACCGATCTGGAACTCAGGTCACCTTCAATGGACTCTTTGGGACGAATCTGCTTCGCCAATTCACCACTCTTGGTTTGTCTCCCACTGACTCTACTATTCGGATACATCCCACTAGGTATACAATTTACGCGAGCAAACACTGTCTCTAATAACTCATCGGAGTTGCACCTGTAATAGAAAGAGAAAATACAAATTGGTATTTCTGCAACTAGCACCGCAAGCTGTGGATCTTGGAAACTGCATATGTGTGAAAATACTTACACTATGTCCCACTGCTCTCATCCAGTCACTCATCTCTGGCTCTATTACTGTTGTGATCACTGCGAGGTTAAATCGATACTGCGATCGAACACTGACTCCAATATCTGCGATTCCTCCTTTGTTCGACCGTAGCGAATACTTTAGCGTAGCCTTCTGCTTTGATTTGTGCTCAGTGCCACTGTCTCGAATGTGCGTCAAGCACCTGTTACAGAACGAAAGATCTCGAATAAACATGGATCGAAAGTACGGCATGGCAACCGAAGCGGAGCACCCGTACGAAAATAAATCCGCTAAATACATAATTTGAGTCTCACCATCGCCTCAGGAACAATCTTGTATCCGAAATGCAGGAGAAATCGTGCCGGCAAACGGTGTGGATGGATGATGCAACTGCGCGCGTTCCAAGCCGGGGTAAGAATCGGGTGATAATTATGAACGCACGTATTTTCCGACCACTACCTCACGTTTCCCGGATGCGCGACATGTTTAAGTCACTTCTAATCATATTCGCGGATCACAACACTGTTTTCTGACACTTTTATTCCGAATTTAATAGCGTGTCGACGCGGATACGTACTCACGCGAACTTGGCGGCGCGCACTCTGTGAAATCCAACATGGCGGCACACATTTTGGGGGGGGGGGGGGGCTCTTTTACCGCCAAATTTGCCGCCCGCCGCCATGTTGGATTTCCACAGTGCGCGCCGCCAAGTTCGCGTGAGTACGTATCCGCGTCGACACGCTATTAAATTCGGAATAAAAGTGTCAGAAAACAGTGTTGTGATCCGCGAATATGATTAAAAGTGACTTAAACATGTCGCGCATCCGGGAAACGTGAGGTAGTGGTCGGAAAATACGTGCGTTCATAATTATCACCCGATTCTTACCCCGGCTTGGAACGCGCGCAGTTGCATCATCCATCCACACCGTTTGCCGGCACGATTTCTCCTGCATTTCGGATACAAGATTGTTCCTGAGGCGATGGTGAGACTCAAATTATTTATTTAGCGGATTTATTTTTGTACGGGTGCTCCGCTTCGGTTGCCATGCCGTACTTTCGATCCATGTTTATTCGAAATCTTTCGTTCTGTAACAGGTGCTTGACGCACATTCGAGTCAGTGACACTGATTGTGAGTACAAATCAAAGCAGAAGGCTACGCTAAAGTATTCGCTACGGTCGAACAAAGGAGGAATCGCAGATACTGGAGACAGTGTTCGATCGCAGTATCGATTTACCCTCGCAGTGATCACAACAGTAATAGAGCCAAAGATGAGTGACTGGATGAGAGCAGTGGGACATAGTGTAAGTATTTTCACACATATGCAGTTTCCAAGATCCACAGCTTGCTGTGCTAGGTGCAGAAATACCAATTTGTATTTTCTCTTTCTATTACAGGTGCAACTCC